>JARBWK010000001.1:72477860-73137860 GCA_030556195.1 Anolis apletophallus
GAGGGCAGCTGCATAAGTGACCGAACTGTCACACAATGCTGAATCAACTTGCTTGCTTTCTTAATTTCCCACTCAGTTTTTATAGCAAGGAGGTGACATCTGTTATCTGAAGGAAGTCACTGGGAATGTTTTGGCAATGTGTGAATGGCTGCCTCTTCCACTCAGCTCGCTTTTCTTCAATTTCAAGCCCTTTCAAAGTGGTCATCTCTGTGTTGGTACCCCAGATGGGGATTTACCATAAAGAAAGAGGGTAAATGTCTTTAAAGACTATGATGTGCATTTACATTTACAAAATGCATGCTATATTTTCTCCCCCAGGTTTTGCTTGGTGCATTGTGTGTAGGCGAGAGCCCTGCTGTGAAATTTGAAAAAAAAAATATAGTTATTTTTGTCACTGGAAAATGAGCCCTGTTAAGACTTGTCAGCACTTGGATGAGCTGTGTGAGGGTTTCTTTCTTTCTTTTATAAAAAATGAAATAAAATTCATTTAAAATCTGTCAGTAGAAGTTGTGACAATTGGCAACTCTTATATTGTGTACCTTTTGGTGGTACTTTTGAGATCTGTGTGTGTATTTAGGCAAAACATGGATTTGCAGTGTTACTTCTGTTTTTACCACAGTAATGGCTTCCCATTTCTTTGGGCCTGCAGGAAGGGGGCAATGCAAACGGGAAAGAGGTGAGGAATAGTAAAAGAAGTGTGATGCAGGAACAGGTGGCTTTCTCCTTGAAATAGCTAAAGATGTAAGGTTACACTTTCACTATTCTGAGGGGTTCTAAATAAATGTAAAACCTATCAATAATTCTGATACAGAAGGAGAAGAAGTCAATACTACTGATCTGTTAAGTGGTGATTTCCCTTAGGATGTTGTGGCCAAATCCTAATAATCTACACAACACATATATTAACTGCAGGATTCTGAAAGTTGTAATCCAGAAAAAGAATGTTTCCAAAATGGGAATGTGTACACAATGAAAAAAAATCAAGGAAACTGAAATGATGAAGTGTACCTAGTATCTATTGTGGTGGTCCTCAACCTGTGGGTCCCCAGATGTTTTGGCCTACAACTCCCAGAAATCCTAACAGCTGGTAAACTGGCTGGGATTTCTGGGAGTTGTAGGCCAAAACATCTGGGGACCCACAGGTTGAGAACCACTGATCTGTTGCAACATACTGGTATATACTGTACGTCAGTGTTTCCCAACCTTTTTTGAGCCACGGCACACTTTTAACATTAAAAAAATCCGGGGGCACACCACCAACCAAAATGACACAAAATGACACTCTAACACAGTAAAGAACGGCTGGGGGTTGGTGGCCTGCTGGGAGCAGCTGCTGGGAGTGCCGAAGCTGGGGAGGGCGGAGCCAGGCTGCACCATGCCCGCCCCTACCCCCAGCTTCACCTCTCTCAGCAGCTGCTCCAGCCTTGAGGGGCAGTGCCAAGCCAGTGGTGCCAGAGCCAGCACAATGCTGGCTTGGCACTGTCCCTCAAGGCTGGAGCAGCTGCTGGGAGTGCCAAAGCTGGGGAGGAGGCAGAGCCAGGCCGCGCCATGCCCCGCCCTCCCCCAGGTTCAGCTCTCCTCAGGCGCGCCATGCCCCTCCCTCCCCCAGCTTTAGCTCTCCTACAGGCCCCCGCCCCCCCCCAGCTTCAGCTCTCCTACAGGGCTGCACTATGCCCCCTCCCCCAGCTTCAGCTCTCCTACAGGGCGCGCCATGACCTGCTCCCTCCCCCCAGCTTTAGCTCTCCTACAGAGGAGGAGCATGAGGGTGGATGGGCTTCAGTGGGCGGGGCTCCTCCACATGGCTTCAGCGAGTGAGGGGCAAGAGTCATGGTGGGAGTCATGGTGGATTGGAGGCTGGCTGGGGAAACGGCCGAAGGAGGTGGCGCCCCGGTCCCTTCTTCTTTTTCTTCACCACTGCCCAGCCCTTCCTCCTCCTCCCCCCAAGCAGCAGGAGTTCGGCAGGAAGGGGGGGAGGAAGGGGGGCAGAGAGCTTTTCTCGTGGCACAGCAGGAGGTCCGTCACGGCACACTAGTGTGCCACGGCACACTGGTTGAGAAAGACTGCTGTACGTAGCTACTTGGTAAGTGGGCGCTTAAGGATGTGTCCAGCCTGCCCCAGCTTGATCCTTCACATGAATGGCATCTCCTCTTTACATCATTGGAGTTTAAATCTCATACTTTTGAAGGCTGAGGTGATTTGAGTGCTGCAGATTAAAACTCAAATGAACCAAAGGCACACAACTGGACCAGGAGATGAGGTAATGTTCCCCTTTCTTTCAATTGGATGCACAAGCTGATGTTCTTCTGTCCCATTCTACCTTTTCCTGCGATGATATCAAGTCACTAATGATATTCCTGTCGTGAAACTTAACCACCATTTGTGGTTTGCTATACAATCCCTCAGCTCTAGCCTATTGGGCCCCTCTGGGTCTTAAGATTTGATTGATTCTTTCCTCCATCATCTCCACCCCGAGCTCAAATTAATTTGGACTACAAGCCAAAACATGCGTACTAAACATTAATCCTGACCGAAATACAGGGTGTTGTATATTGGATTTTCATGCAGATAAATTTCTTTAGGCTGCTCTGAAGGATTTCAACATCGGGAAAAGACATGAATCCTGGTCAATAGAATCCAGTTCTTGGCTGTGCTGCAGTGATAAGCCCCATATTGTCTCATCAAAAGGTCCTCTGGATTTAAACGAAAATTTCAACAGTGACTGGTTTCACATTCCTGAGGAGATCTCATCCAACCACCACCACCACTATCATCAATATTATATTTATTTATACCCTCTTTATCTCCCCTGAAGGGAACTCAAAGCGGGTTAACATAAAAGCATCATCATAACAATTTAAAATATACAAACATTAAAACAGGATTAAATATACTTAAAAAAATCCCAGTTAGAAACTATTAAAACAAATTCAAAGTTAAAACCCCCCTTTAACCATACTTTTAGTGACTGCACCTGCAGTTATAGCCAGATTTAGTAAGGAAGTAAAAATAAACAGCCATTTCCCTTATTTATATTAAGTATAAAACACATTCCTCACTTATCAGATAATGATATTTGTCATTTGTTGGCTTCTTGGACATAGTTTTCCTAGTGCCACTGCCAGGAGAGGGGAAAAAACACCAAAGCATAGTAAAAATTATGCTGTGAACCTTGAAAAGTCTAAGCAATTTGGTTTCTTTTGTAACCATCTCCAAGGGTGTAGAATTCAAAGATCTAGAAATGTTAGACATGGAATAGAGTGAAGAAGGGGAGCAAGGAAGACAGATCCACCATGTCTCCTGGGTCATCAGCTGGGAGCCCCTCCCCCCAGCAACAATATAGTAATATATAATACTAATAGTTTGCTGTGCTAGTAATACAATATATTGTATATACATATAATATTGATAATATTATAATGTAATACAATATACTACTACTAATAACATGATATAATAATTGCATATTATATATTATATATTACATATGTAATATTACTAATAATATTGCAGTATAGTGCTATAGTACAATATAGTTATATATAATACTAATATTGTGCTATGCTAATAATTATAATATATTGTATGAACATATGTTGATCATAATATTGTAATACAATATAATACCACTAATAATACAAGCCTCTACAAGAGAATGCTTGTGCCTCACCAAACTACAAACCCCAGGATCCTATAGCATTGAGCTATGGCAGTAAAAGTACTTTTAAACTATGGCAGTAAAACTCCATGAATTCTACAGAGTAGATGCACCTCAATCATGTTATCACATCAGGGTTTGAAAGTGGGAAACCATGCATTTCTGTAGTTTGGGAAGGCATGGACCTCTTTAGCTGAGAATTAAAAAGGCCCCGCTCTAAACTACATTTCCCCGAATTCTGCAGGTAGTAGAAATGTGGGGCTACCTGCTTTAAAGCCATGGTGTGATAACATTGTAAGTCTACTTCAGTGGTTCTCAACCTTTTAAATGCCGCGACCCCTTAATACAGTCCCTCAGGTTGCGGTGACCCCCAACCATAAAATTATATTTCTTTCTACTTTATAACTGCAATTTAGCTACTGGTATGAATCACAATGTAAATATCTGCTATGCAGGATATATTTTTATTGTAACAAATTGAACATAATTAAAGTATAGTGATTATTCACAAAAACAGTATATTTGAGGAAGTATGGACAATGGATGATGAGCTTTGCCTTACCTAGAACAGATTCAGCTCTGACTTCCACAGACCATTGTGGAATGACAGATCTCGACCAAACTTAGCACCCCCATGACCAAGATAAAATACTGGAGGGGTTTGAGAGGACTTGACAGTGATTTAATAGTAACTAGCTGAACCCGGCACGCTTCTCTCTCACTCTGTCACTACCCCTCTCTCTCACTCCCCCTCTTTCTCTCACTCCCCCTCTTTCTCTCTCCCTCTCTCTCTATCACTCCCCTCTCTCACTCACTCCCCCTCTCTCTTTCTCACTCTCTCTATCACTCACCCTCACTCTCTCACTCCCTGCCCCCCTCTCTCTCCCCTTCTCTCTCTCACTCTGTCACCCCCTCTCTCTTTCACTCCTCCCCCCCCTCTCTCACTCTTCGCTGTGGCTATTTCCCCCGTGGTATACTTTCTTTGTCACTCCTTCCATCCATCCATCGTCCTCCACGCCGCCTCCGTTGCCAGGGCCCGATCCCGGTGGAGGCGGCAGGAAAGCTGCCCTGTTTCCGGGCACCTCTTTCTGCTGCTCGTCCCGCCCTGCTCTCTTGAATGAAGGAAGGGGGGCGGGGAGAGGAGGGGAAACAGCCGAGGGAACCGCTGCCGCGCGTGCGGCGGGAGGCGCTTTCCCCCCTCTTCTCTCCGCCCTCCTCTCTTGATTGAAGGAAGGAGGGCGGAGAGAGGATGGGAAAGAGGCGCCTTCCGTCGCGTGCGCATGCGCGGCAGGGGATCGGGCAGCTGTGTCTCCTCCTATCCCCGCCCTCCTTGCTTCACTCAAGGGAGGAGGGCGGGGCGTGCAGGAGAGCGAGGTGCCCGGGATCGGGCCCTGGCAGCAACGGAGGCGGCGTGGAGGAGGAGGCAGAGGAGGAGGAAAGGGTCGCGGGGGGTGTGTGGATCGTAGCCTCTGTGCATGGCTGCGATCCTGCTATTTTCGCTGCTCTTTCCTCCTCCTCAGGCTTCTTCTCCTCTTTGCCGGCTTTGCTTCCGTCCCGTCCGCCTCCGCTGGGGTCGGGCCCTGGCGGCAATGGAGGCGGCGAAGAGGAGGAGGAGCCGGAGGAGGAGGAAAGAGCAGCGAGGAGTATCGTAGGCTACGATCGTCCGGCTGCTCGCGGCTGTTTCCTCCTTCTCCAGCTCCTCCTCTTCCTCACCGCCTCCGTTGCTGGCAGGGCCCGATCCCACCGGAGGTGGGCAGGAGGGAAGCAAAGCCGGCGAAGAGGAGGAGAAGCCTGAGGAGGAGGAAAGAGCAGCGAAAACAGCAGGATCGCAGCCATGCACAGAGCCTACGATCCACACACACCCCCGCGACCCTTTCCTCCTCCTCTGCCTCCTCCTCCACGCCGCCTCCATTGCCGCCAGGGCCCGATCCTGAGAAGCCGGAGGAGGAGGAAAGAGCAGCAAGGAGAGCAGGATCGCAGCCACCGAGGCTATGATCCAGTCCCCTCGCGGCCCTTTCCTCCTCCTTTGCCTCCTCCTCCATGCCGCCTTGGGAGTTTGCGGAGGAGGCATTTTTCGTTTGCTGAGAAAGGGGGCGAGGGGGTGTTGTTTTGTGGGGCTTTGGGGACGCGGAAAGGGGGCCTGGGTGTGTTGTTTTGTGGGGCTTTGGGTACGCGGAAAGGGGGCCGGGGTGTGTTGTTTTGTGGGGCTTTGGGTTGGTGGGAAAGGGGGCGAGGGAGTGTTGTTTTGCGGGGCTTTGGGGACACGGAAAGGCGGACGGGGTGTGTTGTTTTGCCTTGCTTTGGGTTGGCAGGAAAGGGGGTGAGGTTGTGTGTGTGTGAGGGTGGGGGGGTTGTTGTGGCGTGCGTGTGTGTGGGAAGGTTGGGGGGGTTGTTGCGGCGTGTGTGTGTGTGTGGGAAGATGGGGGGTTTGTTGCGGCGCACGTGTGTGTGCATAGGAGCGGCTTTTTGGGCACCATGTGCAGTGGATCGGTTGTTCTGGATCGGTTGTTCTGCCGCCATGTGCGTGGGGAGGGGGGGAGTGTGTGTTGTGTCCAGGTTGTTTTGGGGTCGTGGGTAGGGTTGAGGGTGTGGTGTGTGTGTGTGTGTGTGGTGGAAAGGGGGTGAGGGGATCATGCGGTTAGGTTTTGAGCGGGGTGCGTGGCTCCCTGTAGAGTTATTGTTGTTCGGGCTGTATGTGCGAACGTTCTAAACGTCTTGGCGCTGGCAGCGGAGAGGGCGGGTGGGAGGAAAGTTGCCGGTTTTGAGGGGTTGTGTTTGGGGGTGTTGTGAGGGACCTAGGGCCGAGTTTGTGCGCTACGAATGTTCCTGTGGGTATTTTTGTGACTGTTGTCGAGTATCGTGTTTCTGAGACGTATAGTTTCTTTGTCTATGAGCGTCAAAAATGGATTGTCTCTTTTTATATATATAGATAGGATCCTAGAGTTGGAAGAGTTAGAATGCTAGGGTAGGAAGAGACCTCCAAGGCAGGGCCATACAGTCCAACCTCCTTCTGGCATAAGAAAAAAGTATAATCAAAGCATTCCTGACAAGAAACAGTCTGCTAACCACAAGACTGCGGGAAATCAAAAGATAAATAGGATCTCAAGAACAGTGTCACAATGTTACCGGGCCTGTAGCGAAGGCTACGGGAAGGCCACGGGAAGTTGTCGAAAGGCCAGCGAGAAGCTGTGTTGGAGCTAACAGGTGGTAGGCGACATACCTCTGAAGGGGAAGGTTGAACTACCGTGGGAGAGCTGACCTGAGAGAGGCTGCGGCGTCCGGCTTCCCGTTGTGGACACCGAGTGGTCACCGAGTTCGGCCCTGCGAGGAACGAGGAGGGAGAACTAGCCAGAGACAAAGTGAAGAAGTTCACTTTAAGAAACCCCCCCATTCAAGGTGAGCAGGGAGGACGCGGCGAGGTCAGATGCAGGCAGCTTGCGGAGATACCAGAATAGAAGAACGTCGAGACGCAAGGACGTCAGGCCATCAGGACGCCATGAAGTCAGGACGTTAGGACGCCAAAAAATACCAACGGGAGGGGGAAGGACGAGGAGGAAAAGAAGATCGGGACGAAAGAAGAAGGCGGGGCAGCGAAACGCACAAAGTAAGACACAGCCTCCAAGAGGAGGGGGAGTTTATCTGACAGGACGGGACACCGGGGGAGAGCACAGACTGACGGGAAAGGAGAAAAACAGAGCAGACAGCGAGAAAGAGCCCTAGGGCGAACAGGGAAACAGTTATAAGGAGTGCAACAAACGTTTAGCGACAGCACAGATCTGCATGGAAAGAAGCCGGGCAACATTCTACCCACCGACCTCTAACCAACCACTTGGATTAACTGGACTACTGGACCAACAAAGGGAAACTAAAGAGGACAGGTAGCCACTGATCAACCAATACAGTACTAACACAGAACGATCCGAAAGAAAAGATGGATAAGTACACCAATGTGTCCAAACCAAATAAGCCAGCTCCAATAACTTCAGGAAGAAGGAACTCTATGTCAGGAGAGGTTTCAGGGAGGGAGATCCTTCAAGAAATGCAAAGAATGAGGGAACAGATACAAGAGCAACTGCAGGATAACAGCGAAAAAATGCAAGCAAAAGTCAAAAAAATGTTTAAAGAGGAATTAGGGAAGATGAAAGTAGAGCTCAAAGAAGAACTAAAAACTGAACTCTCAGTCATACGGAAAGAGATGGCAGGGATGCAACAAGAACTTAAAGAACTGAAAAAGACAACTCTACAATGACAAAATCCCCCAATAGAGGAGAAGATGTCCAAGTTAGAGGAGACAAATGCAAAATTAGAAAGACAACAGGAATTAATGGCTATAAGGGAAACGGACTACCAATTAAGGTTTAGGAACATTGAGGAACAGGAAAACCAGAATTTAAGGAAATAGTGGTGGCCTTAACAGCAGAAATAATGAACGTCCCAACGGACCAAATGGTACAGAACATAGACCGGGTACAAAGGTTAAACACAAACTACGGCAAAAGAAATAAAGTGGCAAGAGACGTGACAGTCTCGTTTGGGAGAAGATCGGTGAGGGATGAAATTTTGAAAAACAAAGGCCGGGTACCTGTAAGCTACAAAGGAAAATCAATTATCATCCTGAAAGAGTTCACTCCAACTTCTCTGTCAAAGCGAAGAAAATATTATTTTTTAACGGATGAACTCAGAAAGTACCAAGTTAAATTCAAGTGGGAGAAAATCGAGGGGATATCAGTTAACTTCAGGGAAGAAAAACACTGGATAACCTCAGAGGACAAAGCTAAAGAGTTCTATAGCTTTTTAAAGGAACATATGGAAAACAAGAAAAGGGGAGAAGGCAGGGATAAGACTACCCCAGAGAAGACAAGAAACCCGAAAGATGCGACCTGGGCATTGGAGTACAGGAAACAAGACAAAAAGAGGCAGAGACCTAATTCCACGGAGGATAGCATAGTCCTAGTGGAAGAGGAGGCCAAAAAGGACATGGAACTAATAAATTTTGGAGAAAATGGCAGTGACAGTTTACTCAAATAATGTTAACTGTTTAAATTCACCAAATAAACGCAGAGCGATCACAAATATTTTGAAAAGAGGCAATTTTGACTTTATTACTTTACAGGAAACACACATATCACAGAAGCACGTATCACATTTAAATCAAAAAAGTCTGGGTAGAGTTTTTTACTCATCGGCCCCACAAAAGAAAAGGGGTGTAGTAACATACTTTAGGGATACTTTAGAAGCATCATTGGCCTTTAAAGACAATAATGGTAGGATCCTAGGGGTAAAAACGAAATTGGACCAGGTGGATATATTAATTTGCAATATTTATGCTCCCACGGAAGCAAAATCAAAATTCGTAAAACAACTAAAGAACTTTTTGGAAGGACAAAGCTGTGAAAATATCCTGCTGATAGGGGATTTTAATGGGGTGCTGGATTGCGATCTGGACAGATCTAGAAACAAAAAAAAAGGAAAGGAAACCAAGGGTGGCAAATTGCCAAGGGGAATGATAAAACTAAAACAAGATCTGGATTTGAAGGATGTTTGGAGAATGAGGAACGTAAAGATGAGAGATTACATCTATTTTTCGGCGCGCCACGCATCCTGGTCCAGGATAGACATGGCCTGGGCCTCCAATACACTAACAACGAAGGTCGAGAACATAAAAATCCTTCCGAGAACTAACACCGACCATTGCCCCTTACTACTATCACTTCACGGATACAAAAGAGAAAGAAGATGGAGATTAAATGATAATCTGATACAATCAGAGGAAGAAATAGCGCATAATAGAGACCTAATTAAAGAATATTTTGCCCTGAATGACAAAGAGGACATATCAAGAACAATCTTATGGGAGGCAAGCAAAGCCATCATGAGAGGCCACTTTATACAGCAAGGAGCACTCAAGAACAGGCTAAGACTAGAAAAACAGAAAAGGCAAAATGGAGAACTGGAAGAGAAAGAGAGATCACTAAAAAAACCCCAAATAATAGTAAAATTAAACTAGAAATAGATATACTAAGGAAAGAAATAAACAAAGAACAAGACGAACGAATAGCCAGAAACCTGAAATATTTAAAGTTGAATCATTATGCAAACGTGAATAAACCAGGTAAACTGCTAGCCAAAAAACTGAAGGAAAAAAGACAAAGACAACATATATCGAAACTAACAATAAAGGGTATAGACATATTCGAGGATAGCAAAATAGGTGAAGAATTTAGAATATTCCATGAAAATTTATATAAAAAAGAGGACATAGCAATGGAAGACATTGTCTCCTATGTGGCGGATAAAAAACTGGAAAAAAGTGAAGCCCAACGAGAACTGCTAAATAAACCAGTTAGTGTAAAAGAAATAAAAGAGGCCATAAGATGCCTCCCAAGTAATAAAGCACCAGGCCCAGACGGCATAATAACCAGGTATTACAAAGTATTTGAGGAAGAAGTCACGCCATACCTTAAAGAGATATTTAATGACGTGATGCAACATGGGGCAATACCAGAATCGTGGAAGATGGCTAATATTATTTTTTTACATAAGGAGGGAGCTGAATCATCAAATGTAAGGAATTACAGGCCCATCTCCCTCCTAAATAATGATTATAAGTTGTTTGCTATGATTTTGTCCAATAGGCTTAAAACATACCTAAATGAAACCATCAACGAGGACCAAGTTGGTTTTTTACCATCCAGCTACATGAGAAATAATATAAGGACCATAGTAAACACAATAGAATTTTACGACATAAACACTCAGAAGGAAGTGGGGTTCTTATTTGTTGACGCCGAAAAGGCGTTCGATAATGCCAATTGGGACTTTTTATTTCAGATTCTTAAAGAAAAAGAAATGGGGTTTCAGTTAATAAATGCGATAAAAGCAGTTTATCAAAACCAGTGGGCGAATATTATAGTAAACGGCAACTCAGCAGGATCCATCCAAATACAGAAGGGAACGAGGCAAGGCTGCCCGATGTCTCCGCTTCTCTTTATTTTAATGTTAGAATTATTATTGCAAGATATAAGATCAGATAAAAATTTAAAGGGTCTAAAAACGCAAAAAGAAGAATACAAGCTCCAGGCGTTTGCGGACGATATTGTCTGCATTATCGAAGAACCGGTGGAGACAATAAGTAAATGGATCGAGAAAATAGAATGGTACGGAAGAGTGGCAGGTCTCAAAATCAACTATGCAAAAACTAAAATTCTCACAAAAAATATTAAAAGAGAACAAAGGGATCAACAAAAAAGATCAACAAAAATCGAGGTAGTGACGAAGGTCAGATGCTTAGGTATCCAACTGACGGCCCAAAACAATCAATTATTAAAAAATAACTACGAAACGACTTGGAAGTCAATAAGGACAAAGCTGGAAAAATGGAAATATCTAAAATTTAACTTATTAGGCAGAATTGCAGTAATAAAAATGGATGTCTTACCCAGGATGATTTTCCTCTTCCAGTCCATCCCAATTCTGAGAACGACTTTTATTTTCAAAATTTGGAAAAAATATATTTTAAAATTTATTTGGGATGGAAAAAAAGCTAGATTGAATCATAGGATTCTCACAGACAAGAAGGAGAGGGGGGGGTGGCCCTTCCAAACCTACAAATATACCATGACGCGGCAGCCCTGAGCTGGATCTTAAAATGGACTACACTCAAGAACACAATATTATTACAACTAGAGGGCTTCAATCTGAGAAGAGGTTGGCACGCGTATACCTGGTATGGAAAAGCAAAACTAGAAAGAAACTTTACCAACCACTATATCAGGGCAGCCCTGATTAAGACTTGGGACAGGTATAAGGGCAGATTATACCAGACAACTCCCCTCTGGGTCTCACCCTTAGAGGCCTAACATAGGAGAGAAATTCCAATGGAAAAATGGCTCACATATAGATCATTACTAGAATGGAAAGACAGAAAGTGGGAATTAAAAACCCTAGACAAGCTAAGAGAATCGGGAACCGAAATTTCTTGGTTTCATTACTTTCAAATAAAAGAATACTTCAAATTAGACAGCAAGAAAGGCTTTGTAAAAGAGGATTCAATTTGGGAGAAGTTGCAAAAATATAAGAAGAAACATATCAGGATTTTATATAATACACTAGGCATGGTTTCGAACCCAAAAATAGGGAATCAAAAATCTAATTGGGGGGGTTTTTTTTTGATTAGTAAAATAAAGACTAAAAAAAATTTACCAAAAATTTCTCAAATGTAACTTAATTACTAACGAAATTCGTTAGTAGTTCTAAAGTAGGCAAAGCAGGGAAACAGGACTGATACTGTTTTAAGCACAGGCAAATCAAGGGGCAACATTTCCCTTGGTTTCCTTGCAGGGAGATATAATGCATTAATATATTATTATTAATATTATTAAATACCTCTGGTGCAGGGCTTGCTAGAGTTCTCTTCACTCCAGCTTTTTCCCATTCAGTTTTATCATAGCAGTCTAGGACCTCCGTTCGAACTCTATGGCTTTTCTTGATTCTGAACTCTTCCTTCTCCTCTCCGTGCTCTTTTCACTCCTGCTGCCCTTCTCTCAGCAGTTCTTATGTCCTTCTACTCTGTCCTTCTATCTAAACCCCCTTCCTGGGTGTTTAAATCGCTTTTTTCCTCAGTCCTCCAGCCCCTCTAGGAGTCCCGATCTGGATCTCTCTATCATTTCCGGCTCCTTTTTCACTTCCTGGAGGAGGCCTTTCACTCTAATTAGGCTTCAAGCATGGAAAGGCCCTGATTTGACTGTGAGTTATGTCTGCAAAGCTATTTTGGGGGAAATTTTCCTGTTGGGGGAATCCGAAATATTTAATAATCTAACAAAATTTTGGGCCCAGGGGTGCGGAAAAGAAAGTCCACTTCCGGGATTGGCCATGCGATCCGTATAAACTTGAAAGTCCCATAACATACGAATCCCTTCCGATTTCTTTTCATTTTCATAACTTTTTTCTCATGCCTATAATACACTATTGGAGTGGGACGTGGAACCGGAATCAGTGAAACAAGTAATGATCGATTGGGCCCAAGACCTAGGTCACTCGATTTTAATGCAGGAATGGGAATTCACTTGGAAGAAGATAATTAAATATCTAGGGTCAACCACCACAGCAGAAAACTGGTACAAGATGTACTTCCGTTGGCACCTAACCCCCCAGAAATTGGCAAAATACTATAAAAACACGAACAACAAGTGCTGGAAGTGCAAGAAACAACCAGGGACTTTTTTCCACTGCTGGTGGACCTGCCCAAAGGTACAGAAATTTTGGAAACTTATCCACTCTCATACACAAAAAATATGGGAGGAGAAATTTGATTTAAAACCAGAGTATTGTTTACTAAATTTAACAGAGGAGAAAACCGACAGGAGAAAAGACAAACTTTTGTGCTTCATAGCGGCGGCGGCGGCAAGGATATTGCTGGCAAAAAATTGGAAAAAAGAAGACACCCCGCAAATAGAGGACTGGATAACTAAACTATACGAACTAATGGAATTAGACAAAATGAACAGCCTAACTAATGACCAAAGTTTCCAAAACAGAACGGACGGGCAACCTCTAGAACATTATCTAAAATCATTAAAGATCTGACTATGAGACCTCACAGTCAAGGAATGGGTAGTAGGATTATAGAAGACCGGGAAGACATAACTCAACTCAAGTTCAACTAAACATCCCTCGTGGACCGAACTGGAAGATTTTCTCTGTAATTTCCTTCCCCCCCTAACTTTACTATGTACCCCCTTTTTCCTTTTCTCTATCCCTTCCCCACCCCTTTCAATCCCATCCCTACCCCCACCCCTCTCATCCCACCCCAAGCCCCTCCCAGGATTTCTTTTCCCAAACTGTATTTTATCTCTGTTCAAAACCTCAATAAAAATAAATTTTTTTAAAAAGCATTCCTGACAAATGGCCATTCTGTCTCTGTTTAATAATAATAATAATGATAATAATAGAATCCTGGGGTAGGAAGATATCTCAAAGGCAGGGACAGCCAGTCTAACCTCCTTCTGCCATGAGAAAAAAACACAATCAAAGCATTCCTGACAGATGGCCATTCAGCCTCTGCTTAATAATAATAATAATAATAATAATAATAATAATAGAATCCTGGGGTAGGAAGAGACCTCAAGGCAGGGCCATCCAGTCCAACCTCCTTCTGCCATAAGGGAAAAGCACAATCAAAACTCTCCTGACAGATGGCCATTCAGCCTCTGCTTAATAGTAGTAGTAGCAGTAGCAGTAGTATTTCATCTACATCTGGAGAACATTGTGAATCCGTACAATGATGGATCTGAATCAAACTGGAAATGAATACTCAATATAACCTCAATATGGTGGTGGACCTCCCTGACTCAAGGCCCAATGGAGCAGCCCCATGGGCTCCTCCTGACACCGCTGAGCCTTGAGCCAGAGTGGCAGAGCAGGAGGAGGCCTCTCTGCTGGCGCTATCACAGCGACTGTGCCTGGGTGAGGAGGGCCAGGCCTTGTCCAGGCAAGTTGCTGCGAAAGCACCAGCGGCGTGGCAACAGAGGCGGAAAGGCCTCCTTCTGCTCCACCGCCCTGGCTCAAGGCTCAAAGAGGCCTTGGGTCTGCTCTACCAGGACTTGAGTGAGTGAGTGAGGAGGAGGAGCTGAGGGAAGCCATAGACAAAGCGACCGCTTTGCCTGCCGCATCCCTCACCTTCTCCTGCCATCGGGCGGAGGTGAGGCCTGGCATTCTCCTGATGGCTGAAGGCCAGGCTGGGCTCAGGGAAGTGGCAGGCAAAGCAGCCCCAAAGCCGCTTCGCCTGTCGCATCCCTCACCTTCTGCCATTGGGGCGAGGTGAGGCCCCATCCTGAAGGCAGGGGAAAGCCAGGCTTGGCCGAAGGAAATGGTGGGTGAAGCGGCTCCAAAGCCACTTTGCTTGCCGCCTCCTTCTCCCTTCTCCTGCCTTCAAGACAAGGTGAAGCCTTGTCCTGAAGGCAGGAGAAGGCCCGTCTAGGCTGAGGCAGGTGGCAAGTGAAGCAGCCCCAAGGGGCGCCTTTGCCTGCAAGCGCCTCTTCTTGATTCCCCGCTACTCTGTGAGAGGAAGAGGCATTGCGACCTGGGCTGGCTGTTTGACTGGAAGAGGGGGCTGGCAGCCATTTTGAGGAAGCGGACGGGGCGGGGCCAAAGGAAGTGGCCTTGTGACCTCATAGAAATGGCCAAGCGACCCCTCAGAAATGGCCAATCGACCCCTCTGGGGGTCACGACCCCCCCGGTTGAGAACTGCTGGTCTACTTCGTTAATAATAATAATAATAAGTACCTGCTTTAATTGAAGTCAGCAATCGGAAACTTCTCAAAGCACAGCAGGCAAAAAGTCAGTACAAGAAAACTGCACTCCAAACTAGAGCTGACAGCTGGTACAACAAAGCATTACATGGGCAGTTCCTTGACAAAATTGAAGGAAAAGTTGATAAGGAGAAGACCTGGTTATGGCTCACGAATGGAACACTGAAGAAGACAGAAGGCCTGATTCTTGCAGCCTAGGATCAAGCTATCAGAACAAATGTCATTAAGGCCACGATTGAAAAATCAGCTGATGACTCAAAATGCAGACTGTGCAAGGAAGCTGATGAAACCATTGATCATATCCTCAGCTGCTGCAAGAAAGTCACACAGACAGACTCCAAACAGAGGCACAATTATTTATTTTATTTTTGGCATTTTACCCCGCTCTTCTCAGCCCCCGAGGGGGGGACTCAGAGCGGCTTCCAAAAGGCATAATTTGATGCCTACATCACAATCACAGTATAAAACACAATATAAAACCCTCCAGCATTCGACACTAAAATACATTAAAATACAATTATATTCACACATCCTATGCATTCACCTATGTTAAAAACAGCCACAACCCTGTGGCTCAAATGATTCATTGGAGTCATATGCCACAAGTACCATCTGCCAATAGTAAAGAACTGGTAAGATCATAAACCTGCAAAGGTAGTGGAAAATGAACATGCAAAAATACTGTGGGACTTTCGAATCCAGACTGACAACGTTTTGGAACACAATACACCAGACATCATGATTGTGGAAAAGAAAAAAGTTTGGATTATTGATGTCGGCATATCAGGTGACAGACACATTGAGGAAACACAGCAGGAAAAACTCAGCCGTTATCAGGATCTCAAAATCAAACTGCAAAGGCTCTGGCATAAACCAATACAGGTGGTCCCAGTGGTCATCAGCACACTGCATGCTGTGCCAAAAGATCTCAGCCAGCATTTGGAAACAATAAACATTGACAAAATCATGATCTGTCAACTGCAAAGGGCCACCTTACTTGGATCTGCACGCATCATTCGAAAATACATCGCACAGTCCTAGACGCTTGGGAAGTGTTTGACTTGTGATTTTGTGATACGAAATCCAGCATATATATCACATTTGCTGTGACACACTGTGTGTTTGTGTCAGTAAAATAATAATAACTTTATTTTTATATCCCACCACCATTTCCCCAAAGGGACTCGGGGCAGCTTACAAGGAGACAAGCCCGAAAATACAGATTAAAACACACACAATAAAATAAATTGAAACAAAATTAATCGATAACAACATCAGGAAAACATTACAATCACAGTACACATTTTAAAAACAGTATAATGGCTGAAATATTAAGTGCTGAGTGTGGAAGGATCATAGAATGTGCAATTGTCCCTAGATAGAGCCCAGGGAACGTGCAAGAGGCGCTTCAATTCAATTAAGGTCACAGCTGGGAGGGTAATGTCCTTAGGCATTTACAGTAACAGGATTACAGGTGGGAAGGCCAATGAAAGTGCAAAGAGCAAGATTGATCCAATTATCTGGTGAACTGCCTAATCAAATGTACACCTTAGATATACTTCCAGGTGTTTATTGTGTTACTGTGATATGGCAAAAACAATTGTTTTCTTCTGCTGTCATTACACATGACACAAAATCTTACACATGAACCACTTAGGAATATGAGTGATAATCTCAGTATATATTACACATCTGGATGTTTCATGATTTTAATAAATGGTCAATTTAAGGGAAAACCTTAAAAACCCAAAGAAATAATGAATTTTAAGTTTAATTCTAGCACAACAGTTCTGGGCATTTTTAATTCTGATAATGTTATGGGTTCCCATTTGTTAACAATTATACTAAGTTCTATTGCTATTTTTTTGCATGGAAGCCTCATGAAATTGGGAAAAACATCCCAATTTACAAAACACAATTGGAATAAAAGTTGTAAGTGCTGGAGCTTTGGAAGTATTAGATTTAATTGCCACTCAAGGTCAAACCCATTCATATAGGAGTGCCCATCTCATACCATCTCTTCTGTGAATCATGGCAATGGGATGACATAGGCTGACTCACATTTGCCTTGTCTTTGTCTTCCCAGAACAACTTCTGCCTGGTTATAATTTTGCTGGGGAGATGCCAAAATCTCTATGAGATAATGTATATTTGTAATAGCTCTTTAATGTGTCAGCAAGCCCAGCCACAAAATGTCCCATGGTGGGCTCTGGGCAATGAGCAGTGTCAAATCAAGCAACATGGTTTTGGTATAAAAGGGAGCAAGCAGAATGACAGGAGTTCCTGCAGCTGTCCCTCCTTGGCTGGGCCACTGTATCTGATAGTCCCCACTAAGCCCCAGCTAGGACAAGCTGCTTTGGCCATCACTGTAGCAAGCTTGGAAAGCTGTGAATACTTGGAGAGCATATGAAATCGCCTCGGGAAGGGTCTGTGAAAGCTGTTGATTTCCCTTTGCTCAGTGTGTCGATCCATAAAGGGCACACCAAGTGAGAAACAGCAATTAGGTTCAAGGAAGCGTCGTGAAAATATAGATTTTCAAAGTAAAACAGCCCTTCTTGACTCTGCAGAACAATAATCCAGGATGTGCTGCAAATGTAGTCCTGTGCGGTTGTTTTCCTGGAATGTTCTGCACTAGCAGCAACACTGTGCCTTTCTATTGGATTCAACACCACTTTATCCGCCTTACTTTTGCCTCCCATTGCAATGTTGCTTGGGGCATAAGGGAAACAACAAGGCACTGCAGAATTGTTTGCTAAATGTTATGAGAGATTGAGTTCTCTTTTGTACTAATGTGCTCTGCACTCCTCCTCTAGTTGATCTGATCATTTTCCATTCATCTCCCAAATGTTTGGTTTTCAACAATTGGTGTTTCCTTGCACTTCTGTGGCATAGACAAGGGTTGATTGGACAAGAATTTAACTTCACTCTCTTGCATACCAAATGAAAAGAATGTTACATCTTCAAGCTCCCAGCTGAAAATACACTGGGTGGGAGGCACCAACAAGCTGGCTGCAGATTCACCATAGAAATTGCATATTAGCCAATGATAATGCAGTTTCCCTCCACATTTGTGGTTTTGACTTTAGCAAAATTGATCATTCACAGATTTGATTTAAAATGTTATTTCTATGAATTTATAGGTTCCCCAAAGTGCATGTATGGTCTGCTCCCCCAGTCAAGCTGAAGGACCTAGAGATTTCTAGAGAAAACAACGCTCTAGATGTGTCTAGGTCATCTAATGCAATTATATGGTCAGCTTTCAGTGGAAATTGGTCATAGAGTCATGCTGGAAGACCTATGTAAAAAGAGCAATTTCATGGTGCTTTAAAACTTTCACTAGGGTCTCTATCCACAGCAGATTTGTAGGGTTAACTATTTTCCCCCAAGTATTTGCTGTGTTGCAGGGCTGGGACAAGACATTTTGCTGCTTGGAGTGAAGGTTATAATTGTGCTCCTTTCCCACTTTACACACACAAGCCAATTAAACTAGCAGCTTCTAACACCACAAGCAATGGCTTTGAGATAGGCCAATTTGTGTGGCGAGGGGATAGGGTGGATCATGTGACTCATGTGGTCTCTCCACCAACCGCAGATGCCGTTTCCTGGAACCCTTAGGAAGACCAGCCAGTGGTTGCTTCAAGTAGGGCTTGTAGCTTGTACTGCCTTCTTTGGTTTAATGATACGTACAACCATTGTTGCAGGGGTTGACTTCAAATGTTGTAAATTCCTACATAGAAGACAACTTCCAGATAGAGGAATTATTAGAATCATGGAGGAGCATGCTATTTAGGTATATCTAAAATCTATCGGGGAATTAGCTGGTTCTTTCAATTTCAATATCAAAATAGATAAAGGTAAAGATAGAGGTTTCCCCCTGACATTAGGTCCAGTTTCCCCCTGACATTAGGTCTGACTCTGGAGGTTGGTGCTCCTCTCCATTTCTAAGCCCAAGAGCTGGCGTTGTCCGTAGATACCTCCAAGTTAATGTGGCTGGCATGACTGCATGGAGTGCTATTATCTTCCTGCCAGAGCGGTATCTATTGATCTAATCACATTTGCATATTTTCGAACTGCTAGGTTGGCAGAAGCTGGGGCTAACAGAGGGAGCTCATGCCGCTCCCCAGATTCGAACCTGCAATCGTTCGAGCCTGCATATTCCTAGCTTGCAATTGCATTTTACCACCTGCTATTTATTCAGAGAAGAGGCAGAATACTCAATTCCTCATTTACTAGACTCTCTGATGAGTGAAAAACAGGGAAATGAAAGGCTAGGAACACAACGGTCTCGGGGAAGAGGACATGGTCTTTCCTTTGCCAGGTTCCTTAGTTTCTATGCTAAGCCCAATGTGTTTCCATGCTGAACATATGAGAAGGACCTCTGCCGATCTAAGAGAAAACTATGGTGACTTGTAAGAAGAAAGTCTGAGCATTTTGTGCATAACCTTCCCTCACTCATTTGTAGTCTGCTTATTATCTGGATGAAGTCAGAGGAAGGTGACTAAGGGCTCCTATAAACAGGGAAAATGTGGGAGGCTACAGCATTTCTTTCCATAGTTCTCAGGGTTTTCAAAAATATCCATGTGACATTTTTCTTGTTCAGGACTATTTTCTAGAGAATGGTTACAAAGATTTTATTCTCACCCTAGTGTTTTCTTTTTAATTATAAGACATATCAGAACAGTATGTTCCCTTTTCTTCTTCTTTTAATTTTTAGCGAGTTATAGTGCTATAATGCATCAATGAAATGGCACTTTCACACTATAAATATAACTATTAACTTAAAAAAACAGGTGAGAACATTTGTCCTTCAAAAACAGGAACACCATACCATTCCCTAGTTGAAAAAAAAGAGGCCTTTGGAAGAGGACTCCAATAGATTCAAGAAATCACTATAAACAGATTCCCCATGGAATTAGTGGATGTGGAGGCAATAACAATGGCAAAACAAAGGAATCTCTATTTCAAGAATGTAAACTTAGATTGATCTGGAGGAGCCCTAAGATGGTAAAAGGTGCAGAAACCAAGCATTGATTCCTGGTAGTTAAAGTGGTGTTAAACTGCATTAATTCTACAGTGTAGATACACCCATAGTCACCCATTATTCTCGGCTTGTATAGTAGGTAGGTAATATAGCAAGTAACACATTTACTTGTGCAAGGTTGCTCTTATAGCGTAGAAGACGGGAGGAAATGATGGCCACTTTAATCAATAGAGCATATGAACATCTAAAAGCATGTAAATTTTTGAGCTGTAATTGGGTTTGTCTTCCCATGCCTTTCAAACTAAGGACCTCTTCACATGCAATTTTGCTGGTAGTCATTGGCGAAATAGCAGGTGCGCAGGGTGCCTCATGGCGCTCCATGCACCCTACTTCCTTCCCCCATCAGACAGGGACAATGGGTCAAGCACTACCCATACTTAGGACCCTATCCCCATCAGATTGGATAAAGGGTGGCAACACATGTTGTCGCATTGCCCTTTCCCCCATCACATGGGAGTAAGGGTCCAAAAATGTGGGTAGCTCAGTTGGAGCTACCCAAAACCCAATTACAGTTCTGTTTTTTTCAGAGGAGGCATCTTACAACACTTCCTCATCACTTGAAGGGTAAATGAGGTGGGGCCTGCTGAGCATCATGTGATGTCACTTGGCAGGCCCTGTCCCCAAAATGCTTCAAAGGGGCAAAATGCCTGAGTGTGATGAAGCTTATGATCCAAATCCAGCTGTCATTTCCAACCAGAGTAGATCTAACATCAGTGTTGACCTACTACATTCCCACTGATTTAATGATTAATACCCTTATTAGGGTTGTTAGAGAGAAAATTGGAGATGAGTCCTGTACTTAAAAAAAAAATTATTAAGGTTTCTCAGTGAACAATGAAAGATGTGGAACAATTTCGGGTATAGGATAGAAGGAAAAGAGGGGGGACCTTTTAACCTGGGTAAGAGAGAAAGAGGTGGAGACAGCGAAGCAGGTGGGGGGAAGGCGTCTGGGTGGAGTGGCGGGGGGGGGGCTTAACCTGGAGAAGCAAAAGCGGGGGAGGGAATGGGGGGGAAGGAGGGAGTCTGACGGGGATAGGGAATCGAGGGGGGAGGGTGAGAGGGGGGGGGAGTGAGCCAGTGGGGGGAAGGGGTGGTGGGTAAAGTCCACAATGCATGGGGGGGGTTTCTCTTTGGCTTCCGGTTTCTTCTTACAGTTCCGCCCGTTAAGTCCGACATGTAGAGGGGGGAAGATGGGTTTTTCCCCTGTGGAGAGGGAATGTTGAGTCTTTGGGGGTTGTCTAAGTACAACAAGTCCTGTGGTCAGGATGAGGCAGCTTGGAGGTTCTAAGAGTGAATAGCCGCCACAACGAGGGGGTCCTCCCTGGTCTTCATGTAGGCCAGGAATGGTGACCAATTGCTAAATACGTGTACAATACAATCGAACCCCCTGTCAATCAGTATATATGAAAACAAAGAGGCAATGCGTTGAGAAGTCAAACATAAATCAATATTGTATTTCAAACATCAGCATTGTGATACATGAGTATCTAAACATCAACAAACAATAAGGTGCAGTCCTCTCACTTTAAGGAAAATCAACGGCCGTTGCGTGCTAGCATCCCCCCATGTATATCATAACAAAATACAAAAAGGCAATACTGGGGATTCCCAGCGATATAGTCAATGGTGCTTCAGGACACTAAATAGGTCCTCACAATAGAAATAAAAATAAAAATAAACAAGTCCCCCGTGTGACCTGTGGCTATTCTTCGCATAGACCATCCTTGCAGCCGTGGACAGGTATATAAACAAGCGTTCTGAGTTTTCATCCGGGAGTTCCTCTTCCGTCAGTAGCCCCAGCAAGTAGGCCTCCGGCTTCTTTTCTAGTGAGGTGAGGAGGATTTTCTGCATGCCAGTATGGATGTCCTTCCAATACGTTGTGGCTTCTTGGCAAGTCCACCACATGTGAAAGAAGGTCCCGATTTGTGAACCGCACTTCCAGTATTTCGACTGGGCTCCTTTATACATCAGACCTAGCTTCTGTGGTGTCATGTACCACCGAAAGAACAGCTTGTACCAATTTTCTTTGAGGTCTGTGGCGTAGGTGATCTTCAGCGTGTTCCTCCAGATCTTTTCCCATTCAAATAGGCTGATGGTGCGCCCTATATTTTGTGCCCATTTGACCATGCAGGATTTCACAACCTCGGTCTCTGTGGCCCATTCCAGTAGCCTCAAGTAGGCTCTTGAAATGAGTTTTCTTTCCTTTCTCAGAAAGGTCTTCCAGAAAGTCTCTTTGTCATCGAAGCCGGATTGTTCGTCTTTTTTGAACCATGCCCTTATGTGGAGGTACTGTAGCCACGTGAGCGAACTGAACTGGCTTTGCAGTTGGGCCATCGATTTTAGGCATCTCCTCCCATCCCGCTTGGTGGTGAGCTCTTCATATTTTGGCCATTTTTTCCATCCCAGGGTGTCCTTTTGATGTGCTTCCAGAGGGGAGATCCAGAGGGGGGTCTTGGTGTAGAACCTCTCCTTGTATCGTTCCCATATCTGTATGAGGGCTGCTCTCAAGGGATGCTTTTTGAAGTTGAGGTCTGATCTTGTACTTCCATACCATAGGTATCCATGCCATCCCGCTCTGAGATCAAATCCCTCCAGCGCCAGTAGATCTTCTTTGGTCAGGTCTATCCAGTCCTTTATATAGGCCAGGCCGCAGGCTTCATAATACATTTTTTAATCTGGGAGACCTAGACCCCCCTTCTCCTTCCTGTCTATCAAAATTGTGTATTTGATCCTGGCTTTCTTTGAATCCCAAATGAATTTGAGGATATCTTTTTTCCAATTTTCGAAAATGGCGTTTGACTTGATGATGGGAATGGTTTGAAACAGGTACAGCAGTCGTGGCAGTATGTTCATCTTGACTGCTGCTATCTTGCCCATGAGGGAGAGATTGGCACTTTTCCAGTTCCCCAGATCATTTTGGACCTTTTTCCATAACACCTCGTAATTGTTCTTGAATAGATGACAGTTCTGTGCCGCTATCTGGATGCCGAGGTATTTGATCGACTGGGAGATTTGCATGCCTGATTTCCTAGCTTCTCCTGGCGACTTTTGGACATATTTTTTGTTAGGATCTTCGTCTTCCTTTTGTTTATCTTCAGCCCTGCCAGGAGGCCAAACTTTTCTATCTCCGACAGCCATAGGTGCATGGTGTCCACTGGTCTTTCTATAAAGCAAATCAAGTCGTCTGCAAATGCCTTCACCTTGAACGAGTGTTTACCAATTTTCGGGCCTAGCAGCTGGTCATTAGATCTGATCGCTCTCAGCAGGACTTCCGTAGAGAGTATGAAGATCAGGGGGGAAAGGGGGCAACCCTGCCTGGTCCCTTTTTGTATTCTGATTTTTCCTGTTGGTCGGCCATTGACCCAGACTTTTGCTGATTGGTCCTTGTATATTGCCCCTATGGCGTTTTGGAATTGGGGGCCCAGATCCATCTTTGACATAAGCAGCTGGAAGAAGTCCCATCGTAAGTTATCAAATGCCTTCTCTGCATCCAGGGCAAGAAAAGCTGCTTCTTTCCTGGGATGTGCTTCAAAATATCCCAATAGATTGATGACTGCCCTGACATTATCTTTGGCTTGTCTCCCCGGGAGGAAACCGCTCTGGTCTGGAGCGGTCCATACCTCGAGCCAGGTTTTCAGTCGCTCCGCCAGAATGGCCACCAGAATTTTATAGTCGGTGTTCAGCAGTGAGATGGGCCTGTAGTTGGCGACATTGGTCTCGTCAGTGCCTTCTTTATGTATTATGACTATGTTGGCCTCTCTCCACGTGTCTGGGGATGTGCCCTCTGTGAGTACCCTGTTGTAGAGTTTCTGTAAGAAGGCGATGATTTCACTCTTCATGGTTTTGTAGAACCTAGCCGTCAGGCCATCTGGGCCAGGGGCCTTGCTTGTGTCCAGCTTCCGTATGGCTGTATCTATTTCCCGCTCCAAGATTTCTCTATTGAGAATGTCTCTGTAATATTCCGGGATTTTCCCAAATTCCTGGTCCTCTAGATACTTCCAGATGTCTTCCTTGCTTCCATTTTCTGCCGCATACAGCTTGGCGAAGAATAGCTGGAATTCTTTTTTGATGTCATCCTCGGCTGTGATCAGTCTGTCCCCTGCCCTGATCCTGGTTATATATCCCGCCTGCTTCTTCCTCTTGATCTTACGCGCTAGCCACCTGCCCGGCTTGTTGGCATTCTGGAAGAATTTCTGTTTGATGAATTTTAGATCCTTGGCGACTTGTTCAAGATCTAGGTGATGTTTCTGCTTTCACAGAGTGGCCAGCTTAATGACTGAAGCCCGATTGTCTGGATGTTCTTTCAGCTTTTTTTCCTCTAGTGCAATCTCGGCTTGGACCTCGAGAGCGGCCCTCTGCCTCTCCTTATTCTTTATCGCGTTGTGCTGTATGAAATGGCCTCTGAGCACGGCCTTGCATGCATCCCAGACTATTTCAGGACTTGTTTCCTGAGTGTCGTTGATCATGAAGTAGTCTTTGGTTATCTCTCTATATTTTTGAATGTCCTCCTCCTTTTTCAGTAAGTTATCATTAAGTCTCCAGCGGTGCACTGGGGTTTTTTGGTTGAAGCTCAGCACAATTGGACAATGGTCTGATACGTCTCTTGGCAGAATCTTTATTTGTGTTATTTTCGGGGCCAAGGAGTGCGACACCCAGACCATGTCAATTCTGGACCAGCTCTGGTGCCTGTGGGAGTAGAAGGTAAAATCTTTCTCCCCTTGATTGTGGAGGCGCCAGATGTCCAACATGGAGAGGTCCGTCTTGAGACGCAGAAATGCTTTTGGCAGCTTGTTGAGGGAGTCGGTCTCCAGCCTTTAATTTTTGATGACACTGTGGGTTTTGTCCAGACGGGGCTCTAGGATTCTGTTAAAGTCGCTCAGCAGCACTAGACTGTCGTAGATCTGACCTTCTATGAGACTCTGGAAGGTTTGGATGAAGCTGGATTTGGGCCCGTTTGGCGCGTATATATTGCAAATCAACAGGCGCATTGTGCCTAGCTCAATTGTCACCCCGACCATTCTCCCCTCGTCGTCTGTGAATGCTAGTTTGGCTGGTAATTTCTCGCTTACATAGGTTGCTACCCCTCTTTTCTTCTCTTCTGCCAATGAGCAAAAGAGGTTCCCCATGCCCTTGTTTTCCAAATGGGTTACATGTGCTTTTTTGATGTGCACCTCTTGTAATGCCACGATATCATATTTTTTCTCAATACATTGAACACTTTTTTCCTCTTTGACGCCGAGTTCATCCCGTTGATGTTATTCGAGATGCAAGACATTTGGGTTTGGAAATCATACATCTGGCATCTCTTCTGTGGTGCTCGGGTCAACGTCATTGGCTTCCGCATTCTTGGACATAGTGTTCCGTTCTGTGTCTTGAGTTCCGCGGGTGGGGTGTGCAGGCTCGTTCGTAGGGGAGTAAAAGCGTCTTTTCTTCGGTTGGTCATTCTGGCCGACTTGTGGGGATGGTCTTTGTGTTAGCTCGTTTTGCATCATTTTATAGAATTCTTGGGCCTTGCTCACAGAGGTCAGCCAGTACTTTTGGTCCCGGAAAGTAACCATCACTCCTTCGGTTTTTTCCCACCGGAACCTAATTCATCGGTTTTTCAACTCCTCTGTGAGAAAAAGATAATTCTTTCTTTTGAGCATCGCGGCTGTGGTGAACTCTTTTAAGATGATCACCTTAGCCCCTTTGTACGTGACCGGAGCCTCCTTATTTTTCATTAGTACCCCATCTCTGGTCCTTTTTTTGCTGTAGTGGACTACCACGTCGCGGGCTACCTTGTTCTGCCTCGCATAGGCTGAGGGAACCCTATACGCCCTTTATATCTCCTGTTGTGTTTCTCCCTCGTCTTTGCCTAGGATGGAGGCTGTTAGCTTGCCAACGATTTTCATGAGGTCTTCCTGAGGATCCTCCTGCAGGTTAAGAACATAAGAACATAAGAAGAGCCATGCTGAATCGGACCTCAGCACATCTAGTCCAGCATTCTGTATCACACAGTGGCCCACCAGTTGTACGCGGGGATCTCGAGCAGAAGGGAGGGCAAAACCCTGACCTGCTCCCGACCCCCCACAACCAGTACCCAGGGAAATCCTGCCTACCTCAACCAACTCCGAGGTGGCACTTGAATGTCCTTTTCAGTAACTACCGATACACTTGGTATCCATGAATCTGTCTAATCCTGCCTTGAAGTTGTTCAGGCTGACAGCTGTCACAACCTCTTCTGGAAGTGAGTTCCATAACCCAATGACCCTCTGGGTGAAGAAATATTTCCCTTTATTAGTCCTAATTTTCCTACCTTGGAGCTTCAGGGAGTGCCCTCTAGTCCTAGTGTTTTGTGACAAAGAAAACAGTTTTTCTTTATTCACCTTTTCTATCCCATGCATGATTTTATACACTTCGATCAAGTCACCTCTTAAACGCCGTCTTTCAAGGCTGAAAAGACCAAGGCGTTGCAACCTGGTTTCATAAGGGAGCCGCTCCATCCCTTGGATCATTCTTCTTGCCCTTTTCTGTACCTTTTCCAGTTCCGTTATATCCTTCTTAAGGTGCGGAGACCAGAATTGTACACAGTACTCCAAATGTGGCCTTACCATCAATTTGTAGAGAGGTAATACAACATTTGCTGACCTATTTTCGATTCCCTTTCTGATCATGCCTAGCATAGAATTTGCTTTTTCACTGCAGCTGCGCACTGGGTTGACATCTTCATTGAGCTGTCCACCAAGACCCCAAGATCCCTTTCCTGGTTTGTCTCGGAAAGCTTTGACCCCATCAATTTGTAGGTGTAGTTGGGGTTCTTTGCCCCGATGTGCATGACTTTACACTTGTTTAGGTTAAAATGCATTTGCCACTTTGTTGCCCATTCACTCAATTTCGAGAGATCTTTCTGGAGCTCTTTACAATCAGTTTCATTTTTAACTACCTGAACAATTTAGTGTCGTCTGCAAACTTTGCTACCTCAGAATTCACTCCTACATCCAGATCATTAATGAATAAATTAAAAAGTAACGGACCCAAAACTGAACCTTGGGGTACGCCACTTCTCACCTCTTTCCACCCAGAGAAATGTCCGTTTATTACCACCCTTTGTTTCCTACAGTTTAGCCAGGTTCCAATCCAGGACAAGACCTGTCCCCTGATTCCATGGCTGAAGAGCTTATTTAGGAGCCTTTGGTGAGGGACTTTGTCAAAAGCCTTTTGAAAGTCAAGGTAAACAATATCAACTGGGTCCCCTTTATCTATGTGTTTATTTACACCCTCAAAGAATTCTAACAAGTTAGTAAGACATGATTTGCCTTTGCAGAAACCATGTTGATTTTCCTTCAGCAATGCCTGTTCTTCTATGTGCTTAGTAATTTTTCTTTAATAATAGTTTCCATCACTTTGCCTGGAACTGAGGTTAGACTAACTGGCCTATAATTTCCTGGATCACCCCTGGATCCTTTCTTGAAGATCGGAGTTACATTTGCCTCCCTCCAGTCCTCGGGTACAGTACCTGATCTTAGAGAAAGGTTATATATTTTGGCTAGAATTTCAGCAATTTCACACTTGAGTTCCTTAAGAACTCTGGGGTGGATGCCATCTGGCCCTGGTGATTTGTTGACATTTAGTTTAGTAAGGCATGTGAGAACATCTTCCTTGTTTATCTCTATCTGGTTTAATTCATTTAATTCCCTCCCTGAAAAAACTGACTCAACTGCAGGCATATGTTGTCTGTCCTCCTGTGTGAAAACGGAGGCAAAGAAGTCATTTAGCCGCTCAGCAATCTCCTTGTCTTCACTGATTTTCCCTTTCTGACCATTGTCGTCCGAGTGGCCCAACTGCTTTTCTAGTTGGGTTCCTGCTTCTGATGTACTTAAAGAAGTTTTTGTTGTTTTTTTAAATATTCTTTGCTATGTGTGCCTCAAAATCTCTCTTGGCTTTCCTGACTGTTGCTTTGCATTTAGTTTGCCAGAGCTTGTGTTCCTTTCTGTTCTCCTCGGTAGGAAGAGCCTTCCATTTCTTAAATGAGTTTTCTTCTTTCCAATCACATCTTTTACTTCATTTGTAAGCCATACTGGTGTCCTTTTGGACTTTCCATGCCTCTTTCTTTTTATTGGAATGCATTTTAGTTCGGCCTGTTTTAAGGTATTTTTAAACAGTTTCCAAGCATTTTGGAGGATTTGATTTTTTACTGCTCCTTTTAGTTTGTTCTTTACAATTTTTCTCATTTTGGTGAAATTCCCTTTGTGAAAGTTTAATGTCTCTGTGTTAGTTTTCACTGACAGTTTGCTATCCAAACTTACGTTGAAGGTTATTGTGGTATGGTCACTGGTACCTATGGGCTCAGCTACAAGTACATCTTGAACGAGATCTTGTTCATTAGTTAGCACCAAGTCCAGGATCCCCTTTCCTCTGGTTGGTTCCATGACCATCTGCTCAAGGGAATAATCAGCTAGCATGTCGAGGAACCTTGTCTCTCTTTCATGCGTAGAACAAGAATTTGGCCAATCTATTCGGGGATAGTTGAAGTCCCCATTATGACTAATGTATTTCTTTTTGAGGCCTGTTTAACTTCATTTTCCAGATAGCAGTCTGCCTCTGGAGTTTGGTTGGGAGGGCGATAGCAGATCCCTAATGCTAGATTAGTTTTTGTCCTGGGACTTTTACCCACAATGTTTCTGTAGGTGAGTTTGAAATTTCTTGAAGTTCTAATTCATGAGATTCTAGCTCTTCATTTATGTACAGGGCCACACCGCCACCATTTTTCCCTCTCCTGTCTTTCCTGTACAGTTTATAACCTGGAATCTTTGTGTCCCATTTGTTTTCCTCCGTCCACCAGGTTTCTGTTATGCCAATAATATCAATATTTTTTTCTTTTGCCAAATATTCCAACTCCCCTATTTTTGTTCGAAGGCTTCTAGCGTTTGCGTACAGACATTTATATTTATTTCTCTGGTGCACTTTCAACTTTGGCTGTTTGTGAGAATTTGTAGAAGGCCTACCATGTCCTACCTCTCAACTACTACTATCTATCTTTTCTGTTGACTCAGCCATTTGTGTATGGATTTCGTCCTCCATACTTGGCATTTCACCCTCTCGAACCGGAAGCTGCCCAGCTCCTGTCGACTTTCCCCTAGGAATCAGTTTTAATGTAATGATGTTGATTATTTGTGTGTAAATGTTGTGTGACATGTGTTAAAATGTATGTTGTTTTGAATGTTCTATGGTTTGTTTCTGTGGGTGAAACAGAAGGGAGGCATGGCAGAAGCTTAGAAGAGCTGTCGCCATGGCAACCAGGGCTAGAGGCTAGTAGAATGTTCAGGTTTGAATTCTACAGTTGGAAAAGAGCGGGAAGCCAACTGCCAAATGAGAGGGGGAGGAGTTATGTTCTAGTTTAGAGTGTCCTAAGGACTGAAAGAGAACGGTCCAGTGTTAGTGTGTGTCTTAAGGTCTGCTAGTGAGCAGTCCAGTTAAAGGGTATAGAGACCCTAGTCAAAGTTGCAGGGGTTTATAGAGGTTTAGTGGAAACCCTATAATAGGTCCCCATTGTGTTATGTAACAGAAAAGTTGTGCCTCTAAGGAAGTTTGAAACCAACCAAGATTGTACCCATTTGTGTCAAAATAAATTGTTTGCATCTTAAAGGAAAACACCTCTCCTGATTCTTTTATTGGTGGTGGCCCTCAAAGTCAGTGGTCAGCCGGATAAATGGTGGCAGCGTGGTCAAGTGGTCACTGAGAAGTTTTAAAACTCCAGTCAGTTAAATGGTGAAGGGTGAGACAGTACCCTGCCAATAAACGTGAAGTTGCGGAGGTAACTTCGAGGTTTCCTTGGATTGGAGGTCAGCAGTGTGGACATAGAAAGATTGTCCAGTCTGAGGCCGGTCAAGAAGTGGAGTGGTCACATATTGGCGGCAGCGGTGGGATCTTTAAGAGAGGGTCCACCCTGTCCAGCCGGTTGATTTGAACGTAGCTTCACCGCATATTGGCGGCAGAGCGGTGGGATCGTGTAAGAAAACTGATCCAGTGCGAAAGCAAGGCTACCAGAGGAATTTGTTTAATTTCTCAGTTTACTGACCAAAGTCGTGTGGTAGTAGGAACTTTAATAGTTTAGTTTAAAGTTCTGAGGTAAAAGTTCGGCAAAATGACCACCAGGAGACAAACGAGGGCTTTGGAGGAAGCAGGGCAGCCTGAGGTTCTGCAGGAAGGAGAAGACTCTGAAATTTCAGAATCAGAGTCAAGTAAAATGTCTGGAGAATATCGGTTTAGGCTTGAGGTGATGAAACTTGAGATGCAAAGAGAAGAGAAAGAAAAGGAGAGAGAGATGCGAAGAAAGAGAAGAAAAGGAGAGAGAGATGCAAAGAGAAAGAGAAGAGAAGGAAAGAGAAGAGAGAGAAAAGGAGAGTTGCAAAGAGAAATAGCCAGGTTGGAGTCTGAGAGGGGGAATACCTCTCAGCGTGCCAGGCCAGTTCAAGAGGTGCAGGCAGAAGGTTCTATAGACCAACTCCTGAGGAGATTCCCGAAGTATGTAAGAGGGGGATCGTGTGGAGACATTTTTGGTTTCGTTTGAAAGATGTTGCTATGATTTTGAAATTGAAGAGGAGAGATGGATGACATATTTACGACCACAGAGTTTAAACAACAGGTCAACAGAACAGAACAGATCAAGTATTTAACAAGAGATGATGAGTTAACTGAAGGTTTCAGTTGAAACACTGAGATCTTTATTTACTGCGGCTCAGGATGACAAAAGCCAGAACATTACAGAGTTAAGTTCTTATAACAAACTTCAATTGAAATGGACAGGACCATGGACAGTTGTTACAGCGTGCCAGCAGAGTTAACTACTTGATACAAGAATTACAATCAGGACTGGAAAACTGGTGCATGTTAACTTGCTTAAACCTTATGTTGAAAGATCAGTAGATGTATGTATAATAGTTAATGAAGGAGTAAATGGATCGTTTCATTTCTGGGAAGGGAATAGGAAGGCTGACAAGAGTGTGAGTCAGGTAAAGCTTGATGAACCATTGACAGGCTTAACTAAGAAGGCATGTCCAAATGTCATAGTGTGGACACCACAATGTCAGGAGTCAATGGACAAGTTAAAACAGACCATAACATCACAGTCAGTGTTGAAAGCTCCAGATTTTGATCGTCCATTTATATTAACGTGCGACGCATCAGAAACAGGTTTGGGAGCGGTTTTAAGTCAAGCTGACGAGGATGGGGAAAAGCATCCTGTAATGTTTTTTAAGTAAAAGCTATTGCCGAGAAAGTAGTCTTTCTACCATCGAGAAAGAATGTCTCGCCATAGTGTGGTCGATTCAAAAAACTGAGACCATATCTGTGGGGCAGGAAGTTTGTTTTGCAGACGGATCATGCGCCATTAAAATGGCTGAGTAATGTTAAGGGTACTAACAACAAACTCTTAAGATGGAGTTTACTCTTGCAAGACTACGATTTTAAGGTAGTGCATGTGAAAGGCAAATCGAATGTAGTAGCTGACTCTTTATCGAGAGTTACTTAAATTCAGATTACAGAATGGATATGGTTTGTATATAGTTGTGTAAGTATAAATGTATATGTGAAATGTATAAGATTATATAATGTCTTGCTAACGGCATTATTTTTAATTCACTCTGGACAGAGAGAATTAAAAATAATTTCGGGAGGAAGGAAGGTAATGTAATGATGTTGATTATTTGTGTGTAAATGTTGTGTGACATGTGTTAAAATGTATGTTGTTTTGAATGTTCTATGGTTTGTTTCTGTGGGTGAAACAGAAGGGAGGCATGGCAGAAGCTTAGAAGAGCTGTCGCCATGGCAACCAGGGCTAGAGGCTAGTAGAATGTTCAGGTTTGAATTCTACAGTTGGAAAAGAGCGGAAGCCAACTGCCAAATGAGAGGGGGAGGAGTTATGTTCTAGTTTAGAGTGTCCTAAGGACTGAAAGAGAACGGTCCAGTGTTAGTGTGTGTCTTAAGGTCTGCTAGTGAGCAGTCCAGTTAAAGGGTATAGAGACCCTAGTCAAAGTTGCAGGGGTTTATAGAGGTTTAGTGGAAACCCTATAATAGGTCCCCATTGTGTTATGTAACAGAAAAAGTTGTGCCTCTAAGGAAGTTTGAAACCAACCAAGATTGTACCCATTTGTGTCAAAATAAATTGTTTGCATCTTAAAAGGAAAACACCTCTCCTGATTCTTTTATTGGTGGTGGCCCTCAAAGTCAGTGGTCAGCCGGATAAATGGTGGCAGCGTGGTCAAGTGGTCACTGAGAAGTTTTAAAACTCCAGTCAGTTAAATGGTGAAGGGGTGAGACAGTACCCTGCCAATAAACGTGAAGTTGCTGAGGTAACTTCGAGGTTTCCTTGGATTGGAGGTCAGCAGTGTGGACATAGAAAGATTGTCCAGTCTGAGGCCGGTCAAGAAGTGGAGTGGTCACATATTGGCGGCAGCGGTGGGATCTTTAAGAGAGGGTCCACCCTGTCCAGCCGGTTGATTTGAACGTAGCTTCACCGCAGCCTACCATGTCCTACCTCTCAACTACTACTATCTATCTTTTCTGTTGACTCAGCCATTTGTGTATGGATTTCGCCCTCCATACTTGGCATTTCACCCTCTCGAACCGGAAGCTGCCCAGCTCCTGTCGACTTTCCCCTAGGAATCAGTTTAAAAGCTGCTCTGAAATCTTTTTAATATTAGTCGCCAGCAGTCTGGTTCCATTTTTCGCTCAAGTGTAACCAGTCCCTTTGTACAGGTCTGGCTTTCCTGAAAATGTTCCCAGTTCCTAACAAATCTAAAACCTTCCCTCTCGACACCACTGCCTCATCCACGCATTGAAGCTCCTGAGCTCTGCCTGTCTGGCTGTCCCTGCGCGTGGAACAGGTAACATTTCCGAGAATGCTACCTTTGAGGTCCTGGACCTTAATCTTCTACCTAGCAACCTAAATTTGGCTTCCAGGACCATCCGCTTAGCCTTCCCAATGTCATTGGTACCAACGTGTACCACGACCACTGGCTCCACCCCAGCACTATCTACCAGCCTATCTAGATGCCTCGTAATGTCCGCAACCTTTGCACCCGGCAGGCAATTTACCATGCGGTCATCACGTCCATCACAAACCCAGCTTTCTATGTTCCGGACAATCGAATCACCTACTACAAGAAGCCCACCTCCTACCAATTGTCGAGAAGTATCTTCGGTGCACGAAGATATGGGCACAGCCTCTGAGGAAGGGGTCCCAACTGAGGGAGCCAGTCCCTCTTCCTCAGACTGATGTTCTCCCTGCCCAAGACCCCCATTTTCCAAGGCCGCTGGAGGGCTGCTCATCACGGAGTGGGATGCTCCTATTGCATCTCTGGAGATCTTATCCTCCAGCCTCACTTCCTCTCTGTGCTTCTCCAGGTCTGCTACCTTGGCTTCAAGGGAAGAAACGCGTTCCCTGAGAGCCAGGAGCTCACTGCAGCGAACGCACACCCAAGACTTCTGCCCGGCAGGCAAATAGTCATACATGTGACACTCGATGCAAAACACTGGGAAACCCCCCTCCCACTGCTGGCTGACTACCTCCATTTCTTGTTAATATGTTTTTTTGTAGATTAACTTTTTTTTGTGGTCTTAATTTACTTAATTTAATTGTGTACAAGTCTTTAGATATTTCTTTTCCGACTTGTTACAAGCTTATGTTCTATCGCGCGCCGATAGGCGCGCTGGCTGCTAACAAAGACCTAAAGCAATACTAAATCTAAACAACAAATTTACCCCAGGAACTTACCAGTGCTCCTTTCCGGAATCGAAGCCTGTTTTCCAGGTTGTTCTGCTCCAACCTTTCCTGCATCTGCTCCAGCTTCGCATTCCTTGCCTCCAGATTCTCCATGCGCTTTTGTATTTTCCCCTGGACCCTCTCAATTTTGTCCTTGTCTAGTCTAATAGTTTTAATTTCCTCCCGCATGCTTGATAATTCTTTCATCAGGTCCAGCTTGATGTCTTGGAGTTGATCCTGTACCGTTTTGTTTTGCGCTTCTTGTCTCGCCGCCGCTTGATCCACCTTTCGTTGGGTCTGCTCTTGTTTTTCGGAGAGCTTCTGGATCTCTTTCAGAATTTCTTTTAATGTTGTTTCTTCGCTGGTGGCTTGCCTCTTCTGGACACCTTTGGCATCCTTGAGGATTTTTGGGGTGGCCATGTTCCCTGTTTTACTGGCCCCGATCCAAGCTTTTCTACTGTGGGTATTTTGGGGCTGGATTTTGTTTGTCACTCCCTGGCCCGAGTTGACCATTAAAGATGGGTGGCTGCCTGCTTCTACCCGGTCTGGCCCCGGGCTTTATGCCTGGGGCATTCTGACTCCGGGTTGCTGCCGATTGATTAGGTCGTGGTCGCTAGGGAGGAGATAAGTGGTCTGCTATGGGGCTGTATATCTTACCAAGCTTTCTGCTTTGTGGAGTCCGGATCCAGGGGCCTCTACGGTTATATGCCTCCCCCTGGCTACAGGCTACTCTCTGTCCGTGGTTGCTGGGGGAGGGGGAATGCAGGTTATGGTCTTGCGAATGAAGGATGCTTCCTTCTTCCCTCACTGGGATGTTTAGGCTTTTCCTGGGGTGTTTTTTTAGGTGGGGGGAGGGGATTCTTGAACCCGGCTCTTGATTTGCCGCTTTGTGAGCCCTGTATTACCTGGACTCCCCTACCTCTTAGATCTGGTTGAGGCGTTGGTGTATTTTACACTTGAGAGAGGGGGGGGGGCAGGCTTATTATGTTGCCTCTGTACTTTTAATTTGGAATCTTTTGCCTCCCTTGTGGCCTCTCCCCGTTCCACAGAAGGCGGCCACCCACTCTCCTCTCCTCCTTCTCCCTTTCACGTTCCTATCCTGTGCCCCTGTTGCCTTTCCCCTTTGTCGCTTGGCTGGCTCGTTTTCCCCGGATGGCACTAACCCGGTCGGTTCCTCCGCTCTCTGTTCTTATTTCCCATCCTCTCCTCCCCGCTTATAGAGCCTTGAGGGGGGGGGGTTGTTTAGGAGGGGGTTGCTCCGCCCACTCCCCAGCTCCGGGTGGTCCTTACGTTCCAAGTTCCGCCGCACTTCCGGTCTGCGCCTCTCCCTCCTCCCCTCGGCTGTCCGTCCTGTAGAGGGGCCCGGGTGTGATGTTCTCTTTGCTTCTGCCCCCTTTTCGGGGATTGGCTGTTGCTTCCCGCCCTTGGATTCTGAGCTTCTGCGGGAAGGTAAGGTCGTTGTTTTAGGTCACCATCTTGGGACCTTTTCCTATTCTGGCCTCTCTGTTTTCCTTTTGTCTCCCTCCTACTTTCGGGTCCACTGGGGAGGTGGGAGAACGGGCATTCAGAGGAGCCGCCCCTCTCGCTGGGTCTCCTCCAACGCCCTTTAGGTCAGGTGCCTGTGGGGCTCCCTTCAATTGGCTCCTTGCCTCGTGGTCCTCCCTGGTTCCCTTTCGTGATCCCCTCCCGTAAATTTCCTCTCCGTACTCACTGCTTCTTTCCCCCTCCGAGTCCTCCTTTGTCTTGGAGTGGGCTGGACAGGCAGTGGCTGCGGGATGGTTCCCGCTTCCCGTGTCCCGATCCGCTTGCCGTTGGGGTGGCACCGGGCCCTCTCAGTCCCCCCCCTTGAGGAGGGAGCGACCTTTGGGGCCTGCGGTGCTGTCCCTTGGCTTCGCGTCCTCTTGGTGGGTGTGGGCCACCTGGGGAGGGGGTGCAAATCGCCCTCCGACCTGGACAACGGATGATGTCTTGAGGAGCATTCAAGACACCTGACCTGCCGCCATCTTTGCCCGACCGGAAGCCAGTCCTGTACTTTTAATGGTTATACAGAAGAAGGAATTTAAGCAGACATTGCTTGTTATCTGGTTGTGTGGCAAAAACACTGTCCCTCTTCTGCCAATTGTAAATCATGGTCATTTTTTAAGAGCACATGGGAAATTGAAAACAGTGCTGATGTATAGAGTGGAAAAGACATGCATGAGATATCCAGATATAGTGATGTGTACTTAGATTATCACTCATATTCCTAAGTGGCTTCTGTGTAGGAATGCTGTGTCATGTGTAATGATAGGCCAGTCTCCTAGTTTCATTTTCTCCCACATATGAATTTTGTGAATACTTGAAAAATTCTGATTTTTTATAAATAAAAAACATGAACAGAAACAATTTTTTCCCTTTCCAGAGAGATGGGCATATTTGTTAGTTGCACCTCAATTTTGTAAATTCTGAGACAGCCTGATCAAAAGCAACCAGGAACAAAATCCTCATCTATCCCTAGTCATCCAACATGTATTTATAGGTAAAACTAAAGCAAAGAGGAGGACAATGCATCCAATTTTATAGCATGATGGAGGTGCTTTGGAGACAGTAGGAAAGAATATGGTAAAGTATGAAGACTGATACCAGTTATCACCAAAATTATCTTGGTGAATCATATAATAAGGTATACATCCTCAAAGTGCTAAATGCCAGTAAGTTCCTTATTATGCATTTCACCTATATATTCCTATCATGCACATAAGGATATCCAAGACAGTTCACAATAAAACACCTTCCTGCTGCAATAAAAATAAGAACAATTAAAATTCTTTAGAAGGGTGGTGAAATTTTAAAAGCCTTTACTGCCTTCTGTAAAACAATCAATGAAAACTACCAGCACATTAAAATAAAAATGCCAAGATGCTTCAGAGTATGGGAACCAATTATGCTCAGATGCAATGTACAGAAGAGGAAACTACCTGGTTTATGATAAAAAAAACATCCTTCTCATGTTTAGTTCTCTTAGATGTATTTCCCAGCCAAACATGATTGGACTGGCAATCCTCGTGGCTGCATGCTCTTCCTTCCAGCTCATTCTGTGATTTCCAGATAGTATTTCTGAACCAGCAAACCATGGCTTATGTTTGACTTGCCAAGCAAGCTGGATTGATTTTTTACTTGAAATTCTGGCTTGCAAGGAAAAGAGAATTAATAGTCTACATGTTCTATTACATTTCATAGATGAAAACTGAGATGTGCGGCCAAGCAATTTCAGAGTGTGCGCAAGAAGAAAAGCGTTATTAATAAGGAAATAGATAAGCTCGGAGAGGCTGCAGTTTCATTTTGCCTGTGTCTACAGGGAAGGGCAAAGATTCTGCCACCTCCTCTTCCCTCTTGTCACTTTACTGAATCAATTAAATGCAAACTATTTTTGTAGTTGGAACTTAGTTTGCAGCAACTCATAGAATTATAGAGTTGGATGATCATCCAATATCCCCAACAAGTAAAACTCTGGTTCCATTGTAATTATACCGTTAGCAATTTATTCTGACATCAGATCATAGAGTTATAGAGTTAGAAGAGACCCTGGGCCATCTAGTCCATCCCCTCCATGCAGGAAAAACACAATGAAAGCAGCCTTCACAGATGGCCATCCAGCTTCTTTCACCACACTCCGAGGCAGAGAGTTCCACTGTCAAACAGCTCTTAAAGTTCTTCCCAATGTTCAAGTGGAATTTCCTTTCCTGTAATTTGAACCCATTGTTTCAAGTCCTAGTCTCTAGGGCAGCAGAAAACAAGCCTCTTCCTTATGACAATCTTTCAGATATTTATACACGGTTACATCTCCTCTCAACCTTGTCTTCTGCAGGCTAAACATACCCTGCTCTTTAAGAGGCTCCTCATAGGGCATGGTTTCCAGATCTTTAATCATTATAGTTGCCCTCCTCTGGACACTTCCTAGCTTGTTAATATCCCTCTTGAATTATGGTGCCTAGAATTGGACACAGTATTCCAGGTGAAATCTGACCAAAGCAGAATACAGAGTCATCATGACTTCCCCCAATCTAGACACTATGCTACTTTTGATGCAGCCCAAAATCCCATTGACTTTTTAAGCTGCTGCTTCACACTGTTGGCTCATATTCAACTTGTTGTCCATGAAAACTCCAATATCTTCCTCATGTGGACTGTTGTCGAGCCAGGTATCACCCATGTTGTATCTGTGTATTTCTTTTTTTTTCTTCCTTAGTGTAACATCCTACATTTCTCCTCATTGAAATTAATTTAGTTAGGTTTGGTCCAGCTCTCTAATCTGTTAAGGAAGTTTTGAATTGATCTGAAAGAGACTGGGGAGAAAGAGGGAAAGTTGTGAGGATGAGCCACCAGGACCCCACACCATTCAAGCTGATTTGACCTGCAGCAGGGAGTTCCACAGTTCTTGGACGCCCCATTGGGTCAGCACGATTGGAGAGTGTGGCTACAGCAGCAATTCAACCAAAAGACACTCATTTGCCTCGCTTATTTCCCCAACCTAACATTGTGACTAATTCCCTCAATAAAAGTATCTAAACTGTAACTTTTGGTGCCATATTTCTCCTATGCCAATTCTAACCTTATCTGCTATCTTGCTTTTTGCATTTGGGCCTCTGTGCCCTGGGAATAACCTTTTTGTTTTTAAGTAATAAATTTTAAAAGAGAAGAGACCAGCTGATTGTCAGATCCACCAGTTCTGACTACCAACTGATCCTGCCGTCGCTCCCTGGGCAACGTGGAGGTCTGCAGCTCGGGGGTTCGCTTGCGTTCATTCCAGGGAACCCTGAAAGCAGGCTGGCGATGCCTGGCTCATGGCGAGTTGGGATCTGCAGTGCTCCCCATCTCCAAGGATGGATCACAGATCCACTCAGTGCTGGTCAAGTGGACTTTCCCTCAACTTTTCAAATACTTTCATGGACCTTTTCGAACTCTCTCCAATTACATATGAACTTATCAAAACTCTTACACTTTTCTTAAAACCTTATCAATTTATGAAACAAGTGATCTCTCATGAACTCTGGTGGGTGGAAATGCTGACCAAGGTGGTGTACTGAAACCCCTTATTCTCTATGAATGTATCTCCCTGCATGCCCCCCTTCCCATGTATTCCCCATGTATAAAATATCAAAATTATGAGAAATGCTACCTTTTTCGTAACCCAGCTGGCAAACAGGAAGGAAGCTGTTTCCCTTGCCAAATCTCTAGACAATGGGTCATCAAGTTCTGTTTGCATGGACAATGGAAACGAATATTCCTCTGGGGCTTGGAGTCAGTTCCCCTGGAGGATTAGACATTTTCTATGGGCATAGGTGATTCACCTTCAGAGTCCGGCCAGCGGGTAGCCTTTGCTCCCCTGGCAGTTTTCATCATTCATCATTAAGGGAAATATTGGACCTTCGGAAAGTCATATATTTCCACAGCCATTTCTTCTTGGGTGAAACTTAGCCAGATGCCATCAATGAACTCATCACCCTGACAAAGGCTTATCTCAGGTCTGGCTTCCTAGACAGACCAAAATATTTATCTGACTCTTGTGACAATAAGTCATATAGCTCGAGGACATCCGTGTAATCACTGAGTATTTGGACACACATTAAGGAACTATAATCCACTCAAGAATTTCCGTCACTTCATTATTTCCCGCTCAGTCCGCCTCCTGAGCTTCCATTGGATGGAATCTGAAAGCGACGCTGGCCTCCTGATTTGCTGAGGCACGGCAAAGCCGATAGCGCCTCCGAGCCAGCTGAAGAGACCAGCCAATCAGCGAAAAGCTGGTAAGGGGGCGGAGGGCGGGGAATTTAAATTTTGACAGATCTGTAACCTTTTAAAAATCATGTTTTGAATGGAAATACATGTCAGCTTTGTGGGCATCAGGGAATTGTGGCTGTCATCCTTCTCAGCTGGGATGAATAAACAACTCGGTGGCGTTTCTTCAACTTTGGTGAGACTTATTTTTGGAAAGGGAAATCGGGTGTTTCAGGCTCGTCAAGGTACCGAATCCTCTTTGGTGGATTCTTAGGGTTTTTGCCTCATCTGGGCAAGCCTTCCTAAATTTTTGCTCGATATGAATTGGAGGAAGAAAAAGAAACTGGGCCATTTAAAAAGAAGCTGAAAAAGGACAACAGAGAGTTAATGTGGGCTGCCAATGCCAATCCGAGAAAGTTGGAGGGTATGAATGTTCTGATTTGGGCACAGCGATAAACTATAGCCCTGTTCAGGCATTCTGCTAGGGCAAGGAATGACAGTATGTCTAGATGCCAAGAGGGCCAGCTTGATGTAATGATTTGAGCATTGGACTATGACTCTGGACACCTGAGTTCAAAGCCCCACTCAGTCATGGAACACCCACTGCCAGTGGGATTGCCTTGGTCAAGTCATACTCTCTTAGTATTATAAGAATGCAAAGATAAACACTCTCTGAACAAATTTTGTCAAGAAAACCGTAAGTCAGAAACAACTTGAACGCACACAACAACACTAAATATCAGCCTCATCCCAACATCACCAATTCTCTTAATCCTTCAACTTTCTCCATTGAGTGAGATTCATAATATGTGCATATTTACATGAAGAGCACATAAAGCATGCCACATTCTTGATGTTTTTGAGGGAACATGTTGTCAAACTATACCAGTGACAAATGCAAGATACTCCTCTTAGGCAGAAAAAATGAAATGCAAAGATACAGAATGGAGGGTGCCTGGCTCGAGAGCAGTACGTGTGAAAAGATCTTGGAGTCCTCATGGACAAGTTAAACATGAGCCAACAATGTGATGCAGCGGCAAAAAAGCCAACGGGATTTTGGTCTGCATCAATAGGAGTATAGTGTCTAGATCCAGGAAGTCATGCTACCCCTCTATTCTGCCTTGGTTATACCACACCTAGAATCACACTGTGTCCAGTTCTGGGCACCACAATTGAAGGGAGATGTTGACAAGCTGGAATGTGTCCAGAGGAGGCAACTGAAATGATCAAGGGTCTGGAGAAGAAGCCTTATGAGGATTGGATGAAAGAGCTGGGCATGTCTAGCCTGAAGAAGAGAAGGCTGAGAGGAGACATGACAGCCATCTATAAATATGTGAGTGGAAGTCATAGGGAGGAGGAAGCAAGCTTGTTTTCTGCTGCCCTAGAGACTAGGATGCGGAACAATATCTTCAAAGTACAAGAAAGGAGATTCCATCTGATCATTAGGAAGAATCTCCTGACTTTGAGAGCTGTTTAGCCGTGGAACTCTCTGCCCCAGAGTGTGGTGGAGGTGCCTTCTTTTGAGGCTTTTAAACAGAGGCTCGATGGCCATCTGTCAGGGGTGCTTTAAATGCGATTTTCCTGCTTCTTGGCAGGGGGTTGGACTGGATTGCCCACAAGGTCTCTTCCAACTCTATGATTCTATAATTCTAAGATGACCAAAGTTATTGTTGAGGATGATACACAAGATAGATGTTGCCACAATTCCTGAGCCTGTTGGGAAGGGCAAGATTCCAACCTTTCCTCTCCTCTTCCCACTGCAGTCAATTGTGTGCAAAGTATTTTTTTAACCTAGCACTGAGTTTACAGCAATGGGAGTAGTCTGATGACAAAAGGGGAAAGTAGAGGTAGAGAAACTTGGACACTTGAAAAGCAGCTGAAAATGTGGGACAACAGAGGAACAATGGTAGGTTACGCTGGCCCTTTGAAGTTACCTATCCTTGCTTGTCTAGGTAAACCACCAGAGACTCATCATCTTTCAGTTCTTACAAACAAACAATTGCTTATGCTGATTATCCTATATGCTGAAAGAAATATGGCTCCAGCAGGGAGGAAATACACAGTTTTTTCTATTGAGATTCAGAGTTTAAATGGAATGATTAAAGTGTGCTGTGGGCCAACTTATAAGGTATGAATTATGTGTAGCATTTGTGCCTTCGGATCCTGCTGCCATTTAATGCTCTCTGCAGACACTTCCATACAATGCTCCACATCCATCAACTTGTAAAGATTCAGCTTTCTTTTCTCTCTGCTACCATGACAAACTCCTCCATCCTCCTCCTCCTCTAACTTGCCTGGGAGTGGGATGGGGGTGTATGCTAGAAGTGTATAAAAATAAAATGTACATCAAAATGAAATGGTGTTTTGCACTGACAGCTTTATCTACCCATATTAAACACAATGAGGGCTGATACATTTTGTTCTGCTTCTGATGAGGTTTTTTTTGTTTTAAAAAATGCAACTAAGGAAAATTAAATGTAAATGGTAACCAAATCACTTGAAATTGGGAGAGCACCCAGTTAAGGTGCAGTGTATCCGGCTCATCCAGTTTTTCAGGAAAAGAGAAAAAATATTCTTCACATTATTGTAGCTTGTTTATTTCCACTGTCAACCCATTCTGCAGATACAGTAGAAATGGATAACAGTTTACAAGTTTGCATCCCTGGTCACCCTTTGGTGAGGGCTGCAGTGCCCCCTGGTGACCTCAGTTATAAAAATATCAATTCCTGACAAACTTTTGGAAGTTTCCTCAGCCAAGGATTTACAGTTGGCCTACTTCTGACTCTAGGCTTGCCATTTGCACATGCACAAGTGTCTTTGAAATGCTTCCCCTACTCGGGTCACAAAGCTCCACCTGCCAAAATGCTCAAAAGGGGTTTTTTTGGGGGGGGGGGGGAGAGGAGACACTCTTTTAATTAAAAACAATGACATTGTAAATATCCCATCCACACCAGGGCTGCCAGGATTGTCCCAGATGCTGTTGTTTCCAGATTGAAATCTGAGACCTAGGGACAGCCCTGGTGTGAACATTAAGGTATTCATCACACTAGAGAAAAAATCCACTTAAAATCCGGTTTCTGCCTCCTGCAGAATACTGGGGTTGTAGTTTAGTGAAGCTGTGAAAGGCTCCTCCCTAAACTACAAACCCCAGAATTCTGCAGGAGGAGAAACTGGATTTTGCAGGGAGGAGCGGACTATAAAACTGAATAAAATAAATAAATAAATAAATTTTAAGTGAATTTTTTCTCTAGTGTGATGAATAATAATATAATAATAATAATAATAAATTTTAACCGTTGGTGACTTACATTTTTACATCAATTCTAGGTAGAGAACCATAAAGGGCCCAGTGATAGTCAATCCCCAAATGGCAGAAGAGCCAAGTTTTCAAGTCGGACAGAACCCTGGCTGGGGCCGATGTGGCCCTGAGAGCAGGCGGAAGTGTATTGAAACAGAGAGGGGATTTGTCAGTCAATGTAGGTCTTGAAATGAGGGGATTACAGTAGGTCTTCAACTTATGTCGTGCAAAATGGCACCACCTAGAAGAATCCTCTATCTTGTGCGACTGTGGAGCAGAACAAACAACTCAACATCTGTATGCTTGCCCACAATGCCCTGCCTCGTGCACAGAGGAAGAACTGTTTAAAGCTACAGACAGGGCAGTCACTGTTGCCCGTTTTGGGTCTAAAACTATTCAGCTGCTTGTGCTCCCTTTATTCTATTTATGCAATGTTTTGATAGGAAATAAAAAACTTTTGTAGGGAATAGGGGTGCAGGATCCCCATGGAAATTAAAAATATCATGAATAAAAAACCCCTATTTTTTAACCTGATCAGGCACCTAGGAATCTCTAGGGGCGCATCTGCACTGTAGAATTAATTCAGTTTGACTGTTATGATTTAATGCTAGGAAGTCATGGGAATTATACTTTACTGAGGCTACAGCTCTCTTTGTCAGAGAAGGCTAAAGTTGGTTCTAAAACTGCAGTTCCCAGGATCCCATAGCATGAAGCCATGGCAGTTAAAGTGGTGTTGAACTACATTAATTTGACATATTAGATGGCTCCTAGATCCTCCAACGTGACTGTATGGGCAACTTCTGGCTATGGTCAACTGAGAGCTGCTGGTCACTGATAGGAAAGGAGGACCCCAGGGGGCTGCTCTCTTGATCTTTTCTGCAAGCTTGAAAGGAAAGGGTCATGTTCATGACATCTGCCAAGTCCTAGTGAAGAGAGGGCTCCCAGCTTCTTGGATTCAAAGAGGCTGCTGTGAAATGTCTGGATATCTGACTCCTCTGTTGAACTCTTGTTTCAGATTCCAGAGGGTAAGTTCTGAAATTACTGTGGACACCAGTTTAAAATGGCTTCTGCTATACTGCATGTCAGCTTTCACAAAGCACAGAAGAAAATGTTCCAACTCGGTTCCCACTGACAAAGGTTGTCTGCTATACAAGTCAGCCAGGATATCAATATTCCATGCATTCCTGCAATAGGAAAAGGAGAACACAGCAACCTCCCTGAGGGTGAAACAGCATCAAGTATGTTCTGCAGAAACAAGGATGATGAAAGAAATAATGGGTGGAAATAATATTTGAAAATATTCAAATAATAGTTGGAAAGCATATTTTTGAGTGTTCCGGCCATGAAAGCCTTCGACAACATGTTTGAAACTTATTTCACACAAAATCTACATGTGGTTGTTTTGTTTTTGCATGGAAAATAATGTTTTAATGCAGAAATATCAAAACCTTTGTAGAAAATGTCACAATTGGAAAATTGTTTTATGCCAAATTTGCACATGATTGATATGCATGGAAAATGGCATTTAATGCATAATAATTTGGACTTCTGTGTTGAAATATTATTTTTCATGCAGAAAATTCTGTTTCCTGGGCAAAATAAAAAAGTTTCTGTACAAGATAATTTTGCGCAGAACAAGTTCCAAATTGTGGATAGCATTGAAAAACTGCATTTAAACAAACAAACAAAAACCCTTTCGCTTAGCGAGAAGAACATTATTGAATTGCTTCTAAACTCTTTAAAAAAAGAGGAAAAGGTTTTTATAGAAGGCTTTATAATTTAATCTGTTAGAATCTATGTAAGGAATTTATAAACAAAATACCTAACAGGCCAGATGGAAGAATAGAAAAACAATGTAATAGGAAGGAAGAACAGAATCTCTCTCTCTATATTTTTGAACGGTCATGCAATGAGGCAAATAGACAGCGAACCTATAAGCCGCAGAAGCACTAAAATCGGCAACAGATACCACCATACCACGAGGTACCTATACGGCCCAAAAAACCGGCCCTAGGTACCTCACAACACCCCCAAACGCAAGCCCCTACGAACAGGCAACGGAACTCCCATCCCTGCCTCTTCGCTGCCAGGGCACGCTTAGAACGTTCGCGCATGGCAGCCAGAGCGAGCGCACGCCACAGTCAGACCCACCCGGCCTCCTCCTCCTCCTTCACCCCCTCCCTCCCTTCCCGTGAAGCGTCTCACCCTCGAGCACGCCGGCCCCTTTCGCTTGCCGTACACGCACGCGCCACACACTCTCACACACACTACCCCTCCCCCTCTGCTGCCTTTATTCGTTACGAGGCATGTAAAGACTTCTTTAAACGGGATGGGAGGTGAAAGGGAGAGAAAGGAAGCCAAGCAACGCGGGGCACAACGCGAGGCGAGGACAGTCACCGGTTCCACCGTCGCCATCTTAGATCGCTCTGCTCACCCAAGTGCGGAGGGGAGGGGGGAACGAGCCAGGTTCAAAGCTGATTGGCTGCCCGCGCGTCACATGGAGGCAGCGGTCGTTTGGCCCGCTCGGTGCGTGCGCGGAGGGAGGGGGAGGGGGAAAGAATGGCGCCTTTTGGAAAGTGTGGTCCCTGATGAGGCTTCGGTGTATTTTTTAAAATCCCCTCGCCTTCCCAGCCTCTACAGGTCACGTGGGAGAGGCAGGCGTGGGCCTGTCAGGCTGAGGCGGTGGGGAAGGAAGGAGGATGAGGCCAGTCTTTCGTCACTCGGGGGTGTGTCTGTCAGCATGTGTGATGCAAGGCCTGCCCCGTTGTCCCCCGAGAGACCGCCAAGCAGCGCCTCGCCCCCCAAAGACCAGGCCTGGGTACACTTGGGCCTTCCCTCCAGGGGTTTTGGACTTCAACTCGCACAATTCCTAACAGCCGGTATATTCCTGCCTGGCATAAAGGAGGGGGTTGCATTTCATTACCTTTGGGGTTCCCTTCCAACTGTCTGAGACTTATAATTTATTACCTGCATTTATTATATCAAGGGAAAAGGTTCAAATGGTCCCTTCCCTGGTGATGGCCATCCTACGCCTGCTTGGTGTGTGCTCCCTCCCCATAGAAACATCATAAAAACGGGGTGCACCTCAGAATCAAGGCCGCTTCTATGTATATGCCTATGTATATGCCTGTGTGTATGTGTGTGTGTATACAAGGAGGAAAGGAAGGTAGTGCAGCGCAGCAACACTAGAGGAGTACAAATAGAAGTGAACTGTTCAGCCAAGCAGGCCTAATGGCCGTGGAGGTGTCTATGGGCAGCGCCGGCTCTTTGGCTTACAAATAGAGATGAACTTTGCAGGCAAGCAGGCCAAATGGCCTTGGAGGTGTCTTTGGGCACCACCGGCTCTTTGGCTTACGAATGGCCTTGGAGGTGTCTATGGACAGGTGTCTCCCAACGCCACAGCAACGCGTGGCTGGGTAAAGCTAGTTATATATGAATGACTTGAACCGAAGGGACAGGAAGTCACCAAAATTGACCATAATGTGTGGACTGAGTTGGACATGATTTTATCTTGGCGAATGGTTTATATGCACTTTATCTTATATGTATTTTAACTGATTGTTTATGTATGATGTTTTAAAGGTTTTTACTGTTAGCATTGAATTCTTGCTGTTAGCTGGTCTCAGTCCCTCTATGGAGGTAGAGAAGAGAAGGATATTAAAGTTTTAAATAAATAAATAAAATGGAGGGGTTGGAGAAGGGAAAAGATATAAACAAATATAGATATTGTATATACAAGGGTGGGTCAAAAAAATTTTGCTTCCTGTGTCATAAAAACGTTAGGGTTTATCGTCAGTCAATTGCTTGGGAACCCACTTAGCACACACTTTGTGATATTCCAAGTCAGCAATGATTCCTTGGGCAGAGCCATACGAGACGTTCAATGAATCAGCAACATTCTGAACTGTAACACGTCTGTCTCCTCGAATCAATTCATCAGTATGTTCTCAATTTGCATCTGTGACTGATGTTGTTGTCCAGCCCCTTCTTGACTTATCTGCAATTTCTATTTCTCCATTTTCAAACTTCTTTACTGTGTCCCCATAAACATTCTTCAAGCACTTATGCATTTCATTAGGTGCACAACCTACTTTTGCCAGAAATTCAATGATGACTCTTTTTAAAGCTTCAGATTCATGGCTCTAATCAGTCAATCTGAAAAAGAAAAGACTACATTAGTAGAGTAAGGTTACCTCTACTATATTATGCACAGATAGTCCAGTAGCTGTGAAAGAAAAAGTTAGAGCAATGGAGGCATTACTTTTTGACCCACCTGTGTATGTCACGTAGTATTGTATTGGTTTATGTACTGTATATATACATGTATACCAGTGGTTCTCAACCTGTGGGTCCCCAGATGTTTTGTCTTTCAACTCCAAGAATTCCTAACAGCTTGTAAGCTGGCTGGAATTTCTGGGAGTTGTAGGCCAAAACACCTGGGAACCCACAGGTTGAGAACACGGATGTGTACAGATTTGTTTCATTGTTTTCATGTAAATTGAAAATAAAAACCCCATAAATTACGGGATGAATATAAACATTGCTGCCTTCAAGGAAAAAAATACTGAAGAATTGCATCCCTAAAAGGAAATTAATGGGAAGAACTACTTGGTACACACGTTTTTACAAATCTTTATTAGTAGATTTGAGAAAATGATATTGAAGAATATTTTCCAATTTGGCTGATATACTTTTTTGAAGTTTAGCCCAAACCTACTTACTCTAAAAAAAGTTCTGTTTATTGGAATACAATTAATCTGGAATGAAAGAATTTGCAATTTGCAAGCTTATGTATTTGGATTTGTCCAATGTCATTAGTAAGAGATGGGAGTAATGGATTAACACATCTGGAAGGGCTCTGATGAAGAAGGCTGGACTAGTTTTGAATTAAACTTGGGTGATTGAGATGGTGAGAGTGCCAAAAACCCGAAGGGCATAGAGGAAACAGTTTAAAACAAAATATATGGCATGAAGATTGATCATCTTTGACTAAACCACCCATTTAGATAAATAAGGATTTATGCAATGTTGATTGCAAATTGTATACACAAGCTTTTTGACAAACAAATGCATAATTCTGTCAGTGCAACTGTGATTTAGCATTTCAGTGAACTAGCATGGGATTATGCTGTTTCTAAGTAGTTATAAATTTTCTTAGAGAGAAAATAAAACAGTAGTTTAATGATCTGTCCATGTGCAAAATTTTGCTGAGATTACATGCAGGTTACTAGCACTTTGTTGATTAATGTTAAAGAAATAGTATTGCTCCCCAGTGAATATTATTGTGCAATAAGTACAGCAGTAGTTAAAATGGGCATATTAGTGCATACGTTGGTTTAGTGCGCATTTATTTCCTTTTGTCGCAATGAGTGTTGAGGATTATTTAGGTAATTATCCAAACCCAAAATGGTTTGGGAAATGAGAGTGATGCTGCTAGATCTCTCAAAGAGAGTAACCAAACTGGCAAGTTAGAAGCTGAACAACAACCAATCCCATGTCCATCCCACATCATCTTAATAAAACACTAGGGATCAGTGTAAGAGATGGAATAAAAAATAGCTGCATCTGAGAGTGATTCAGGAACAGATTATGAAGTCACTATAATGAAAACTAGAAAATGTTCTTTTAAGTGTTCTGTGTTATGGTAATTTGAGGACTTGTCCAGACAGTAGCTTTATTGTGGTAATTCCTGCAATAAAAAAGAGGCTGTCCAGATAACGTTCTGGACAGTCCCGAATTAATTTGCTACAAACCAGGAAAACCCGGGTTTGTAGCGAATAAATTTGATAGTGGATTTATTTTGCACCTTCTTGGAACGTGCGGGATAAATCCACTATTTCCGGTGTCTGGACTGCAGAATACTACAGTCCAGAAACTATTCCCAAAGTTTAGCAGGCGAAATAAGCCCGGTAAACTGTGGGAATACCCACCCCTACCCTGAAGCTCCCAGACCCCTTAGAAAAGTAATAAAAACTTACCTGGCCTCCATTACAAGCCCTGTCCAGCTCTCCCAGCATGCAAAAATGGGGTGTTATGGGAGCAAGGGGGGGGGGGAGAGGAAAATCGCTCCCTCCTTGTTCTCCTTGCGTGTCATTTCTACGTACCAGGAGAGCTGGTCAAGGCTTGTAATGGAGGCCGGGTAAATTTTTATTAATTTTCTAAGAGATCTGGGGGCTTCAGGGGAGGGGGGAGGGCCTCCAGACATTCTCTTAGGTTAGTCCCAAGAGAACATCTGGACATCCACCCCAGAAAGCATACGTGGGTGTGAACAGGCAAGATTTATTTGGACTTTGTCCAAGGCTGAGAGAGTGTGACTTGCCCAACATAACTTAGTGGCTACCAGTATTTAAAAAAACCTCTGGCTACTAGTATTAAAAAACTCTAAAATTATAACAGCAAAACAACACCCCAACACAGGGAAACTCCAGAGAGGAAACAAGCAGGGATGGCTAATCACCTCTCAACAAAAGATTCCCCCAGGCACTAACAAGGCACGCCAAAAAACTGCCAGGCCATCAAATGCTAATCAAGGTGGCCAGTTGAAACATTCACACCTAGCTCCAACAGACAAGAGCTCTTTGTCTCACCTTGGACGTTCCACAGATATATAAACCCAATTTTCCTAGTTCCAACAGACCTCACAACGTCTGAGGATGCTTGCCATAGATGCAGGTGAAACAGCAGGAGAGAATGTTTCTAGAACATGGCCATATAGCCCCCCAAAACCTACAACAACGCAGTGATTCCAGCCATGAAAGCCTTCGGCAATACATAACTTAGTGGGTTTCTATGGTGGCGGGGGAGGGATTTGAACTCTGGCCTGGAATCCTCATCCAAATTCAAATTGCTACTCAGCACAATACATATCAATAACTTCCATCAAGAAACCTCACAAAGGTGCTGAACTTTTGTCTTTCTCATACTTCTATTGAGTTTTTCAGACCATCCTCAGTTCCTAAGAATATTGTTCCATTGAATGCCACTTCTTGCTAAGGCCAGATGGTTAACTGGAGCCTGCATTGCCTGCTCACATGGAGTGACAGATCATTATGCTAATAGGAAGCCTGATCCTTCCTACAAATGACAGCCCTGCTGGCAATTTTATGTGGATCTACCATTTTTGTTCTAGTTTGTACCTTCTGTCCTCTTCTATCATTATAGAGCTGAAAGTCGACTTCTCTCTGAAAATGGCTCACCCACAAAGAGCATGCTGAGCACTATAACAATAGTTCAAGAGGGAACCACATGCCCTTCAACTTTTTACACTTGGAAGCGGGACCCATGTGGCCAAGCAACATTAGTGTGGCCGAGGTGGTTAAAGTCATTCAGGTGGAGGGACACAAGCTAGCAGAGGATGGAGCTGACTTAAATGAATGCAAACTACTTCTGCATTTTGAGAGCACTTCACAGAAATTGAAGTAAGCCGAGAACAAAGAGGTGGAAAGAGAAACCAGAAAATATATTGTCAAAGGCTTTCATGGCCGGAATCACTGGGCTGTTGTGTGTTTTCCAGGCTATATGGTTATGTTCCAGAAGCATTATCTCCTGATGTTTCACCCACATCTATGGCAAGCATCCTCAGAGGTTGTGCCTGCCATAGATGCAGGTGAAATGACTGGAGAACATGCTTCTTGAACATGGCCATACTGCTTGGAAAACACACAACAACCCAGAAACCAGAATAGTATAAAAGCAGCTTACAAAGTGGGATGGCAATTAATTGGGATTGTCCTTGGAGAGTATGGGGGGAAAATCACCATTTGTATAGCAGGTGCAACTTGGATTAATGTTTTTACTTCAACCCTCTTTCCTGGTCAGTTCCTGACATCTCAGGTCTCTTTAGCACCCCACTCTTTCATCTTTTCTTTCTTCCCCTTCCCCTGTGTATGAGAAACTCTCTCCCCCACACACATGAAATAGGGATCACTTTACACCTGCTTATCCTGAATCTCATTTGCCATTCAAAAGCAACTTCCCCAATGTTTGGGGAAATGCTTTTCATGCTCTTTACAATGTGCTTTTACTGCTTTTTTGGGGTGTCGGTGGGTGGGTTACTGGAATTATTTCTACAATCCTTCTGAAATTACGGTCTATGACTAACTGTCCCAAGCCTTTCTTTCAACAACCTGCCCAGATCGGCATGTTTGGCCTTTTAAAAAATCATCCTGCTTGTGATTTAATGCATATTAATTCTCTATCTGCTTCACACAGTGTACAGCATATGGCATGACTAGTTGCTTTCTGAATGCTTGCTACATAGATGAGGAGTACAAAATGTCCATTACTAAAATTTCATCTCTACAAATTGTCTTTTAAACTCTTTTCCAAACTCCCAAGGAATGCTTGTCAATCTTAATACCACAAACATTTTTGGGGAAGGCAGATAATCTGCACATGAGATAGAGTGAGCAAGAGCAAGTGGCTTTAGAGCAGCGTTTTTCAACCTGGGGGTCAGGACCCTAGGGGGTGTCACCAGGGGGTGTCAAAGGGGTCATCAAAGGGGTCATCAGGAGGTGTGAGAGGGGGGTTGCCAAAGATAATCAGAAAACACAGTATTTTCTGTTGGTTATGCCGGTTCTGTGTGGGAAGTTTGGCCCTATTCTATCATTGGTGGGGTTCAGAATGCTCTTTGATTGTAGATGAACTATAAATCCCAGCAATTACAACTCCCAAATGCCAAGGTCTATTTTCCCAAAACTCCACCAGTGTTCACATTTGGGCATATTGAGTATCCGTGCCCAGTTTGGTCCAGATCCATAATTGTTTGAATCCACAGTGCTCTCTAGATCTAGGTGAACTACAACTCCAACACTCAAGATCAATACCCACCAAACCTTTCAAGTATTTTCTGTTGGTCATAGGAGTTCTGTGGGCCACGTTTGGTTCAATTCCATTGTTGGTGGAGTTCAAATGCTCTTTGATTGTAGGTAAACTATAAATCCCAGCAACTAAAACTCCCAAATAACAAAATCAATTCCCTCCAACCCCAGTATTCAAATTTGGGCACATTGGGTATTTGAGCCGAATTGGGTCCAGTGAATGAAAATACACCCTGCATATCAGATATTTACATTACAATTCGTAACAGGAGCAAAATTACAGTTATGAAGTAGCAACAAAAATAATTTGATGGTTGGGGGTCAACTCAACATGAGAACTGTATTAATGGGTCGTGGCATCGGGAGGGTTGAGAAACACTGCTTTAGAGAGAGAGAGAGAGAGAGAGGGAGGGAGAGGGAGGGAGAGGGAGAGAGAGGGAGAGAGAGAGACTATTGTGTTTACTTTTTAATGTGGTGTTTGCAATCTCTAAAGCAGGAGACCAAATTCCAATTTGGGAAAGATCATGAAGGAACATATTCCAGAAATGGGTGGGGCTCTCAGGCCAATGCAAAGTGAGAAAGCAAAGCCTGATAGGATTTTTATTCCTCTGGACATTTTTCCATTGAACATGCATAGCACATATCTACTACATCTATGTAATGTTCCCAGTCAAAGCATACCTCAGTGATGTCCATGTCTGCTCAAGAATAAAGCCCAATCCATCCGCTTTCTGGGAGAAAAAGCACAGTTTAGTTTCATTCAACTGTTTCCTTATTGCAGTGGTTCTCAATCTGTTGGTTCCCAGATGTTTTGGCCTTCAACTCCCAGAAATCCGAACAGTGGGTAAACTGGATGGAATTTCTGCGAGATGAAAGCCAAAGCATGTGGGAACCCACAGGTTGAGAACCACTGCTATTGCAGAGTCCAGCTCACATCCAAGCAGCAGCTTCCTGACCTGCAAAGCAGATTTCAGTTCCACGCAGCATCTTCAGTTCCATGTAACAACTTCTCAGCCTTTAAAAACCTTTCAGGTCACATTTGACCAATGGTCTACAGAATCCCCAAAATGACATTAAAGCCTGAGGCATGAGCTAGATATAATATTTTTCTTAATCAACCATGCTCCTAATTCTTCTGTTGTGTCTCTGTGCAGTGTGTGGAGTCACTTTCCTGAAGTATTTCCATCAATCTGCTCCTTCCTTCTTGGTCGCTAAGTTACTAACATACTGATTGCTGTTGCAGTTCTCCTATGAACTATGAACAGTTCATCCCTGAAATTTCATTAGGATATGGCCTGGCAAGCATCTCTAGAGAAACTCTTCCACAGGTACGCCACCCCTGCTGAAAAAAATCAAATCAAAACAGCTTTGCTCTGGTTACTATAGGAACTTCTATTTCAACCAGGAGGAACCCAGACCAGATCTTAAAAGCCTTAAGAGATCTGTATGCAAGAAAACATATCTAAGTATGCTGGGCTACAGAAGAGACAGGAGCAAACAGACTCCTACTCATAAAATGGCCTTAACTTTTCTTTGGACCTCAAAAGAAGAGGTATATAACACCTGATAAGTGAATTGCAGTGAGGCATGGGTCCTCAACCAGCCAAACCTGGTAATTCTTGTCTGAGAAATTTGTCTACTGTTGCTTCTCAACAATTCCTGCCAACCTGTAGCAAAATGGATGTAACACTTTGCGAAGCTGTTTTAACTCACATTGTGGTAGACCAGTGATTCTCAACCTGTGGGTATCCAGGTGTTTTGGCCTACAACTCCTAGAAATCCTAGCCAGTTTACCAGCTGTTAGGATTTCTGGGAGTTGAAACCAAAGCATCTGGGGACCACTGTGATAGATTCATCTACATGGACATACTGTATATACTTGATTATAAGCCTATTTTCAACCTTTTTTCAGGCTGAAAAAGCCCCCCTCAGCTTATACTTGGGTGAGGGTCCTGACGGGAAGGCATGGGGCTGAAAGAAGGGCTTCTTTCAGCTCCATGCCTTCCTTCCATGACCCTCACCTCTCTGCACAGCAACCCAGCTCTCCTTCCTCTCCTCCTCTCTCACACAGCGTGCATCTTCCCCTCTTTCTTTCTCATGCAGCACACTCCTTTCTCTCTTTCTCTCTTGATGCCAGTCTTTCCCATTTTTCCTTGTTGATATACATACAGTATTTCCCCCAAAATGTATAGGTAAAATAAACTGTAGTGATTATTGGAAGGATACGTAGGCACATTTACATTGAAATAGGTTAGAATAATGATTTAATCAGGGTTGGACAGCCTTATCTTAAATTACAGTTTTATGTAAATATTCAAAAACATTTAACCTACTGATGCCTTAATTCATGTAATTTTATTAGTAGCTATTTTTATATTGAAATGTACCTGTCATAATGCAGAGACCAAGGAAGCCAGACCCATGAGTAAAAGGGGATAACAAAAGGTTTATTGAACAATAACTGGAAAAAGGACGAACAAAAAAGTAGCCAACTCGGCTCAAAAACCCTCAAAAATCCCAGGAAAGAGTCCCACAAAATAAAGCAACAAAACAGCACAAAACAAACACCAGGCGTCCGTCTGCGAAGTCCGAAGGGAGAATCCAGGAGAGTAGTCACTAATCCGGTCCAGCAGGAGAAAGGCAGATGAAAAGGAAGAGACCATCCAAGGCAATCAGGAGGTAAACTCAGCGGAGACCAAGCCCCGCCTCAGGGACACATGGCAGGTAAGAGTATCAGGAAACAGGAAGAAGACACTAGATATCAGTAACACAGGAGAGTCAGAGACAAGAACCAGGCATCAACTCTTTGACCGCCGCAAATGCAGCCCCAAAAACCCATTTCTAATATAGCACTTAAACATCACTGTCTTCTGAAGACTCTCCTTGATCATGAGCACCAGCTGCTGCATCTCCTACAGCTGCTGTGCTCTGTGCTTGCCTCCAATCTTGCCAACGCTGTTGCATACTTAGAGTGTCCCAATCTGTTTCTGAACCCCCAGAAGGCCAGTATAAATCACTGTCAAAGCCAGAGAGGTGTCAGAATTATACTCTTCGTTACACACATCCCTTACTTCCTGAACCAATGTTGAGTCTAAATCCGTATCACTTTCCTCTGACCCCATTTCTTCTTCCCCAGAAAAACCTTGGAAAGTGTCTGAATCAGAAGGTGCTCTAAGTATCTGCCGGATCCTTTTTCTCTGTTCCAATCCTTCCACACTAGAATCACTAGCAGCCCTTTTCCTTCCAGCTGCAGCCTCTTGATCACCCAGAGCCTGACCCCATTCCAAACTATTGCTTGATGCTATTGACCCAGCATCTTCCCCAATACTACTAGTAGTAGTAGCTGAAGGCTCAATCACAACAGTACCAGTAGCTACTGCATTTCCCACCCTTGGTTTATACTTGAGTCAATACGTTTTCCTAGTTTTTGTGTGGTAAAATTAGGTGCCTCGGCTTATATTTGGGTTTGGCTTATACTCAAGTATATATATGGTAAATAATCTTCCTCAACTTGAGTTGGCTCCTCACTGTCCTCATGACATTCCTCCACATCTGGTGAGTATTGCAGGCTAAACTGGGTTACTTCAGATTCGTTCCACTTCAGCAAAAATTGGAGGATGCTCCAGAGTTTTCTTGAAATTCTGGAGGATTTCACAGGTTTAAGGCAGTGTGGAGAACAAGATCGGGTCTGCTTTGGACTAGTCTGCTGTCCAGATGAGACACCAGCACCAACGTCTTTTCTATGCACTCATCAACACAAGGAAAAGGTGATGGATCATGCTAGTGTTGCTCCTGCCATGATGTCTTCCTCCTTCTTAGTTGTCTGGATGCCAGAGATGCAATTAGCGGGGTTTAGGCACCCTGACATGTGCACACTCCTCCAATTAATCATTTCCCCCCTCTCACTGAATTGGGAAGGTTATTGGTTTATTTTATGATCAATGGTGTTTATGATCAACAGTGAGTGGGTAGATCTAGCTTCACCTTCCAGCGATGCCCCTGGATCTACTACTGAAGGATCAGCTCCCAACAGTCCTTCCTCCTTCCTTCCGCTGCCACTTTCTTTCTGCCCACGCAATCTGCCCATCTCCTCAAGCCCTCCAATTCTGTTAATATTTCTGCTGCAGAGACCCAAACACCACCCACCCTCCCTTCTGTGTGAGTGTGTGTGCATGCTAGGAGACATTTACAGTTTCCTAGCTCACTCATGATCACTCACTTGGGTGTGAAGGGGATTGAACAGAGGGACCATCCAAAAAAAGTGCAAGGTGGATGGTAAGATTGACAGGAAAAACAAAAAAAGCCTGTTGATAGGTATATGCATGTTGGGAATTAAAATAAACCAGCAGCTGCTGCAGGTCATGTATCTCAAAATAATCCAATGCTGTAAACACGTGGATTTGGTAAAACACATTAGGTTTGGATTATAAAGGGTCCATGTGACATAAACAGGGATCATACCAGAGTCAGATACTGCACACTGAAAATGATTTATTTTGCCGGTGTCACTGCAGCCTTTACCCACAATGGCAATGGCAGGGTAATTTTAAATGATCCCCCCAAATCAGGATTGGGACAACCATACATTTTTCATGTTGATTAAGACTTATTGAAAAATGTAATGAGCTCGGTTTTTGGGGTCTTTTATTTTAAATCGCAACTACTCACAACCACACACAAGTCTTAAATTTCTAATTATTTTCTGTGAGGTAGCAAATGCTTCATTACCAGAAGACTAGAGGCCTACAAATAAAGCAGAAAGTTATTTCTTTGCATGAGAGTATGTAAATCGTTGTTATGAATTTATTAATTGACTAAAAATGCTGAAAGGCAGACTGCTTTATGACAAAATGATTGGGCACAATGCTTGTACATTTTGTGTTATATCTAGGACAGTAGAATGTTGATAGATTTTTTCCTTTCCATCAAATGAAAACTTGGAATCTAGGGATTATGATTTGCCTTGTCTCTCTCTGCTGATATTTATGTATTCCTCAACATGTTATTCACCGTGTCTTCAAAACTACAGCACTCTGAAGGGTGACTCAGTGCTTCACCATAAATACTGCAGGTATTTCAGATGTACAAAAGAAATGAGTAAACTTACATCTGATTAAGGATACTACGAATATATATTTAAGTAAACCCATAAAAATAACTCCACAGGTAGCCATAATTCTTCCTCAACCACTGGGTGATGAATGGGAAAGAACAACAGCGACTACATTGCCAGCAAAATACGTTGTGGCTATACCCACAATGTGAAGTACTGATTGGCTTTCAGTTTATTATCCATTCATATTATGGTAGGGGCGGGGAAGCTTTTTTTCTGCCAAGGGCCATTTGGAAGTGTATAATATCATTTGTGGGTCATATTTTTTATTAATTAATTAATTAATTAGATTAGAAATGAATAATTATAGAATTATATATTATTATACAATATAAAATTGTATATTCAAAATCAAATAAAGGTTCCAAGGGCCATGCGGCACAGGCAGCTACCTATGCATGCACATACTTACCAGCTTTGACTCAGCTGGCGAAAACAAGAGTGGAAGAAGCAGAATGTGCCTGTGTGAGGAGAGGAACCTGAATGTGGCTCGGGTCAGAATAGTAAGTGGCACCTGGCCCACGGAAGAGTCAAAGTCAAGGCTCAGAAGAGCAATGGGAGCTGGGTTAAGTGGGCAGACAGAGGCAGGCATACCTCCCCACAGCGGGCCAGACCAAAAGATTTTTGCAGGCCTTATACATCCTGCAGCCCAAGCATTCCCTACTCTTGCATTATGACCTGCTAGAAAATTCTTGCTAATATTGCCATAGGGAGAAACATTCCAAATTATAGGGTGAATGTCTGAGAAGCAAGGAACAGAAGCCTCTGGGACAGGGAAGGAAAGGGACCAAGAAGGGAAAGGCCTAGTTCAAAATAGCAACCTGCCTCCCACTTTCTGCAGTCCTATCAATTCACTTTCAACTTTGTGCCAACTTTGCAACCACAACAAACCTGGCAAAAAGGATCCACACAAACCACAGTCAGGGATCTTGTAAAGCAATGCAGCACTCCTGCTGATCCAGCCTTGAAAAGAGCAGAAAGGAAGGCAGAGGAGGATAGCCCTTCCCATGTGACCTGCTTAAGCAGTCACATACACCAGGCGGGTTAACCATGGTCTCAATCCAGGGAGGCTATCAAAGGCACAACTTCACCCACAGCAATGGGGTCGGGTGCAACTTATTTTGTTATGATCACTGTTCTCATCCTGAACCTTAGATTTAGAACATATCCGATTTTTGAATCACTGACTCTTGATATCTTTTCTGTGTACTGTAATTTCCTTAATCTTGATATGAGATTCAGTTTTTGCAAGGATTGTTTAAAGGTACCAGATCTGAATCAAAACTTGGTTAGTATTCGGGTGGGAGATCAAATGCCAGACTAAATGGTCTCAAGGGCCCACTCCTGCTTTATGGACAAGAGATTCTGGATTAATTTGGAGGCATTTTTGTACTTTGGACATTTAAAATAATATTGAAAGAGGGTGAAGCTATTCTTTCTTAACATTAAGTACTGACATGCCCCAGAAAAGAAAATGTGTCCCTGGCATGCTTTCTCTAACAGAAAATCAAGTGTCAGAAGCAGAAATAACATGCAAAGAATAAGGATAGGCTCCTACTCCACAAAAAGAAGAGCTGTTGAACGAGTTTCAGCATTTTATTTTATTTTGTTTAGAACTAACAATATGTACCTGTGAAATGAAAGTCTGGCAAGTAAGTCTTGCATAAATAAACAAAAAATATTTTGAACCTGTCAAACAGTCCTTAAGGGCAGGAATGATTTTGTTGTTGTTGTTGATCAGCCTTCATAATGATTTCCATTTTGGTGGTCAAACATAGCTTTATAGTAGCTATGCATTTCTAATGTGCTGGGGATAGCCAGTGAGCAGGTTTATCTGCTTTCCCCCTTTCTCTATGTTTTGCTGTTTGTGCACACATGCAGAACAAGGGATTCTGGAGACAGCTGCTGTTCACCTTGCCTGTTGTAAACATGTACACACAACTACAGTAGGAGCAGCTGGAACAGAATCCCACTTTTTTTGCATCACAGTCTTTGTTTACTATACTGATACTGCAGACATGTTGCTGCAATGTAACGTTAAAGTGTGTAACTCCAGTCCTTCTTTATTCCCTTCCCAGTGCCAATGCTGTTAAAAACTTCTAGCCAGAAATAGGATGAGGAGGAAAAAAGGGGGTTGGGTGGCGATTTAAAAGTCTTTTAAAAAGACTTTTGCTGTCAGAAGTTTTGTTTGTGCCTGGACAAGAAAAGGCATTTAAAACTAGGGCATATAAAACTAACAGATAATGAGTACCTGTAATTAACCCTCCGCACACACACACACACACACACACAATAATATGTTTTCTCTCATTTTAAGAACTAAGCCCTGCAGCACAAGGAATTCTCTAACTGCTTACAATAGAGAGGCTCATTGGTACAGACTGAGCAGATATGTGGGTTGCAGGATAATCAACAACAATTTTATTGATTAGCCAGAAGCCATATCAAATACACACAGAACACAGACACATTGCAATGATTCTAAAAACAATCTGAGGAGAATTCTAGACCATTACATCAATTAAACCCCCGTTTTGCCCAGCAGGAGGGATTCTAAGGGAGGTGGTAACAATTCACAGGTCCTCATCTCCAACACAATTTATTCCAATTGCATCTATGTAATCAGATCTTAGTTTCTTGGCTTTACAGAGAAAACGAGCAGTAGCATCTGTTATCAGCTTGTTGGAGCCGGCCAGCAGAAGTGAGACTTTTGCTAGAGGGTCCCAATGATTTTTTCCCACAAGAAATATCTCTAGCAGTTGATTTCTCTCTATTTGATAGATTTTGCAATAGAGCAGAAGATAGAAATGCAGATTTGAACAGGACCCCAAATTTGATCTAGCCCAAACCCAGGTGCAGGAATCTCTGCCTAACACATATCTGACAGAGACCCCTTAAAGTCTCTTCCAACTTATGATTCTATGACACTGCACATTCCCATGAGGATGACAGCCATGATTGTAAAAAAAAAATTAAACACACGTGAAAAGGACAAAAATACTGAAGCATGAAAAGGGGAGGGGAGATTAAAAGGTCTGCAGGGGAAAACATTTACAGGTCACCAAGCTAAGAGAGGTTGCATGCTGTGTTCTGCTGCTGTACTGCTGGCAGCTGAAGTAGGAATGAGGCTCCCTGCATAAGGGAGGAGTGGCAGAATTACTGTTCCGTATCTTTCCCTACGGAGTTTCAAGGTTGTGTGCAGAGAGGAAGTACAGATCCACATATGTGATATACCGAGACTGTGCCCCAAGTAAGGAGTGCTTCACCTGCTTCAGTTCCTTCTTTTCATCCAAGCACTTTTCATTTTTCTCCTTTACCCAATACACTCATAATTGATGCTCTCTTTTCCTTCCTCCTTCATTATTCTGCCAACACCTCCGATCTGATTCTTTTTCTGTTCCATTCATCCTTGCCTCTACTGCCTACGACAACTATAGAGATTCAGATTTCCTCATTGGCATTTATGGCAGCCACTTATACGAGTACTGTATATTCCAGCAGAAAATGAAACACATTTAGCTGACCTTGGAGTAGAATAAGAAAATGATCTCTGTTCTAATCTCATATTTCAGAATGACACTGTGTGTGATCAATCACATTCCATATCATTACTTCCTCATTAGTTTCAATTTTGTCAATGCCCAAAGAAGCTCTCTCATTTCAGTAAACATTCCATACTTTCTTTCTTAATCCAGGAGGAAGAATCTTGTTGTCTTAAATCCCCATGGCATATGTCATTGTTCATTCAGTCAGAAATAGGCATGCTGTCATTCAGCTACCTTACAGATTTTTCATAACCAATGTTACAGGGACTAAAACAGAATTGGGATCCCTCCTCTGCCTCATAGCAGTTGCCTGCTTACATAACCGAGCTTCATCTTTACAATGAAAAAGAAGGACAATTTCAAACCATCCCTCTAATTATGTGTCCATTCATGTTTTATTAAACTAGGTCAAGGCATGAAGGTTTCTGGGACTGATTTGCAATAAAATAAAAGCAACGCATGAAAACACAACAGTGTAATCAGGTGGTTACTAGGTAATCAGAGTTGAGGCTGGTTTTCTAACAGGATATCTTATTTTTACTGATTCAACACATTGAATTTATAAGGAAAGAATGTACACGCTGGATTAATTTTGGGGCAATATCAATAAACTGGTATCCTCCATTTGTTTGGGACTAGAGTGACCATAATTCCCATATTTAGCTGTAACGATGGAATTTGAAGTCCAAAACATTTGAAGAACATTAAAATGAGGAAAGTTATCCTAACATCTTGAAATGTTTGAATTGTGACTTCCCTTATACAGGAATCCTTGGGAAACGTCATTCTACAAGGCTAAGAAATCTCTAGTAGTGTTTATTTGTTCATAGCTTAAGCTCTCTCACTAGGTTTTAGCTGGCTCACACACTTACTATCTGTGGTAGTTATAAAACAGAGCAGAGCTGGAATGTAATTTTGATGTAATTTGTTAGTGTGTTTTTTCCTCGTTGGCTCTGAATATTTGCCATATATGCCGGAAAACGCCCTGAGTCCCTTTGGAGAGATAGGGTGGTCTACAAATAAGGATTATTATTATTATATTGAAAATATGACTTTTTAAAAATTTGGATTCGGGAAATTGTACTCCCAAAAGTGAATGCAACCATTCGTGATTAAAAATTCCAAAAAGAAAATCCTGATGTTGCCATTTTACATTAGAGATACCATTTTACTATATCACTATATATAATTATATAATTAGATCTGAGCATCCACATGAGCTGAGGAACAAACCCCCAGGGGATACCAAGGAACCTATGTAACATTTTCAGTACCTGAAACAGACCTGTGGGTATGGTGCAGGTGTACACTTTGGTTTCTTAAAAAAAAAAGCATGGTACATTGCACATACATTACTCCATTAGCTGTGAAGAAGAAAGAAAAAATGTTTTGTTCTGCATGTCAACAGATCTGCATGTGCCTCTTTACTGCCTTAGGATTTGTCTGCTGGTATAAATGTGGGTGTACCTAAGTCTATAATTTTATAAGGGACAATTGCCTGGATTCAATTAGCTTTCCATGGCATTACAGCAATAGGTACTCAGCCACCAGTCCCTTGCTGCTGGCAATGACATACTTCTTTAGTTCAGATTTAGCTGATGGCATTAGACATAATGTATCTCTGTGAGGGGTGGCAATTATCTGGCAAAGTATATGCAGAAAAGTACATAGCACTGCAAACTCTCTCTCAAGGTGATTAAATCACTTCCAATGTCTCTATCCATCAGCTCAGCTGGATTTTCTGACAAGTTCCACACTGCAATTTGGTGGATGGGGACAGCAGAGGAGCCAACAAGCTTTGACAGGTATGCCTAGACTGGGACTGTACTTGCTGGCTTTTGCCCCGAAAAGTCTTTTTGGATATAAATCCCACTTCTGCATTGAAGCAGATAAATAGGACCATATTGGGACACATTTAGCTTCTCACTAGGTGATATTAAGAGGTTATGTAGAATTACAGAATTCAATTATGGTAGAAAATTGCATTATCACAGCAGATTATTTTCCATTTGTTTGTATTCGGAGGTATCTCATAATCTGAGACTCTCAACTATAGTTTACTTAGTTTGTGCACTGCAGATGAAGTTGAAACCAATATTGACATAAGTTTCTGTAAGCATTATAGTGCTGTTATAGTACATGCCTAAGCAATTAGGAGCAGTTTTTTCACTAATGGGTGCAGAAACACAATGGCATTCGAAAATGGCTAGATCATTTAGTTCAGTTCCCTGGATTAGGTATTGGTTTAATGTTTGTCATTTTCACAAGTGAGAACCTGAGATAAGGAGGAGGATGACATGAGAGGACGTTCTGTGCCTGGTGAATGGACAATTTCATAAATAACACACAGCTGAGTGCAAACAAGTGGCTAGCTGAAGCTAACAGAGAAAAGGAACTAATGTCACCATATGTATCTTCCTAGATTGCTCCTGTCCCAATATGGAAAAGACAATCCCAACCAATCATTTGCTATCCCACTTTTTCAGCTGCTTTTCAAATGTCCCAATCTTTCTCATCACCTCATATCTTCTTCCTTTGACCTCAGCTGATTTGAATGGTTACAAAGTGAGTTTGACGTGCAAGAGTAATTCACATTCAATTCACTCAGTATAGATGGAGAGGAAAGGACAGGGAAACATAATTTTGTCCTTTCCAGTAGGTTTAGGTCAGGCATGGGGAAACTTTGCCCCTCCAGGTGTTTTGGACTTCAACTCCCACTATTTCTAACAGCCCTCTAACGTGGAGGGCTGGATTTTGCCCATGCCTGCTTTAGGTGAAAATAACCTGTTGCAATCTTTCTTGGCTTGTGAATTACTCATTAATAACTTTTGCCATCTTGACCATATTCTGATGTTGCTTGGTCACATAAATCCCAATTTTTATCAGTGAAATGTTAGAAGGTATGTGTCTACAATGGCAGGACCTGATAAGGAAATTGTTCTCTGACTAAGAAAGAACTGAAGTGGATAATCTGATGAAAATGTCAACTCAGTATGTGGCAGTGACTTCAAAAAGCCAGATTTCATGTTGTGATACATTTTTTAAAAGAAAGCAAAACTCAAACAATAGAAATTGTACTGTTCTTTTAAAAATCAATATCTGCTTGGGGGGAGGGGTGTCCATAGGATGCAGACATGACAGTGAAATATAATTTCTCCATAATTGTGTGATGTCACAGGGCCCCTGGAGTTAGAATGGAGGAGTGAGTTGACTAAGTTTTCTAATGGCAGTAAATGATTTAAGGCACTGAGAATAATAAAAAAAAGAATTCCAAGTGGATCTCTTCCAGCTGGGAAATAGGCACTGAAATGGCAAACATGAATCAACATAAGCAAGTCTGAAGTGATGCATATTGGGGCAAAACAACTTCCCATACATGTTGGCAAAATCTGAGCTGGCAGCCAATGACCAAGAAAAAGATCTTGGGGTGCTTGAAAATCTCAGCATTTTAAAAAATCATGTTAGAAGCAAGTTGAGAAACTGTCAGTCGCTTCTAGTGTGAGAGAATTGGCTGTCTGAAAGGACGTTGGCCAGGAGATTCCCAGATGTTTTACCATCCTATGGGAGGATTTTCTAATGTCCCCACATTGGAAGCTGGAGTTCACAGATGGGACCTCAAACCCTGTCTTGCGAATTTGAACTGCCAACCTTCAGGTAAGCAGTTCAGCTGGCACAAGGGTTTAACCCATTGCACCACTGAGCTCCTACTCATCTCAGTGTTAAAAAGTGTATATGCCTGCTTTAAAAACATGGATTTTATGTGACCATAGTTAGAAAGGGAATTGAATATAAACTTACAAATATCGTATTGTCACTATACAAATCTATGGTGCAACCTCATATTGAATTCTGCATATAGTTTGATGTCCGCATTTTAAAAAGGTGACATCAGAAAGTTGGGAAAAGTTGTAGAAAAGGACATTCAAAACGATTTTGATTGGAGCAGTGGCCCCATAGTGAAAGATTACAATGGGATTTTCCAGATTGGTGCAAAGCAGCAAGTGATCTCAGCATGCAGCTTCTTTGGGATTTTCCTGGAATTTGTCAGTTCTTGCCACCTCTGTGTTCGTTCATTCATTCATTCATTCATTCATTCATTCATTCATTCATTCATTCATTGTGCTCTTTTGAAGGACTGTTTGGAGCCATTTATTTGAGTTACCCTGGGGCTCTTCCAAAGGTTTTTAAGAAAGAGGCATGGTTTGCAGGGGTAGTCCTACAAGCACATTTTCTCCTTTCTGAATTAATTTTGAAGAGTCATAGAGTTATAATACTAATGTGAGATTGTCACTGATCCACTATAGCACTATAACTCTATAGTTCAAAAAAGAGAGAGAAGGGAATATATTGTCCTGATATGTCTTTAGAAAGTAACTTTCCAAAGTAGGGGGGAAATGTTGCTGGTGTTGGGAATTTCCATAAAACAATCTAGGATAACAAATATGAATATATATATATATGCTGTGGGGTGTGTGTGCAGCTGAAAATATTACAGCAACTGATACTATATCCTCCTAATTAATTTACTCAAAATTAGGTAAAGGTTTCCCCTGACATTAAGTCCAGTTGTGTCTGACTTTGGGGTTGGTGCTCATCTCAATTTCTAAGCCGAAGAGCCAGCATTGTCTGTAGACACATTGAAGGTCATGTGGCCAGCATGACTGCATGGTGCGCCATTACCTTCCCACCAGAGTAGTACCTATTGATCTACTCACATTTGCATGTTTTCGAACTGCTAGGTTGGCAGAAGCTGGGGCTAACAGTGGGAGCTCATGCTGCTCCCCAAATTCGAACCTGCAAACTTTTGGTCTGCAAGTTCAGCAGCTCAGTGCTTTTACCCACTGTGCCACCAGGGGCTACTTATTCAAAATTGGTACTGTTTATTTGAGGAGCTTGATGTTGCTGTTCTCTCACTGCTCTCCTGATGGGAGACACCCTGGAAACCATTTTATTGACAAACACTCAGTTAATGGCATCTTTTTGTAAAATAAAAGCCCTTCACTGCCGAGAACAGCAGTAGAAGAACAAGTGTACGGGCTATGTCCCACTGTTATTCTGCTGTAATTGTGATCCAACTGCTTCATGTGATAAAAGTTCTTAAGAAAAAGAAAACAAGGGGCTGCTACACAGTCAAAGTGCATGAAACTGTATAGTGTGTAAAAGTAGATGTGGAGAAGCTTTCGCCTCTTTTTCTAATAATACTGTAGTCATTCAGTGTAGGAGGATCCGAGTAAAGAAAGAGCACCAACTGAATAAATGCTTTATCCTAAGGACTCTCCACCCCAGCTGAGTTGTTCATGGAAGTTCAACGCCATGTCCTACCACTATAATAATAATAATAATAATAATAGAGCATTGCACCATGGAGGAGAAGAAGGAACTTCCTGGCCATATCTGTGGTGATATCTTGTCTACAGAAATCCCTGTCTATGGGACCTCTCCATTAGCCCACTGCGGCCTTCATGAAGATGAAAGAAACATCAGGATGCCACTTCAGACAACAAAATTGGGGTTTTATGTTTGCATTGTTACTGTGTAGGGAATGTGAAAAAACACTTGTGGAATTTTCTGGATCAAGTGCCAAAATGAGATGACTGGCTGAGGGGAGAATATTAATCAGTTTGGGAAAGGCACTGTTTTGTGTTCTGTCTCAAGTGGCCAGCTCTGCGATTGGTCTGTCACTCAGCTACCGATTCATTATTGTGAGATGCTTTCAGACAGGAGGGGGTCAATGGATCTGGAAGTATTACTAGAAACTGCTTTAACAGACCTTGAAATTTTCCAAGTTCTCTACATTAAGCGAGATAACCGATGGCTGTCAACAAAACAAGAATGGCAAGGACATAGCTGAAAAATAAATATATTCTCCTTCCCATTCTTGGTTAGGACATTTTAATCTAGGTATCTCTGATGGAAACAAAGAGCAGATTGCGATTTGGGTTTGTGTAAGAAAAATGAAGAGAAAGACAGATCGATTTTGGGCTCTGTGAGTGTTTTAGAATGCTTGCTGTCTCCCCTAGAGATCTGATGTGGCAGCCGTGAACTTTGGATTAAAGAAACAAATGCTCACAGTACCCAAATATCTGCAAGGTTGTCAGGAAGAAGAAGAAGGTTAAGTGTAGTTCTCTCTCATTACAAAACCCAGGAAAAGAACCAATGGGTGGAATTTTCAGGGTAGCAAGTTCTGCTAAGACATCAGGGCCCTATTTACACTACATAATTCTAGGGCCAGGATCCCCTTTCAGCTGCCATGACGCCACCCTATAGAATTCTGGGATCTGTACTTTAGATATTTAGAATTCTCAGCCAGAAAACTCTAATGCTTTACCAAACTATAAACTCCCAGATGCCATAGGTTGCACCTGTTGCTATATATCACCTTTTCTCTTAAAGAGATTCAAAGTGGGGAACAGTGGTAAAAGCAATACAATATATAGTTTAAAATATGTGACAGTTAAAACTGAATAATAGTGCTATAATTTTGTTGTGTGAAAGGACCCCAGGAACAAATTTTGATCACTGAGAGTTGTTTAGCAGTGAACCAAATTCTCCCCAATTTGAAGTATATAAGGCTGAGATACCATAACTTTATCCTTCATTGGAGACCCAAGGAACTTGGCCAAAGAGCTTCCAAGACCCATTCCCATTCTATGAGTTTGTTATTTCTATCCAGCAGAGCTAAAGGAAACGCCGTATAAATGAAAAAGTCAACATGAAGAAAGGAGGAAGGGGAGATATTTGTGTATACATATGCCTTCAAGTCACATGTCAACTTATGGTGACCCCCATGAATTTCATAGGATCTTCTTAGGCAAAGAATGCTCAGAAGTGGTTCTGCCTGTTCTTTGTATGGCACCTGGTTTTTGTTGGTAGTCTTCCATCCAAGTACTTACAAATATTGATCTTGCTTATTTATAAAGATCAGAGGGGATATGCTATACATAAATTTTATTATGGTTCATGGACCCACACTGTTAAATAGGCAACATACAGAGGTTAATAGATCACTCGTAACCAGGGAAATATGCTGTACAGGCACATACTACACAGTGTCAGGTAATAACCTCATCGGAGACTAGGCTCTTGGGATATGCTGTCTTTAGGGAGTTTAGGCCTGTAATATATAAATGCCTTTACACAAGGGTTGAGCTATCGTTGTTGTACCTTATTGCAAACCTCTGACAGCATTTTGGTACAGGCAGATACCCGATATGTTTTTATGATCCAACACAGTAAGCCTCACGATCTGATCAGTTCCTAGCAATTCGAAGGCCCGTGTTCCTGACTATCTCTTGCCACTTGCTCACAAATTGTTCACAACACTGCTCAATGTCATTTACACAAACATTTCTTAATCACCTCTGTAGAATGTGGAGAATAAGAACTTGCTTTTGTCCGTAGCTATGGAGTTTAAATCATTTTGAAAGATTTGCTCTACTTCCCAACTCCCACTGATGGGGAAAAATACTTCTTAATTTCCAAGTTCATACTTGAGAAAAAGAGCCTGATTTTGTTTCAGGGAACTATGAAATGACTGTAATTTTCTGTTACTTTAATCTGTTATGACCAAATGCAATCTGTTGGTGGCCGAGGCTCAAGTATATTTAGGTAGAATGAACAAAAATCAGCAGTTTCCACAAGGGTGGTAAAATGTAGTCAAATAAAATGCCCTACCTCAAAAGCGATTTCCTTCCATCCTGATCCATACACTTTTATTTTTTTCTGCATGGCTTCATGGGGTAAAATGTCTTACAATATTTGCATTCATAAGTTACATTTTCCTCAAATTGTCTGAAAACCAAAAGGTCTATCTATAAATGATTGCTCAGTACACCATCTGCTATAAGGGCAGAAGAAGTCCTTGCTCACAGCCCTGTTGGTTGTTCTCCCAAGACAACAATAGAATGTACACATGCAGGACACAGAACATTCCAGATAAGTCAGTCACCAGGGAAGCACTTGAATTAAGACAGTAGCTGTGCTGGTTAACCCCAGAATATCAGGTGGCCCAAAGACCAACATTCAATTTCCAGCCACACCAACATACAAGAACCCCACTGAGAATAATGTTCACCAAAGTCACTATGCCAAGTCCAAAGGTAATCCAGAGAGAGTAATCCAAAATTCAAATGCACAAGTCAAGGCTGGAGCAAACAGATCAACGATAATCCAAACCAGAGGTCAAGGTACAGACATTCTCAGTGAAATACAAACAGTGAAGACAACATGAATACAAGTTACTCCCACAACTGGCCCATAGCTTTCACTGCTGCTTTATAGTAAGCCAGCAAGCTATGGGCTGGATCCTGACTGCACTTTTGCTGTTCCTCTCCACTATTCCCTTGCAGCTAAACAAGCACTTCTACACCTTTCCTTTAAGGAAAACCTTAGCCTCTGCTGTTGCTGCTCTTTTGGCAACTCAGGTATACTGGAGGTCGGCTCAGGAGCAGCTGGTAGTTGATTACAGAGTGGAGGCAAACCCTGACCCTGAGTTTGCTCCTGCTTTGCCTCTGCAGGCTGAGATGTTACTACTACATTTTCATCATCCTCTGGTGACTCTAGCTCTGGGGCTAAGTCTATATCCGGATATGGGTCTGGAATTCCCTCCTGCTCATGGCTCTGAAAAGTCTCCAGTGGCAACTCATTCCCTGACTCTTCATTAGAGGCTTGAGGCACATGCTGACCCAGTACAATAGCCAAACTTCTGATCAAAGAGAACAATCCCATTTAAACTAGATTAGAAATTCCATCAACCAGGTGCAATTCTCCATTGTGAGAAGAAAAGAAAATCCCATCAGCTAAGGGCGACGGTTCCGTCCTACTCCAGATGACCCACCATCACCACCATGAACCATTGTGCCTCCCATCATCCTTTGTCTTCTCTGGAAAATCCAGCCCATAGAAGGGGTACAAGACATGACCAGCCAGCAACAACTGTACATTGTTTTTGTGACATGAAATATATGGGTGGGCTCTACCATAAGGGCATGTCAGGTTTAGGAACCTTTCCTTGCATCCTTCTCTGATCACCGAAGAAAAAAACCTCTGATTTGGTACCCATCACTGTGTGTCTTCAGTTTGAAACACTGAAGCTGCAGCACTCCAGGACTGATCCTCTTGGGGCAACAAAATCAGCACAATTTTATGTACCTAGCTTTTTCTCCCCTGCCCACCCCGCAGCCTCGCAATATCCCTGTGAGGTAGGTGAGACTGAAAGAGAATAACTAGTGGAAGATGCCTCTGGTGGTGCAATGGGTTAAACCCTTGTGCCTGCAGGACTGCAGACCAACAGGTCAATGGTTCAAATCCGGGGAGAGTGGGTTGAGCTCCCTCTGTCAGCTCCAGTCCCCCAGGAGGGGAAATGAGATAAGCCTCCCACAAGGATGGTGAAACACCAAACATCTGGATGTCTCCTGGGCAACGTCCTTGCAGACGGCCAATTCTCTCACACCAGAAGTGACTTGCAATTTCTCAAGTTGCTCCTGACATTTAAAAAAACCTGTGAAAGACACCTGGTGAGCCTCATGACCTAGGGATCTGACCCCAGATCTTCCAGTTGTCACTCAACCCTGACTCCATATCAATTAGTTTTTAAAATATATAATAATTTTATAGTTTCATATTGGGAGAAATACAAGGTACAAGTGATATCCTATCAAATCAAATCAATAAAGGGCTACATTTCCCATGCATTGGGGTGCTGAAAAATAGAAATATGCATCTGATATCTAGTTTAGCAGAGTTAATGTAAGGGAATTCTTACAAACCTCCCAAAGATGAGGAAAAGACTAAACACATTTAATATATTTGTTCCTGTGTGGGCGACCTTTAATCTGTAAAAAGGCTGTATCATTCCCAACTGCTTGAGAGGCAGGGTTTCAGGGTTCCTGGCAGAAAATATGATTCTCCATATACTGCCTGCATTTCGGGATCCTTAACTCGGCCCACACTCCCCGATCACTCCTACACGAGGAACGGGGCCTGCCAGGCAACATGTTCTTCCATCTGGATCCTTTTCCTCAACTGCAGCTGCATAAAACAAACATATTATGCAGTCTCCCCTCCATTCTTGATTTTTTTCTAAAGCTTCAGTAGAAAAAAAAAACACCAGAAAGTGCATTAAATCTGGGCCAGACTCCCTACTGGGAATAAAGCTTTCCAGAAGGTTTTTCTGTTTTGTTTTAACTGCTCCCTCTGCAGGAATTGGAGAAATTCTGACTGCTTTATATTGTACAGCCCTCTAAAGGTATCCAGTACTAAAGAGCTTGAGAAGGCTCTCAGGACCCTGCAAATGCTATACCCCCCCCAATCTAGCCCTATCTCCCCTCAAAGTAGCTTTGGCTGAAAAAGGCATCCTGTTTCTTTAAACCTTGGAACTCTTGCGGTTGCCCGGGCAACACAGCAATACCTGTCTTTCTGGAGGAGAAGATGCCGTTACCAGGACAACAGCATCCTGTCTTTCCAGAGACCCTCCTGTAAATGTGGCAATGGCCGTTTCCATAGTAACCCTTTTTTTGCCCCAGTTAATTCTCACTTGCATGACTTAATATGTGCCTTTAATATTGATATTTTGAATTTTGTGTGGTTTTTTTTCCCTGGGGGCTTTCCTTGGAGTGGTGTTCCGATGTTTCTCTCTGGCTGCAGTTTCCACGATCACAGAATCAGGGCGTTAGAGAGCCGTGGAAGTGGCAGGGCGAGCAGGTGTTTGGGAGGCAGTTGCCCGGGCAACAGGACCAGGGCGTTCCAGAGGTGGTTGCTATGGAGAGCGGGATGCTGACGACGAAGGCTTGCGAGGCTGCAAAGACAAATTACCCTCATCATTATCTCCAGGCTTGTCAATCACACCTCTTCGCTTATTTACCTCTGAGAGGGAGTGAGCACTAGGAGCCCAGGAGGAGAGCGGGGACCAAGTGGCCCAAGTGAGGAGAGGTGTTCTTGTCAAACTTCAGGCCAGGCACCCAGGCAGCCGGCATCCAGGATGGCAACCATCACCTGCACCCGCTTCACCGAAGAATACCAGCTTTATGAAGAGCTGGGGAAGTAAGTTTGAGACAGACTGGAGCAGGTGGCAAAGGGAGGAAGGGTTGGAGGACCTATGGGTGCAAAACAGAGGTTGGCTGGACAGGCAACCTCAACCCAAGTGGAACAGCTGGCATCCCCAGGGAAAGAAAAGGCAACGGAGTGAGCAGTAATACAAACTCGCAGGGAAAGGCAGGCTCAAAAGAGTGCAGGAAAGGGAATGCTAGAAAAGGAGAACTGAAAAATGTTGCTGCAAAAATTAGGCTTTTTGCATATTCCTCCACTTTCACAAGGTAATAGACCAGCATAGGAAGGGTTAAATATGCCTTGCTGACATTGTCAACTTTTGTGTGTGTCTGTGTTAGTTCATGCATATCTTTCTGTTGCTGCCTATAATTCTGTGGTGGCCAGAACAAAATGGGTAAGGATGCTCTGGTCCTTCTTAAAGATGACCCTTTGTCACTGCAGTCTGCTGAAGTTTATGTGTCTGATTTGCCTAATCCAGAGCAACACTCCAGGGAAGTCTCTGTCTTCCCAAGAAATGGGTGGTCAGCTGTTTCTTAAGGTGTCCTGGAAAGCAATGGTTCCATTGCTTATTTCCCCCAAACCCTGTTTAGTGTAAGATTCAGGGACCACCGAAACCTGATGCAAAAGATCTCAGAGGAAAGAGTCAGTGTGAGAGGGAATGTTTGTGGCATTTACGAGAGCTTCTAACAAAGTGATCTGACTGGGTTTAGCTTTGCACATTGAACTGTACCTTTGCAAGCACAACTTGGTTTGCTTCTTTTTCTTACAGACAGCATGCATAACAATTTGGCTATTATGTTATATATGTGTGTGTATGAGGATGTGTGAGTTTGTGTATCTGCTTAATATCATTGAAGCATATGAGAATTCACTTTACTCGGTCAAATAGATTAGATGCATCTCAAGATATGTGTGTGTCTAATGTGATGGCAATTGCTTTCTCTGTGTACATTTTTAATTCATCAAAACACCTTTATATTGCTTATTCATAATTGGCAGGATTGTAATCCCTGAATCTGTGAGTCTACATGTCTGTGTATGTTTGTGTATTTTAGGGAGTTGTGCAAGAATTCTCTTCTGCTGTGTATTTGTTGTCCTCATCAAATGTCTATACTTTTGAGACTTTTGGTGGATGTTTGCATTTTTCGGTGTTATCAGTGTATTATGGATTAGTCCCTCTGAACTGAATATCTAGGTGCACCTATTTGCTGGCATTGATTTCCCCCCAAGCACAAACTGGTATTTTGCATGCATTTACTGTATCTATTTGCGTGCAAGTGGCTGCTTTTTGGATGCATATAGTTGTACAAGTATTCCCAATCAGTGGAAATATCTAGAGGAAAGAGAAACCAAGAAGGGGAGGGGGGTGATTGGGTTTTTTTTACAGTGGCTATTTATTTACTGTATTTCTAACCTGCCCTTCTCAAACCCCCCCCCCCCGGGGGGGGGGCGACTCATGTGCTAGCAAGTCTCGTTTGATAAGACAAAGTGGGTTAAGTACTGTAAGACTCAGCCAAAGTCAGTAGGAGAACACCAGCAAAGTTGATGTATCCATCTGAAGTGTACTCAAATATGTTCTTTGAGAACTTATTTGTATGTGGTTAACCAGACCTTTTATTATTCATAATTAGGTAACTGAATCATGTATAAATAGTGAAATGACTATTCAGTGGTCAGTTCTCTGCAGGAAATGAAAACATGGCTACATTTCAGTTTATGTGACAAGCACTATACTTTCTTGATAGGTACTTGGGAAATAATGAAACCTATGTTGCAGGAGATTGTCAACATCTACTGTTCTCACACAGACACTTTTTCAAAGGAGCTTAAGTTTGTGATGAAAATATCCTGGGATTTAGATGAAGAGATGATAGATCAAAATACTGTGTTTACGTATTTTGACTTGGAAAGATGGCTAGAAAGAGAGGCTGTACTGTTCCAGCTAAGCGGATACTGTTGGTTGTCCCACAGTTTGGTCAGCCACATTTATGACCACCACCTCCTCCCCCGCTCCTCTTGTTGGGTCCTTGTTCACTCCCTGTTACTTCATGTTGCACTTCACTCAAGGATTCCTGTGGAGAGAAATTGCATGCCTCAATTTCCTCCCTCTGTTCTAGCTCAGAGGGAAAGGAGGCAAGGGGAGTGAGATCAGGAGATATTTGTCATACAGGATCTCATGCCTGGCTGCATATAATTGTGAGATGTTATCAGCTGTGACGCAGGAAGGAAAGGATAAATGTTGCATGGAATAGAGCTCTGTTTTGGAAGTCCTAATCCTTTCCCCCAGCAATAATATCTCACCTACTTGGCTTCTCCATAGTGCTTTGGGCTCTGAGCTATTTTGTTATGATGTCACCCTGATAGTGCTTCATATGTTACTTAACATGGTTGCAAAATGGCCACTTTCCCAGGATGAAAGACAAAATCAAGGGAATTTATTGGAGCTTTAGTTAAGTAGAGGCAAGCATGTGCAAAGAGTTATGGAGCTATATGTATTTTAGTCTTATGATATTTTGGGACATGCTCATATGCAGGACACTCTCATGACTGGTTCGCCTTCTTCCAAATGCAAAGAAAAACCAAAGAAGGATGCATTTGTGGCAGAAAATTGTTTGCCTGTACTCTCCGTTTATAACTCTTGACCTAGCCTTCAAAGTGTTTGGCTCACATAGGACCCAATGTTGTGAAATTGAATTGAACCAAGAGATTGCTTTGAGGACAGGGCTATTACCAGTATATTTCATAAAGTTCCTCCTCAATATTAATTCTCCTGAATGATAATTTTGTGAAAATGTTGAACAGGAGAGCCGCTCACCTACTGTACATTACGTAATATAAAATTATTGTGAAGGGGAAATGCATATGCTTTAATTTCAGGGGGGAAGGTGATATTAAGCTCCTAAATCCCTCCATAATGGAAATGGAAGCACACTGTCTCTACTCAAAGGGAGAAGTGAGTTGATTCTTGTCTCTCCCTCCATAGCACACTTGATCCAGAGGTAACTAAAATATCCAAATCACCATTGGCAATAAGAGTAGGGTACTTGCTGGAAAACATTGCATGTAGAAACTAATGGGAGCCCTGCTGTTTGTGTTATATAAGACAAAAATGCTTGAGGTTGGAAAAGCAAAGCAATGACTATATGTTGGGATGGAATTAAAAGAAAACACACTCCCCCTAAAGGAGATGGGCAGAAATACTTTGGAAACATATCCTTCCAGTTTCTGCGATGGTCTTAGGCATCCAAGATATTTATCATATGAAAATACTGTTGTTGAATATTTCTATCTATTTTAAATTAGACAGAAAAATCAAATTCTGAGCATTTTAGGTTGAAGGAAGTGTTGTGGTCCCAAAAATAAAGACAAAATGAAAATTTCAATTTTTGACCAACCTATTTTGACCTTCCTCCCCTTTCCACTGGTTTTTAACTTAACCTGTTTATCTGTATTTTAAACCAAACTGTTTCCCTAATGGCCCCATCACCTGGCTATTGATTGAATGGAACCAGCCTCAGGAAAAGTTAGATAAAATGTATAGGGCTTCATTTGGGATGAAATAGCCTATTTTAAATTTCTTGATCCACAGCCTTAGTGATTAGAGAAGTTTCTAGTATGTTCATGATATATACTGTCATTCTGTATTACATTCTGAGAACAGGTCTTCTCAGTGCACCACATAAGAGCTATGGGTGGGGGATATGCTAACTGTGGGTGGTGTGGGTGGTGGGGTATATAACCAACAATGTTTACATGGTTCAGCTGAAAGGCTTGAAAGCAATTTTAATGTAACAATTAAGAAAGTCAATTGAACATGTTTAGTCCCGCAATGGAATAACATGCTGAAGGAACAAGAACTGGCACATTTAGATGTTTTCCAAGGAAAGATGAGAGAATTTGAGGGATGCCTTGGATACATGTTGTTCAATTCTAGAGTCCAGAAGCATTCTGCAAACAAATTGAAATTATTTCTCACAAGGGGACCATGGCATTCTCACATGGTCTCACAAGGGGACCATAGCATTCACTCTGACAATCTTTGCTAGTCCAAACAGACCAGGAAGTTGGGCACTGCTATATACATACAGCAAAGACTGGGATAAGCCTGAGCTTGGAAAAATTACTTTTTTGGATTGTATCTCTCCCCCTGGATCTTCCAGTTAGTATGACTAAATTCTGTACCAACCTCTGCACTAAAGTGCATCCATTTCTAGCTCAAGCTCAAAATGATACTTGTTTGAAACTGTTTCTTTATTTTCTACCTGTTGTCTCTTCAGTAATGCCAACAACTGAGAACATATATTTAGGGTTGATATTTCATTTTATAATAATATCTATATTCTGTCTAGACTTATGTAAGGACCAGTTGCAGGTACAATGTGCAAAAGCACCAACTAATCAGAGTGCACTCAATTCTCTGTCATTTGCTGCCAGCTGTTGCCAGGGGGCAGCGATACACACCTTGGCCAAATAACATTTCTGATAATAGTCATTTTTCTAGCAAGCCAATAGTAAATTTATTACAAATAGATAAGGATATCAATGGCTGAAAATATACCAAATTTTTATCTTGCCCAGTATTCTTTACACACAGTGATCCATTGCTTCCGGGACCTTCAAAAGCAGGACCAAAACCTCCTCCCAGTGCTATTCTTCAGCAGCTGGTATTCAAGGGCACCATGGGGGCAGGCATGTAGCCAGGGCGGGGGCCTTGGGGGTTTCCCCTGGAAACTCACTGGGGACTCATACCCAATGACTTGTATTCACTTTGAGTAGCACTGCTATACTTCGCAGGTTTACATTTTAAGGGCATCTAAATGTTTTGCTATTGCTATCTCATGCAGAAGAGAATTCCACCGTATGCCATGTGAAGTATTCCTTTTTAACCTGTTCTGAACTTCCTGTCATTCAATTTCCTTGGGTGGCTCTGGTGCCATAAGAAAATGAGGAGGAAAATAATATCTTTCTCAAACTATGTTTTTTTTGTACATTTCTATCATATTTCTCTCCATTCATTTAACTATTCACATCTCCTAGGTGAGATGTTCCATTTACTCTGCTTATTTCAGTTGACATTCTTCACAACTTTCCTAGCTACATGTGCATTTTTAAAGGGCGATGCTCAAAACTTTATGCAGTATTCTTAGCATTATTGCACCATGGATTCATGTAATAAAGGCATCATAATATTAGGTAGCTTTTGTTTTTATTTCTGACCTACTGATTTTTATTGTGGAATCTGACTTTTACATGACTCCAAGATCCATTTCTAGTTAATGGCTTCAGATGCCATCAGTGTAAATGTGGATTTCAGATATATTATAATCTCAATTTGTACCACTTATTTACTTAGCCACATGTGACATTTTTATTCCAATGTGATGACATTTTTTGAATATTTCAGAGGCACTGTAACCCCACAACATTTGACCATGCTGACTGCTTGTAACTATTTCTAGAATATTAATGAACATTATAGATTGCTGGGCCAAATGAGCTAAAAATCCAGGGAGGAAATGGAGAACAACAGTGGAAAGATACAATATTTGAAGGTGCATTTCATCAAATCACACAAGAGAAGGCAGAAGACAGAAACCTCTAATACTATCAAGTAATTTAAGTTTTAGTAGTCTGAGTGTTGGACCAAAAATCTGGAGACCAGGGTTCAAATCCCTAAGCCATGTAAACCCACTGAATTACCTTGGCAAAGGCATGCTCTCTCAACCACTGAGGAAGGCAAACCTCTGCCCCCTAAGATAGGGTCATTATAAGTCAAGATCTTCTTGGAAGCATATAACAACAACAACAACAAGTAGTTGATAAACTTTTGGAAGATAGCAGCAAGCCATGCAAGCTGATGAATTAATGTGGCTGCCAAACTGTGGCTGTCTTATGTACTGTGTACATTTGCTGTTTGCTGGGTGTGTTGAGCAGCCTTTATCTGAAATGCTTAGGACCAGAAGCATTTTGGATTTGAGATTTTTTAAATCCGATTTTGGAATACCCTATTTGCATATATGTTCATAAGGAGATTTATTGGAGATGGGACCTGAGTTTAAATATGAAATTCATTTATGTTTCATATACACCTTACACACATATCCCAGAAGCAATTTTATACACTATAGTTTTATATATGTTTGCATTAAACAAAATTGTGAACACTGAACCATCAGAAAACAAGGTGTCACTATCTCAGCTACATGCTACATGCAGACAATTTTGGATTTTGGAATATCCTGTCGTTTTCTCCTGACTGGAAATACTGGTCTATTATTCAGCAAGAAAGTTGTTGGATGCTTGATGCTGTTTCAAAGCTTGCAAGAGAGAAAGAAACTCATGTTTCTTTATTTCTTATAGAGATGGCCTCAAATAAGTGTTTGGTGTTTCATAGCAGGATTTTAACACTAAGCTGAAACATGGGTTAGATTGGAAAAATAATGACCCTGTATTCACTCCATGTATGTGTGACCTGCATGTATTTTGTTTGGATGGCCACCTCCTTTGCTTATGTATCCTGCACCTTTGCTGAGTCTTTTGTTTGCACAAAGTCATATGATTCCCTTCTCTAGATCAAAAATGACTAACTAAATCCAACACAGAGAATAGGCATACTTAGGCCTATTGATTTCAATGGATCTAAGGAGCTCATCACACTTACTAATTTAGGCATTCCTAGGATGCTTGCTAACCAGTTGAGGGACAGATGACCATGCAGCACATCACACAACATCACTGAACTTTCGGTGTGAGCTCCGCCCCCAACCAACATGGAAGTGTCCTAGGACACTTCCTCGTCAACACAGGAAGGCTACCATGTTGTGCTGTGTGATGGAGGAAGCATTGCCACACTGCAGTGGCATGCTTGCTAGCAAAATGGCATTGGCAGGGAGGGCATGTGATAAGATACTAAGCATGCTTAACTCAGCCTTGGATATAGGCTTGGAATATCCAGTCCTAAGGAGTAAGAATTAGTGTCAATCCTATCATTAGGCAGTAAAGCAGACAGCAGAATGTGTGTATTATAAAAGGGCAGAAAACAATGGTTGTGCTTTTATCTGACAAGAATGGGCAGATGTACTTCAGAGATTTTCTGATAGAATCATAGAGTTGGAGGAGACTACAAAGGCCATATAGTCAAGTTTCTGTATGGAAATAGGCTTGGCCATTAGGTACCATGACTGGGATGAGCAATTTGCTTCTCTGCTTCAGGCAGTAAAATGTCTTAGGTTGTCCCTGAAGGGTATGGTGAGAATGAAAAAGTAAAGGGATATACTGACAGCACAAATATTGGTTTCTCAATGTAGAGTTTTCTGGTATTGAAAAATGTGTCTGGCAAATGGGTTTCTATATATCCCAGCATGTAAAGTCAACATTCCTGGTTTTCAGTTTTTATTGTGTTCCCCAGATTTCCCAGTATGCTTGAATTCGCAGCAGCCTCTTTAAATTAGGAAGGAGGGAGTGCTAGCTTCTCTTGAAAGAACTGCTGTGAAGAACGTTGATTCAAAGAACTGAGGAGTGCTAGCATGTTGAAGAAAGAAAATGCATCTCTCTCTGTGAGTCACAAGGTACCCACAAACAGAGTCCCAAAGGGAGTAGAGGGAAGGGGCAAAAAAGATTACTAAGGAGAACAGAGGGGAATGAGAGAGTAGGGTACTGTAGGAAGGGGTTGTTCCTCCGAAAACTTTGAGGAGATCAGAGTAAGACAAAGGGAAGGGAAAGAACGCCTCTCTTGGCATTCTTTGAATCCACCCCCATTGGTAAGTGAAAGAAGAGGTTCCATGAAATTATCATGTGGCACTATATAATCAGGCACCTCATCCTGGGAGCTAGAGGAGAAAGATAAAGGAGGGATTTAAAAAAATTTAAGAAGGGGGAATTTCCAACCCACACATCTTCCTAGAAAAGAGAGGAACTTGCAAAATGGTCTGAAGGGAAAAAGGTGTAAAGAAGGCAGGCTGTCTCCTTGGACAGTATTGTACTCACAGGGGATGTCTAGAGAGAAGCCGTATGTCTTCACATAAGGTACATTTCTCCCCACTTTGAAAAAGAAGGTAGAAGTTGCATTCCTCCCACTGTTGAAGTGGAAAATTCAGAATAATAAATCTGATGATTAACACTGCAAGAGGGAACAAAGAGAACACATTGAAAGTGAAATCATATCTAAATTAATGTGGTTCTGCACATTTTGCTTCTCATTTTTATGTGATTTAATGTTATTCTAGTGAAATGTTTAAAATGCTGTCATGTTCCAAAAATTATAAAGAAAGCAACCATTCACAGATTTTGTACCCTTCCAGTTTTTCTTCTAATATACATGTTTATCTTTTAACATAGTGTGGCAAAATCTCTTCTGTCACTCTTTCGGTGAAACAAATTATAGTTTCCAACAGACTCTGTATTTTTTTTTACTATTTCTTATATGTTTCTTGCCATTTATCTATGATATTCAAGGTGCTGTACTTGTTCTCACCCACTCATTTCATCTTGACAACAAGCCTATGAGGCAGGCTAAGCTCTGAGGTAGGCAATAAATTTCATGGCTGATTGGGGATATGAATCTGGGAACCTCCATACCATAACCACTGTGATAGTAGTCCCAACTAGAATTTATATTTACAGTATTTGAATTGCTTTTGAAAGGCCAAATCTTGGATTCCCCAAGTTAAAGTCTGTAGGACGATCAAGAGGAGAAACTTTTAGATTAGTCCTCAGTTGTCCCATATGTCCCATTGCCATTCTACTTAACCAACAGCTAAGTTTTTCTATCCCATACAAAAAACTGCCCTCAAATGCCCAAATGTAGAAAGGGAAGAGGCTAAAATGCCCTAAATGCTGCTTATTCTGCCTGATGCCTGTCTGATCTAGCTTGTCTGATCTACCTAATGATCTTGCCTTACTCCAATAAGCTTCCAATGGGTTGACTCCAATTCTCACGGTCATTTCCTTCCTGATAAACGGAGAGGTAAATTTCCCAAGATCTTTGTCTCCCTTCAGTCTCGCAATGGGAGCAAGATCTGTATGTGGGTCATGACCAAAAGCACCACTGCAAACAGCGGTGTGTCAGTGTTGAGGTAGACTTTGTGACTGGAACCAAATTCCATTGAGAAAGAGAGTCCTCTGCTGCTTGTTCCTTCCCGGGAGGAGTCAATAGTTAGCTCGATAGCACACATCACATTGCCAGTGCTGATTCCTGACTGAGGGTGGGGGGATGTAAAAGTAGTGTATTATGCCTGTCACAATATGAAGCTTGGAGTAGCTTCTAAGAAGATAATACAGCCATCCATGACAGAACAGTGGTAGGATGATGCTCACTGTTCCAGAACATCAACGTACATTGCTCTATCATGAATGGTTTCAGTCACTTGTGGTCATTCTTCTTAACATATATTCCCAAGCAATGCCACAAATAGCAGTTCCAAGCAGAGTTCTTCATGTGGATCCATCTGTTTTGAAGTTTTATTTATGATCTTAAATATCCAATGAAGTAAAAACCAAAAAGGAAGACTCTTTTTGTGTGTGGAAGAATATTATTCTGTTTTTGACTCTCATATCTTTCTCTTGGACCGTATAAGTCAAATATTCTTAGCCTCAGTAAAGGAAAGTGTTAATAAAAAATTGAGAGTCCTGCTGGATCAGATCAAAGGCCTTTTCCAGCTCAGCATTCTTTTCACATTGTTACCAACCAGGTGAGAAAGAGAAGTCTGGCTAAAGAAAATGTGGAGGGGATTTTGTGTATCAGTTTGAACTAAACAAATCATTTACTAACTCTGATTTCCTTCCAATGAAAAAAGCTGCTATGTAAGGGGGTTTCCATAAATCCTGCAGCAAGAAAAGAAATAGTTAAATGCCTGATTCCTTCCTGATTTGATTCTAATGATTATCTATCTTCCTCAGTGGGTATTATTCACAGTTTTTAAAAGAAAGAATATATGTAAAATGCCACACATTAAAGATCACATCTTCCTTTGTTTCTGTACAATTCTATGGATTGTCCTTGCTGCCTGTGCATGATCGCTGGAAATGGTGAATGGAGAGAAGTGTTTAAGAAGGAGTGTGCAAGCAAGAAAAGGAGCACATTTGCTTTCATGCTGCATGCATGTCTGAATACCAGCAGGGACACCTCACCCACTCAACCACCTACATACAAACTGAAATATGGACACGGTGAATATCAGCCACAGTACATAGCACTCCATACAATATGCTCATACACACATCTCCTTCTGCTTACTTCCTGAATATGTATGAACACACACACACACACACACTTCTTAAGAGGAAAAAAATAGATATTATTCTCATGTATGCAAGCACAGGCTTTAGATATTTTCACCAGATACAATCTGTAGAACACTTTCTTCATAGCAAATACACCCCAACTAGTAAACAGCTGTCCCTGCTTGCACCAGTGTGAAGGAGCTATAAAGATGGCCATTCATTTTAACACAATATTTAGAGCCATTCACAGAAAAATAGTGAACGACCCAGTGCAAACCGTAACAAGTATTAGCAAGATGGCAAAAAAGAAAAAAGAAAAAAAAGAAGCTCAGCCAGAGAGCTCTAATGACTCACCAAAATACAGAACCTAGGATCCCATATGATGCAGTCAGGGCAGTTAAAGTGGAAACATTGTGCAGCAACTGTACAATGTGAAAGAGCCCTGGAAGTACATTTTGAAGGGCTCTTGACCTAGTATTTTAAGGGACAGCAGTTCCTGCTAAGATATTCTAATCTTCAGAGGTGAAATACTGAAGATTTTCATGTGGCATGCAACATATTGAGATCTTCAGCAGACTTCTGTCAAATACAGGTAGATCCTCAGAGTGCTTTTATTCTTATTTGAATGTGGAAATGCAGACATACTGCCACATGCAGAAATTCTGAACCTTCCCTAAATCCCAATCAAACCACTGCAGAATCCCTCTCTGATCAAGGAATTATTTTGTCTCCAAAAATCAAACTTTTGCAATGCCTACATGACAACTGAGTACTACTCTTTGGTTGTACACTATTGTGTTGTACACTATCCCTAACAACATCAAGTAATTTCTGTTATGCAGCTGGGATGGACCTGTACACAGTCCATGGATAGAAAGAAGCAATCTGGATATCAATCACGATGAGCCTGATTAGTTAGTTTGTGCTACAGTCCATTTGTATGTCTAGTATGTTTTGTGCCTAAGACTGAGAAATGCTAGACATATGGCATTGAATGAAGGGGTTGGATATAGGAAAAAGGAAACCTCTCCGTTTAGAGAGAGAAGGAGAAACAGAATAAGTAAGCTAGTTTTCTTGAAATCTACCCACCCTCTCCTTTTTCATTACCAGTAATCTGGATTGTTGTTGGTTTAGGAGTTTAAAAAAGAACAGAGTTAAGCTCTTTGGTTTTACAAATTCATTTTGACTAATGCACATAAAGTACTAGCTTCCCAAGGTATGCACATATTTAACTGAAGCCTCCCCATCCCTACTGCATTCCCAAAAGGCACCTGCAATGTTCAGGTTGCCATGTGGACACTTCATCCAAACACCCGTTCTTCACTTGTCACTTTGCTCCCTTCCTGAATTTCAGAAAGGAGCATCTGTCAGTGTGCATTTTAAATAAGATAATACATAAAATGGAAAACAGCTAGGGAGATAGGTGACTGGCATAATGTTTCATCACTCGTTAAACACATTTAAATATAATAAGAGGTGCCACACAAATTCATTTATCAGTTTATTATGAAATAATCTGTTCCCTAAAAGCAGGGCTAAGGCTGTGGAGAAATTCTCAGGTAGATAGAAATGGAGATAATCCAGAGTCTAAGCCTTGGTGAATGAAGCCTATCTTCACCCAGAGGGTCATTGGGTTATGGAACTCACTTCCAGAGGAGGTTGTGACAGCTGTCAGTCTGGACAGCTTCAAGGCAGGATTAGACAGATTCATGGATACCAAGGGAATCAGTAGTTACTGAAATGGACATCCAAGTGCCACCTCTGTGTTGATGGAGGCAGGCAGGATTTTCCCCGGATACTGATTGTGGGGGGTCGGGAGCAGGTGAGGGTTTTGCCCTCCTTTCTGCTAGAGATCCCTGTGTACAACTAGTGGGCCACTGTGTGACACAGAATTCTGGACTAGATGGGCTGAGGCCCGATTCAGCATGGCTCTTCTTATGTTCTTATGTTCTTAAAAGGTTCAACCTGTTCCCTGCCCCTCAAAAATACTGATCACTGAGATTATTACCTGGCACTGTTTGTTGCTTGCTGAAGGGTTAAGATATTTCTATCAGGAAAATACATATTTTAAAATATATAGTGTGTTCTTAAAATTTAAAGATTATTCCTGCCTCACTGGGAAATATCAGCCCCCCACTGAAATGTGAAATGCTCTTTTAAATTGGTGGCGCATCTCCCTCAGACTCAAGACATAGCTCTGTAGCAGCTTCCAGGTTCCTGTGGCTTGAAAGGAAGAAAGGGGTTCATCTATATAAGAATGTCTACTTTATCACAACACTATTGTTTGTTAATGGTAGCTGCTAATATTATTATCACTGCATCTTTTATACTCAATTCTCCTCTGGCCTATTGATTACAGTTCCTCACCCACCCAAGTACTGTACATGCATAATAAATCTGACAACTCAGATAACATTTTATGCATTTGATAAAATGGAATATAGCCCATGAAAATTGGTTCCCAAATGTTTGTTTTTTTACTCTTTAAGGTGTCACAAGACTTTGTTGTTTCTGGAGATGGAAGATGTCTGAAGTAATTTCCAGGAAGGCATCATAGGAGCATTGGACCAAAAACAGCTTCCAAGGCCCCTGATTTTCTCCACATATTTTTTCATGCTCTTGGGGACATCCAAAACTAAAAATGTGAAAAAACAGGTGTTGATGTCTGATTATTTTTGTGCTTGACTTTTCCATTTCCTTCCCCATGAACGGCCTTGGTGGTGGATGTGAGTGGCACTGTCCTCCAAACTCTGCAGACTGACCCACGAATAGTATTGCAGCCCCTTTTGAGACTAACCAAGAAAATGAAGTTGGCAGTCTGTGCTTTTATAGACTTAAGTCTACTCCATCAAATGCATAGAGGTTTTTTTTCCACGTCAGGAGCGACTTGAGAAACTTCAAATTGCTTCTGGTGTGAGAGAATTGGCCATCTGCAAGGATGTTGCCCAGGGAATGACCGGGCATCCTGTGAGAGGCATCTCCCATGTCCCCACATGAATAATAGAATCATAGAATTGGAAGAGATCTCATGGGCCATCCAGTCCAACCCCCTGCCAAGAAGCAGGAAAATTGCATTCAAAGCACTCCCAATAGATAGCCATCCAACCTCTGTTTAAAAGCCTCCAAAGAAGGAGCCTCCACAACATGGCCAAGCCAGCCATCTCAAGGTTTGAAGCTGGAGCTGATAGATGAGAGCTCACTGTACTCCCCAGATTTGAACTGCGCCACCGGTGGCTCCTAAATGCATAGAGTGAAGTACCTAGGACTATTAAGAGGGCTAGGAACTAGCCAGTGGATTGTGTGAATAGCCATCAAACTGCAAAATGTATGAGTAAAGTGATCAGATGACAAGCTCCATTTTAATTATGGTTAATGATGGCTAAAGGGTGAAAGCAGGAGAAAAGATGTTGCTTAAATCCAATATGAATAGATAACCATATGAACAGTGGAAGGAATTATTGGAATGCAGTGTGATGATGGCTGGGAACCAGAAAGCAGATGTAATAAACTGGCAAGGGGAGCCCTGGTGAGGCTGAATTGTTAACTAGTGTTCTAATAGTGGACTAGGAAACCACTGCCTCTATTCGACCCACAGTTGATAGACAGGCATTTGAAGATATATTCCAGTTCTGCAGTTTCTCTTTCTAATATTCCGTTGACATTTTGTTTTATTTTGTTTTGTTCAAGGCCTGCTGTTCTGAGATTTTAGGTGGATTGCTGATGAAGACTGAAATGTTCTGCAACTGTTGTTTGTCTATTCATGTTCCTAATCCTGATTTGAGTCCATTTATTACATATTTAGTAATAGTATATGTGCTGTTAGCAAGGAAACACTTTCCGAGTTAGGGGGGAAAGGGGGCATGATCCTTTGGGGCTTTTCTTTTCTCTGCATCAGAGGAAAGCCCTAAAAGAAGGGCCTGTCTCCTTTGCTGGTTCCTAAGATGGTTCAGGGAGTGAATCCACCATCATTAGATCCTTCACTGTTCCAAGCATCCTCTCTGAAGTCTGAGCCAAGATAGATACATATCTGACTGCCACTGCGACTCCTGTCCCTTCCCAAATTTGAGGTTACTGAAGATACATGAAATATGAATTCCTGCAGTCTGACATTCCCATAGCCTGGAGAAGTACAAACAAGCAAGCCACAGTTAGAAATGAATATTTAGAAGGTGAATTCTTTTTTCAAACACTCCATGAGACATCAGGTTTTACAGGAATTCAAGGAACTGAAGTAATTTTTCCCCCCCAAATCCTGTGAATTTTATCTGTACATCAAATATCAACATTCTTTTTATATATGCAAGGTTCTCTCTTTTCCTTGTACAAAAACTGAAGCCTAAAATTTAAAGTATTCATTTCTAACAGTAAGTAAACAAGTAATATTTCTCTAAAATTCTGAAACAAACAAGTTTTAATTTCATTCACTTCCCTTTTACACCACCTAGCAGAGCTGAAGCTTGGCCTTTTTCACCAAGAACCTTTTTAGTACAATTTTTATTGCCATAGCAACAAGTCTCCAGCCATAAAAAGGACTCTTTACAAGTTTGAGAAATATGGTATGGGCACAGGCATGTAGCATGGGGGGCTAAGGGGCTTCAGCCCCCGGAAATTCTCAAGGTGGCCCGCGAAAAGGCCTTACTGGTACATTATTTAAACTGTTATGTTTATTCATATCATGATCTGATCACCATGCTCATTATATCCCACATTAATGGGGTTATTGGGATAACAATACAAAACGTTTGCTAGGGTAGACCCTCTTCCACCCAGTCTCAGCCCCCCGAACCAAACTCGGCCCCCTCCGAAACAAAATCCTGGCTACGGCCCTGTATGGGCATATTGGAAGGATCATTCATCTTCTTTCTTGGCTTTATTTTTGTTTTGCTAAATGTCTTAGGGCCCTTTTACCCTATGCTCCAATCCCATGGAGCTTCACATCCCACAATGATAGCATTCTAGCTCCATTTTAGTTGACCTGGCAACATCTTGTGGATATTTGTAGTTTAGAGAGGGGCATTTAGAATTCTCAGCCAAAGGGTTTCTCTAGTGCCTCCCCAAAATACAAGGCCCAGACAGGATTCCATTGGATGCAGTCATGAATGGAAATGCAATCATAATTGTGCCATGTGACAAGCCCCTTAATGTCTGAGGGTGCATCTACACTGTACAATTAAAGCAATTTGATACCATTCTAATTGCCATGGCTCACTGCTATGGAATCCTGGGATTTGTAGTTTGGTAAGACGCCGACATTTTTGTTGTTGCAGCAGAAATGGCTAAAGACCTTGTATAATTACAGAACCCATGATTCTATAGCATTGAGCCATGTCAAACTGCATTGGTTTTACTATAAAGATGTACCCTTAGTCAAATTAGTAGTGAACATCCACCCCAGTATGGGCATTCAGCAGGTAGGTCTCAAATGTAGCCATGGATAGTTCATTGCTCCTGCCCTCTCATTGAATGTTTCCATCAACCTGGCAGTATTCCAGGCCTTCCATGCATGAGGTACAGAAGTCTTTGTAACTCCATTCAGTTAGCTTATATCAGAGCTTTCCATACTGTGTGTTGCAACACTTTAGTGTGTCAGATGCAGTATGTAAGTGTGTCGTGTGAATGTAATGAGAAATTTCTGAGACTATGTGAAATAAGCAATAAACCATATATTTCTTAAAATATAAATGAAAGGTTTTCATCAGATATGTTGTGTCTCCATATATTTTGTTATTACAATTTATGTATGTGTCCATATTCAGTATCTCTTAAAGGGGGTTGGCTTAACCTCCGGTTTGCTGGTAAAACTGAATTACTGTGTCGTGAAATGACATGTGTCCAAAAGTGAGTCTACCACATGAAATGTTTGAAAATTTCTGCCTCATGTATAAATCCATACATTTTAGTCAATAAATGAATGCCAAATATCTGGGTTGACTTATCCATGGGTCAATGTAAGCACTGTATCTTAACTCTTATCTAAAAACAAGCCTTTCTCTGATTGACGAAAGGCAAGAGTTAAAAGGAGAACCCAAAAGAAACAGTCTTTCTAGTGTGGTGCCACTTTGGATCTTTTTGAATGCTTGGGTGGGGAAATGGGCAGCATCCAGATCCAGATTCCCCTTCTGCATGGAATGACTTTCGCCTCATCTCCCAATCATATCAATATAGTTAATTTTAGCACCCAAACCCGCCCTTGATTTATACATGATGCTGTATGCATAAGCATGCATGAGTATTTACAGTAAATCTTTGATTGGGTGCACTTACAGTGAATGGCCTGAAAGGCCCAAAGTGTGGGATCATTAGAGTCCATGTTCTTCTAAACATACGTATTTGAAGCAGATAATTCTGAGGTCTGAGCCATTTATTTATTTATTTATTCATTCATTCACTCATTTACTCTATGTGTATCCTGCCTTTCTCCACCCTGAAAGGGACTCAAGGCGGTTTTACATATGGCAACTATTTGATGCCTTTAGACAACAGATAATTAAATACATTTAAGTTAAAATTCAAAATTAGAGTTAAAATGCATATTTAAACATATAAATACTTTAATCACTATTAAAACCATGCCATCCACAATTGTAATCTGAGGCCGTTCTAAGCATCATTGCACATATTTTGTAGTTATTCTTGCACTGTAGTTAATCTCCAAAGACTTGACCCCAGAGCCAGGTTTTCACTTTCCTTCTGAATGCCAGGAGGGAGGGGGCTGCTCTAATATCACTAGGGAAGGAGTTTCACAGCTGATGGGCCATCACTGAGAAGGCAGGCCCTGTCTCTCGTTCCCACTAGATATGCCTGCGAAGGAGAGCAGGGCCTCCTCCGACGATCTTAATCTCCCAGGTGGTTCATAGGAGGAGATATGTTCAGACAGGTAAGCTGGGTCAGAACTGTTTAGGGTTTTATAGGCTAAAGCCAGCACTTTGAATTGGACTCACTAGCAATCTGGCAGTCAGTGGAGATGGCACAACAGGGGGTTGTATGCTCCCTCAGTGATCAACCTGGCTGCTGTCCATTGAACTATTTGAAGCTTCTGAAGATTCTTCAAAGGCAACCCCACGTAGAGCACATTGCAGTAGTCTATTTGGGATGTAACCAGAGCGTGGACTGCTGTGGCCAAGTCTGACTTCCTAAGGCAGATGTTCTCTGCCTGCAAATCTTCCTCCTTCTAGATTTGAGGTTGCTTTGGGTTTATATCAGAGGACATCCATATCGGAAAAGTCCATAGATTTAGACATTTGGGAGGAGAGTGCAGAGGTGAGGAGCTGGCCATGGTCTCCTTTAGTCCTACCTGCTCACAGGTGAGTGTAAGCTCTGGATTTTCAACAGCCAAGCCCTGGCACTGCACTTTGGGGTGAACAGAAATAGAGCTTCCCATGCTGTATGTATCATTTAAACATTTGCTTCAGAGAATGACTGTCATCTCTCTTTACACCCACCTGCCCTTCCACCAAAACCAGATATTGGAGCCCACTGTGGATAAATTGTCACCGAGTGCTTCTTACATCCCTCTCTCCTGCTTCAAGGATGTAATCAAGACAAAAAGTGCAGGAACAAACATAGCCAGGATGGCAAATGGATTGGGCCCTCCTCTGTTGAGACATAATGGAATATTTATTACTCCTCTTCCAAATTGAACCTTCAACCCTCTGGGTACATGGGATATTAATAGTCCAAACCATTTGCAGGCAAAGAACTGTGTTCACACTCCCACAGATACACAGCAAGAACCAGTCCCTGCTTCATTGTTATTACAGCTTCCTTTAATTCCTACAGAAGGGTCTCACCACTTCCCAATCAAATAAAAATAACCCATTCACACTTCCAGGACTGGTTGTCATGTGCTCCCAAATGATGGTTTCCAGCAGTGGGCTTTTATGTGTGGGTTTGCTTCACTATGTGGATTTCAATGAACACTTTGCTTCTGTTCCTCACACCCTGTTGCTCTCCTATTTAACTAAAGATTCATATTCAAGACTCAAATTGCCCCCATCCTTCGACCTCAGCAGGAAAATCAATTATTCACCATTTGCCTCAAAGGCCACAGAGGCCCTTTCTTGTACTTATTTCTTTCCTGTACACATATTTGCTGGAAAAGAAAGTGCTTATGATCGCTGTTATTGCCAAACAGATTTGGAAGAAATGCCACTGGATATAAAGATACAATAACTTTAAAGCTAGTACAGTGAATGGTTGGTGATATCATTATCCCAATACCCCCATGCATATGGGATATATTGAGCATGGTAATCAGATCATGATATGAATAAACATAACAGTTTAAATAATGTACCAGTAAGGCCTTCTCACGGACCACCCTGAGAATTGGGGGTGGGGGGTGCTGAAGCCTCTCAAGCCCCCCCCCCCCCCCCGGCTATGGGCCTGTCCTGGGAGAATATCTTGGTTGGAACCTGAAGGCATTTTTTCCCTTTTTTCCCCTTCTCCCCATCCTTATTTATTTATTTATTGTTCATTTTTGTATACCGCTCCTTCCAGCAGGCTCGGGGCAGTTTACATAATTCGCATACAATATCACAATATCACAATACAATTTAATATAGCATACTAAAAGCATATTTATTTATTTAATTTATTTGTCATATTTATTTATTTAATTTCGGGACAGTTTGGCAGTCTCTGCCCTCAATACAACACAAGCAAGGCAACCCTCGGAGTTGGTTGAGGTAGGCAGGATTTCCCTGGGTACTGGTTGTGGGGGGTCGGGAGCAGGTCAGGGTTTTGCCCTCCCTTCTGCTCGAGATCCCCGTGTACAACTGGGGGCCACCTACAGAATGCTGGACACGATGGGCCGCGGTCCGATGCAGCATGGCTCTTCTTATGTTCTTATGTTCTTATGTTCTTAACCCCCCCCCCAAACCCCATATAATAACAAATTAACAATTAAAAACATACAATTACAGTCTCAGCATCATGTTGAAATCAGTTTCTATCGCGTCGTCGTCATTCCATATATCTCATTAAGCCTTATATTTCATCAGCAAATGCCTGGTCAAATAGCCAGGTCTTGACTTTCTTGCAAAATGTCAGGAGGGAGGGGGCCGATCTGATGTCTTTAGGGAGGGCATTCCAAAACCGAGGAGCCACCACTGAAAAGGCCCTGTCTCTCGTCCCCGCCAGTCGCGCCTGCGAAGAAGGCGGGACCAAGAGCAGGGCCTCTCCAGATGATCTTAAACATCTCGATGGTTCATAGGGAGAGATGCATTCGGACAGGTAAAGTTGGACCCTAACCGTTTAGGGCTTTAAAGGCAAAAGCCAGCATAAAAACATAAAAAGCATAAAAACATAAAAATACACAACTACAGCCTAAAACAAGCGTCTACAAGAGTTAACAGATTAACACCAACCATCCACTGTACCAGCTTTAAAGTTATCTGAGTAAAATCCCACATTATCTGCTTTGAACTGGAATATATGGCAGTGTGGACTCATATAACCCAATTCAAAGCAGACATTTTGGGATTTTCTGCTGTGATATTCTGGGTTATATGGCTGTGTTGAAGGGCCCCCAGCATCACAAATGCCACCCCCTGCCCTCCCCCAAATCAAGTCATAATACCTAAAATGGCCCAGAGACATTCGCTACACAAAATAGAGAATTCCAACCCTCTCCCTCCCCCATCCCTGGCAGTAAAAATACAATAATAAGAAATTAAATCATTAGCAATTTGCTGTCCTTCCAGGATTCTGCAAATTTGTCACCTGAGGCAGACACCTCACTCTGCCTAATGGTTATTGCTGATTGTAAAAGATAGAACAGAAATAGTTTTGTGATTAGATGAAGCAAGCAATAAAACTATCTATCAAGAAACACTGCATTCTGAAATGCAGAGACCCACCAGAAATAGATACATTGCAGATGATTATGGTGGAAATAATTCCTGTGTCCAAATCCCTCCAGGGATGAGGTGACATCACTGGAAGAGACAAAGAAAGCTGGTAGGGTCATGCCCAAACACTCACAATTTTGTGGATTCTCTGGAAATCATCAGAAGCCTGAGGCACATATACAGTTTGTTCACTGACACCTCATTGCATTTCTTCTTTTGCCTCTCCTCCTGAGTCTCATCACAAGATACCTGATGACCCTTTCCAGCTTTGCCAGAATCAAAATGCAAATAGATGATTTTGCTTAGGTTAACAAGATACTGCATTGGCTTTTGTGATGGGGACAACGGATGTCTATGGCAAAGAAAAAAAGACACATAACTTCAATTTCCATCTCAGTTTTTATATACAGGAACACTGTCCAGGCTGACAGCTGTCACAACCTCCTCTGGAAGTGAGTTCCATGGCCCAATGACCCTCTGGGTGAAGAAATATTTCCCTTTATTAGTCCTAACTTTCCTACCTTGGAGCTTTAGAGAGTGCCCCCTAGTCCTAGTGTTGTGTGACAGAGAAAATATTTTTTCTTTATTCACCTTTTCTATCCCATGCATGATTTTATACACTTCGATCAAGTCACCTCTTAAACGCCGTCTTTCAAGGCTGAAAAGACCAAGGCGTTGCAACCTGATTTCATAAGGGAGCTGCTCCATCCCTTGGATCATTTGCTGCTGCTGCGCACTGGGTTGACATCTTCATTGAGCTGTCCACCAAAACCCCAAGATCCCTTTCCTGGTTTGTCTCAGAAAGCTTTGATCCCATCATTTGATAAGTGTATTTGGGGTTCTTTGCCCCAATGTGCATGACATTACACTTGTTTAGGTTAAAATGCATTTGCCACTTTGTTGCCCATTCACTCAATTAGGAGACACTAGTCTATATATATATATATAAAGGAAGAGTAGTCATGGAACGACCGTCCCAAACAGAGAAACCTTACAACGCAGAGACACCAAACTTGCCAACAGAAATAGGCCTCAGACAAGGTACATTTGTAGCAAAGAAACTTTCCCTCCCAAAACCTAAAAGGCCCCCAAAACAACGAGTAAAAAAAACCTACATTTCCCAGCATCCTCCGGGGCTGCCAACGACTCTCCCAGCCTCTACATTCTGACAACATGATTGGCTGCCAATAAGGGCGGATTTGCATAACTCCTGTACTGGCCAGCCAACATGAACATTCCGACCCATAATAAACTGTCAGAGGAGGATAAGGCAAAGGGCTGAGGCACAAACACAAACACCCAATTCACTACCCACAGAAAATTTACACCCCTACAAATCACAGACCACGCCCAAAATTGACAGTAAGGCTTCATTAACTTAATTTCCCTGACTAGGCCTCACTTAATGGAATGCTGTTTACGCTCTGAATTGACAGTAAGGTTTCATTAACTTGATTCTCCCGACTAGCCCTCAGCTCATTGGACATTGTGTATGGCCTGAATTGACAGTAAGGCTTCATTAACTTGCTGTTTCTGACTAGCCTCAGCTCATGGGGATGCTGTGTATGGCCTGAATTTACAGTAACCTACCTTGGCACACAGAGCCCCTATGACCCACGCTACATTCTACTACAGTTTGGAGGAGGGTAGACCATGGATTATGGGACTTGAAGTACCTCCATGGATAATGGGATTTGTAGTACTTCAAAACCCATCATTCCCCACAGACCACTGTGTCCAAGAACCAAGACCGATAAAGACCAAACTTGGCAAACTATTCACCCCATGACCCACACTCCATCCGACTGCAGATTAGAGGAGGACACACCATGGATAATGGGATTTCCAGTACCTCCACTCACTTCCAAAGTATCCCACCCACACACGCATCAACCTCTACATCAACACAGCAGACGGAAAGACAAAAAACATTGTAAATCCACAAGCAATGCAGAACGCCAGCAACACCACACAACAACAACTCCACAGGACTCCAACACCCCACCCACCAAAACAACCCACAACAACACAGCCATGACCCCAACAACACCATAACTAACAACAACTCCAACCCTTACATACTCAGACTTCCTCGCATCTCCAAAATAGGGCACAGCAATGCGTGCTGGGTACAGCTAGTATTTAATATACGAGTCTGTATGAAAAGTCTATCATGATTTCAACTGCTTGCTGTGCATATATATGTACATATACATCCATAAATAGCATGTTTTATATACTCCCTCTACTTGGAAAGCATATCTGCATGGAGAAACAGCAATTATTTACTTCTGCAATTAGGGTATTTATTTGCGATATTTGTATAATGCCATTCTCAACCCTGAAGGAGACTCAAGAGTGGTTCAGTGTTGGCAACAATTCAATGTACTACATATAATGTTCCCTCACTTATTGCTGGGGTTAGGTTCCAGGACCTCTCGCAATAAGTGAAAAACAGCAATGTAGGGATGCTCTATTTATTTTAATATTTATACATTATTTTAGTAGTTATACACTATTTTAAGTCTTTATAAACTTAAAATAAAGTGAAGGAAAGGCCCTTTGAGACTATGGCGCTAACCTTTAAAGCACGGCACAATATTGGGCCAGCTTATTTGAGCGACCGGCTGACTGACCAGCGCCGTGAAAGGCCAGCGCGCGCCATAAATGGGGACTGTATAGCCATCCCTGGGGTGAGAGAAGCCCGGCTGACGGAGACCCGCCGGAGAGCCTTCTCCGTGGCGGCTCCCATGTTCTGGAACACCCTTCCGCCTGCTCTCAGGGCCACATCGTCCCCAATCAGATTCTTGTCTGAACTGAAAACCTGGCTCTTTCGCCAGGCATTTGGGGTCTGACCGGCCGTCCGGAGACTGAGCCTCTCTGGCGCTTTATACTTATGTTCTTTACTGTTGTATTTGGGGTTTTTAATTGTTGTAAGTCGCCCGGAGCACCAGGGGTGGAGGGCGACTCACAAATAATAAAGTATTATTATTATTATTATTATTATTATTATTAAAGGGAGGGAGGGAGGACTGAGGAGGGAAAGTGCCTTGAAGAGTGGTGGTGGCAAAACCCCACAAAACAGCGAAAATACCATTATATATATTTAAAATTTATATTTTTAAAATCTACGAAACAGTGAGTCTGCAATAAGTGAACCGTGAAGTAGTGAGGGAACACTGTAGTACTATGGCTGTACTAGCCCTATGAAATAAATGCTTAAAGACCTTCCTGATATTCTACATGGGCTACTGAGTAATTGTAGTTGACTCATGTAGGTTTGGGGACCAAAATTATGAATTTTGATATGAGCTCTGGATAAAGTTAGAGTCAATCTTTTGAGAGGGAAAATCACTAATACCAACTAAGGTGGCCACCACCTTTCCCCTGCCCAGGTATTCAGAAAGGTCAAATATGGCACCATGGAGGAAAGAGTAAAGGGGATTGGTGCTTCTTTAGGTTACTCTATGTTTTCCTGGGATGGACTAAACTCCTGCCTTTCATCATTCTACTCAGAGAAGGGGATAGTCCCTCTTTTGATAAGACTTAAGGTACAGTACTCACACTTACTTGTTTACTAAAATCTCTGGACTTATACATGAGTATATAGGGTATCTATGCGTAATTAAGTAAAGTCTCCTGACCTAACACTCCCAGCCTTAACAGGCAGCAGCAACATCCTGTGAAGGAGGACTGTTCGGTCTCTAAACAGTTATGAGGAGGAGGATGTTTCCAGTCCCCACCCACCAATGAATGAGGTTGTGATATGAAATTATCACAAGAGTCCTGTTTGTGATTGTTGCAATCTTGCTCATTGGTGAGATGTGACTGGAAAAACCATCATCTTTGTGCCCCAGTCAGCAGCTGAATGGACCTCATTTGCCTGATGTGGCTGTTGGCTACTAAAGTGCATTGGGAGAGGAAAGTCTTATATTAAGACTGTTCAGTTTTTGCTGAATATGGAGAAATCCTAAATCTGTAACTCTAGAGTAGAGATCCATAACTGCAGTGCAGAATACCAACTTGCATTTTTAAAATGACCAAGTCCCATCAATGAGAGAGGTCCCAACAGACTTCAAATGTACAGACTTCAACTGTTCCTATCCTAAACAATACAATTTTAGCTTGATTTGACAAGTGGGCATAATGTAAATTATACAAGATATGCATATTTTATGCACATGCACATTTCTTTAATGGGGCCCAGTTTGTGAAAGTTATACAATTCACATTATTGGTACAGAATGACAGTTACCATGGTGTTATCATGATTTTCTCTACAGATGACTACAGTTCTCCATCTTCAGGGAACAAGCTCTTCTGAGTCATGGAAGGATGGGGGAGTTTAGCTCAAAAGTCACACTGGGTTAGAGATGGGCATAATATCGCCCTCCAGATGTTTCTGGGCCACAGTTCTAAGCATTCCTTGGCTATGCAGGTTCAGACTGCTGTGGTTGCAGTCCATTAGCACCTGGAGAGTGGCATTTTTGTCACCATTGCACTAGGTGGCCTGCTTTTGACAGGAACCTCCACAGTATTCATCCAGAGTAGAGATTGCTGTCTACTAGGGTTGTCATATCACCTAGCTATCTGGGTCTTACCAGTATTCAAACCATGCTACCTGATCCCTATATTCGCCATTGCTTGACCCAGATTGTAGGCTTTCCTTTTAAGGAAAGGTAACTCTCCAACCTCAGTAGAAACTGAGATATGAATCAAAACATGGAGGATTTTCCCCCCCCCTGCAATATAATTTAATGCATGAGAGGAACCAGAATAGAACTATAAGGGCATCAAGTGAGATGAAAGGGCAAGTAGGAAAGACAGGACAACAAAAGTTGTGAATGGTACAAATAGTATAGGGGAACATGCCACAAAAGTGGGACATGAGTCAAGAGAGGAAGTATGAGAGATGGGTGACCAAGTGATGCAAGTGAGAGAATGCAAAAAGCAAAGAAATAGGAAAGACAGGAAAACAAACATGTAGCACCTTATCCTCAACCAGGAGAATTTCCATATAACCGTAGAATCCATCAACTGCTCTTGCAAAGTAAGAGACAAGACAGGTTTGTAGGAGGAACAGAGAAAACCCACAACCCTAACAAGAAGAAGAGAAAAAGTAGTCAGTGCATCCAACCCCTTAAATAAGTTAAGCTGAATATCACTACTCCTACTTATGATAGCTGTATGCTACCTCCAAAACCAGAGGCAATATGCTTCAGCTCCTGCTTGGAGGCTTCACAGAACTATCTGCTTGGCCTCTGTGGGATAGATGATGCAGGTCTGATCTAATCCAAAAAGACCTTTGCTTTGATCTAGCAGGATGCTTATTGTGTTTTATTGCTTTTGAACTTTTTTTCAATTTGAACATCCTAGCATGTGGGATATGACTTTATTCAGCCCAATCTGTGACAGACACTTTGTTTCATTCTGTTTTTCCACCTTCTCTCCTGCAGAGGTGCTTTCTCAATTGTCAGGAGGTGCGTGAAGGTGTTGTCAGGACAGGAGTATGCTGCAAAGATCATAAACACCAAGAAACTCTCAGCTCGTGGTAAGTTGCTCTCTCCATACATCACACAGATTTAGACCTCTCTGCTATTGTGACCAACAAGTAGGATAGCTGGTGCTGTCTTAATTGCTTTTGCTGCTGCGATGCTTACTTGGTACACGTACATTCTTTTCAGGAAAGATGTAAAGATGTGTTTTCATATATGTTGGAATCATTTTATAGTGCAGGGCCAGGGAGGAACAATCCCAGTTGTCTTGGCAACAAGAAATTTGATTCTGAGAGCTCTGGCTCCCACTTACATTACCATTCTGTTTCAATCCATGCAAATACACCCCCTCCTGTATTGCCGGTTCCACCTCATAATACAGAAAGCATCTCACAACATCCTGAATTTTGAGTGCCACTTTCCCACCCAAATGCCACCCATCATCGCCTTTCCCTAACCCCAACCAATCATTTGTTAATTCTTTCTGTCGCAAGACCCACTGCACAGGACCTAAGTCTTAAAAGATGCCTTTTGAGCCATTAAGGGCCTTGTGCATAGCCCTTTCCTCCAGGTTCTCTTTTTAGCCACTCAAATGAGGTTTGGAAAAGGGATGAAAATAGGACAAAGGCGAGTCTCTGTACTGAATGAATTTCTTGAATGGGTTGAGACCTTGATATCATTATTAAGTCACAGCCTTGCCATTCCTAAAATAGCACCTTAACGATGGTAAAATGCTCTGCAATTCACTCCCAGCCTTCTCTCAGCTGGATGATTGATATCCCCATTTCTGCAGATGAACAGAGACCCAGGTGATGACATACTCAGAACCAACTTCTGCACCCAGATATGCAAACTTTTGTTTTGGGTCCATACACAGTAACCAGAAATGTCGCAACTATTTTCAGAATATTGCTATTTTCAATTACACCTTCCAGAATCCTCCAGCTAGTCCCTTGATGACTCTGGGACTCACAGTACAAAAAACCCACTTTGCAGGCCAAGCAATGAAGTAACATGACCCAAATATGTATTTCTTCAGTACCTTAAAGGTCCCCCCCCCCCCCCAGTTGTAATCCACTTTCAGATCATGTTTTCTGAATCATAGGAACTGCCCTATATACTCATGTTTTGGTCTCGAATTATTAATCAAAAATTCACTCCAACAACCTGGGTCGACTTATCCATAGTCAATATAAGTACTGTATTTTAACTCTTACCAAAAAGGAACCAATCTCTTCACTTAACAATATGCTGTCTCGTGGACTTAAAGCTGCATCTCTCTGGATTATTGTCTGGGGACAGAAGGGCCAAAGAGAGGGAGCCAGATTGAATGCAGTGAAGTGGGAAAAACAGTCAAGGACGCCAGAGGAAGCAAAGTGACAAACTAGCTGAATCTCTGGAGTTTATGTGACAGAGATCATACAGGAGAAAAAAGTGGAAAGCAGAGAGATCAGCAGGTTTGATTTTTAAAAAGCCCAAACAAACATTGCATATGTTGTTCTCCTTAGAGGAGGCTGGAGAAGGAGACTTTCTGAGAGCACAGTCCTATATGCGTATACACAGAAGTAAATCTCATTGAGTTTGATGGAGCTTACAGAGTAGGGGATTGTAGCCTGAATTAAAAGGTATACAAATCAGGCCTTGATTTGGGGAAAGTGTGCTTTTGAAGTTGGGTGTGCAAGAACAGCAATTTACATCTATAAATTATCATCAAATTATTTTTCTGGGAGTCATTTATGGGAATATCATATATATTCAGCTGGAAGAGCTACAGATATGAAGAAATAAACAGGAACAGAAAAATGTGGTTAAAAACAATGTTGTTCCTCTGGTCTTTTCCAGGGGAAAAATGAAACAAATTGAATGGCGGATTTTTTAAAATTTAGAATGACAATTTTTTAAAGACAAGTTGTTCATGTATTTATTTCATTTGCATTATTTATTAAAAATGTGTATGAGTTGACTTTTCTCTTAGATTATGTAAAGCAGTGTTACTAAAGTAGTGATCCATAGATGGAGCCAGTGAACAAACCATTAGTTGCTAGTCTGCAGTGAGTTTCCAGGAGAAAATACCAGTCACAGCCAATAGGTTCCAGGCCCTTGGCATATTTGGAAACAAATGTCAGTTCCCTCACATCAGACAGCCTGAGAAGCACTGAAGTATAGTCTCAGATCACTGCAATTCCTAGTCCTGCTTTCCTTTTCTCCATTTTTTCCCATGGGAAGGACTTAGTGCTACAATTTATTTATTATTTGTCATATTTATATCCCACTCTTCTCAACCCTGAAGGGAACCCAGAAGGGGACTACAAAGCACCAGAGAAGACAAAATTATTTTCTTTGGTTTACAAATATTGAAGGTTTCTTCTGATTTTCCAATTTGTGATTATTTTCTGAACACATTGTGCTTTTTCAGACTTTGACCACAGATGCTACAAAACTAGATAGGCCAGGGGTCTGATTCAGTTCACTAAATAGATTCAGTGGCCTAAATAGAAATAGAGTCCAACATTTTAGAATAGGCCACTAATTTTAATAAGACATTTGTTTATTTAGTTATCAAAGCAACTATGTAAGACATGTGTCCTTGTGCCAGGACTATCTTGAGATGCTTTGCTACCTCGGGTGATGACAATATGGCTATTCCTTTCCATTCCTTGTAAAGTCTGGCTACAATGACAGTTCACTTTTGCTTCAGGACTGATAATGAGAATCTTTCAATACAGCTGAGTCATTTAGGGAAAGACAAAGAAAAGTGGCATGACCATGAGGAACCACTATGTGCAGTCTAAGAGACCAATTATGGATGTTTCTCTTAATATACCTCTTGCGGTGGGTGTCCCATCACTCTGGTAGAGTTGGCCACCCCTAAACCTGTGCTAAGCATCATACTGTGTAAGTGTTCCAAGACTCCTAATTCATTCAGGTAATCAGCACTTCAAATGCACCAAAGTTTTTGTGTATGCAGCCGTAAGGGTTTTGCCCTCCCTTCTGCTCGAGATCCCCGCGTACAACTGGTGGGCCACTGTGTGATACAGAATGCTGGACTAGATGGGCTGAGGTCCGATTCAGCATGGCTCTTCTTATGTTCTTATGTTAATTCAGCTTCTCCATGCCTGACATTATCCAGACTTGTCAATTAGAATTACCACCATGCCCAGTCAGTGGGGAATAGGAGTTGTGGTCCAATACATGCAGAAGGCTGGGAGCAGCCATTAAATGTCTTTGCCACATAGACAACTAGATTCTCCAATCAAGAATGGAAAATGTAGCAGATGGAATACTAGATTTAATAAAAGTACTTCTTTCTATTGCTATACTATAAATAATAGTAATAATAATAGGAAGAAGAATGTAGTCTTCATAACTGTAGACAAAATTACAAAATACAATCAGGCAACAACAGGAACATTAGTGTTTTAACAAAAGTAATGAACACTCGTCAATGGTTAAAAAGCAAATTTACTTATCTTATCTTGAAGCTTATTTCACCCAAGTGGAGGAACAGGGAAATGGAAGCCCTAATAAACTCTCCTTTTGTTCTACCTCTCCTTTTAATTTGCCTTTACTATTTTAATTTGCATTTACCCAGGTCTCTAGTGGGGAGAAAATGAGTGGGTTTGACAAAGTAATAATTAGTGAAGGAACATTATCAGTCACTGTTATGAAGGAAGGTAGGATGCTTACAGTGGTCTTTTTTAAATCTTTAAATCCCATCATCCTGTGCCAACAAAGCCATCGCAGTCTCTTACATAGCTTCTTCTAACACAGTTTTTGACATAATTATGTGCAAGGCTTTCCCTTCTACCGTGTTTCCCCGAAAGTAAGACACCCCCGATTGTAAGACGTATCGGGGGTGTCAGCGGGGTCGGCTAATGTAAGCCGTACCCCGAATGTAAGCCGTACTCCATGCGAAGGGCGGGGGAAAGAAGGAGCAGGAGGCGGGGCGAAGCGGCGTCGCGTTAGAGGCCAGGCTGCTTCGCTCCGCCTCTTGCTCCTTTTCCTTCCCCCCGCCCTTCGCATGGAGTGGACAAAGGGCGGGGGGAAAGAAGCAGCAAGAGGCAGAGCGAAGCGGCGTCGCGTCAAAGGCCAGGCCTCTGACGCGACGCTGCTTCGCTCCGCCTCTTGCTCCTTTTCCTTCCCCCCGCCCTTCGCATGGAGTGGATGAAGGGCGGGGGGAAAGAAGCAGCAAGAGGCAGAGCGAAGCGGCGTCGCATCAAAGGCCAGGCCTCTGACGCAACGCTGCTTCGCTCCGCCTCTTGCTCCTTTTCCTTCCCCCCGCCCTTCGCATGGAGTGGACGAAGGGCGGGGGGAAAGAAGCAGCAAAAGGCAGAGCGAAGCGGCGTCGTGTCAATGGCCAGGCCTCTGACGCGACGCTGCTTCGCTCCGCCTCTTGCTCCTTTTCCTTCCCCCGGCGTCGCGTCAGAGGCCTGGAAAAAGAAAAAGAAAAGCGGCTGTTCTTTGGGCCGCGGCGGCGGCGGAGGAGGTGGAGGAGGCGGGACTGAGTGACGCGGCGGCCGGGGGTACGGCTTACCGCCGCCCAATGTAAGCCATACCCCGAAAGTAAGGCGTAGTGGGACTTTTCGGGGGTAAAAGAAAGTAAGACGCTGTCTTACTTTCGGGGAAACACAGTAAGATCAAAATATGTCATCTTCAATCAAGAATCATGCAAATGTTCTCAGTTGTTTCTTGCCAATGTGCAGACAGTTCCATGTACTCAGTGGAAGCTCTCTGTACATTTGTGCCATGCCACATTAGATCCCAGCTGTTGTGTTGCTATGCATTGCTCTTCTCAAACCATGGCCATGTGTGCATTTTTGCATGCACATATAAACATACACACTTAGATTTATGTAGCCACCCCAGAGCTGCATAATTCATTCCCCGTGTTCTTGATACAAACAGATGCATTCAGGTTTGGCAGCTACATTCTGAGACCCAAAACTGTCACAAAAGATGGAAAGTTCATTTTTCTTCCCAGTCTTAACAGCTACTGACTTGCACAGAGGTTCTTGCTGGTCTCCTGATTGTGCAGCCAGATTCAATTCCTGTATATCCCTGGAGTTCCAAGAGGAGCAAACCAGAAGTTGGTCAATATGCAATACATACTCAGACCAATTTCTTGCTATACAGTCAGCTGTCTATATACACAGTTTCTGCATCCACTGATTCCAGTATTTCCAGTTTGATTTTTTTTAAAAAAAATAACCCAAAAGCTTGATTTTATCATTTAACAAAAGAGACCTCATTATATATGATGGGACTTGCGCATTCAAGATTTTTTTTTAAAAAAAATCTGAGACCAAACCCCAGCAGATACCAAAGGCCCATTGTAATGTTAGTGCTTAAGAATGGTGCCTCCCTCGTTGCTGGTTGCACAGACATCTCTGCTGATTTCACAATGGGGGCTTGCAACTATTAGGAGATTGGACAGAGCTTCATGTCCAGCAGGGAGTGACAGCAGTCATGTGGAGGGTGGTGTGATAGTCCAACACAGCACCATAGGTGGTTTGGACTGGTCCTGGATTTAGTGGTCAGTGTTGACTCACATTTTGTAAGTCTCTTCGGTGGTGACTGATGACTTCCTAGTTACTGGGTCAGTGACTCAACTATTTTTTCAAAGGAGGTCTCCAAGGTGCTGAATGTGTTGCTGGGGTTAAGGACCAAATTGTCACACCCCTGCCTGGTCCTCAACCTGACTTAGGCCCTCCACAAGAATCATGCCATGTTAAATCCCCAGTCAGAACCAAAGATTCACAGAGGCCTGTCAGGCCTGTTGTCGCCCTCCTGGCCCTTGGACACGACCTCCCTTATAAACCACAGAGTCCAGCTAAGGTACAACAGGTTTATTTAGAATATGGGTTATAGGAAAGAAGTTGGAAGCAATACTATAGCTTCCAATAGCAGCAACTCTCAGGAACAAAGTGTGGAGCAAATAGTTCCGTGGTTAAAACAGGAATCAAGCTGGATGCATTCAGGAACAAAGCTGGATTAGGATACAAGGAAGTCTCTTAGAAAGCAACCGGTGCAAAGGCAATGAAAAACCTTTCAGGATCAGACAAGAACTTAGCAGGCAGGAATCAAGGCAGCCGAGGCTGGCTGGCAAAGTCTTTCTGGAAGGCCCGGTGGCCTCTCTCATAGAAGCATCATCCCAAATGCGGCATTAGCTCGAGATCCCATTATGAGGAACCTCCACACAGTTATACTGTTTGGATCCTTTGATCTAGGTGTGTCCAGTGTCAATATAGAATGATGGATGGCAGCTGTTGCATAAGCTATCTCACCTCCTTGGGAAGGTAAACCTCGTTAGGCTCTCCAGATGCAGAAGGGAGGCGAGCTAGTTTTCGGCCTGGGCCTCCTCCCTTATCACCCAGGCCGGCTTGAGTAACCTTGACCGGCTCATGCCGCATTCTTGGAGCTAAGCTCTCACGGGAATGGCAAGCAGGCTGAGCTGGCCCCTCGAAAGGGAGACAGGCTTGCTTGCAAGAATCCTTAGAGGCAACATGGTTGTAGCTTTGCTCATGAAAAGCAAGGGCTTGTGGGGCTAACGGGGCCTGTGGCATGACACCTGTTAAGCCTAACCAGCAGAAGAAGGTTCATTCATTGTTCAAGGACACCGTACCCAGAGATTCACCCCGGGCTCAGAATGATAAACAGTGCCTGGAAGAGCCAAGTGAAGTTAACTCCCATTGCCAGCTGCCCTTGCTAATTGGGTGCACATTCCAAAGACTCTGTTGCCAAGCCTTGCTTCAAGATCCCTTTCCTTGGATATAGCCCACTTTGGGGCACAAAGACTCTTTTGCCTTGTTCCTGATTGTCAAAGGACTATATCTTTAATCCTGCTTCCTGAGAGACTATTTGTTGCTACCTATTGCTGCTCTAAAAGGCCTCAATAGACTATATTCTCTAGTCTCTTTCCTATAGCCATTTTTTCTAAATAAAGCATTTAACCTTTGCCAAGTGTTAAGTGGGTTTACTGAGGGGCACCAGGGCTACGGTGCAACACAAATTCTCAATGCTTACAGTGTGTACTTTTCTAATTAGTTGTCTCTACCCAAACTGTAATAGATGCATCAGAAGGATATTTTTTAAGTAGCCATTCTCTTCATTTATCTATTTGAGGTTTGAGTGAATAGTTACTTATAGACATATCACAAACTAGGAATCAGTGCAGTTTATTTCCCAATGGACTGGAACTGGCTTTTTCCTCTGCAATTCTACCAGGATAATGTGCTTAATAAACTTTGACAGTATCCAGGAGATGCTATCAAGTGGATGCTGTATGTGACGAATTGCCTAGATTTTGGGGCCAGAAGAAGCCCAGGAGGAAAAGCCCTTTTTGGTGGGTTGGCCATTTAATGGTCTGTTTTGGATAAATGGCCATTGTAAGGTTAGGTTTCCCAGGTTAGGCTGAGTTAGAGATAGTCTAGGGAAGGGAGCATAGAACCTCGGGGAGGCCAGTAGGCAGTTGGGCCAGGCACCAGGGGGTAAAATGTCAGTTGGAACTTTAAAAACTGACAGTTGGTGAGCAGTTAGGCAGTTAGGGAGGCCACAGAACTCTGGGGGAGTTGATGGTTGGTCTCTGACAGAGAAGGTCAGAGTGAGTTTAGCTCTTGAGAGAGTTAGCGGCTTTGTGCTGGGTATTTAGGACTCTGTGAGGTATCAGAGTCAGGTAGTTGTAGGCAGCAGATAATACCTTAGCACAGTATTATCTGGGGTGCTACGATGAATGTAACTGTTTAAGTTTGTGCAAGTTTTTTAGTAACCACACGCTCCAACATTTCATTGTAATCATTACGCAAAAGTGCCTGTGAATCTCTCACAAGTTGTTTAAATAAACCTTGTTCTCTTCTTCATCCAGTCCTGCCTCCCGGTGTCTCAATCCTCCCTGAGTGAATGGTGGCAGCATGGGGTTTTTTTTTTGTAAAACAATCTTTATTAGCTTTTACAATATAAAAACAAAGTAACAGTGTGAAAAAAAGAATAGATACCATGTATCTTGGATAGCAAAGAAAAGACAAAGCGCTAGTTTGCGTAGAGTGTCCACCTATGTGGATCGAATAGAAAATGAAAATAGTCAGTAGTGCTCAGAAAAGTTCCAGGAGATGATACGTTGTTCTTCCTTTTTTAAACTATATAACTCTTGCTCATTCATCAGTGTTGACCGCGTTCCTCTGCTTCCCGACCTTTCCTTTTTGTTCCTATAATAGGAAGGTATATTATCATCTTGGCGAGGCGAGTGGTGGTATTATTTCCACTCTTCTTACTCTTTTGTTTTCTAGAGTCTGTCCGTCCATTTACATTTCAATATCTACATTGCATTCTTTTTTGCAATACCTTTTAAGTAGTTCCCAATCCCACTTATGATTTCTCTTGATATTCCCCTCCCTTATTGCTTCCGTTAGTTTTTCCATTTGACACGTTTCTAGGACTTTCTGCCTCCAGTCCTGTATTGTTGGGGTGGTTTCCGTTCTCCAATGCCTTGCTAAAAGCATTTTAGCTGCTGTTGTTGCCATTATGAAAATTCTTCCCTCATTTTTACTTATATCATCTTCTAAAATTCCGAGGAGGAGCATCCCTGGGCTTTTCGTTATTTTCTTATTAAGCATTTTTTCCAATTCTTTGTGTATTGAATTCCAGAATTTCTTAGCTTTTGGACAAAGCCAAAGCATGTGGAAGAATGTCCCGTTGGGATTGTTACAGGTCCAACAGTTGGGCTTTGAATTCTTATATATTTTGGCTAGTTTGGCAGGAGTGAGGTACCATCTATACAGTACCTTCACCCAGTTTTCCCTGTATTTATAGCTCAATGAAATATTGGCATTATTGGTCCATATTTTCCCCCATACCTCCGGTTTTATTTTATATCCTATATTCCTGGACCATTCCCTCACATGCGCCTCGTCCTTATCTTTCTCATTTTCCTTTTTTAGTAATATTTTATAAATTTTGGACATCAATTTGTCGTCTTTGCCCAGGAGTGCTTCCTCCAGGTCACTTCTTTGGGTTTTCAACCCTTTTTTCATATCCTCTTTCAATCTATCTCTCATTTGGAAGTACGGGAACCACCCCAAATCATGTCCCTCGGATTTCAGTTGGAGTCTGGTCTTCAGGCTTAACTCTGGTCCCTCCTTATTCAATAGTTCTTCGTACGTTATCCATTTTTCATTGTCTAATTGTCTTATTTGGAAAGCCTCATTTGGGGATACCCATAAGGGTATTTCCTTTCCCAATTGTTTTTTATATTTCTCCCACACCTTTAGCAACGGTTTTCTTATAAAATGGTTATTAAAGTCTCTATCTGCCTTTGCTTTGTCGTACCAGAGATAGCCATGGAGGCCAAACCTCAAGTCCGTCCCTTCCAGCACTAATATTCTTTCTTCTTCCAGTCTGCACCAGCATCTTAGCCAGGTTAAACAACTGGCTTCGAAGTAGAGTTTCAGACTGGGAACTCCCAGTCCTCCTCTCTCCTTCTGGTTTTGCAACACTTTCATTTTGACTCTCGGTTTTTTTCCCCCCCACATGAATTTGGATATATCCCTATTCCAAGAGTCAAAATAATAGTTTTTTGGTACCACTGGGGCTGTTGCAAATAGGAAGTTCATTTTTGGTAATACATTCATTTTTATTGTCGAGATTCTCCCAAGAAAGGACAGGTTAAGCTTTGACCATTTTTCCAAATCTTTCTTTATCTCTTTCCATTTGTTTGTGTAATTATTTTTAAATATCTGAGAATTTTTGGGTGTTAAGGTTACGCCGAGGTATTTCACGCTATTCGTTATTTTCATGCCCATCTTGGTTTGCAGATCTCTTTTGCCCTCTTCAGACACATTTTTGACCATTATTTGTGTTTTTCCTTATTTATTTTGAAACCAGCTACTTTACCATAATTTTCTATTTTTTCGGTCCACAGCCAGTGGGATTCTCTGGGATTTTCGACTATTAACGCTAGGTCATCTGCAAAGGCTAGGCATTTGAACCTCTCTTTCTTAATTTTTAATCCTTTTAGTCTATCGTCATTCCTAATTTCTTCTAGTAGTACTTCCAGGGCCAATATAAAAGGAGGGGGAGAGTGGGCACCCTGTCTTACTCCTTTTGTATTTTTACTTTATCCGTCTTTTTTTGATTAACAATTATTCTTGCGAATTGTTCCCTATATATTGCCTGAAAGGCGTTCAACATGTGGAATCCAACATCAATCTCTCTCAGCAATGCCTCCATAAATTCCCAACTTGTCTTGTCGAAGGCTTTCCGCATCCACAAAAATTAGAGCAACCTCCCTATTTATATTTTTATCGTAATACTCTATGGCGTCTACAATTATTCTTATATTAGTTTTTAGTTGTCTGTTTGGTAAAAATCCATTTTGGTCTTCCTTTATCCATTGTCCTAAAATTTTTTTGAGTCTTTCTGCCAATATATTTGCAAATAGTTTATAATCCGTATTTAATAGGGAGATTGGTCTGTAGTTCGATGGGTTCTCTAGATTTTTCCCCCCCTTGCCGACGAGGACGATGTTGGATTCCTTCCATGAGTCGGGGATTTCTCCCAGTCTTAATGTATCATTGAATACCCTTTCAATAGCAGCATGGGTTTTTAAAATATAAAAGTTCCCTGACACTTTGCCCAGCCTAGAGAATAAGGCGAGCCCTCACCACAATCCTTGGTGGTAGCCCAGGTATTAAAACAGCCTTGTCTCCACCACACTGTACAAATGCAGTCTTTTGAACTGGTAAGAGTTGAGTGCCAATCCTGCAAGAGAAATGCTGACAAGTGAAAAGGCCTAGCAGTCTATCAGCGTCAGATGACTACAGTTTACACTATCAGAACAAGGGTAAGCCCCCATATGCCCAGATAACATTCTCACAACCATTTTTATCCATGTCATCCTGGATGAATACCCAAGTCTTTGTTAGTCATCTCCTTGAAATGCAATCTAAATTATATGAAGGGAAATCTGGGAATGACTCGCTTTCATACATTCTGATAGGGTTCCATGGCTCCCTGTAGAGCTATATAAATATTACAGCACAGCAGCCTGCAAGTTGGCTTTTTTACTGCTTCTCCCAGGAGGTGCGATTCATGATTTCCATCTCTACAAACTTGTGAGCATTAGGCTCAAATAGCAACTCAATTCTCTTAGGAATGATCACAGCTGCAAACTGTCAATACCCATTTTTTGTGGTAGCTTATTTTGATGTTTTCTGTCAATATCAGGCAAGCTACTTGTCAGAAAGGAAATGTCTCTCATTGTGACTTTGGGGGGATTTGGAAGTCAAGGGAACAAAAGCCTTGCAGCTATGGAAGATATATTGGTAGGAGGGAACTCCAAGTTGGAAACAACTATGTTCTGCTTCATAACCGGATGGTATTCAATGTAGAAAATATAAAATTGAATTGAGTTTTATGTAATGCATTCTGTACACAAGGGGCAAGACACTTTATAAAGCAATGAGTAGGAGCAATAGGTAGGTAAGCAAACAGAGAAGCCTATATGTGTGTGGTTGTCACTCAAATGCAGTTTTGGATTTTTCCTTAATGCAAAAGGAAGGATTGGCTCAAAGCACCACCAATTATTTTCCTCTCAGTAATTTTCACAGGCTCCTCAACTCCCATCTACTGGGGTGTTTTCTACATTTGCTTTTTGTAAAGTTGCCAACCTACCATGAGATGCCTGTCATTTATATAATGCTACAGGCTTTCTACTTCAACTGTGTGGAATGAGATACCAAAACATAAAAAGTCTCGGTGGCATGCATTTCTCTGTGAATGTCTTGCTGTGTTTTGCAGTTTTTGTTTCCTAAAATATCATGGAAAGATGGAGAACTTGTCAAAAGAGTTACCTAATCATCTACCAAGTAGTGAAGGATGCTGACAGGAACACAATCATTTGAAATGTGGTGTTGAAAGAAAGTTCTGGATACTATTAATGGGTCTTAGAGCAAATCCAGCCTGAATTCTCCCTTGAAGTCAGAATGATCAACTTCACTACCGTACTTAGACATATCTTGAGCTGACGTAGCTGTAGGAAAACTGAAGACCACATTACAGGTGGATTGATTCAAAGCACAATCTTAAATTTGCAGAACTGTTGGTCACAATGTATCTCGGAAGTCTCTTAATCATAGGATAGTCATATGCTGATGTTAATTGCCAGCAATTGACAACAACAACAACAACAACAAAACCCTAACTACCTATTAACCAAATGTATATTGTAGTTCTGGTGCAACAAGACTCTAGTGTGGTTGATTACCTAGGATGCATCTACACTGTAGAATGAATGCAGTTTAACAACACTTTATCTGCCATTGTTCAAAGCTATGGAAACACGGAAGCTGTAGTTTTATAAGTTCTTTAGTTTTCCCTGCCAAATAATGTTGGTGCCTCACCAAATTACAATTTCCATGATTCCGTAGTATTGATCCCTGGCAGTTTAAAGTGGTATCAAGCTGCAATAATTTTACAGTAAATAACCAGTCTCTCACACCACCAGGTCAATGCATTATCTAGGTACACAGCATAGCAATGAGCATGGACAGAATATAACAGAACACACTTTTCTCCCAAATTACAATGTTGGTTTAGCATTATTCTAAGAAATAGAACACAGGAAAGTTACATAAACAGTTGACCACCACATGAACTATACAGGTTTAAATGGTTCTGTTTACTTTGCATTCCTTTTCCAACTGCTTCTTGGGAACAGTAAAATATTACAGTAGAATGCAAATAGCACTCAAGGGTACTAAGTTGAAATGCAATAAACTGGAAAGAAATTACATATATCTTTTTGTATTTTGAAGGAGGAAAGAGAAAAGTCAAAGAAAGATACACTGAAGAAGACGTAAACAAGAGGCTTTCCAAGTTTCCCAGAGAATAAAAAATAATTTCATGAAGGAGGAAGCAGAGGTTCTCCATATTGGAACTTCACTACCATAGCAATAAAACATTCTCTCACTAAAGAAAAAATGTGGGCAGGTATCCAAAACAGACTTAGTGAGAAGGTCTACATAATCTCCTAGCATTCTGAGGCAGCTGGGGAGACTTGAGGACCCTGGCAGGATTTACTGCTAACAAGAGGTTGAATATGTTTCTTAAATAATAATAATAATAATAATAATAATAATAAAGCACCCAACATTCTCCATTTGTTATGGTCAATGGCTATGCTGTCTGGGCAGAAGATTTTGTGAGCAGAGAAAACTATTTTTTTTCAAGCTCTGATACATTTCCCCCTGTTACCTATTAATCAACCACAGGTGCTTTCAACAGCACCACATGGCTGAGGACATGTCAATATCAGTTAGGTTACTCTAGTGTAGATTTGGTCCAGAGCACCCCTGAATTCAGCACATGCATGTTGAACTCAGAGCTAGTGCCCAGATGGGCTGGGATCACATCAGACCTGTGGGGCTTTCACCTTGTCCTCTATGTTCCTGATGCTTCCTGACAGCCACATAACTTTGTCCATTGCCTGCCATGTCTGCTAGTGTCAGAATGGGGTGCCTGTTTGATTAGGAAAAGAGGGGTGATCCCCCTCCTTGCTGGTCACCTTCAGACAGAGTTCTGTGGTCAGCAGGTTATGATGGTAGTGACACAGAAGATCAGCCCAGGAAAAGTGTGATGGCTGTAGTGTCTGTCTGGAGGGGGAACTGGACTGAAATGGACCCAATCCAGCTGTCCAGACTGCCAGAAAGCTCCAGGTTACTCTGAAGTTTCCTGTAAAGTCTGGGGTATTCCCCAACATTACCTAAAGTTGGATTGTGGCAAGAAAAACTAGAATACTCATCAGAAGCCCTCATGCATCATGGGGACAGACAGCAGTGGATTTGCGGTGAGTCTGATATTTTTAGCCATTGTAGACAAGCCCTGAGTCTAGCTGCCATTTTAATTTTATACAATGCCCCCATGAAACATTGCTCTAGAAAATTCTGGGAAATTCAAATGGCAGTTTTCAAGCATCTGCGTAGCCCAGAGCATTTCTAATAATAGATCAGGTTACTAGGGACCAGGTCTCAAATGTGGAGCTGACTCAAGTGTGGACAATAATGAACTTCCCAGTAATGTTTTGGAGAGACAGATACTTTCCTGTCTGATCAGTGTACACAACACTCTTCTTTGTCAACTGACAATGATTTCCATCATTTTGCCAGATTATCCAAGAGCCAGTTTGTAACTTATGACTACCTAATGAAAGCCATTTTCAATTGGTTGATGAAAATGATGACACTTCATGGTCACCTATGGATAGGAAACTGTTTGTAGTCCACAAAAGGGAAAACAGCATGAAGTCATCTAATGGAATAATGCAGACAGATCTCCACAGAGAAGCTGTGTACCCCCTGCAGCAGGCCTGAGTTTCCAAACAGTTGAGGCTGTTCTCATTCAAAGAGTTTGCTTTGTGCACAGCACGTGGCATGTGAAACATGAAATCTGTGTAAGTGGTCCCTCCTGTACTTCTGCCATTTGCCTTGAGGGAGCCATTTTGTTGTGTGTTTCCTGCAAATTCAAAAGATGGACATTTACCTTCAACAAAGCTGCTAGGACTTAATGTGAATATGAAGTCTGGTAATGCATAACACCGTTCCTTTGTTTCTTCATGACACCTTTATTCATCCCTCCAAAAGGTAAAAAAGTAATCAAATAAAGGAGCTACTTTGAGACCCTTAAAATAGAATGCTTCATTCTGAAAACTTCTACACAAAACTCTGTCAATATACCTCATTCCCAAGCAACCACAGCACTGCAGATGCTTGACATCTAGGCACTGCTTCTGTGTGGTTGAGAAAGTCTCCATTGGCCTTCCAGTCTTTGAGATAATTGCATAAGTCAACTGTATAGTTAAGGGTGTAGCCTAACTATAATAAATGTATTTAGGATTACAGTCTTAGGCCCGCATTAGACATAGCAAGAAACAAATATCTTATTTTTTTAAAGTCACATGATTGCAAATTTACTCTTCATCTTAATGCAGAATTTTTTTTGAATTGAAGCATTCACTTCTGGGGTGATTTGTGATATCTGCGCTCAAAAGAACTGTAATTAGGCAAAGATCAAAATCTAAAGCAAGCATCTAAAATCATATTTTAGGGCCTAAATTCTTCACACTAAATAGTTCTAAGTTCCCTGCATTCAGATGTGGTGGGAAAAGGTATGTTTAAAATCAAAACATGGATGTTTCCAATTTTCTTCCCTGGTATGAAAAGGAAGTATATTATAGTGCTATTATTCCATTCAATTGTTGCAACCTGTAGAATTGTAGGATTTGGAGTTTGATCAGTAGCACTAGAAAAGATCTCTGGCTGAGAAGTCCAAATGGCCTTAAAAACAATCCCAAGATTCATGACATGTTGCCATGGCAGTTAAAATGAAATCCCAGTTCTAGCTGTGTAGCATGAATGAGCCAGATATATTTTGCTTATATTTTCCTTACACTTCTCTCCAGCCTGCATAGGCTGATTGAACAAGAAGCAGGGTTCTTATTAAAGAGCTGGTGACAGTGTCAAGACAGTCTGGGTAACCCCATGCTTTTCTCTCCACAATTCTGTGGAACACAACATCAGTTAGAACCAGAGTTCAATGGCCTCATCCTCAAGGTGCTTCATTGACAACTGGCATCTGTTTGGCATCCACTGATTAGTGAGTCCTAAACCCTTATAATATGCTAAGAGAAAAGTGTGTGTGTGTGTTTCAGAGCGGCATCAAGAAAGGCACAGTTGAGAGAAGACACTTTCCCTCCCTTTCAGGTCAAAGGGGTATACTGAGAAAAGAAACATGATTTTTAAATTAGCTGGGCTACTTTAAAAAACCAAGCTCCCCCATGTTGTTCCATTATTCATTTGCCATCAAACGCGGAGGCCATTGTTTCCAACCGCACGTACCATACACTGAAATCACAGGCTTTATGCATTCATAAGCTGGCGGTTCCCTGCTGCCCTGCAATGTTTCACAGTGGCAGCAGCTTTTGTTTAAGAAAGAGGGATTCCCTCTGCCTTTTCCCGCCTCCCTCCTCCAGCTAAGCACAGATCTTGCTATAGGACACAATGGCAGGCTGTAAAAAGCTCCCCTTGCTGTTTCTTTTCACAATTTGCTTTTCAATTTTTAAAATGTACAGACATCTTCAAGTGTTTTCCTTATAATAAGTGAGCACTAGCATATGACCATAGGAGAGGGGGAGTGATGGAGAGAGAGAATGAACATGACAAACTGATGTTTCATAGATAAATAATTGTCTAAGCCACATCAGAATTCCCATGGTAAACTTTATCATTAAGAAGAATGCACAAGAAAGGATAGCAGTTTACTTTTGCCTTATTCTATTGGGAAGGATTAAATACTAAATCTCCGTTACCTCCTACTGAGTTAAATAAGCACAAATGACTTTTGTGGTTTGAAATCAGTTTGTAGCAATTCAAGTTAGCCAAGGGCATAGGAGACTCTGGTGGCACAGTGCTGCTGAGCTGCTGAACATGCTTATTGAAAGGTCATGGGTTCAAATCCGGGGAGCGGTGTGAGCTCCCACTGTTAGCCCCAGCTTCTGCCAACCTAGCAGTTCAAAAACATGCAAATGTGAGTAGATCAATAGGTACCGCTCTGGCGGGAAGGTAATGGTGCTCCATGCAGTCATGCTGGCCACATGACCTTGGAGGTGTCTACGGACAATGATGGCTCTTTGGCTTAGAAATGGAGATGAGCACTAACCATCGGAGTTGGATACGACTGGACTTAATGTCAGGGGGAAACCTTTATGTTTACCATAGTAGAAATGGATAAAACTGCAGCATTTTAAAAGCAACTGAGAAAGTGGAAAAACAATGATTTATCTGGATTGTGCATGGCACATCAGTACTGTTGGATGATATGAATCATTTTTTTGCCTAGCACAAAGAAAAAAGACACTTTTAGAAGTCAAGTCCTATATTTTTATCTTTTTGTTACACTGAATCCTTTTACAGCTTCTTCTATGAGTCAAAGTGAATCAGTCATGTATCAGTTTTAGGGCTAGTGAAGACATTGCCTTTTTTGTGACAGTACAGAAAGTGATTGCACACAGTAAGAAAAATGTTTATTCATTTCTGTGTCCATTAAGACTAATACAGGATAGACTAGAAGTGAAACAGCCATCATCCTTTAACTGCCAAACTGGACTTGGATGGAAGTATCGTACAACACTTTCAAAAGTTTTGGTCGGTCTTCTGAAGGGTTCCATGTCAGCATCATTTAATTCTCTAAGATATTATACTGGAAATCTGAGAGGGTAATATCATACAGGGCAAGGCCTGGGAATATTAGTAAAAAGAGAATGTTGCCAAGAGAATGTTATTCAAAACAAAAAAGCAAACCACAAGGACTAACAAAGGAAGGAGGATAACAACAACAACAACAACTTTATTCTTATACCCTGCCACCATCTTCTTGAAGGGACTTAGGGTGGTTTACATATGGGACAGAAAGTCCAACAGACAAAAAACTCCAAACAATCCATTAAAATCAAAACACAACTAAAATGAGAGCACCGCAAAATACAACAATCCAGATAGAACACAATTAGACATAAAAGACTAAAACAGCAGCATTGAAGCTCCATCAGACAATGTTCAACAAAATCCAATGACCAGAATTACTAAAATGGGCATGACCAGGCTTTAAAAGGGTCAGGGATGGGATAGAGCAAAAAAAAAAGAAGCATACCATAGGACCAGGGAGTTGGATGAGATGCAGAGAACAGAGTACTATCTATCTGGCAACCTAGGGACTGGGCATTTATAACTAGGAACTAGTTGTTCTCAAATGTTTGCTGGAACATCCAGCTTTTCAGACCCCTGCGAAAGGAGGACAGTGTGGGGACTTGCCTAGTCTCCCTGGGGAGGGTGTTCTAAAGTTGAGGAGCCACCACCGAGAAGGCCCTCTCCCTTGTTCACACCAGCCATGCCTGCGACAGTGGTGGGAGCAAGAAGAAGACCTCCTTGGTGGATTTTACAGCCCACACTGGTTCATAGAGGAAGATGTGATCACAAAGATAGGCAGGGCCTGAACCATTTAGGGCTTTGTAGGTCATAACATGCACCCTGAATTGGGACCAGAAACTTTTCAGAAGCCAGTGGAGCTGCTTTAATAGGGGAGTCATATGTGCTCTGTAATTGGCTCCGGTTAGGAGCCTGGCTGCCAACCTTTGTTCCAGTTGCAGTTTCAGGGCTGGATGTAAGCAAGGCATGGACCACCATGGCCAAGTCAGGCTTCTTGAGGTACAGTCACAGCTGGTGAACAAGCTTTATCTGTGTGAAGGCCCTCCCGGCTACTGCTGACACCTGAGCATCAAGCGTCAGCGCTGAATCCAGGAGTGTAACCCCATTGAGCACAGGTTGCCACCTTATACCCCAATCGGCCTCACGACTGACCAGGAGGACCTCTTGTCTTCTCTGGATTAAGATGGATTAAGTAGGAGGTTCCTGGAATCTGTAGTGTCTATAGTCCTACCAGTCTGAGATTCCTTCCCCCATCCTGTAGCCCAGAGGGTGGCTGGTGGGAGAGCTCTGAGATCTGGGAACACTAGTATGTGGAATTACTCTTTCTTTGTTCTAATGTGCTTTTGACCCTCTCTGAAGGGCTTAGGGTGAATGATGATATATCATCATAGAATCCTTCCCAGTTGACATGTGGAGTATGAACCAACTGGCTACAGTGATCCAGGCGACGGTCATCTCAAGACTGGACTACTGCAACGCCCTCTACATTGGTCTTCTTTTGTCAGTGATCCAGATGCTTAAGCTGGTGCAAAATGCTGCCGTCTGACTTCTCGCTGGGGAGCCGGCGAGATGTCACCTTACTCCAATCTTGCAGCAATTGCATTGGCTACCGATTTGAGCACCGGTTTACTTTCGAGGTGTTGGTTTTGACCTTTAAGGCCTTATATGGTCTGTGGCCAGCGTACCTCACCCCCTATCAACCCCACAGATCACTTCGGTCAGAAAACCTAAACCTGCTTGAAGTCTCCAACATCCAGACTTTTCATTTGTTGGCAACCAGACGCAGAGCCTTCACGATCATGACTCCAAATTTGTGGAATGCTTTACCGGCAGAAACACGAGTCATCCAAAGCTTACCGTCTTTCCGGAAGGCATGCAAAACATTCCTTTTCCGGCAAGCATTCGGTTTCTGCTGATTGGGGTTCTGTTGTTCTTACATTTTTAAAATTGTGTTTATGTATATTGTTTCTGGTAGTTTTTTAAACTGCTCCGAGCCTTCAGGGAGTGGCGGTATACACGTCAAAATAATAAATAAATAATAAATAAACTATAAAGATAGTTAATTTAAGTACATAATCCCAGTTGAATGTGGAGACTAGGGTGGGACATAGGAAAGTAGAAAATATGAGCATCTTAGGTCCAATTATATTACTTTGGCAGCATGGTTGCTAACAAATCCATTTCTCGATGGTCTGTTTTCATGCTGTGTTCATTAATGTGAGATGGATAGTTTATTTCTGAATCATGTGGATACTTTCCTGAATCATGTTGATACTTCCCTCTCTCCATCTGAACATGCTAGCATGGAAGAGACTTGTATGCTATCCATCTCATCAAACATCCAACATTATGGATGTTTATGGATGCAGCAGCGTGTGAGCCAATTTTGAGGAAGCAATTATACTGTAAAATTTCTGTATGAGTAAGATCATTGGCTGAAGCTGTTGACATTCAACGATTGTACAGTTTTTATAATACCATCAGGCATGATCATATGACTGTGGAAATGCTGGGAGAACTGAGACATAGGCACAATCATGTCTGTGGCCAACACTGTTTTAGTTGTTTACTTGAGCAGGTGCATGTGTGAAGGCTCCTATAAGGATGAAAAATAAACCATTTTAATCATTCTTAAATTATACAGAATATGGGAATGAGAAAATATTAAATACCCCTGTACAAAAGCAGCAACCTAATTTAGAATCTCATTTTAGCCAAGGTGGAAAAACCCAAACTGGAACAATTTGCCAATGAGGAAGAGAGAAATTGAATCACGGCTGGTGTGAAGAATGTATGAAATGTTCAAAAATGGATATGCCCCCCTTGAAAGCTTATGGATATATGGTTACACTCTATATCTGTCTGTGGCTTTTCAGATGTATCAGTATCACTTGTCTGTGATACTATTGATATATTGTCATCATGACTAATAGCTAGTAATTCATTAACCCACATTCAATGTATTCAGTGAAATCTCCACCATTTTAACTATTTTTAAAGCCACCTAAAGTCTTCTTTCAGGTGTTACTACATTGTTTAAAATGAAAAGTGTGGACACAGGGGCATGCATACCAAACCTGTTCCTCTTGATTGCTCTTTCGATCACTCTTTAATATTATTTGTATTGTAGAGCAGTGCCAAACACAGAATTCAAAGTATGACTCTTCCATGCAGCAGCCACTAAGTGCCTGAGAATCTTGTGAGTGGAGACATTTAAATATGGAAATATTCTGATATAATATTTGAAAAGTTGCTTCAGAGTGCTTATCTTGAAATTTCTGTTTTTAATTACAGGCATGGTCTCAGAGGAAGTCAATGATAAATCCTTTCTGAATCCTTTTTGTCTTATGCCCCTTCTACATTGTTTATTTATTTACATCATTTATATTCCATCCTTCTCACCCCGCAGGGGACTCAGGGCGGATCACAACGCACCTATACAGGCAAGCATTCAATGGCACAGACATACAACATATATAGACAGTTGAGCTACACAATTGGTCAATAGCTCACCCCGACCCAGGCAGGCCTCAAACTCATGACCTTCTGGTCAGTAGAGATCTTATGCAGCTGACTCCCAGCCAGCTGCGCCACATTCCCAGCGCCACATTGCCATATAAAATCTGTTTTTGAACTGGATTAAATGGCCGTGTCGACTCTTATAATCCATTTCAAAGAAGATAATGTGGATAATTTGATTTGATAATCTGGATTATATGACTGTATAGAAGAGGCCTTAGAGATACCTGAGATCTGAAGCATGAAAGCATTCAACAACAACAAACTACAAATGAGTGTGAATAGATATACATGAAAGTGAGTCATGTGTGGCTTCCTGAACTGGATCTTAAGATAATGTTAGAGGGAAAATGTAGGATGACTAAAATCTGAAGCTAAAACCCAACTTTTAATCTCATTCAATCAAGTACTGGCCAAGTTCCCACTGATTCAGTAAATCTACTCTTCATTGTTGTTATGTGCCATCAGGCTGATTCTGACTCATGGTGACCATTTAATACATTTCCTTAGCAAGATTTATTCTGAGGGGTGTAGCTATTGCATTGCTCCAAAATGTGGTTGATCAGGGTTTGGAACTGTGGTCTTCTGGAAATATCAATTGTATTTATCCTAGATTTCCTCAAGAATACATGAAATGTGTTCTCAGAAGGCTTTATGTATCATCCTGTAAGTTTACTTGTATGACATAGCTTCTAGCATATCCACCCTTTCTGTCCTTATATTTTAGATGATTCCATGTTTGTTGTTAAGGGCACACACACCCCAAAAACACCTTATACTTATTTTTTTTTAAAGAAAAGCTTTATTTCAATGTTGATTTTATTCTAATCTTTGAATCCTGCTGCTGTTTAAAGCTGGTGTGTTAACTTGGTGTTGTGAGTTACACTTTACCGTTTGCACTCTGCATTATGGTGTTATAATTAGATTGCAAGCTGCTTGTGTACCCTGATAGAAACAAGGGAGATACATTAGTTACAACAGGGAGCTGCAGCCAAGCCCACCTTCCTGGTTACATTAGGATATGCAGCATTTGTATGATACTCCATATTTGTTTGATTCATACTTATTTTAGCTACATGTTAAAATACCTAAGAACATACTGTGGAAAAGTGGTCCTTAAAAAAATGTAGGTGTAGCTTAAGTGAAGACAGTAATATTCATAACAACACATTTCTATCCTATGCCAGATGAATGTAGATGTAAGTGCATCATTATCATCAGTGGTGGCTAATGGTATTGTTAGTGGAAAGATTAATTTGTCTGGGGTCAGACTTAAAGAGCTGTCCAAGGTGCTGAACCTCATCCTTCAGTAGGTTTAGAACCCTAGATAGCTTCTTAAGTTTATATTAAAACCTGGAGTGAACATGAGAGTCATCCTAGATAAACATGCATGTTGTTTCCAAACATAATTGCTAAAGTTTTCTGAGCCATATCTAACAGCATGGATCTGATTCTTAAGCAGACATGTATAGGATTACAGAACATGACTGCATGTGCACATGTAAGTAAGTCCCACGCGTCTTCTTCCTCTTCTTTACTGTGTTTAGTCGACTTTAATGAATTTGCACATTAGAATGAATTTAAGCATATTTTCCTCTTTTTTCACAACACTGCCTTTTCCTATATGAATTTCTCAGGAGCTGAAATATTTTAAAGCACAAAGGTGATGCCATTACTTCTGAATTTGGCCAGTTTATTGCAATTGTATAGCACTTGGGATGCTCTCAATTGGAAGGCTTGTTGCAATACCAGTCAAAAGACACTGAGCAGCTATTCTATCTTTGCCTCTCTTACAGATTTTTGTCAAAATAAAAAGACATAGAAGAACAGTGGGAAAACATGAGAGGGTCATAAGTGAAAGGGAATGACAAGTGGCAGCATCTTTGGATTCAATCATGCCTGATGCTTTCAGGCAATATCATTTACTGCCTCATCAACTCAAAGAGTGAAATGGCAGTAATTATTTGAAGACATCCAAATGGCCAACTGAGACTGATATTTTGGAATGTAACAGATGGAGTTTTGTTCTGGCTTTTCCAGACAGTGAATGATATATCTGGGAATGCAGGGAGAAATTACCCTTAGTTGCAGACTGTGTAAGGATAGCAGTCTTTGGTTAGCAGGAGAATATGGACCTCTTCATATGGGGCTAAAAGGCCCAGTTTTGCTACTTTTCTTTGCAGCCTGGACAGGGACTGCCAAGAGCCATCAGACAATGTTCAGCAGGCCCTGCCTACATTCCTCCCGAAATGGAGGGGAAGCATGGGAAGGCGCTCCCTCCTCCACAACAATGAGGAAAGAGTGTATTGGATAGTTCTACACTTTCCTCTCCTTTCCCCAATATCCTATCCCTACCATGTGATAGAGAAGGAGGGAGGGTGTGCTGGGCACCATGAGGCACTCCCCATGTTTTTCCTTTTGCCAGCGACTGCCAGTGCAACAACAAGGACTCCCTGGACTATGTGAAGAGGTCCTAAGTCAGCAATGTCTAGAATGGTATTAAACAGCCCATGTAGCAGGTAAATAGTTTGTAGTTATGATAGTTAGACCAAATGGTTATCCTGGCAGATAATTTGATGATTTGAGAACACAAGAACACTGTCTTTTCTATGAGGACATATGCCTCTACTTTTTGGCATTGGTAAGGTAAGATTTAGATATCTTGGTAGTCTGAATATCTTAAAGGCACCAGATCCTATCTGATCTGGGAAATTGAGCAGGACCATCCCTGGGTAGTACTGTCAATAATGACCAGGTCTGTAAACTATATTTCAGATGAAGGAACTGGAAAAACACATCTGATCAAGAGGGCTTTACTTCAAATCTTTGGGGGACTGGAGATGATAGCTTAAATGTCTAAAAGCAAGTTCTAAATGCAAGAATCTGAATTTTAAAGGAGGAGCCGAGGGATGGAATGGGAGCTATTTTAAAATTTGCAATATAATTAAAAATGAAAGCAAAGCAACACTTTAGATTTCTATACTGCAAAGCATAGAGTCCGGGCCCCCTTCCACACAGCTGAATAAAATCCCACATTATCTGCTTTGAACTGAAATATATGGACGCAGATAACCCAGTTCAAAACAGATATTGTGTGATCTTCTGCCTTGATATCCTGGAATATAGGGCTGTGTGGAACGGCCCTCTGAAACAAACAAGATGAGCTTGAAATCTTAATATAGAAAGGCAGATATGATTTTTATGGGTGTAACAGAGACTTGGTGGGATGCCTCCCATAACTGGAAAATAACAACGGGATATACTTTGTTCAAAATGACTAGAATGGGAAGAAATAGTGGGGGTGTAGCATTGTATGTGAAAGACTAATCCACTTGTACAGAAATCCACATGAGGGAGCAAATTGAATCAGTGGAGATCATTAGAGCAAAATAAATAGAGAAATAAATAAATTGGCATTTATCTAGGAGTTTAATACAGGCTACCAAACAAAGATGAGGTGATAGATGATGTGTTTCTCAGAAATCTTCAAGAAACAAGAACGGATAGTTCTGGGGGACTCCAACTATCCCGATATCTACTGGGATATTTGTTTTGCTAAACATAGGCTCTCCCAAAATTCTTGAAGTAACATGCATGTAATATTTTCTTTCAAAATGTAGAAGAAAGAACAAGAGGATCATCAATCCAGGACTTGGTCCTAACCAAATAGGCAGGAGCTGATCACTAGAATCAAAACAGTGGTGCTTTAGGTGGACAGTGATCATGTAATGCTAAAATTCATGATTGTGGGCCAAAGAAGAATAGAGTATAATCAAACACAAACCTTGAATTTCAGGAAAGCTGATTTTATGAAGTTCATGGAAATACTGGGTAGAATGCAATGAGCAGGGATACTAAAGGAAAAAGACAACCAGAATAGTTGGGATGTCATGAAGAAGGAGATGCTAAAAACACATTCACAAACAATTCCATAGAAGAAGAAATCTGGGGAACACTGGAAAAAGTCAGTGTGGCCGCACAGTACACTTGAGGAGGCAGTGAAAAGACAAAAGAATAGAAGGAAGGACAAATCACCAAGGAATACAAGGAAAAATACAGGTATGTAGCAAAAGCTTGCAAGGTCAATGTAAGGAAAGCAAAAACTCAAAATGAGCAAAGACAGGTTAGACAAGCCATGAACAAGAAAAGAGAGATTTTCAAATATGTTTGAAGCAAGAGAATGCTCAGTAAGGATGGTAAAATGCTAACCGATCGCCATGAAAAGGAAGAATTGCTTGAGGTTCTTTTTTTAAAAAAAAGATTGTGCTTCTATCTGCAAGCTTCCTTTGCTTTAAATACCTGCTGCAGGCATTATTCACCAATACATCTTTTTTTCCAATACTGGTTTGTGCCAGTCTTTATTTATAGTCCCCCCAATCCCAGCTCAAGGGTTCATTTCCAAATAATTTTCAGCCCCCACGCCTCACTCCCCCTCAAAAGATGGTGAATGCAGGCTCTGCTCAGCTGTTCCTCTTGAAAACTGTAGTTATTCAGGACTTAGGCACTGCAGTCCCTGAGTTACAAACATTTGACTTATAAATGACTCATAGTTAAGAACAACAGGAAGTGAGAGAAATCTACCCCTAGGAAAGGAAATTCACTCATGGAAGAGTTATCATGGGGGAAAGGGGTCTCCACTGAAGCTTTATCACCAATCCTTGTTTCCACAACAAACTAATTTTTTTCATATTCCAGTTATCACAGACAGCAAAACAAACACTACAAGGGTGTTAACCTTTCCCTATGTTATATATATATATTTGGTTTTTCTTCGCTAACGAAGATTCAGGAAGGACTCATCCCATGCTTTCTACAAGCGCGTTGATGATTCGGAGGTTGGATGTGTCTTTAGAGCCTCTGCAATGGACCTTTCTGGTGGAGCACAGCGTGCACTGAACTAGCCTACCCTTTAAACCAAAGGTTTGTCTGCCGGGGCCTAGCAAGCTTAGGACGGTGGCAGCGAGGTCCTCAGGTCGTAGGTTTGGTTCGAGTTTCCTTCTCTTGGATGGTTGACCTGACAGGGTTAAACGAGCACCATCTGCCCGGGTTTGAAATCAGTGTTTTCCTTCTCCTAGGATGGTTGCCAAAAGGCTAGAGAGCCCATCCTGCCCTTTGACGCTCTTTGTCAGACCATTCGGTTGTGACCTGTCTGGCATGGGAGGCCCTACCAGTGGTTATTATGCCACCACCAGCATAGTGCACAACTTCGTTAGGGTACGCAAGCCTCTCCCCCACAACAAGGGGGCACCAATGGAGAGGAGATATATATGGCTGAAGTTACACTTAAAATGTACTTGTGTGTATATATATGAATAACATAGGGAAAGTTTAACACTCCTGTAGTACATTCAGTGTTTTCTACATATATTGTGTGATCTACTTACCTTGTGTGGCACAGCAGTTCTCGTTTGTGCCTGGAGGGCAGGGGCTAGGACCCGGGGTCCCATTAGCATTAGGGCCTGCAGCAGCAGAACCAGATTCAGAGGATGAGCTAGATGACTGGGGAGAAGGACAGCTTCCCTCCGGTGGGCCTCTTTCGCCCACAGAGAGCTTGGCATGGGAAGAAATGTTGTTTGGCCCTGGCGAAGACATAGATAACCAGGTGCAAATGGAAGACAGTGATTGTGGGAGTTATGAGCACCCGGGGGGGAGAGGGGACCTCGGCTGAAAGATTAAGTATAGGATCCGTGGGAACGAATCCCCAGTGCTTCGGCCACGTCTCTTTTGGACAAGACGTGTTAGCGAAGTGGGTCCACGGAGCTAAGCTAGCTAGTGGCCTTCAAGCCTTGTGTTGTACCTTGCCTTGCCTTGTTCCTGTTCCCGCACAGTGGTGCGGAGCCTTGCTCAAGCTTTTGGATTACTTTGCTAAGCTGTTTTGGACACTGTTTGCTTCAAGGCCTTTTGGATTGTTTTCATCACGCTTATGGACAATATACTTTTGGAACTATTTTATACTCAATAAAGTAGTTAGCCTTCAGTCCGTCTCTGTGTGTGTGATTAAGGGGCCGGTCAAGTCCGTGCATCGTGACACCTTGTGATTGTAATACTTATTGTGATTTGTATTAGGCTTTAGATATTGCCTACCCAAGCGTAGTTTTGCAATGTCCAACCAAACCTTTCCAATATTTTCTGTTGGTCATGGGAGCTCTGTGTGCCAAGTTTGGTTCAATTCCATTGTTGGTGGAGTTCAGAATGCTCTTTGACTGTAGGTTAACTATAAATCCCAGCAACTACAACTCCCAAAAGACAAAATCAATCCCCTCCAACCCCACCAGTATTCAAATTCGAGCATTTTGGGTATTGAAAAGTGAATGAAAATACATTGTGTATATCAGATATTTATATTACGCATCATACCAGTAGCAAAATTGCCGTTATGAAGTAGCAACAAAAATAATTTTATGGTTGGGTGTCACCCCAACATCAGAAACTGTATTAAGGGCTCACAGCATTAGGAAGGTTGAGAAACAATGACTTAATGGAAGCACGCAGAGAAAGGGATGGTTCCTTTTATTTTGGATAAAAGTCAAGGTACAGTACTTACATATTTACATTGACTCCATTTTTGGGGGTATGTAAAGTACTTTCCCCGACTTCAGAGAACATAGAATCCTTTTAGAACTTGTGAACGCAAGCTGACATAAGGAATGTATACAGTCCACTTCCGCTTAGTAGTGTCTTTGCCTATTCCATAGCCTACCCCTTGTTTTGTTGTATAAGGAACCTTAGCACATAAAGAAAATATCAGATGTAGACAATGTCAAGTTTTTATTTATTGATTATTATTTATTTACTGTATTTATATACCGCCTTTCTCATCCCTGGGCAGATTCAAGGCGGTTTACAACATACAAAAGGCAAAAATTCAATGCCAATATACAGTCAAACAAAGAAATCATAATAACTAATCACTACATATAACTATGACTTAAAATGATTAAAATCATTAAAAATAACACATAAACAAAATTTAAACATTCAGACAAAGCATTAAAATCATGTAATCCAAAAATCGTACACCACAGCCATTCCAACTGTCATTGGGGAAGAAAAAAAAAAGCAAGGCACCAGTTTTCATACATACAGAATTCTAAATAAGGATTTTAAATGCCCTTACTAAGTTAGACTGACCTTTAAATCTAACTTAGCTAGTATGGTTTAAATACACAAGTAGAACCTTGAGGTTTAGAACATGCACATAATTCCTTCCTTGTAAAGCAGATGCAAAGAGAAACCACCTTTGAACGCCTACTTGGTTTGCTCTGAAGGGACAAATTGCTGAGGTTAGCCTTCGTACATGTAGGGGAAATCTGGGGCCAGTAAAAGCCAGCTCTTTAATGCAGGCAGACCTTCTTGATCTTTTGCTGCTGTCTTTCATGAATGCCAGCTCTGGCTCTCCTTTGTGATTCCTTGTCCTTTTTGTCAGACAGACATCGGTTGTACATGGCAGAAGGAGAATATTCTTTTCCTTTTTTGATTAAAAAAATGCTGCTGCATATTGTGACAGGGGTCCTGTTGTGCACCTGTTCATTTTTGTCCATGCTGTTTGTGATTGTATACATGAAGCCATACTGCTTAATTTCAGTATTAGAGAAAGGCACAGAAGATGAAAATAAAAGAGTGGAAAAGGAGCAGAAAATCCTCTTATTCCCTGACTGTGAGGGTGAATGGGTCACTTGTTACAAAACAGACAACTCTGAAGAGAAAAAACCTCTCCTGCCTATCAGAGATGAAAAACAGGGGCACTCACACTTTGTCTTGGCAGTATGTGGTGGCATTGAAACCCCTGTTGCTGGTATGCAGCCTTTCTATTGCACTTCAGAATCTTTTCACTCTTTGTCCAGGGGCACATTTGTACCATCCTTTAATACTGTTAAACACTATATTGGAGAAGACAGATTCCAAGGTGGGTGCACATGCTTTCTATTGAGTGTACCATTCACACTGAACCATGATGGAAATTTAAGATGCCAATGCATCGGCCCTAGTTCCTTCCTATGGAATCCTGGGATTTGTGATAGCAGCTCATCAAGATCCAGGTGGTTACTGGAAGAAAGAGGATGCTGGACTAGAATCCTTTTGGTGTCTTATGCAGACATAAGTTCCCCAGTAGAAGTTGGTGGGCATTTCACTCCAATGTAGAAAGGCTGCATTTATTTCTAAGATGTAAAAGAGTGTACATGGATGTTCATTGCATGTGCATTTGGTCATCATCATCATCATCATCTATTCTGAAACTTCCGAATTCAGTCTGACAGGGTTTTAGAACACAATAAACCTGACCTCACGATCATGTCAAAAAACCAAGTATGGATCGTCAATGTGGCAATCCCAGTTGACAACAGGATTGAAGAGAAACAACTGGAAAAGCTGACACAAGTTGAGGATTTAAATATCGAATCACAAAGAGTCTGGCACAAGCCAGTCAAGGCGGTCCAAGTGGCACACTGGGCGCAGTTCCCAAAGACTTTGGCCTGCACTTAAACACAATCAGTGCTGACAAATTTACCATCTGCCATCTGCAAAAGGCCACCCTACTGGGATCTGCACGCATTATTTGCGATACATCACACAGTCCTAGACACTTGGGAAGTGTCCGACATGTGATCTAATATAACAACCAGCAGAGTGATCTTGTTTGCTGTGTACTAATCTTGCTGTGTTTCAGATAATAATAATAATAATAACTTTATTTTTATACTCCATTTCCATCTCCCCGAAGGGACTTGGAGCAGCTTACAATGGGACAATCCCAGTAAACACAGTTAAAACATAGCACAATAAAATAAATAAAAATAAAATCAATGAAAACAAGATAAAATTAACACATCACAATAACAGAACAACATCATAAAAACAATCTCATAGCTGAAGAGTAATAAATGCTGAGTTCTGAGGGATCAGGGTTTGTGGACTAGTTTCTGGATAAGGCTAAGGGACACTACAAAAATCAATAAAGGTAGGACTGGGAGAATAATGTCCTTTGGCATTAAAATGTCAGGATTAAAGGGCAGAGAGCCGTACTAAGGTGCAGGAGCTTTGGTAAGTTTGGGGTCAATTATCTGCTTAGTCAAAGGCACAGTGGAACATTAATGTTTTTAGAGCAGGGATGGGCATTTGGCGGCCCGGGGGCTGGATGCGGCCCCTTGGGCGCTCCCATCCGGCCTGAGGGGGCTTGGGCAGCGTTGCTTACCGGGGAAGAGAGGGAGCCGGTTGCAGCGCTGCTTACCGGGCGAAAAAGTGAGGCCCGGGCAGGCAGAAAGCCACGCACGGCTTTGTTTACAGCAAAAGCAAGCAAGGGAGGTGAACGCGGGGTCCCCTTCCTCTCGTTCACATTGAAAACAAACTGCGGAGGATGCCCCACCCCCTGAGCGTCTCCCACGATGATGTCGCAGCCGGCATCGCCGAACACGCTCAGGGGGCGCGCGCTTCCTCCGCAGTTTGTTTGGCAACGTGAATGAGAGGAAGGGGACCCCGCGTTCGCCTCCCTTGCTTGCTTTTGCCGTAAACAAAGCCACACATGGCTTTTACCTGCCCGGGCCTCCCTTTTCGCCCGGTAAGCAGCGCTGCCCGGCTACCTGGCTTCGCCAGGGAAGGCACGCTGCCCAGACCTCCTCTTCCTTCCAAAGAAGAGGAAAGATATAATATTAAATTGATTGCTTCATTGATATAATTGTGTTCTGGGAGATATAATATTAAATTGATTGCTTCATTGATATAATTGTGTTCTGGGAGATATAATATTAAATTGATTGCTTCATTAATATAATTGTGTTCTGGGAGATATAATATTAAATTGATTAATATAATTATAATATTAAATTGATTGCTTCATTGATATAATTGTGTTGTGGGAGATATAATATTAAATTGATTGCTTCATTGGGAGATATAATATAATTGTGTTATAATTTTGTTGGGAGATATAATATTAAATTGATTGCTTCATTGATATAATTGTGTTCTGGGAGATATAATATTAAATTGATTGCTTCATTGATATAATTGTGTTCTGGGAGATATAATATTAAATTGATTGCTTCATTGATATAATTGTGTTCTGGGAGATATAATATTAAATTGATTGCTTCATTAATATAATTGTGTTCTGGGAGATATAATATTAAATTGATTGCTTCATTGATATAATTTTGTTGTGGGAGATATAATATAAATTTAATTGCTTCATGGATATTATTGCCCACCCTGTACTATAATATAATAATTATGATAATAATACTAATAATATATGAATATTTCTTGATATATTAATATGTTAATATTAATGATGTGTAATATATGGTAAATATAGTAAGTGAAATAAATAAATTATGTAGATTAGCATGTAGTTCCGCCTTTAGGTGCGGACCTGCATAATATTTTTTTGCTCTCATGTGGCCCCTTGGAAAAAATAGTTGCCCACCTCTGTTTTAGAGCCTTGCAAAAGGTGGACAGGGTAAGTGCCAGTCTAATCTCCCTAGGCAGAGAATTCCAGAGCTGGGGAACACCACCGAGAAGGCCCTCTCCCTTGTCCCCACCAAACACACTTGAGATGGAGGTGGAAGTGAGAGAAAGAGCCTCTCTGGATGATAGGGCTTGTAGGCGAAGCTGCAATCGCAAAGGTAGTCAGATCCTGAACCATTTAGGGCTTTGTAGGTGAATACCTGCACCTTGAGCTTTTCAGCAGTGCAATCCATTAGCAAGGTAGTGTTGTGCATGCAATGCATAACTATGTGAGCATTATTATATATGAGGGTACCATGTGACTCGCAATGCAGAGAATGTGTGTGTTAGGGTGTTGAGGAAGTACTGGCAAGCAGGGACACCTCTCCATGGCAGTGGCCTCTTCCTCCCAAGGACCTTTGTATTCTGGCATGGCTCTGGAAGAAGGTGGGACAGCCAGCTAATGTGCTCCAAACTCATTGGCCGACCCGGATGGAGGCATCACTCTGATTGGGTGTGTGGGCACTTAAGTTATTGCTTGCATGTGTTCCTGGTAGCTGCATTTATGTTTCTAGCGATTGCCACAACTTTGGTGGTGGTTGGCATGGTTCCTGGATTGAATATCAGTGCCCCCTTTGGACTTTACTTAGGATGGCTGAATCCTTACAGGATATAGGGGTATTTGGCAGAGTTGGCTTTGGCCCAGCTTGGGGGATAGGCATCTTTCATCACACCCTGATGTCTGGGGAGGACTATGCCTGGGGCATCCCCCATGTGTTTATTTTCCTGTTATCCCATGGATTTCACCTGAGACCCCAGAGTATTGCACTCAGTGTTCAACAGGTGGTCAATGGCTGAATCTCGGCCAACCCTGTTTCATATCTGTAACCAATAAATTTACTCATGTATGGTTTTGTTTGCCTAGTTTAGTGCATTTCACCCATGACCATGTAGCAGATGTTTTTAGTTCAACCTCATAGGATTAGTCTACTGTTCCTATATTCTATTCTTACTCCCTACCATTCTAATGCATAATAAGCATGTCCCATTTTAAACAAATATATTTGGTTTAAATATGGGTGCCAAACCTGTTTGCCTAAAGGCACTAGATGTTTTCAGATCTCAGAAACTAAGCAGCACCAGACTCCTCTACTTGGAAGAAAGATCACCAGAGAATTCCAGGTGCTTTGGGCAATATTTCAGAGGAAAAAACTGGCAAGTCTCCTCTGAAGAAATCTTGCAGAGAAAACTTTTTGATATGTGAGCGTATACTTTAAGGCACATTACAGACACAGCCATTGTCCTAAGCTCTATATAGTTCAGTGTTTCTCAACCTTGGGGTCAGGATCCCTGGGAGGGCCGTGAGGGTGTGTCAGAGGGGTCACTAAAGACCATCAGAAACACAGTCTTTTATGTTGGTCATAGGGGTTCTGTGTGGGAAGTTTGGCTCAATTCTATCGGTGGTGGGGTTTAGAATGCTCTTTGACTGTAGGTGAATTATAAATCCCAGCCACTGCAACTCCCAGTTGTCAAGGACTATTTTCCTCAAACTCCACCAGTGTTCACATTTGGACATATTGGGTATTTGTGCCAAGTTTTGTCCAGATCCATTATTGTTTGAGTCCACAGTGCTTTCTGGATATAGGTGAACTACAACTCCAAAACTCAAGGTCAATGTCCACCAAACCCTTCCAGTATTTTCTGTTGGTCATGGGAGTTCTGTGTGCCAAGATTGGTTCAATTCCATCATTACTGAAATTCAGAATGCTCTTTGATTGTAGGTTAACTATAAATCCCAGCAACTACAGCTCCCAAACAACAAACTCAATCCCACCCCCAACCCCACCAGTATTAAAATTTGGGCGTAATGGGTATTTGTGCCAAATTTGGTCCAGTGAATGAAAATTCACCCTGCATATCAGATATTTACATTACGGTTCATAACAGTAGCAAAATTACAATTATGAAGTAGCAATGAAAATAATTATATGGTTGGAGTCACTACAACATGAGGAACAACATTAGGAAGGTTGAGAACCACTGATATAGTTGGTGATCCTTCCACTTATCTGTTTCCACATGAAATATTTAGTTTTCTCATAAGATATATACCGTAGTTATTCTGAGAGAACTATATATTTCAAAAAGCAGAATATTACTGCTAGAGAATTCAGCTTTTGCCAGACCATACATTTGATATCTAGCCAAATTACCTCTAGCATTTAAAAAGTCACAGAAGTTACTGTTTACAGTTACTGAAGGGAAGCTGCACAATAAGTATATTGTTTTACATATTATTTTATTTGCAACAATTTCCCCTTTATCTGAGAAGTACCACTAGTTTACATTATTGTAAAATTATTTTTCCTGTTGACTTTCTTCAGAAATTGTAAAAAGACAGATCCTTGTTTCACACTGGAAACACTGATAAGGGGAATTTGCAACCAAGCACAATTTTCCTTTGGCATTTTATGTCACAACAACCTAGGATTAAAATATAGCAAATGTATTTTTGGTGTGTTGGAAATGACAATGACTATGGCTGAAAATAGAACACATATTTCTTCTATCTTACCATACCTGGAGCTAGAAACAAAATCTAACAACTCATATAAGCTACTTTGAATTACAGCTTGAGGAAAAATACTAGGTACAAATAAATCAATAGAATTATACAACACAATAGAAATAATTTTAAAGTCATTGAAGCAAAGAATTACAAGAATGAGAAGCTATCTGCCTCGCAGCACTAATCTCTTGCAAAAAGCCTACCCTACAAGGTGTGGGTATGGAGCTGGGAGAAAATAGGTTAGGACTTAATAACAGGCAAAACTACTCTGGCCTTATCTGCAGTCCCACATTCAGTTCTGTGCACCTCATTAAAAGAAGAATATAGACAAGTTGAAACAGGACCTAACAACAGACAAACATATGAGGTAAGGTTAAAACATGGTCATGTTCAGTCCACATTCTCTTCAAATTCAACGGGGATGCTCTTCAGGTTGTATTTCATACCCTCTGGCATGAACTGTTTGCCATCGGCGATTAAAGCAAGTGACGAACTCTCAGCGTCAAAGAACCCCCATGTGCGTGGCTTCTGGTTTGCAAGAGAGATTACGTTCACCCCAGCCCCTCTCAGGCCGTACTCTGGGAGCGGGAAGTCACCCCCCTTTGTTGGCAGACAACTGCCTCCATAGTGTGTTTGATCCTCATGTTCTCCCCCTTATTTATGTGTTAACCCTTAACTGTTTGTCTTGTAATATGTGTTTCTCTGTTATTATGTTATAATTCAGCTGTAAACCGCTCCGAGCCTCAGGGGAGTGGCGGTATAAAAGTTTGAATTATAAATAAATAAATAAATAAATAAATAAATAAATAAATAAATGATGGTTGATTTCATGTTCTTTACATTTACTCTGACTTTTGCTATTAGTTGTTCATGGTCTATGCCACAATCTGTGAATTGAACTTCGCAGTCTTCTGTTTATGATTATGTAGTAATCTATCTATCTGATTTTCGGATTGGCAACCAGGTGATGCTTCTTTTGTTCTTGAAGAATGTGTTCGGAGTGAACAAACCACTTGCATTATGAAAGTCACTTTCTTGTTTACTGTTTTGATCCTAGGTCAAATTCTCCCAAAATGTTTGGGTACACTATGTGAGATATACACTACCGTTCAAAAGTTTGGGGTCACATTGAAATGTCCTTATTTTTGATGGAAAAGCACTGTACTTTTCAATGAAGATCACTTTAAACTAGTCCTAACTTTAAACAAATACACTCTATACATTGCTAATGTGGTAAATGACTATTCTAGCTGCAAATATCTGGTTTTTGGTGCAAGATCTACATAGGTGTATAGAGGCCCATTTCCAGCAACTATCACTGCAGTGTTCTAATGGTACAATGTGTTTGCTCATTGGCTCAGAAGGCTAATTGATGATTAGAAAACCCTTGTGCAATCATGTTCACACATCTGAAAACAGTCTAGCTTGTTACAGAAGCTACAAAACTGACCTTCCTGTGAGCAGATTGAGTTTCTGGAGCATCACATTTGTGGGGTCAATAGAACGCTCAAAATGGCCAGAAAAAGAGAACTTTCATCTGAAACTCGACAGTCTATTCTTGTACTTAGAAATGAAGGCTATTCCATGTGAGAAATTGCTAAGAAATGGAAGATTTCCTACAACGGTGTGTACTACTCCTTCAGAGGACAGCACAAACAGGCTCTAACCAGAGTAGAAAAAGAAGTGGGAGGCGCGTTGCACAACTAAGCAAGAAGATAAGCACATTAGAGTCTCTAGTTTGAGAAACAGACACCTCACAGGTACCCAACTGGCATCTTCATTAAATAGTACCCACCAAACACCAGTGTCAACATCTACAGTGAAGAGGCGGCTGCGGGATTTTGGCCTTCAGGGCAGAGTGGCAAAGAAAAAGCCATATCTGAGACTGGCCAATAAAAGAAAAAGATGAAGATGGGCAAAAGAACACAGACATTGGACAGAGGAAGACTGGGAAAAAAAGTGTTGTGGACGGATGAATCCAAGTTTGAGGTGTTTGGATCACAAAGAAGAACGTTTGTGAGATGCAGAACAAATGAAAAGATGCTGGAAGAATGCCTGATGCCATCTGTTAAGCATGGTGGAGGTAATGTGATGGTCTGGGGTTGCTTTGGTGCTGGTAAGGTGGGAGATTTGTACAGGGTTAAAGGGATTCTGAATAAGGAAGGCTATCACTCCATTTTGCAACGCCATGCCATACCCAGTGGGCAGCGCTTGATTGGAGCCAATTTCATCCTACCACAGGACAATGACCCTAAACACACCTCCAAATTGTGCATGAACTATTTACAGAAGAAGCAGGCAGTTGGTATTCTATCGGTAATGGAGTGGCCAGTGCAGTCACCAGATCTGAACCCCATTGAGCTGTTGTGGGAGCAGCTTGACCGTATGGTATGCCAGAAGTGCCCATCCAACCAATCCAACTTGTGGGAGATGCTTCTAGAAGCGTGGGGTGCAATTTCTCAAGCTTACCTCAACAAATTAACAGCTAGAATGCCAAAGGTGTGCAATGCTGTAATTGCTGCAAAAGGAGGATTCTTTGACAAAAGCAAAGTTTGATGTAAAAACAATGTTATTTCAAATAAAAATCATTATTTCTAACCTTGTCAATGTCTTGACTCTATTTTCTATTCATTTCACAATGCATGGTGGTGAAGAAGTGTGACTTTTCATGGAAAACACAAAATTGTTTATTCCTCTCTGGTTGGAATATAAATCTGGATTAAGGTTATATTGATGGGTTTTTCCTGAAGTCTGATATTATTTGGGCAATAAATATCCATTGCAATAAATCTCTTACCATTTTGCTACATATCTTCTCACAACTAGTACCACCTAGTATCTTATATTTTTAGTTTCTGAGTAAAATATTGTCTAATTATGTGACTCATAATGTCACATTCTTATCTTCTTTAGTTCACCCACTCTGAATTATGCACCTCATCACACAGAGGTCCATAAGCTGGGAGATGGGGGGTGGGGTGGAGGGGAATCCATCAGGCAGTGGGGTGAATCCATGGGGAAATGGGGAAAACGATTGGGCAGCATCCCGCATCACTCCCATACCATTCTACACCATTTCCCATCTGTCCCACTTTGTCCTATGAGAACATGGATAGTCACCTGTGTTTTCAGGGCTGTCTCTCAGCAAGCTGCTGCGATGCAGAGTGCACAGAGCAGAGCCACACTGGAAGTAGCCCTGTATCATGTCATAGGCTCCACCCTGCCTGTATCTTGGCAGTGTCCTAAGATGGGCAAAACACCCAATGTGATGAGGTCCTATATCTAGTTTCCCCTGTTTCATGCTTCACACATTCCATGTTCCTATAATATGTATAGGACAAATTTGGGATCTACATTCACATCTGAGTATGTCAACAGCTGAAAGCCCCTTTGGCATGCTGCACAGAGTGATATAGTGCTTTCAGTGTTCCACTAGGACTCTGGAGACCAAGGTTTAGATTCCCATTTTGCTCTGCAAACTCACTGAGTGATCTTGGGCAAATTACACTCTCTCAGCTTCAGATGAAGTCAAGAGAAAATCCTTCTAAACAACGCTTGACAACAATAACCTATAATAGGCTTGCTTTAGGCTTTTTATACACCAGAAATGACTTGAAGGAACACAACAGAAATGCACAGTATGATAAAATACAGTAGTTGGTTGCTTAACTGATAGACAGCTATTTGTCCTTTATTCATCAACCCAATTTGCATTGGCAGCTAAGAAATTTGTTTCATTATGGAACATATTGTAATATCAATATTCATTTTACACGTTTAATTTGTTGGTTTTACAGAGATCTGTAAGAACGTTTTATTGTTCAATCTAATATTTTAATAATTTATTTTTAATCTTGTTCATGTTTTATTCTGTATATTGTAAAGGCCTTTGGTTATAGACAATGAAGTTTATAGTGATGATAAAATGAGATACTAATCCTTAGATTTATCTGGAGGGCAAGCTGAAACTGAATTAAAAGATGTTTTGTTTTGCTGAGAAATGCTAAGGTAATAGTGTATTTCATAAGCAGAGTAATGAGCATTTAAAAGCAGAAGATGAGCAACATCCATCTCCAGCACCCGGGTCTATCAAAAAGAAAAAGCAGGCTTGATTTATTTTTATAAAAGCATATGAGATAACTTTACTTATAACTACTAAAGGTTTCATAACATCTCATGGTTAAAAATTCTGTGACATGTGTTCTTCAAATATGGAGGAAAGAGAAACATGCAGACTATAAAATGGAAGACAAATAAGTTTAGACAAACTATGTACTAAATGATAGAAGAAGACAGAGATATAGCTAAGAGCAAAAATCAAAAAAAATGGCATGAATACATGCTATCTCTGCATCTTAGAGAGACATACCAACAACCACTTAGCATAGGCATGGTAAGGTTGCCACCTCTACCATTTTATTTCTCTAGATTGAGGGCACAGTGCTACATGTGCAGCACAGTCATAGTCATGCTGTTATAGTTCATGGAGTTTGCTCCCAAGTGAAACTGCAATGACAATTAGCCTGCTGAAATTGACAGAAGGAAATGATAAGTAAATAGGCCTCCTACAGGAAAAGACAGGCATATGTCAATTTCCTTATTGCCATCATTTCTACTCCCCCCCCCCACCTATATATACAGTATTATCTTGCGTAAGTCGACTCCATATATAAGTTGAAGTCAGGTTTGGGGGCCAAAATGATAGATTCTGATATTTATTTTATTTATCGTGTCATAAGCTAATTGAGAATACAGTTATAATGTACAGAAAAACCATAAACAAAGTTAAAAATGTGGCATTATACTACATTTTCTTTGACCAGAAGCTTGCCACTTCAAGTGCCACTTCAAGTGCCTCACTGTAAAAAGGTCCTCCACTGTGCATATGTCAGAATTCAGACTGCATTGCAGTAAGTGGTCTGTGGTTTTCTCTTCTCTATACTCGCATCTCATGGACTCCACCTTGTAGCCCCGTTTCTTAAGGTTAGCTCTGCATCTCATGGTGCCAGAGTGCAGTCCATTCAGAACCTTTCAAGTTGCCCAGTTTTCTGTGTGCCCAGTTTCTCATCTGGCATCAGCCACTGTTTGAGGTTCCAGGTTTTAACCTGCCACTTTTGGACTCTTGCTTGCTGAGATGTTTCTACAAGTATCTCTGTAGATCTTAGTAAGCTATTTCTTGACTTAAGGCATTGGCTTGCTGGCCAATAACCAGAGGATGGGCCGGAGATGCCTTGATCCTTTCATTGCAGGCCGTAACTTCCTGACAGATGTCAGGTGGTGCAATACTGGCTAAACAGTATAATTTCTCAAGTTGTGCAGGGCGTAGACATCACGTGAAAATGTGGCATGCCTCACACTGTTTTAATGTGGTGAGATGTATTCCACACTGGGCATACATATTCATCAGCAGAGTAGCAAAGCACAAGGGTAGATGTCTCCACTGTGTCTGGTTGTGATCCTCAGGTTGTGCCAGTCAGCTGGATTCTGATACGACCCATGCATAAATGGAAGGCAATTCAGAAGAGAAGGGAAGTGCCAGTACTGCCTCAAGATGCCAGCTTGCCGTAACAACTGCTGCCATTTTCCCACTTTGGCATTCAAAAGGCCAGAAGTGGAGTCATGGTGTACAGAGTAGAGGGGATTGGTGTTTCTTTTAAGTTCTCCCAGGATGGACTAAGCTTCCACTTTTTGCCACTCTAGTCTGAGATTATTCCTTTTACTGAGAGTCAGAGCACTTACATTGACTCATAGATACAATTTCTAGACTTATACATGATTATATACAGTATTTCCCCCAATATCCTGACATCATTATGGTGTTTATTTCCCTTTCCTGCTCCACATAAGTTTTGGGATGTTTTCAACCAAAATTATAGCATGGAGAGGAAGACTCTCTTGGAACGGCTAATTCAAGGAGCGGCAGACTGGCAGGATCAGCTGAACTACAGTGTGTGCCCTTGTTTGCCAGGTCGAAGGCACAAAAATAGTAAGCATGCATTGAAATTAAGCGCCCGTTTTCTACAGGCTCGTTTAGAGGAAAATATGTTGAGATATGCATGCCAATGAGAAAAGGGATTCTTCCTTCCTTGGTTCATTATGCACTCTTCTCTCTCTTGTGCACACACAAGTCAACTGCCAAAAAAAAGCATCCATCAACTGGAGGGGAATTTTTAGGGAAAAATAAATACAAAGAGATGGATTAGATGAGAATGATTAAGAACCATGCATATGTCTAGTTTAGAAAGAAAATGCTGCAGTGATGAGTTTCTAGGAGTCATGTAAATGCCAAGGATTGAAAGATTATATAGGGCTTTACATGGCAGGCAGGTGAGTAAAAAAGCAGAGCTGAAACAAGGAAATGTTAGCATTGTGCTAAGGAAAGCTTCCTGTCAGATTTAGTGATGTTAACTTGTAGAATATTACTTGTATTTAAAGTATTAGAAGCTACAGCAATCGTGGGCCCTTCCACACTGCCTTTTTATCCAGGATCTGCTCATCTGTTTATCCCAGGTTATCTGGCAGGGGGGACTCATATATTCCAGTTTAAAACAGATAATCTGGGATTAGATCCTAGGATAAAGGACAGTGTGGGAGGGCCCTATATGGTCAGGGAGGCCAGCATGTAAGGTCTGAGAGCTTTAAATACAGTCACACAGCCATACTCTCTTCTGATAATGACAACAAAGAGCTCGGTCCAAGTTTCATGCCTTGTGCAATAAAACACTTTCGTAAATACTTGCACAAGGAAAGCATTCCGATCCCAGAGCATTCATTTCATGTTCCTGGAAGGCTATAAAAGAGCAAGAGAAAGCAAGAGAGAGATACTAAAGACTACATTTTTTAAAAAGGAGAGGAAGAAATGAATGTTCACAATCTACAAATCAACAGCTGGTTGTTTGTTCAAAAAGAAGAAACGTTTCAATAAGTTGTCTGTTGAAAACAGAAAGAAGAATCATAGAATCATAGAATATTATAGTTGGAAGAGACCACATGGGCCATCTAGTCCAACCCCCTGCCATGCAGGAAAAGCACACTCAAAGTATCCCCTGACAGATGGCCACCCAGCCTCTGTTTAAAAGTTTCCAAGGAAGGAGCTTCCACCAGACTCCAAGGCAGAGAGTTCCACCGTTGAACAACTGTTATAGTCAAGAAGTTCTTCCTAATGTTCAGGTGGAATCTCCTTTTCTGTAATTTGAACCCATTGCTCCGAGTCCTGGTTTCCAGAGCAGCAGAAAACAAGCCTTCTCCTCGTTCTTTATAGCATCCTTTCACATATTTATACATGGCCATCATGTCTTCTCTCAACCTTCTCTTCTTCAGGATAAACATAACCCAGTTCTTTAAGATGCTCCTAATAGGACATGGTCTGTTGGCTCATGTTCAACTTGCTGTCCACAAAGACTCCAAGATCTTTCTCACATGGACTGCTGTCAAGCCAGGCATCATCCATCCTGTATCTTTGCATTTCATTTTGTCTGCTTAAGTGTAGTAGCTTACATTTGTCCTTGTTAAAAGTCATTTTTTAAAAATAATCCTGTAACCTTACTTTCTGGATAACCCTCATATGTTAATTGCAATTAGCACTTCAGTCTTAATTTATATATGTTATGAATGAACAGAAATTATATGCTCCTTCTTATTATTCTTATTATTTTTTTCCTTCCTCACGTCACTGTTCACTTTATGAAGTCCTAGTTTGTAAAATGCCAATCCAGGAAGTCCCTGTTTATCTGATGGGTTAGAAACTATGGCATTTACAGGCTGGATTCACAATGGTCTATATCCCAGGAACTGATTCCAGATTATGTGCTTTGAACTGGATTATATGATTGTCCTTCCAGGCAGATCTGAGACCTCAGGCAAAAAAAAAAAAATCCAGAAAAAAAAGGGATTTCCCAGTTTGCTCCAGATTAACAAAATGCCTGGAAAGATCTGGAATTTAAGATAACCCAAAAATTAAAACAAACAAGTTACTTTTGAGAGTTTTGGCAGTGTAGAAGGGCCCTCGGGCTGGATCTACACTGCCCTATATCCTAGGATCTGATATCAGATTATCTCTTTTAAATTGGATTCTATGAGTCTACACTGCCAGATAATCCAGGATAATTAGATAACCTGGGATCAGATCCTGGGATATAGGGCAGTGTAGATTCAGCCTCAGAGAGCAGAATTGGTTGAAAAATGGAACCCAGATTTATTTGTGTGTGTGTGTGTGTGTGTGTTTAAGCTTATTTGAATTTCTTCCAATCAAAACAATAGATCTGAGTTAGATGGACCCATGCTGCAATTCTGCCCAAAACAAGTGTATATATGTCACTAGAAATTTTGCACTTAAGACCTTACATAAACTTTGCACTAGTGAGTAGCGGGCAGATTCTCCATCATGAATGAGTGCCATAAAGCTCAAAGGGCATGGCACATTGTTTTATCAAGTGGGCCTCTGCTTCCTACAACAGGAAAGATTATTGGTTACCACTCTTTTGTTAGTGAAGTAGGGTTCCTATATTTCATCTGGACCTACTAAATAAAGTGTTTCTGCTGTTCCAGAAAGGTTTGTGGAAATGTTGTGGTTTCTATGGTTCCCAGGAGTGCAAAATGTTTTTCAGAGCAAACGACAACCAAGGAAAAATGAAGCTTGAGGGTTTTAAAAAATCTCCCATATACCCATTGGGACAGACAGATTAGAAGGAAAGAACAGAACAACAAGAAAAGATCAGTAGTGTCCTCACACATACATAGCCATTAACAGTATCTCAGAGCTTGTTATGCTTTTGATGTTTGGCTGCCTTGGTATACTGTGAGACTGCTGTCCCCAGGCTCTCGAGACACATTTACAACAGACTATGGGGAAACAAGCAAGAAAATAAACACACTGCTGGAATCCAAATATCTTATAAACATGTCAATTACCTCCACATAGATAGTTAAATGATTGGGGTGAATGACATTATAAGCCAGGGTGTCAAATTCATTTTCATTAAAGGTCACATCAGCCTTATGGTTATCTTCAAAGGGCCATTGAATCCATGGATACAGAACCCATGGATACCGTGGGCCAGCTATAAACAAGGAAGATGCAAACAATACATATGATGGCCAGGATCTAGATTCAAAGCTCTCAATCCAGGGATATAACTGCAGTGGCCTATGCTATTTCTAGGAGAGATCATGTATGGTAAGAAAGAAAATGTTTTGCCAATGAACTTTCCTTGATATTAAGAAATGTGCCCATGCAAAAAAAAAAGATTCAAAACACTGACCTATGACTTTCAGAAGAGTTATGTAAGTCTCATAACTGGTTCCAGGTCTCCATCGTGGGCGCTGCTTCTCCCCTGTAAAGGCTGGGTTTGGTTCTCCTAAAGGTCTCGAGGAAGATGGCAAGGCCAGAGTGGAGGGAGAAGCCCCACTCCTTCCCCGGTGGGGGTAGTGAGGGGGCCCTGGGTTGGGTGGAGGGAAAGAGGGAAGCCTGGCTGGATGGCCAGGCAAGGAAGAAGCCTTTCTGGCACATGGCCAGCCCAGGGGGAGACAGGCAGAGACCATCACATTGAGGGTTTAAATGTGGGAAGCAAGCAGAATTCTGGGAAAGATAGTTTAGGGTGAGGCCTTTTGAATTCTCTGCCACAGGGGTCCTCACCTTCCCAAACTACATTTCCCAGAATGCTGCTTATTGCCTTGTGCCTCCTCCTCCTCTTTGAAAGTTTTGGTGGGGAAAAAGCCATGTTCATTTTCTAAAGAATTTTGAGATAAAAGGAGATTGTTGAGAATTGAATCAACCCTATGAGGTTGAGAGGCAGTAACTCCAAAGTGTACCTGGTAGGTTTCCTATAATTACAATAATAATAATAATAATTATTACTATTTCAAAGTCTGGGTTGGCATCTATTGGGGGTGCTTTGACTATGCCTTTCTGGCCTGGCAGGAGGGGGTTAGACTGGATGGCCCCTGGAGTAAAATGATTAAAACCCCCTAAAAGTCAATGAATGTGCAATGTTTTTTGAAACTTGGGGGAAATAGCTCTTGTAGTTTTTCTTTACAAAATGTTTATATATAATTTTAAAAAACTCTAAAATCAGTGGATGTGTGAAAATTTCCGAAACTTGGGATTGGGGTTACAGTAGTAAATGTGTTCTACCATTGTAGCAAGTTTCATCCTGATAGCTCTAAAAATGAAGGAGAAAGGCATCCCAGAAGCTTCCTCATATATGCAATTACATAACTAAAGTTGTCATTATATTATTATAATTATGTTACAGACCCCTTATGGCATTTTAGAAACACTTTAGAAACAATTTTCCACCCCCCCCCCAATCTAGTAATGAGTATTGAAACATTTTTTCATTGATCGCACAGGCCTAGTAAAAAGCAATATTTTATTTATTTATTTATTCGTATTTGTTCGCCGCCCCTCCCAATGGCTCGGGGCGGCTCACAGCATATCCATAAAACTATATAGTACATGCATACACCCATAGAACAGCTGTAACAAATGTTGCATGTAACAAGTACAAAAATGTTACAATAGTGATGAGAAAAACCACTGTGATGTAAAAAAAAACCAAACTACCACGCTAATGAGCATGAAAATTGTGACATTAATGACACAGGTAAACCTAGCATTAACTAAGTGCAAAATGAGCAATGAGCAAAAGTATAACAAAAGATGAATGTTAAGTGGAATTAAGTCAAGTGGGTTTCCATTGGGATATGCCCCTTAGCAAAAGATTTAGACACCTTTTCCCCAGATGATTAAGTCTTTCTGTGTTAATAACACTGCATCTATTGCTACCTGAATTTGTATGAATCCTGAGGGTATAACTGGAGAAATGAGGTATATTCATAAGCACCTCTTCAGCTGTGGAGCACATGCAGGCTACCCCTTCTCACACTAATTTGTGCACATCTTTCCCTATAGATCACCAGAAGCTGGAACGAGAGGCTCGGATCTGCCGCCTTCTGAAACATCCTAATATAGGTAAGAAAAACAACTTGTGATGATTATGTAATTGACAGCCAGGATTTTCCCAGTCTTTCTTTCCATCACTCTTTCTAGCTGTTAGAAACCAGACACAATTAAAAGGTAAGCCACATCAGGTGACATTTCTGGTTTGTAAAATAAAAAATATTGATTGATTGATTGATTATTGTTCCATGAACATGAATAGTTGGAATAACAGAAATCTGACAACTTCAATATTTTCTGTCAAAATATTCAGTGTGTGGTCTGGAATGCAATTGACTGACCCTTGTCTTCCAGACAGTGCATGAACCAATTTCATAGAAAGCACAGAGGTTGGCAGATTTCCATTATTCCAGTATCCACTGGAATGCATCCACTCAAACATATAGATGTCATACATTTTTTCAAAGCTATTTAACCCTTTTATTAGTATTCTGCCTTTTAAAATCTTTTCTTCCTTCTGTGTAAGAATTGACTTGTTTGTGAATATATGTGCCCCTATGTAGTAGTCTTCCACTCCATAATCTGTTTACAAGCCTTCCTTAAAAATAAAATCAGTGTGTGCTTGCATTTGGAGGTGGGGAAAAGGTTTTGCCCACACAGAACTATACTGCTCTCCCTCCCAACTTAAAAAAATGATCTGTTCCTGTGCCCCTCCTCCCCCTCAGCATGACCACGTAGTAATCCATGGAAAGAGATGGGTAGCCAAGAAGCCTCTGGCTATATCTCTATGGTGTCATGATGATGTCAGTATTATCCTCCAGAATCTGCGAGAGGTTTTAGGAAAGTTTCAAAAGATGTCTTCATCACCATGCATCTTGCTAGAGACTCAATAGCTGTAGCATAGAGATATAGCCTCATTGCTCCTGGCCATCTCACAGTGACTACATGGCCATGTCAGAAGAGAGCAGCTACAAGATAAGGTTCTTTGGAAGATGGGAGCTTGTTGCACAAGAGAAAGGTGTTGAATTTCTCCCTGTACGATGGTTTTAAAAAAGACACATGTCATCCTTATGTCACAAACATGACAACCTACATGCTGTCTATTTATAGCTGCACAGATTCCAGAACCTGGAAAATATATTTTTTGACATAGAACTGTGGTCCCCCAAAGCCATGTTTTCCAACTGATATGATTTTCAGGTAGAATGGGAGCAATCTGAATTTATATAGCCTAGGTATAGGTTTACTATCTTTTTGTCAAACTACTCCAGCATGATAGACTACCTGCAAGTTTAGAGAATATGAGAACCTGGGTTATTAGTGGGCTCCCTTACTTTTCTTTAGTGGAAACTCTCCAAGATGTGCTATGTGGGTCTTGCCATCTTTTCTATTTCAAAAAATGCTCCAGGGCAAAATTAAATCAGAGACATTGTGAGAAATTTAAAAAATTGCTAGATCTACCCTTCTGATACTGCTGGGAAAAGCCCAGCAGCAGTCCCTTTCAGATATTCAATAATGCCAGGCACTAATGTGAGCTATGCTATATAGCTGCTATTTGAGAGACTCTCTTCTTCGGTGGTTCCCAAATTTGACTTCATCTCACAGAATTCCTGGTTGTTGCCCAAGTCAGATAAGGCTTCTGGGAGTTGAAGTCCAAAACATATGGAGGACCAAACTTTGGAAATCACTGAGATAGACAAAGATTTGCTCCCTTATGTTATGCTTGTGTTGGCTTTGGTCCAGCATCAGTGCCATACTAGCATGTGTTTTATGTAATGGATGAGAGAGTAAGCACCGCTGTGCAGCATGTTGTGTTCAATAAAAGAGGAAATTAACAAAATAATCCCTTATCCCAAAAATATTTTGGAAATGGCAGGGAGGAATGTAGGAAGACTTCAGTTTGAATGTCTTTGATATAACACAAGTGCTAGATGAGTGATATGCTACCTCCATACAAGGAAATGCTCATTTCCTGAATGCATATCTCCCTATGAGCCATCGAGATGTTTAAGATCATCTGGAGAGCCCTGCTCTTGGTCTCTCCTTCTTCGCAGGCGCAACTGGCGGGGATGAGAGACAGGGCCTTTTCAGTGGTGGCTCCTCGGCTTTGGAACGCCCTTCCTAGAGTCATCAGATCGGCCCCCTCCCTCCTGACATTTCGCAAGAAAGTTAAGACTGGCTGTTTGAGCAGGCATTTGCTGATGAAATATAAAGGTTTAATTAGATATATGGAATGACGACGATGTGACGGAAACATGACGCTGAGACTGCAATTATATGTTTTTAATTGTTAATTTGTTGTTATATGGTTATTTTTTATTTGTTTGTTTGTGTTGTATTGAGGGCAGAGACTGCCTTGTGTAAACCATCCCGAGTCGCCTTCGGGCTGAGAGGGGCGGTATAGAAACGTGACAAATAAATAAATAGCAGGAATGTAAGGGGAAGCAAACCGAGAGCTATGGCAATGATGGTATGAAATATACTGTCCAATAAGTGTTTGTGATACCCAAGCAGTCTCATTTGGCATAACAGTCACAAGATAAACATGTAATGGTTTATCGGTGTGCAAAGGGGTATACAGCATTTCCCAATGTTCATACCCTTCTCAGCACTATCATCACTCATCATCATCACTCGCCTATTCTTGATCTGCATGCTCTTTCACAGTGAGGACATTGGTTTCCAGATGGAAGGTGGTCCTGGCAAGGGCTGGCTTGATATGCCTTCCTCTAGACATGTTTCTCCCTTTTGCCTTCCATTTGTGCCTCTGAATTCCACAACACTATTGGTAACAGCTGACCTCCAGTTAGAACGCTTGAGAGCCAGAATTTCCCATTTCTCTGTGTCTATGTTACAGTTTTTAAGGTTAGCTTTAAGCCTAACTTTAAATCTCTTTTGCTGTCCACCAACATTAAGTTTCTGTTCTTGAGATGAGAGTATAGTAACTGCTTTATGAGACAGTAATTGGGCATTCAGACAAGGTGGCCATTTCGTTGAAGTTGTTAGTGAAGCTGGATCAAAGCTTCGGTGCTGGTGGTCTTTACTTCTTCTGGCACGTTGATCTTTGTCCTCCTGTTTTCCCAAGAGATTTATAGTATTTGACAATGGTGTCTTCTTCCAAAGAAACAAATCACATAGAGAAACCAGTTCACCATCTTCAAATGATGAAGCCATGTAGCAGCAGTCTAATCGGAACCTAATCTGGAGTCCTCCAGATGTCTTGGTCCGATAGCTGATAGGGGAATGATAGATACTGCAGTTTAACACAACCGAAAAGGCCACCAGGTCAGTAAAAGGTAATTCAAAGTACCTAGGTTTTACACTTATCTTAGCCAAAAGGCCGAGAAGCAATTTTTACACACAAGGCTTTCAAACTATGATCAAAAATCCATTGTTATTTCCAACTATAATACACCTACTATGACTGTTGACCTAACAAATTCCCGCTGATTTAATGCTTAATGCCCTAAGTAAGTTGCCAGACTGAAAACTGACAAGGTCTCCTCTACCTTTAATGGTTGTACAAAAGATGGGATTTCAGCAGGCATTGCTTGGTACCTGGTTGTGTGACAAGCATTTTGAAATTCCTTCATCTCCAGAACCATAAATGCATAAGGGCTGGCTACGGTTTTCAGTCTGGTAACCCCACTTAGGATATTAACCATTAAAACAACGGGAACTCATAGGTCTATACTCATACTAAGTGTACTTTGGTTGGAACTATCAACTGCACAGCACCTCTGTCCATAGGTTTGAAAGTAACTCTTAAACATTGACCTGTTTCTGGTCTCAGGAATTTTGCTTTTAACATTTCTCACCTCACAACAAAACTGCCGACAGTTGGGTGGAATGGGTCACCATAGTGCAAGGTGACTGTCTTGCTCCAACTGCCTTGCTTCCATCATGAGATACTTGGCATTTGAAATATGTGGGCTAGAAGTAAGGATGGAGATAGAAGCCCCAAAATGCTAAAGCGGTGACTGTGATCTTGATTTACTCTGTCATGTTTCTCCTCTCCAGTGCTTGAGCTGTTCTTATCTTGACAGTTGCTACTTACCTAGTGGGACTTTTACCCAGAGTGAAATAACACAATATCCAGTCCAAGCTTTCCTTTCCTCATGACTATAATCCGAGCAACAGTATCAGATATCAAAAACTTGCTGTGCTTTTGTATGATGAACAAAAGGCTAACATGGTTAGCAGCAAGCTGTAAGGGTGTAGAATGGCAATAAGCAGAGAGCAAAATGCACGTACAAAATGAATGCTGGTTCTACAAGATTTTGGAGGCTGGGGGTAGTAGAGATATGAAACTTCTTGTTTAGCTTTGCTGATTCAGTCAGTTAAATTATTATTTTGTTCATTCATATGGATCCTTCATTTTTAAAAAGGTCTGTTCTTAAAAAAAACACCCATGTAGCTACAAGGTAGCATCTAATGAAAATAAGGCACAAGCAGCTTACTAGGTTTCTATATTTTGTTATTGCCACTGAATTTGTAAGTAGGAGATTATCCTATGCAGTCATACTTGAGTGGAGTTAGGGCCCTTCCACATAGCCATGTAACTCAGAATATCAAGGTAGATAAATCACAATATCTGTTTTGAATAATAATAATAAAGGGACTCGAGGTGGCTTTCAGAGGGACAAGCCCAAGAAATACAGATTAAAATAAGCACAATTAAATAAAATCAACAACAACAAATCAGGTAAAACATGTCACAGTCACAAAGCAAACATCATAAAAACAGTATCATGGCTGAACAATAATAGATGCTGAATTTGGAGGGCTCAGAGTAGGTGCAATGGTTCTTAAATAGAGCCAAGGGGAAGTGCAAAATTCAGTAGAGCCAGGTTGGAAGGGTAATGCCCTTAGCCGTTAAAGTGTCAGGATTCCAAAAGAGGGCCAAACTAAAGTGCAGGAGCTTAGGTAAGGTTGAACTGGGTTATTTGAGTCCACACTGCCATATAAACCAGTTCAATGTAGATTTTATACAGTTGAGTGGAAGGGGCCTGAGTGATATCCATATCCATCATTTTGCTCTTCAATCTTGTATTTCATTCCATCTCCTGAGGAGTACAGACTTTATCAAAGGGAAAAGAAGATTATCATTGTAATTGATATCGAGCAGGAACTTGGAGTCTTGCCGTGAAGGCAGAGACCAGTCAGACCTACCAAAGAGGATCTGGTATAACCCTGGTGAGAAAGGAAGCGACTAATTGGATTTTCTCTGAATTTTCCAAAATAAAATCTCACCAAAGTTGAAGAAATGTCACTTAGTTGTTTTATTTCATTCCAGCTGGAGCGGATGTTAAACTGCAATTATTTGCCAAAAGCCGACATAAAGCACAAGGCAAAACATCACATTTTTATAGACAAAACAGAGCTGTCAAAGTTCAAACTTCCCGCCCCCCACCCCTTTGCCAGCTTCGTGCTGATTGGTTGGAGTCATCAGCTGGCAGGGAGGCGCGGCCGGCTTTGCCGCACCACAGGCAATCAGGAAGCCTGTGCCGCCTCGGGCTCTCGGCCAATGGGAGCAGAGGAGACGGTCCAGGCGGGAAACAATGAACCGGGAGGAAAATATGAGTGGATTAAATGACTTAATGTTTGTCCAAGTGCCAGCGATAACTCAAAGAGTCCTCAAGCTAGCTTTTTTATTGTTCCAAGTGAATAAAATAAACATCTTGGTCTGGCGTGGCTGCCAGACCCTGGTAATCCTTAGTCCTGGATATGGAATCAATAGATGATATCTTCTCTTTGGTATCGGCCGAAGCAGGGCCGTAGCCAGGATTTTGATTTGGGGGGGGGCTGAGTTTGGTTCGGGGGGGGGGCTGAGACTGGGTGGAAGAGGGTCTACCCTAGCAAACCTTTTGTATTGTTATCCCAATAACCCCATTAATGTGGGATACAATGAGCATGGTTTTTTTTTAAAGATTTTTTATTGTATTGTTATACTACATTTACTCTTACTTTACATTGCTTTAGTTACAATACATTTTTCTTCCCCCTGACCCTCCCCTCCCCCAAGGGTCCATTTCTTTTTTCTTTCCACCCCCAGGCAATCACGGCATGTGCCGCTCTAAACATCATCATAACTAATTTTTGTTCTTGCGCTTTGATTTTACTATCCCCGCATATCCCTTTAAGAGAATATCCATATTTAAATCATTTTTATTTTTGTATATAGTTCGATCTTCCTAAAAAATTGATTCCAGAACCTTTGTATCTCCTTACACTCCCACCAGAGATGTGCGTACCAGGCTTCTCTACTCCCACAGTGCCAACATTTCGGATTTAGACCCTGGATCATATGTGCCAGTTGGATTGGTGTCCTGTACCATTTTGTTATTACTTTCTGCTCTAGTTCCCTATATTTTTCTATTTTTATTTTATAAATACAATGAGCATGGTGATCAGATCATGATATGAATAGACATAACAGTTTAAATAATGTACCAGTAAGGCCTTTTCACGGACCACCCTGAGAAATTCGGGGAGGGGGGGCTGAAGCCCCCTTAGCCCCCCCTGGCTACATGCCTGGACCGAAGGAATGGAAACAATGACTGAGGCAGTTGGGATATCCAAATCCTCCTGAAGGCAGGATGTCCCCTTTGTGAGGAATAATTAAATCACCATGGGGCACGTCCTTCAGATGGGCATGCTCTGACGTCCGAAGGTGTGTGCTCATTGTCCTATTGTTCATGCAAGGGTTTCTGTTGGGTCCTTTGTGTTAGGGAATTATCTGGCTCAGGAAAGGAGAAGCCTGAGGCTTTCCTGGGGTTTTGAGGCGTTGGGGTCACATAGAGGTGGCATTCCATATTTTATATCACACATAGAAATATGGGGAAAAGGAAAAACCATATAGGGGAATCATAAGAAATTCAGAAATAAAGGGAAAGAAAATCATATCAGCCCTCCCCATCCTCCCAGAGTCAATCTCATAAAGTATGGAGAGCATAATGTTTTTCTTGACCAACCTTTAGCTTGGATATGTAAATGTTTCTCAGCTCAAAAGGGAATCCCTCTTGTTTGTGAGTCGTTGACTGAGATGGGAAACCAATTGGAGAGCTGTTAATTCTCTAGCCCAGTTGTGTCTCAGATGGAAAAAGTCAAATAACTTTTGTGGTATGGTTTTCAGTAATAAATTTGTTACCTTCTGCTATATATGAAATATAGGGCATAAAACCTTGATTAGATGTACACACTATCTGCCATGGGAAGGGTCCCTGTTGTTGTTGTTGTTAGTGTTTTTGCAAATTGACCAAGACTTTACCCCTATTATCTAGCCCAGTGTTTCCCAACCTTTTTTGAGCCACAGCACACTTTTAACATTAAAAAAATCCGGGGGCACACCACCAACCAAAATGACACAAAATGACACTCTAACACAGTAAAGAATGGTTGGGGGTTGGTGGCCTGCTGGGAGCAGCTGCTGGGAGTGCTGAAGCTGGGGAGGGGGCGAAGCCAGGCTGCGCCATGCCCTGCCCCCTACCCCCGGCTTCATCTCTCCCAGCAGCTGCTCCAGTCTTGAGGGGACAGTGCCAAGCCAGCAGTGCCAGAGCCAGCACAATGCTGGCTTGGCACTGTCCCCTCAAGGCTGGAGCAGCTGCTGGAAGTGCCGAAGCTGGGGGAGGGGGCAGAGCCAGGCCGCGCCATGCCCCGCCCCCTCCCCCAGCTTCAGCTCTCCTACAGAGGAGGAGCATGACCGGTGAATGGCCTTCAGTAGGCGGGGCTCTTCCTCCACGCGGCTTCAGCAAAAGAGGGGCGAGAGTCATGGTGTGAGTCATGGCGGATTGGAGGCTGGCTGGGGAAACAGCCGAAGGAGGCGGCGCACCGGTCCCTTCTTCTTTTTCTTCGCCACTGCCCGGCCCTTCCTCCTCCCCCCCCCCAAGCAGCAGGAGTTCGGCAGGAAGGGGGGGAGGAAGGGGGGCAGAGAGCTTTTCTCGCGGCACAGCAGGAGGTCCGTCACGGCACACTAGTGTGCCACGGCACACTGGTTGAGAAAGACTGATCTAGCCTGATGTCCTTGTCCTTAGCAAAACTATAAATTACTATCTCTTATGGGCGGGGGCGGGGGTTATGTTTGACTTCACTATGGCTGGATGTACTCCATGCTGATTACATCTTGGCTTCTAGCTGTGGCTAAAGATATCGAGAGTTTTTAAATTTTGTTTTCATGTTTCTGTGTCTCCAAAGACAGCCTGGCACACCATTCAAAGCTTTCCCTTCTGATTACTTGTTTTCCTAACAGCAGCAGAGCCCCAAGCTGTCTTGTTGAGGTGGGAAATGAAGAAACCGCGCACACACATTGTGTTGTCCTCTTTTCCACAATGGAGTAGATGATGGGAGTATTGCCACTTTAAAAAGAAAAACAGGAGGAAGTGGCAGCAGGTCACCTGAATTCTTTTATCAGAAAAAAATAATGATACTGAAAGCCTACCGTTCTTGCTGCCCAAAGAGATGTTCCTAATCCCCTGCCCATCTGTATTTATATTCCAGAGCACAAAGGAATATTCCACTCTGTGAATCCTCTGCTGAACTGTAACATATCTGTCAGTCCTCTGGACAAATCATAATACCCAGGGTAACAGTGATAGAAGAACCATACACAATATCATTGACAATTAAAATGGATTAATAGCACTATCATTCTCTAGTGTGAATGAGCATCTGAACTCATCTTTTCTAGCCTCTACCATTTTGAGATACATACATGAAAGTGTGTGTGTGTGTGTGTGTGTGTGTGTGTGTATATATATATATATATATATATATATATATATATATATATATCCTTCCAGACCAGAAAGTTGAGCATGGTAGAAAAGTGTTGGGTCATGGAATGGATGATCGCAAATGTAGGAAACTCTGTCCACACCATAGTTAACCTTCATGGCCATGCAAGTGGGATTCTCCACCCCATTCTACATTCTTGGAGGCCTTAGTGGTTCAGCTACATAATATTAGACTCTGGAAAGTTTGCTCTTTCCAGTAGGCTCCAGCATAAGCAAAGTACTGCAGCTTCTTTCAGCTTGTTTGTCTTTTTCGTTAACATTTTTTCCATCTTGACCATACAGTGATACTGTGACAGCTTAAGAGTTTAATTCATTCTGTAACAGAGCAAATTTTCCTATGGAAATGCATTGAAATGCTGTTAATCTGTTCCGGCCCCATGACCCCCCACCCATTTTTTGTAATGTGTTCATAATAAGAACATTTTCTTTATAAATAACAAATAATGTATAAATGCACATTCAGATAGAACAATAAAAAAGAAAGATCAACTTTAAAATGGTAGAAACACAATGTTGTGGCAAGGAAGCACAAAGCACCAAACGAAGGGGCAGAAGCATCATTTTCTTCATACTGTACTCATTCCAGCCTCCCTCCCTCTCTTGCTCTCCCCCCCCCTCGTTGTGAAGCCAAACATACCAGGAATAAAAACTACACAAAATCAGCTATCCCAAAGTTCCTCAAAGCAGACAAGAGTAAAGCAGATAGCAATCTCCCAAATCAGACATGAGCATAAGGCACACAGGCATGAGGCTCAGAGGCTGCTCCTGTGCTAGCTCCTAACGCAAAATGCATCTCTATGTCAAAGCGAAATACAAGACACTCTTAAGTTGGGATGCTCTTAAATCAAGATTCTGCTGTACTCTTAAGTTCCTTGGCACCCTTGTTTTCATGGTACAGTACAACATTTGCATCTATGGGAGATATGCTCACAGTCTTTGTATGAATACACAAAACTATAGGTAATGGCAAACCTTCTTAAAATGATAGAGTTACAAGCTGGGTAGATGCGGGAAATACCATGGATGTATCATATCTGGACTTCAGTAAGGCCTTTGTCAAGGTCACCCATGACCTTCTGGCAAACAAACTAGTCAAATGTGGGGTAGGCAAAACTACGGTTAGATGGATCTGTAATTGGCTAAGCGAATGAACCCAGAGGGTACTCACCAATGCTTCCTGTTCATCCTAGAAAGAAGTGACAAGCAGAGTGCCACAGGTTCCATCCTGGGCCCAGTCCTGTTCAACATCTTTATTCATGACATAGATAAAGGGTTAGAAGACATGATCATCAAGTTTGCAGACAACACCAAATTGGGAGATATTGTCAATACTCCAGAAGACAGGAGTATTAAGTTCAACAGGGACAAATACTCCACTTAGGCAGAAAAAATGAAATGCAAAGATACAGAATGGGGGATGCCTGGCTCGAGAGCAGTACGTGTGAAAAAGATCTTGGAGTCCTTGTGGACAATAAGTTAACCATGAGCCAACAATGTGATGTGGTGGCAAAAAAAGCCTGCATCAATAGGAGTATAGTGTCTAGAGTCTAGACTGAGGGAAGTTATGGTACCCATCAATTCTGCATTAATCAGACATAACCTGGAATACTGTGTCCAATTCTGGGCACCAAAATTGAAGGGAGATGTTGTCAAGCTGGAATGTTTCCAGAGGAGGGTGACGAAAATGATCAAGGGTCTGGAGAACAAGTCCTATGAGGAGTGGCTTAAAGAGCTGGGCATCTTTAGCCTGAAGAAGAGAAAGCTGAAAGGAGACATGATGCCCATGTATAAGTATGTGAGAGGAAGTCACAGGGAGGAAGCTTGTTTTCTGCTGCTCTGGAGACTAGGACGCGGAACAATGGCTTCAAACTACAAGAAAGAAGATTCCATCTGAACATTAGGAAGAACTTCCTGACTGTGAGAGTTGTTCAGCTATGGAACACTCTGCTCCAGAGTGTGGTGGAGGCTCCTTCTTGGGAGGCTTTTAAACAGAGGCTGGATGGCCATATGTCAGGGGTTCTTTGAATGCAATTTTCCTGCTTCTTGGCAGGGGGTTGGACTGGATGGCCCATGAGGTCTCTTCCTACTCTATGATTCTATGAAGGACTTTTGGCTCAACAATACCATAGTGTCTGACTTGAGGACCTAGAGAGGACACATTTGATCAAATAAAGAAACCACAGCTGCTAATCCCACTCATATGGAGGCCATACTGTATTTCTTTTTAAATAAACCTTTGTACTTTATTTGATCAATTTTCATTGAATTCCCAGGAATGTTGAATGTGTAGTGGAATGGAGAAATGAAATAGGGTCAACCAAAGAGATCTTGCTACCTGAAGTTGAGTAAGAAATTGAGCAAGAAACCACCCTCAGCCCCTGTTCCCACAAAGTATATAATATGCAAATTGAGTGAGGTTATTTTAGCAAAATAAAAAAAACCTAGGTAGTACAAATCTGACAATAAACAACCAGCAACTTTGTGTCCTTCCATGACACCACTGTTCTGTTGCTGAAGGCAGCTGTGCCTCCTTGTCGAAGAGGATGGCTGGCCTAGGAACGGGTGCCAGGAAAGTTATGCTGAGGAGCCTCCTTGGAGCCTGTGCTCCCCCTGAGCCTGTCTGCAGCAGTCTTTCAACCGGCTGCCCTTCTCTCCACCTCACCGCTCCCTCCCCTTCACGCAGGCACACATCCATGCACGCCCACATGGCCTCTGCTTTATAAATGTTTCAGATCATAAAGAGCCTGTCAGCTTCAATCTGTCTTGGGCAAATGCCTCCGCAGCAGCGTCAGGTCTCCTTTCCATCAGGCCGAGCCACAGACTGCGCTGGACCAAGCTGTTACTACAGCAACCAAGGCATTTCCTCCTTTCCTCCCCTTTGCCCTAAATGCAGGGATGCTCCCCTGGATAAACAAAAATTTAATATGAACAATAACAATAATCTACAAAGGAAAGCAACTGAGAGGTGCGAGATGCACGGCGTGAGAATCAGATACATAAGAAACCAGAGCGAGGGAAGTTTTCAAAGCAAAGGAAATCATTCTTCCCTTTGGAATGAAAATGCTTTTTTTATTTATTAAGCTTTAAAACACTGCTATTGTTACATTTTTTTCAAAGACATTGTGACTAAAATCAAACCGAGACTTTGATGCAGGAAAGCTCTTTCTTATAGGAAAAAAATAGTTGGTATATTTATTCAGCCTACTGTTTGTTATTTATGTGCTGTCACATCGATTTCAGCTTATGTATATATTTTAAATGCCTGACAGGAGCTGGGAATGAATTAAAAACAGGCCTTAAAAATATCATACTGTAGTAACATTTGTTTTTGCCCCCCTTTTATAAGCATACAATAATAATGACTTCACCATGTCAGATAGACCAGGCATGGGCAAACTTGGGAACTTCAGGTGTTTTGGACTTCAACTCCCACAATTCCAAACAGCCTCAGGCCCCTTCCTTTTCTTCTCCTTTTTCGCTTAAGCGGCTGAGTGGGGAAAGGAAAGGGACCGTTAGGAATTGTGGGAGTTGAAATCCAAAACAGCAGGAGGGCCCAAGTTTGCCCATACCTCAGATAGACACTGTGTTGTGATTTATGCCATGCTGGCTTGGCTTGTTAAATATATAGATGGCCCATCTTCCATTAATTCTGCATCCATGGATTCAACCATCCACAAACTGAATGTGTGTGTGTGCACACATACATTTATACATGCAACATATAAAATCCAAAAGGAAAAACCTTATTTTGCCATTTAATATAAATGGTATCATTTTACTACCCCACTGTATATAATGGGTCCTAAACATGGTAGTCCTGAAATCAAACTCAATGGACACCAAGGGCCCATTGTTTTTTCATCTCCAGGTTGTTACTTTCTAATGTGTTTTTCTCAGCTCTGGTCTTGTTCTTGTAACAACAGCTTGTTATATCAAAATATAGCCGGTAACACATTTTGTGTACAGAAAGATGCTATTGGAGTTCAAGAGAAGGGAAGATATGTTGGCAGCTAGGTGTAAGTGTAATGTTTTCTCCAAAAATTAAAAGTGTGCACATTTCTAAAAAACCCTCTGAGGATGTAGTCAGGTTTTACACTTGATCTTAGCCAAAAGGCCGAGAAGCAATTTTTACACACAAGGCTTTCAAACTATGACCCAAAATCCGTTGTTATTTCCAACTATAATACACCTACTATGACTGTTGACCTAACAAATTCCCACTGATTTAATGCTTAAAGCCCTATGTTGCCAGACTGAAAACCGACGAGGTCTCCTCTACCTTTAATGGTTGTACAAAAGATGGGATTTCAGCAGGCATTGCTTGGTACCTGGTTGTGTGACAAGCATTTTGAAATTCCTTCATCTCCAGAACCATAAATGCATAAGGGCTGGCTACGGTTTTCAGTCTGGTAACCCCTCTTAGGATATTAACCATTAAAACAATGGGAACTCATAGGTCTATACTCATACTAAGTGTACTTTAGTTGGAGCTATCAACTGCACAGCAAGTCTGTCCATAGATTTGAAAGCAACTCTTAAAAATTGACCTGTTTCTGGTCTTAGGAATGTTGCTTTTAACATTTCTCAACTCACAACAAAACAATTGGGTGGAATGGGTCACCATAGTGCATGGTGACTGTCTTGCTTTAACTGCCTTGCTTCTATCATAATCACTGGCACCGCACCACATTTTATGTGTGGTGCTTGCAAATGTATCAAGGGAGCAATGTACCCAGAAGCTACACAACCGTGCATCCAAGACCTGATGTCAGTTGCCTTTCATTGTTCAGCGTACACCATTATCCACGGTGTGATTGTGGACTGTAGTTTAGCAGCCAGATGGTAGGGGATTGATGGACCAGGAAGAGAAGAACAGGGCAACTATGCCCTTTTTAAAAAACAAAAATCTGCAAATGTGACGCCTCTGTGTGAATAATCAAAATGAGAGCTAGTCTGAAATAAACAGTGTAATGTTATGGCTTTCCTTTCTTCCCTAAGGAATGAGGCAGTTTTTGTGGCTGATATCTGGATCCACAAAACTAGTGTTTGAGTAAATCTCCCACAGAAGGGTTTCTATTTTTTTAAGACAATGGACAGAGGTGCTGTGCAGACTCAGTGTGCAGCTACACTCTAGAATTATTGCAGCTTGATGCTACTTTGACAGCTGAGGATCAATGTGATGGAATCCTGCATTTGTAGTTTGGTGAGGCATCAGCATTCTTTTGCAAAAAAAGGCAAAAGACTTTGTAAAACTGCAACTCTCAAAAGTCCATAGTATTGAACCAGGAAGTTATAGTGGTGTCGAATTAATTCTACACAGGATGGTGCATTACTTGGCTCTCTGAGATTTTGTAAGCTTTGTTCTCTTTTCCCGGAATCCCTTTTCTCAGTGAAAAGACATAATGCAACATCATATTTGCTTTCTCTTCTATGGGGGTGACTAGGTATCATTGAAAGAAAGGACTCCTGTACATTTAATACTTCTATTAGAAAAAGCAAGTTTAGGAGATGCATCTTATCCTACAGGGGTAGAAACATTCCTTTGGCGCAATTAATGGACTGAAGACCGACAGGTCGCAGGTTTGAGTCCGGGGAGAGCATTCCTCTGTCAGCTCTGGCTCCCCATTCGAGGACATGAGAGAAGCCTGCTACAAGGATGGTAAAAACATTAAAACATCCTGGCTTCCCCTGGGCATTGTCCTTGCAGATGGCCAATTGTCTCACAGCAGAAATGACTTGCAGTTTCTCAAGTCACTCCTGACATCAATTTTTTATTGTTTCTTCCTCTTTTACAATTTAGTAAGAGGCACACAGATGCAATCCTCTATAGCCTAAGATCATCAACCCCATTATTAAGACTGGCAATTTCTCAACTTCCCACTGCAACTGTGCCTTACAACAGCACAAAGAGCTAAGTATTATTGCTGTACATTATCTCTATTTTGAAAGGAAAAAAACACTCAACTGTTTTTGGAGAACCCAGCTACTGTTGAAGTGACAAAAACTGGGCACATATTTCCACCCACTGGTCATTTGGCAACTTGTCACCAAATATGCTTCCCCCTCCTTCCACAGAGACACAAGAAGGAGCTGTACACAATGGCAGTGCTTCTCTGGAGGATTGTGTTAACAGAACAAGATAACTTAACAAGACCAATCTGGTTGCTATTTATACCCAGAAAGCCTTTCTCTCCTCCACTCACACCCCCAGTGTTCATTGCTGCCTGGGAGCTCAGGAGTACCGTTCCTTATGAAAGCGGCACAAACAGAGTAATTATCTATCTACTCATGGCCTGGAATGTTCCAAAATGCTGCTGGCTGGAATTAAAGAGAACAAGGCAGAACTGATTGCTCCCAGAATCAGATGGCATCAAAGGTGTTACCCAGCCACTTACCCAGCCAGGGACGAGGGGCCTGGATTGAGAAAAGACCTATTAGTACTATGAACACTAGTGCTGTCAGATACACTAGTCTTGGGGCAGATGTCTAAAGGGCTTCGCTCGGGAAGAAAAACCGAGTGGAAAGAAGGAAATGGAGTAATCCACAAGCATATGTGAAAGGAAATGTCCTTTATGTTATGTTATTTGTCAGCAAACCTGCTTCCACTTCTGGAGGTTACAAGACATTCAAGATGCTCAGTAATTTATTCAAGTCTTGTAAACAGAGAGCCACCACTTCCTTGATTGACCCAATCTGCCTAAGTAAACAAAAAGGCACGAGGACCTGTTTGCTTTTGGAAGCTGAGTAAGATAATCCCTGGCTAGTATTAGGATGGAAGACCACCAACAAATCCAGGTGCTGCTGCCTAAGCCATTCATTGGAACCCCAGAAGTCAACAGTGACTTGATTACACACATACACATGTGTAGCCTTCTTATTTTTGCTATGTCTCCCACTTTACCAAGCATTATCATCATTTCAAATCTTACAATATGTCCTGTGTTTTTAAAATTGTGTTATCTTATATGTATGTGTGTTGATAGTTTTTAAAATAATTTTATGTGATATTGTTTATACTCATATACCGTTTCTGTTATGCTGCACATTGGAGTGCCTTGTAAGCCGCCCCGAGTCCCTTTTGGGAGATAGTGGTGGGATATAAATTGTTGTTGTTGTTGTTGTTATTATTATTAAGAATATTAGTCTCAGTTTAATAACCTCTGCTTCTAGTGAGATTCTAGACCTTATTTGCTCTAATATTCATTATTTTATCTTTTTAGCTCTCCATGGTATTCATCTAGCTCTTCTCCAGCACCACCAAATCAGTTTATTTCATTTTTGTCACCTTTCTTTGCAGCCAGCTTTCAACACCTTACATAGAAATTATAAATACTATGGATGCAATATGGGGCTGTTATAGAAGGGTCCCATAAGACCCTAAGTCCACAGTCTAAAATTACCTAGATGCACTATATAATGGGAAGACATTTACATTTGAGCTGGAGCTTTGCATCCTATTTAGCATCATGAGGAAGGAGACCCTTGCCTTTAAGAATATAATAAATGAGGTTCCAGATAAGACAGAAGTACTCCTGGTCAGTCAAAAGGCTGAACAGGGGATAGGGTTACAGCCTGTGTTAGACAGGGTTACTCCCCCTGAAGATGCAGGTTTGCAGTTTGGGAGTGATCCTGGACTCATAGCTGAGCCTAGAATCCCAGGTCTCGGCTTGTGTGCCAGCTGAGCCCGTTACTTGGGAAGTCTGACTTGGCTATGGTGTTTCCATGCTTTTCTTACATCCCAAATCGACTAGTGCAATGAACTCTACATGGGGCTGTCTTTGAAGACTTCCCAGAAGCTTCAACTAGTCCAATGGTTGGCAGCCAGGTTGCTCACCGGAGTGGCGTACAGGGAGTGTACAACTGCTCTGTTATCCCAGCTCCACTGGCTGCCGATCAGCTTCTGAGCACAATTCAAAGTACTGGTTTTAACCTTTAAAGCCCTAAACGGTTCTGGCCCAGATTACCTGTCCAAATGCATCTGCTGTTACCAACCATCACAGAGTTTAAGATCATCAGGAGAAGTCCTGCTCTCGATCCCGCCACTTTAGCAAATGCGGTTGGTGGGGATGAGAGACAGGGCCTTCTCAGCAGTGGCCCCCTGTCTGTGGAACTCTCTCCCTAAGGACATCAGGTTGGCCACCTCCCTCCTGTCCTTCAGAAGGCAATTGAAGACTTGGCTTTGGGACCAGGCTTTCGATTGGTGGACAGCGGCAATTGGAAAGAAAATTAGGATATCTGCAACATTGGATTTACCCAGACTAGGATTTGGTTTTAATTGGCATGTTTAATTTATTATTTAATGAATTGTGTTTTTAAGGATTTCTAATTTTTTAGTGTAATTTTGATTGTTTATGTTGATAGCATCATATGATGCTTGTGTGAGGCCACCCTAAGTCCCCCTTTGGGGGGGGGAGAAGGGCAGGGTAGAAATGCATGAAATAAATACATAAATAATACTGGCAAGTTTGGGTTGTTTTTCTCCCCAAATCTCTAAATTTCTTCTTATAGATCCCTTCATTGGCTGCCAGTTCAGACCAGAGCCCATTCCAAAATTTTGATTTTAGTATTTAAAGCCCTGTTCTCAAATCTTTTTTGTAAGAGGTCAAAGACTTTCCTTTTTGATTCGTCAGATTCGTCAGATTGAGATGAGTAATGACTGGTGGAGGTGTTGGTGACTTCATCTCATGTATATTTATAGTGTTATGTTTTATTGTCATTGATTGTATATCTATGTTGTGTCCTGTGATGAAAATAGTGTTATAGATAAAGGTTAGTATTATTCCAGTGGCACTACATGTAGTTTTAATTTGCTGTATCAGGGATATACCGTAATCCTTTGTGGGCTAGCAAAAATAAGGCAGCTGCCTCAGACTGTAGATGCTGGGAAGGCATAGGCAAGTGTGGTCAGGGCTATGGCTGTCTGCAGCATTTTTTCACCTAATTTTTTGTGATCAGGTGTGGTGAGAGGGGCTTTCCTTTTGCCTGTGTTAGATTTGTAAATGGTCTGGCATATGAAGGAGCTCTGCCTCAGGCAACAAAATGTCTTGGGCTGGCTCTGCTGGTCTCTCTCAAATTATTAACATCTGAAGTCTGCTGTGTTTTTCATTATATATGTTCAAACCTTGCCATACCTATTGAATAATTCAGGTGCGGATATTCCCAAGAGAAAAATGCCTTATTAAAAAGTGGCATTTATCTTGTGACTTCCAAGAAAGAAGAATATGAAAACTTGTGAGTAATTTGGACCTTTCCTGATGGTGTGCATGGAATGTTCTTGTTGAGTACAAGAGGAAGCCGTCTCCTTGCTGGGTATCCCAGAATCAATCCTAATTTAGCTACCACCATGGCCTAGCCATATTTGGCAACATCTTTTTTGGGTAGGGTAGCTTATGTGGTGCAATGTTTTGAGTGTTGAGGTGAGTCTATATGGGCAAGAAAACCCAGATTCATTCTGAATTGGCTTCTGAGTGTCTTCATGACATTCTACTACTTGAGTATCATGGGTTATCCTGGATTAAATTAGGTTTGCCATGCTTCAGGCAAACCAGAATAAAATTTAAAAAGCAATAGAAGTGGTTTCAGCACTCAGTTCTGCTCTAGAACAAATACCTTGAAGTGCAGAAAGAAACATGCACTCAAACCCACTTCAGTGGCCATCACCCTAATCCACCAGAGAAAGGATTACGGTGTTATCATTGTTGGCTCCTTTCCCCTCCTTGTTTCGTAGCTGTACGCTTTATGGCTGTTTTATTCCTGACATGTCTTCTTTGTTGTCTCTATGAATGATGTATTAGAATTGTGCCATGTTTTTAGGACTTGGCTTGATTGAGGAACACTGCTTAAAGAGCCAAGAATCTAGATGGGTACTTGGCAGAATAGCTGGGTGTGCATAGTACTTTGTGTAGTGGTGTTATCTCAGACCATCTCTCAATCCACTCAATTCCCTGGTTTTTGAAAGAAAAAAAAAGAGAGTCATTCTTGCTGTCAAATGTGTTGTTCTTGTGTCTGTACTACTCTTATACAAAGAGTAGAGGCATGTATAAATTTGCAATACAATTAGAGTTCTACTGTGAAAAACTGAAGCCTTGCCATTTCAGGCCATGTCATTCAAACAGTGTTTATACTGGAATCATCAAATGTGTTATGGGAGAGTAACCAATCAACAATGAAAATGTTGATTGGTTAGTCACTTGAGACCTTGAAGGCCACCAAATGTCATTTCAGTTCTTTCCTATACAGTTGATGAAAGCCACACAAAATCAACTGTTAGTGGCTTACTGGTAATCAGTGGCAAAATAGCTCTAAAGATGTTGTTAACCTGTAGAAAAAAGGAACTCATTAATTTATTTATTTTTGTTTAAAACAGTAATACAATGTAAATTTTAGTTGCATACAGTAACAATGTTAGAGCTTACATTATATTTCCAGGCTACTGAAAGGTCATCAATATTTTTAACATTGTTTAAGGGGGTTATCTTGCTATTGGGCAAGCGGACACCCTGTCCAGTCTGCAGTGTGGCACTGCTGGTAATAATAGTCAATGCCTCATTGGGATAAGGAAATTCTTTCTTAAGGTGGCATGTCTTTTCTGTTTAAGAAACTACCACTGTGCATGAGGATCTAGCCAGTTTTAGGGTTATACCCATTTTATTTTGTTGGTAGTGGAGAGCAATTTTAGGCATTGCCATGCTGACAATTTCTTAGACATGGTTCAGGGGTGTGTGGATGAGTCTTTTGTCCCAATTTAAACAAACCAAGCCTGTTGTCTCCCTGTTTGTAGTAGATGTTCTGTGCAGGACTGCATTCTTCGTTGCCTTGGAGTCAGATAGCGCTTTCTTTCCCAGGATTTTTCCAGCTCAGTCACCGGGAAAGAAAGAATATTGGCTGAGGCAGAGTCATTGCCTTTTGTGAGTAGAACAGATCTGAGGGACTCTTTCTTCAAGGGAAGGAGTGGGGAAAAAGAAACCTCGTGTTACATTGAGGTAACCCAATTCCTCAATCCATCCCTTCAGAATAAAAAATGTATCCCTTACTCTGAATTGCCAAATGTTGTATTATACCAAACACTCAGAAACACCTTTAATCTTAGTTTATTTTGTTTCCAGATTGTTCAGAGATTGCATTGCTGGTTGCCCCTACCCAGAGGACCTGGTACATTACTTAATGTGCTGCCCCCTACACAAAGATCCTAGGGAGCGCTTTATCTTACCTTTACTGGACAAAAAAATCTTTCTGAATCCTCAGGAGATACTACTCTACCTCCTTATGGATACAGATAAATATACGACCTGGCGCGTAGCCCTGTTTGCCCTTGCGGCTAAGAAGATTAGGAGGAGGCACATAGCGGAGATGGCTGTCCTATGTAAAGGAGATAATCTGGTTTAAGAAGGTTTAAATGTGACTCATGGTGTATAAGTAACTGGTAACCTTTTATTGTCTACTATGCAAATTCCATATGTATTGTTTTGTGTGTGCGCTCTTTTTTATTTTGGACTTGCAACGGCCTTTGGTCAAAAGCAATAAATTTTATTCTAATCCAGAGGCAGTTTATATTCCCCAGCAGATGAGCTGCAACTTGAGACAGAGAATGTAGGTCTGTTGGTTTTATTGGGCCTCACTGTGTCTCTTGACACACTGTGGCTTGCATTGTTCTCCCACAGCATTGACAATCATCTGCAGTAGTTTGATGGTTGCCTTTTGTTTGATTGTAAAACATACAGAGAAGAGCTGCCAGAGGGACAACTGGAGAGGGCTCATGTACCTAGAGGATTTAGCTGGCTTTAGCATTGCAGGTTAATTGCAAGCTGCAGCTACAGTAAATCTTGCCAACTGAAACATTGACAGTTCGAAGTCAGGTCAGGGTGAGCTCCTGACCTTCAGCCCAGCATCCTGACCACCTAATGGATCAAAAATAGCAATGTGAGTAGATAAATAGGAACCACATTAAAAGTGGGGAGGTATTTTAGGCAGAAAAAGGAGGAAAGTTTACGAATAAAGAAATCTCTTGGCAAGGAGATGGAGTGACAGCACCATCCTGTGGCCGGGAATGAGCACAGCCTCCAAAGATGCCAAAAGATGGAAAAAAAATCTGTCTATCTGTCTCCCTCTCCCTCCCTGTCTCTATATATATCTGTGTTTTGTCTTTGTATAATCGGCATTGAATGTTTGCCATATATTTATTTATTTATTTATTTATTTATTTATTGGGGCTTCTTCGCCGCCGACTCCCGGGGGCTCGCGGCGGCTCACAGAGCCAGTGGCACAACGCCACAGGTTAAAACATAAAAACAGTTAAAAACAGTTAAAACAATTAAACAGCAAAATGCAATATAACAATTGAGCAGCAGGAGATATCACAGCCCAGAGAGTATAGACGAGGCCTACTCGCCGAAGGCCTGCCTAAACAAATGAGTTTTGCAGGCCCGTCTAAATGGCAGCAGATCTCTCAGGGCTCTGGCTTCGGCCGGGAGGGCGTTCCATAGTGTGGGAGCTATAATAGAGAACGCCCTCCGGCGGGTCGATGTTACATGTGCCGACTTTACAGATGGTACTACCAACAGGTTGGCCTCTTCGGACCAAAGTGATCTCGCTGGGCAATATGGGGTGAGACGGTCCCTCAGATACGCTGGCCCCAGGCCGTGTATGGCCTTGAAGGTAAGAACCAGCACTTTGAAGGCGACCCGGTGCTCAATAGGCAGCCAGTGCAGATCCTGCAAAATTGGTGTTATACGGCATCCTGCTGGTGCCCCAGACAGGAGCCGGGCGGCAGTGTTCTGCACCAGCTTGAGCTTCCGGATCGACGACATAGGCAGGCCAACGTAAAGCGCGTTACAGTAGTCTAGCCTTGAGATGACCGTGGCTTGGATCACCGTGGCTAGGTCGCTCCGGGAGAGGTAGGGGGCCAGCCTCCTTGCCTGGCGGAGGAGGAAAAATCAGCCATTCTGGCCATGGAGACCTGGGCCTCCATGGTCAGCTGGGAGTCCAACTGGACACCCAGGCTCTTCACAGACGGCGCTGGATGCAGCGCCGCACCGTCAGGGTCGGAAGCCGGGCACACAACCCGCCCGGGCCGCCCCGCCCCAACATCTCCGACTTCGCCGGATTCACCATCAACCTACTGGCACGCAGCCATCCAGTAACGGCTTCGAGGCAATGTTGGAAATTATCGGGGACGGATTCCGGCCTGCCCTCCATCCTCAGAATGAGCTGGGTGTCATCGGCGTACTGATGGCAGACCAGCCCAGCCATATGTGTTCTGTGATCCACCCTGAGTCTTTGGGGTGACAAGGGTGGAATATATATACTGTAAGTAAATAAATAAATAGACAAATAAATAGACAAATAAATAAATAAATAGAGGTTTTGTATAGAAGAAGTGATTTCAGCAGGTTTTACTTGATTGAGTGATAAGTAAGCAACACCTGCTGAAATCCCCTCTTGTACAAAGCTATTAAAGGTGCAACAGCACTCTCCAGGTCTCATTCTGGCAACCCTATTAGTATAACAGTCATCATAGCCACTCTCTCTTTAGATCTCTCGACCCTTAGACCTGATGTGTTTGTGCGGTACTGTGTCCCTCTTCTCTTGAGCTGGCCGTAATAAAGTGAACTTGAACTTTCTTCCTAGAGAGGCTAGAATGCTTTTGTCCATAATGTCTTTCCATTGGCAAGCCAACAAATTATTCAGACAGTTTTTATATATAAAAAACATACTCTAAGTGCCACATTGATTTAATTGTATGGGTTTAATGTTTTAAGAATCTTTTAGTATTTGTTTTTAATATGGTTCATAGTTTAATTCAGTTTTAATGTGGCTTTTTATATGTTTGTAATTATAATCTTTTAAATGTGTGAGCTTGAGTCCCAGTCTTGGGGGAAAAGGCAGGATATATAAATGGTGATGACGATGACAACAATGCTCAAGCTATCAAAAGCTAAACAGTGATAGTATGATACTGAGACTAAAGTATCATCCAGCCTCATCTCAGCTGTAAAATGTCACTACTGACATTGATGGGGTGAATAAAAAAGTAGCAAGCAATGATTGGATGCACACACTCCCCATTGGAATAGCAGATAAAGAAACCTGATGTCACTCATCTAACTATGGCAACCATGGGTGCTCTGGCTTCGCTCCACACTCAGCAAGAACCAGAAGTTGTTTGTTTCTTTGGTTTGGTGGTGGTTGGCAAACAATCTAGAATATTGACTGCTGCTATATTTAGATAAAACAAAGTAGTAATCACCAGGCAGTGTGGAAAAACATGCTACTTATATTGAACCATCCAGGGTTCTGGTGGTACCCTGCCTTATCACTATATCCAGACATACCCACTATGCATCGTATGTTGACTATGCATGTCTTGATGTACCTGCAGAACCTCTTACAGCTCAAGTGGCAAGATGGAGAAGATCTTTAATGATTGGACAAAATAAAAACATTTCTGTGATAATCCACAGCTGTGGAAATTCCCTCTTTAATAAAAGCTAGTTCTACACATAGTGTTGTATCCAATAATGAAAACATATTCTCCTACTGTCCTAATTTGGTGGGGGCAGTTCTAATTAATTCTATGTCATTCCACTTTTTCAGTTGGTTTTAAAGCATTCCAGTTTTCTCTCTTCCTTCCACTTTTATCCTCAGCTTGTTTCAAGTGCAACAAAATAGATTTCATGCAAATCAGAGGCGAGGGAGGAGGCAGGACCAAATTCTTGACCTTTCCAATACTCTCAGGCTGAAGTAAACTGATCCAGCCTCTCCTATCTTGTGTGTTCTCCTCACAAATACTTTTTCCAACTTGGTTGCATTCTAATGATGTTTGACCACATGTGTCCTAGTTTCCATTTGTGAAATTTTGGAGGAATATGTGAAATATGTAGAAATCTTTCTCTACATATGGGCACCCTATGCCCAGCAGCCAAACTGGCATCGGGTGGGGGGGCAGCATTACTTCTCTTTCTTCTTTCAATTAACTTTCTAGGTTAACCAACATAAATTTGAACAGAATAGCTGGCATTAATTTATCGAGGTGTAAAATCTAATTATGAAGCCAGTTGGTCTTTTGTGAGAGTATAACGAACTGAATCTATGCAAATACAGCATCTGGTGCCCTTCTCTCTCCCTCTCTCTGCCACCTACTTCTCTCTCTCTCTCTCTCTCTCTCTCTCTCTCTCTCTCTCTCTCTCTCTCTCTCTCATTCTCTCACATGCACACACACACACACACACCACTTCTTTGCTAATTCTTTTGACAGTTGGCTTTGACACACCACTCAGAGAGTGAGATGGAGTGCATGTATTGCTGTTAGCATGAAGGGACACTCATACTTTCAGGCCAACAAGGAGAGCTAATCCCTGTTCAATAACAGTGGTTATTGATGCACTTCATTTTATAATTAATTCCTTAATTTTGAAGGCAAGAACAGGCAATTGGTAATGCAGTCTTACTTTGTGTACTTAGGGAAGTTTACAGGAAGTAGAAAACAGTCGGATTTTATAATCTTTCAGGTCCAAGCAATGGTTGAATGCAGCATGAGGTCTTGTTTTTTGGCCTGGAAGCAGGTGGTGGTGATGAAGGGAGATGTGTTTAAATGAGCATATTAAATTGTATTTTGCTTTTAATAACACAAAAGAGACTAAAGACAAGGACTTCTTTAAATGTGGGCAGCAAAATATAGAAGTCAATAAAAGTGAGAGTCAGATAGATTGGACTGACAACCAACTCCCAGATACCCACATTCATAAATGGGGGGGATATCCATACAAGCATAGCAGAACAAATCGTTCTTGAAAGTAATAATTTCGATTCAAAATACTGTAGTAAATCTCACAGCAGACTTGGTGCAAATTTGAACAAGATGACAACATTTTAATAATGTTTGCCATGCTTTCATGATAACTTGCCACAGTAAATTTCATGGCAAATCTGCAAGGACACAAAGGTGAGATGTTGCAGGGAAAAGCATGACATATTATATGGAAAGTTTTTTTACTAAAGCATGAAAAGGATGAGGTTTTCCTTCTCTTCATTTCTACTTCATCTTCTAATTTTGCATAAGTAAGCTGGCTTGGGTTCTGTGCAAGGAGAAAAGTTAGGATATCAAATGAATGGCTGGTTAGTTGCTTAGTTTTCTAGGGTTTCTTTCATTTTTAATCCTTTTTCAATACATTTTCTCCATACATCATCAAAATCACTTTGTTTCCATGTAGCTCTTTTAACTTTTAATATACATGTCAGCTTATCATTTATTGCCAATTTCCATACTTCCTTGTACCACTCCATTTTGTCCCCCATGCTATTTAATGTCTGCATGAAACCGCTGGGATAAGTTATCTGAAGTTTTGGAGTATGGCGCCATCTCTACGCAGATGACACCCAACTTCACTACTCATTTCCACCAGAATCCAAGGAAGCCCCCCAGATATTGGACCAGTGCCTAGCTGCTGTGACGATTTGGATGAGGACAAACAGGTTGAAGATCAATCCTGACAAGACAGAGGTCCTCCAGGTCAATCGTACGTCTGACCGAGGTATTGGGTGGCAACCTGTGCTGGATGGGATTGCACTCCCCCTGAAGTTACAGGTCCACAATTTGGGGGTCTTCATGGACTCAACGCTGATGCTGGATGTGCGGGTGTGGTTGGTCGCTGGGAGGGCTTTCGCACAATTAAAACTCATGTGCCAAATGCGACCATACCTTGTGAAGGCTGACTTGACTATGGTGGTCCACGCCTTAGTTACCTCTAGGTTGGATTACTGCAATGCACTCTATGTGGGGCTACCCTTGAAGACAGCCTGAAACTACAACTGGTACAATGTTTGGCAGCCAGATTAATAACCGGGGCAAATTACAGGGAGCGGTCAACCCCCCTGTTTAAGGAGCTCCATTGGCTGCCATTTATTTTCCGGTCCCAATTGAAGGTGCAGATCACCACCTATAAAGCTCGAAACGGTTTGGGGCCCGACCACATCTCATTCCACGTACCGGCCCGATCTCTTTGATCCTCGGACGTGGCCCTTCTTTCACCTCTACTGACATCACAGGCTTGCCTTGTGGGAACAAGGGAGAGAGTCTTCCCCTCTGTGCCCCCCCCCGACTCTGGAATTCATTACCTGCTGAGATTAGGAACGCCCCCACTTTAGCAACTTTCAAGAAGATCTTAAAACCTGGCTTTTCCGTTGCACATTTGGAGATTAATTATACACCCCTCTCTTTTTAGCTGCACCTTCAATGCTTTCCCTATAGAACAACTCTCCCCCGCTATTAGAAGGCCTGATTCTATGACTCCATTTTATGAGTCTCTCCCCTACAGATGTTCTGCTCCACTCCTATCTCACCTGGGTTTTAACATTTTATCTTTTACATGTGGCCCACTCACTGTTACTATGTCTGAATGATTTTATTCTGTTGTACTATTTTATATTGTCTATATTTTTAGGATTTATTTACCTCATCATGCTGCTGTTTTGTTTTGTGTTTTGTTTTGTATTATTTGTTGTAATGCACTGTTGGGCTTGGCCTCATGTAAGCCGCCCTGAGTCCCTGTTGGAGAGATGATGGCGGGGTATGAAGTTGTTGTTGTTATTATTATTATTATTATCATCAGGAGATGGTCCAGACAGCATTACAATTCACTGTGTTGAAGTTCTTTGCAAGGTCGATGAATGCTATGTACAGAGATTAATCTTGCTCTCTGCATTTTTCTTGGAGCTGTCATGCAGTGAAAATCATATCCACTGTTATTCTGAAGGGGTGGAAACTATGGTTGATGTACACAAACCTTGGCTGGATCTACTCTGTCATGTAATGCAGTTCAAACTGAATTGTATTGCAGTGAAGATCAGCCAGTGAATGCACAAATTTTTTCAAAATATTGTGTATAAAATCACTTCCAGTCTATGTGGATAAGATATATGTGAAATTTGGTCCTCAAAGTTTGAATTAATCTCCAAAATATCTTGTTATGCATATGGAAACATCCCAAAATCTGAAAAATTCTGAAATCTAAAACATTTCTGGTCCTAGGTATATTTTGATAAGGAATGCTTAACCTGTATTCACATTCGTGTCTGCTGAGCTATTACAAAAGCTGACCTAAAAAGAAAACAGTTTCGGAACTGAGTTGTTTTCCAACAGTATATTCTTCACTCTTACAGATTATTTATATATTTATTTATTTATTTACTTCATTTATATTCCACCCTTCTCACCCCGCAGGGGACTCAGGGCAAATCACAATGAACACATACAGGCAAACATTCAATATTGACACACAATACAAGACAGACAGAGGCAATTTTTAAACATCTGGTCACCAGGGGGAGCTGTCACACTCCTTCATTCCTCAGCGCACTCCTTCATTCTTCAGCGTTCTTCATTCCTCAGTGTGCTTCCTGGAGATATTTTATGTCCTTGTAAATCAATTAAATTTAGCCTCCCCACTTAAGTGGTACCTTAAATTTCCTACTTGACGGATGCAACTGTCTTTTGGGTTGCAAAGGTCAACAACAGGCTACACAATAGGTCGAGAGCCCACCTCGACCCGGGCAGGCCTCGAACTCATGACCTTCTGGTCAGTAGAGATCTTATGCAGCTGACACCCAGCCAGCTGCACCACATTCCTGGTATTATTGTTTTGTTGTAAAGTTCCCTTTAGGCCTTCAAGCATGAACCTGGATGACCTACGGCAACAAAGTGACCATGGTTAAGTAAAATGAGTCCCAGTAATTTTCTTGCAGTAAGTTGATTGACACCCTATAAATTAAGAGTTTGAGGTGACATTGGAAACAAAATGATTTCAAGTCTGCTAGTGATTTTATTGATAGTATTTGTTATTAATTTGTATCCTGTCATTTCCCAATAGTGGGATTCCAGGGCACTTCTTTAATTATATTCAGAGATTGCAGGTCAGGTACATAAGTGCTGTTTGGCTATCACAATGGAAGGTCTATTTGTTCTCATACTCAATTCAACTGCAAGGTCCAGAAATCTTTGTTCTAATCCAGTCTTTCTAGTGGATCTAGAACCTGTAAGGCTCAAACTTGTCCTTTCATCCCAAGGCAAGATAATGAACCATTGAATTAATCATAAAAAGAAACTGGTGTATTTTATTTAATCAAAAACGTATCTGTTTTTAGTATGCAGGAATGTTTACATGCATATTATTGAGGCATGCATGTAAGTTTGTAATATTTGAATTAGTATCTACATCTCCTTTATTTTCTAACCCCCTCCACAGATTGGAGAAGCAATGGCCAACTCTTAAACAAATGAGTAAACATGGAAAACAGATTAAACTCAACAGTGATCCCCATTTCAATGTATTAAAGGGGCGGGGAAGAGAAGAGGATCTTTCATGTCTATCTTTCCATTCTACATCCTTGCCGGTGCTTCCCCCAGAAAAGACAACCCTAAAATCCATCCTCTCTTACTACTTCCTTGCCCCTTCTCTCCCCACCGTCAGGTTGCCAAGCAACTAACATTGTCAGGCAGGCATGGAGACAACTGCTATGACTTTAAAAAGCATACTAATTCTAGTGTGGCTATTTCAAAGTGCGGGATCTGGTTTTTCTCATCCTACCCAACGCAAGTGTTTGACTGCATAAAATGCAGCCATCAATTGTGATTCTTAGTGCTATCATATTCTATTCCATGCCATACTATGTTTAACTGCTGTAGGTTACGTTTCAGAGGAAAGAGCTGACAAAACCACTTTAGTACTTAAGAAACCCCTTTGAACTTCATGGGGTTCCCAAGAATTATAGGCGATTTATTTATTTATTTATTTATTTATTTACAGTATTTATATTTTGCCTTTCTCACCCCGCAGGAGGCTCTGGGCAGATTACAGTGCACATATACACATGGCAAACATTCAGTACCTTAGACATACAACATATATAGACAGACACAGAGGCATTTTAGCATTCCAGCTTTCCAGCTTCATGAGGGAGTGCTTGATTCTGGCCACAAGAGGAGCTGTCGCTTCACCACTTGTGACATAGAGTCCTTGGTGGTGTACTTCCTCATTCTTTCGCATGCTGCTGGAAGGTTTTATGGTGTAGTAAATTAGCCTCCCCGTATAAAGCAGTACCTAAATTTCCTACTTGACAGATGTCTTTTGGGCTGCATAGGTCAACAGCAAGCTAGAATATTAATGGTTGGGAGCTTACTCCGACCCAGGCTGACCTTGAACTCATGACCTCTCAGTCAGTAGTGATTTAATGCATCTGATTACTAACTAGCTGCGCCATAGTTCGGCAATGTGAAGGCACACATATAGGTTATTGAAGCTAGGGATGGTAAATGATTACTCCACAAAGATGCCCGAGAGAAAACAGGAACAGACTGACCTCTCATACTGCCTGAGGTGAAAATAGAAGACATGCCCTTTCCTCATACCTTACTACATACTACATTAGAGAAGAAGATGGTGGGATGATATGAAGCCCCAAGTTGCAGGGCTTCATATCATTGTCCCTCATCCTTTTATCTAGTACCTTATTTTGTCACAGATGCAGCAGTGGGAATTTTGTTCTGTCTGGGTTCAGACGTGGGTAGATCCCTTGTTTGTAAGTCGAGTTGTATTCCTGAAATTTGCCAAAACAGTAACAACTTATGAATACACCTGAAATTTTGCACAGCTCTACTCTTTAGCAATTATTTTGCCTGCAAAGATCTACCAACAGCTTAATACAATCCGTATGAGGCAGATTGAAAAACTTGGGTTTAGGTTATTTAATCTTTACAACTATTTTTTATTAAATTACATTAACTGGGAGTTATTTTTATCATCACCTTTCAGTCAACAAGTTCGGCAGCTCAGCGATTTAACCCACTGCACCACCGAGGGCTCCCCCATATTGACTAGTAACACTTGAGACATTTACCTAATCAAATATCCTGTCGTAACACTAGTGCAAATTATGTATTGCAGACTGTTGCAGCCTTTTAATTCCAATTCACATATGTACTTCCTGTCTATACCATCTCACACTAGAAGTGACTTGTAGTTTCTCAAGTTGCTCCTGACGTGAAAAAACAAACATCTCTTAGAGTGACTATCCTTCTTCCCCATCAATGTGTGAGTGAAGCCAAATCTTTTGGATTTTTTCTTTGTATGCCATTCTTAAAGCTGCTTTTTTATGTTTTTGGTTAGAAATGTTTACCTTTCATTATTATCCACATATTGTGAAAACTGTAGAATACATTATTCAGCAGTTGACACATATTTGTGTGTGTGTGTGTGTGTGTGTGTGTGTGTGTGTGTCCCAAATGTAGAATGTTGATGGCACATTTCAAATTATGGGCTTGGGAAAAGGGGAGAGTTCCCTATTATGTCTAAATTATCCTCCAAGGGCCCTTCTACACAGCTGTATAAAATCCTAATTATCTGCATTGAACTGGATTATATGGCAGTGTAGAAGAAGATCCTGTCCAGACACTACCTTTATCCCAGGAGCTCCTGCAGCAAACAGGGTGGACAAACACCATTCCCTATAAACATGGAAACAATTTGCATGTTTGCATCATAGGTTTTTTTTTAATAAAACCAAACCACTGAAATTTCTGGTGGAAGTCCTGCAGCAACCATCTTAAAATCTCGCAACTACGCAGCAAGTGTGGACAATGGAGGCAGAAATACCAAGACCAATAGGTCTGTATCTGGATATCTTCTCAGGTCCCAGGGTTTTTTTTTGCCCTTGACTAAAGCACATGATTTAGTGATGTCTGGAATCACCCTAAAATAATCTAGTTCATATCAGATAATGTGGATTTTCTGCTTTGATAACCTGGATTATCTGGCAGTGTATGTTACACAGCAGCGTATTTTACCTAGTGTTCCTGCGCCCAAAGTCCAAATGCAAAAGACTCACAGACCACAGTAAAAATGAACAGAAAAATCTTTACTTTTTACTCAGCAGAGATGAAATTTAAACTTGCAATATTGCATACAAAAAGCAAGCAGTGCAACAAACTTACATAATCTTTGTAAGAAATACAAAATAAGGCATCTTCATCTTACATTTTCTGCTCTTTTTTAAGCTTCTTTACTAGAAGGTCAGAAAGTGTTTTTGCAGCCAGGGAAATGTCTGGGATATCTGATTTTTTTTCAGGTGGCTTCTGTAAACAGTCCTCCTCCACTTTCCCCTCTTATCTTTCCTTTGTCAGAGTTCCTTGAGGAAAAGCTCCGTGAGCACTGGGCATGTGACTAGCCCACTTTCTCCCATATCCTTCATTCTCTATGCATATGCAAATACAGAAATTCCAAAATCTGAGAAAATAAAAAAAACCCTGCGGGTTCCAAGCATTTTGGATAAGAGTGACTCTCTTTGTACTTTAAAAAAGCACACAAAATATTTGTTGCCTAAAAAGCAAAACAGATAATCTGGTTCCAAAAACAGTATAATCCTAGATTCCCATCTAGACCTAACCAAGCAGAACGATTGGCCCAATGCCTTAAAGGAAATGCAACAGCAGGCCCAGTGGCTCAGGAAGTTTAGATTCCCAATCACACATTAATGGGATGGTTTGGAGAAAATGTATTTGGTTCAACTTTATTAAGCTGAGGAAGCACTTCTCAGTTTAATCAAGATGAACCAAATGCAAATCCATTCAATACGCATCTGGGTGCATACACAATGGATCATATGAAATGACCTTGCGGCTACCTATTGTTTGATTCTGCGGTTTCTTATCTCTCCTTTCTGTATGACATCCAAAACACTTGTTTTTTGTTAACTTGACATTCTTTATCCATATATATGTTCAGAGGAAATGCAGTAACTATTGTCTATAAATGATCTATTCTTTTTGAATACACCTGAGTATGGTACACAGTTTTTCTTAATTTTTAAGCCAATAGTTCACACATACCATTGCAGAGGTGGCATGAAAAGGAAAGTGGAAGACATAGATGAGGCTGAGTGTGATTTTTAATGCTCTTGAACTTGTACCCTATATTATACAAGGAAAACAGTCCAGCTCTAAAGACTGAGGTAAGAAATCAAATGATTTGTCCATGAATGAATATTTCATTCCAACTAGTAACCTGATCCATTTTGTCTCTACAGTGAGGCTCCATGACAGCATATCAGAGGAGGCACACCACTATCTGATATTTGACCTGTAAGTAATGGGAAAATACAAAAACCTTCATATGCAAGTTGGTTATGTAAAATAATGTTATTTCCCTTAGAACGTTTGAGACAGCAAAGTATTTTGTAAGGCTTCCAAAATTCTTAAAACCCACTTGACAAAAGATGGCAGTGGGTGGTGGGGTGAAAGGAGTACAGTACTACCCACAGAGCCCTGGAACTGGTATTCCTAATTTCAATTTCCCATGTCTCACATAATATGTACTCTCTAAGCATTTTCTAGTTCCTTTAGCACAGCTGCTTTAGCACCTTTCAGTAGGGTTGGCCTCATGTTAGCCACGCTTAGTCCCCTTTCGGGAGATGGTGGTGGGTTATAAATTTTATTACTAGTTTTATTACCCACGATTTTGCATATTCATGTGAAATCCAGGAACATATCTCATGCTGATTTGGGGATTGTATTGTATGTATGTTCTACACTAGGGCCATCATTTTCCTCAAGCCTCAAACTTGTGTTGATGTCCATCTCTGTTAGATATTAATCTTATTATGGGCCCATTCAATGTTAGGAAAGTAGCAGCAAGGAGGCCAATATTTTATGATGGTTTCATACCTTTGGCTCCCAGCATTGTCTTCCTGTCTTTCCCTTCTGAAGCATTTATCAGGGTAGTAAGGGGGGAAAAGAGGAAGTAATGGGAAAACACAGGAGAGGTATGAATGGAAGATACTGCCCTCTGGAGCCTTGTAAAATTCTGTAAATCAGGCAGGATTATTGCAAAATAAAAAGCCTCCTCTGGAAACCCCTTGCATCACTTTTTGTTAACAGGCAGTTTAAAGAGAATTAACATTCCTCCTTATGCAGATCACTCCTTCCAGCTCCTTAGAGCAAAAATTAGCATGTTTAATGTGGAGTCCCTGGAGAACCTGTTGTTCCTAAATTCTTCTCCAAATCCTGGAGAAATTCTGCTTGGTGTGTCAGTTTCTCTTTGTTACTACTTTGAGATAGCTGCATCTGGCATCCATTTTAGCACTCATGCATCCCCACATTACCGCTAATGCCACACTCCAGCTGCTTTCATATCTGACTACTATAGAGTGGAAATGGGGTACAGTGTTCCCTCACATATTGATGGGGTTACATTCCAGGACCTCCTGCAATAAGTGAAAAACCGCTATGTAGGAACGCTCTATTTATTTTAATAGAGACGCGAGCCCTGCGGGACCTGATGGCTTTCCGCAGGTCCTGCAAGACCTGGTTGTTCAGGCAGGCATTTGATGTCTGACCGGCGCATGATTAACAACTTGCCACCCTGCCGTGCCACTGCCACTCTGTATGAATCAACTATGTCTGGTTATGGTTTTATGTGACTGTAAGGGGTTGGGTTTGTCAACTGTTTATGATGTAAATTTTAGGTGTTTTAAAATTTTATGTGTTTTTATATGCTGTAAACTGCCCTGAGCTTCAGGAAGGGCAGTTTATCAAATCAAAATAATAAATAATAATAAATAATAGTAATATTTATACATTATTTTAGTAGTTATACACTATTTTAAGTCTTTATAAACTTAAAATAAAGTGAAGGAAAGGAAGGAATGGCCCTTCAAGGTTGGAGGGAGGAAGTACTGAGGAGAGAAAGCACCTTGGAGAGTGGTGGTGGCAAAACTCCACAAAACAGCAAAAATACCATGATATATATTTTAAATTAATATTTTTGAAATCTGCAAAACAGCAAGTCCGCAATAAGCAAACCGTGAAGTAGCGAGGGAACACTGTATTGGGATTCCATGGAAGCATGTGATTTGACTGGCAAAGATGTATTGCTGTTGGAAAGTTCACAAATGAATGTTCCTTGCACTTGGAATATAGCCCAGATAGCCCTGCATGTTACGCTTGCAAGGAAACATCGCAGTTGTCTATTTTGCTCTATTTGTCAAATACCCACTTACAGTTAGTTGTAAAAAGCAAACAGATCAGGATGAACCTTTGGGACCAATGTTTCCTTGGGATCTTGCAAGTTGAAAAATCTGCTGTGGTAAATACACAACTTCATTTACACTATGGCAAGAAGAAATATTAATACAGAAAAGAGGGCATAGTGAGGGAAGGTTTGCAGGATGTTGTTGGTGATAGGACTAAGTGCGTTCCCTGTAGCTCTGTAATGTTACATGATAATAAATTAATATTGACCTCAAAATAGCCCGGAGACCAGGCTGTGGTGCAGCTAGTTAGTAGCCAGCTGCATTAAATCACTGCTGACTGAGAGGTCATGAGTTCAAAGCCAGCTTGTGTTGGAGTGAGTTCCTGACCATTAATAGTCGAGCTTGCTGTTGACATAAGGAGCCTGAAAGAGAGTTGCTTCTATCAAGTAGGAAATTTAGGTACCACTTTATGTGGGGAGGCTAATTTAACTAATTTACGACACCATAAAACCTTCCAGCAGCATGTGTAAGAATGAGGAAGTACTCCATCAAGGACTCAGTGTCACAAAGTGGATGGTGAAGTGGCAGCTCTCCCTGTGGCCAGAATCGAGCATACCCTCATGAAGCCAGAAAGCTGAAATGTTAAATTGCCCTGTGTCTGTCTATATATGTTGTATGTCTAATGGCATTGAATGTTTGCCATGTCTATGTGCATTGTAATCCGCTCTGAGTCCCTTGTGGGGTGAGAAGGGTGGAATATAAATACTGTAAATAAATAAATAAATATCAGGGTCCATACTCAGGGAACATCTAATTATGGATGCTGTGCCACTGTATTAGAGGATTTTGGGAGCTGAAGCTGATTCTTCTTTCATTTCTTTACAGAGTCACAGGTGGAGAATTGTTTGAAGACATTGTAGCCCGAGAATACTACAGTGAAGCAGATGCCAGGTAGGCATGGGAAGTGGTCAAAATGTCTTGGATAGATGGAGGAGTATGCACCTTCTACAGCTAAGAGATAACAGGACTAGGAAGCTTCCATATATCATACATCAGTTTTGTTGTCAAATTTGTTTGCATTGTCTCATGCTCTGATACATCCAGTTCTTGTGTTACAGTGCGATGAGCTGTAACTGAAAGAGGGTTGCTTATTTACTTATTTAATCCAAGTCTTCAATTCAAACAAGAGGGAAAAAATAATTTGTGTGATGTGCCATTCCTCTCATTTGCAAAGCAGATTTTAGGAAACATCTGCTTCTACTGCAGACAAGGTTACAATTGCCCTGTAACAAAGAAAATGCATGCATTCTTGCATTTTATGTTTTTACTTGGATGGATACAGAACTGAATTGCAGTTAGTCCTGGGAAGGTGCACATGCGGTCGCTGCCTTAAAACTGAACACTAATTCAAGAACACCTTCCATCAGACAATCAGTTTAATGTGTTTCTTAGCAAACAGCTTTTATTAAGTTGCCTGTGTGCCCAGAAAATTATAGCCAATTGCTTTATTGAAAAGCACCTGCCCCCAATGTAAACAAAACCATTTCATTGTGCTAACAGCTGTTCTGGCACCTGGGCTTTCGTTTCCCTTTGCCAAATGCCTGCAACACGGCATGTATGTTGCATCAAGATGATATGGTGTGATCTGCCGGCATGGGAAAAGCGGTTTATGATCTTGCCATTCCCGCCCATATTGCTTTTGCTTTGAAAACATGAGCAGGTTGTTTTCACTCATTGCCTTTGGCAACCATGCAAGCCCATAAAGCAGTTGTTCTTTTTCTCAGAGGAGAGAGCCCGGATGACTAGTTCAGTGTCAATAGCTATTAGGATTATTTCATATTGCTGTGTAAATTGTACTTTGGGGAGAAGGGGCATTCTCCATGGTGATTCAGAAAGGATTGGGCAGAGAAGAACAGATGAAAGAACTGAACACTGGAAAACTCAGCCTCCAATGATCTTCAATAATGTGGGATCCCTAGCACTGAGGAATGCACTCCCATAGGGAGACAAGTTTCAGCTCTTTTATCTCTTTTTACTGATAAGGAAAGACATCTTTATTCAAATAGGCCTTTCATCTTTAACTGTGTGTGGTAGATGGGTCTTTTAATGGCATGTACTATATCTTTGTCTTATGTTTTATCTATATACTAAAAGGTTTGAAATATTTTAATAACAATTGCCTATTTAGTGATTTTAGTTTTTTGTACCATATTTCCTGTTAATTAATTTAAATCTAATTCTGTGAACTGTTTTGGGTCCTGTGTTGGGAGGAAATTAATTGAAGCGACCTCTTTGTTTTGTCTCTTTAGCCATTGCATCCAGCAGATCCTGGAAGCAGTCTTACATTGTCACCAGATGGGTGTGGTGCACCGGGATTTAAAGGTAAACTATTTATATTGTTGGTTAAGATCAAAAAGACTTATTGCATCTTGCTGCAGTCTTCTGCAGGGACAATGTAGCACAGGCATGGGCAAACTTTGGTCTTCCAGGTGTTTTGGACTTCAACTCCCACAATTCCTAACAGCTGGTAAGTGGACTGGGATTTCTGGGAGTTGAAGTCCAAAATTCCTGGAGGACCGAAGTTTGCTCATGTCTGCTGTAGTATCTCCTTTACCCGACAAAAAAACCCCTTTGGTTGATTTACAGCATGACTGAAACCCATACAGCCCCCCCCCCCAAGTTTTTGTTGGACCCCACAACCGATGCCAACATGGCTGAGAATAGGGAGTGCTAGAAGTGACAAACAATATTGAGAGTGAGGGAATGATCCCCATCTTTGATTTACAGCATAACCTATATAGGTATAGAACAGGGCTGTCCAACTTCTACCGGACCTTGGGCCGGAATTCCGGTCACTGATCACCTGGGGGGCCAAGCCCTGGCTCCGCCCCTCCCTTCCCCTGGCTCCGCCCCCTCCCCCTCCCCTGGCTACACCCCCTCCCCTGGCATTGCATAAATATACAATTACATATTATATTATTTAAATAAGGGAAGAGGGAGGGATGGATGGAACACATGAGGGGCATTAATATACAATTACATATTATATGATTTAAATAAGGGGAGAGGGAGGGAGGGATGGAACACATGAGGGGCATTTATATACAATTACATATTATATTATTTAAATAAGGGGAGAGGGAGGGATGGATGGAACATATGAGGGGCATTTATATACAATTACATATTATATTATTTAAATAAGGGGAGAGGGAGGGATGGATGGAACATATGAGGGGCATTAATATACCATTACATATTATATTATTTAAATAAGGGGAGAGGGAGGGATGGATGGAACACATGAGGGGCATTTATATACAATTACATATTATATTATTTAAATAAGGGGAGAGGGAAGGATGAATGGAACACATGAGGGGCATTTATATACAATTACATATTATATTATTTAAATAAGGGGAGAGGGAGGGATGGATGGAACATATGAAGGGCATTAATATACAATTACATATTATATTATTTAAATAAGGGGAGAGGGAGGGATGGATGGAACATATGAGGGGCATTTATATACCATTACATATTATATGATTTAAATAAGGGGAGAGGGAGGGATGGATGGAACACATGAGGGGCATTTATATACAATTACATATTATATTATTTAAATAAGGGGAGAGGGAAGGATGAATGGAACACATGAGGGGCATTTATATACAATTACATATTATATTATTTAAATAAGGGGAGAGGGAGGGATGGATGGAACATATGAGGGGCATTTATATACAATTACATATTATATTATTTAAATAAGGGGAGAGGGAGGGATGGATGGAACATATGAAGGGCATTAATATACCATTACATATTATATGATTTAAATAAGGGGAGAGGGAGGGATGGATGGAACACATGAGGGGCATTTATATACAATTACATATTATATTATTTAAATAAGGGGAGAGGGAGGGATGGATGGAACATATGAGGGCATTTATATACAATTACATATTATATTATTTAAATAAGGGGAGAGGGAGGGATGGATGGAACATATGAGGGGCATTTATATACAATTAGATATTATATTATATAAATAAGGGGAGAGGGAGGGATGGATGGAACACATGAGGGGCATTTATATACAATTAGATATTATATTATTTAAATAAGGGGAGAGGGAGGGATGGATGGAACACATGAGGGGCATTTATATACAATTAGATATTATATTATTTAAATAAGGGGAGAGGGAGGGAGGGATGGATGGAACATATGAGGGGCATTTATATACAATTACATATTATATTATTTAAATAAGGGGAGAGGGAGGGATGGATGGAACACATGAGGGGCATTTATATACAATTACATATTATATTATTTAAATAAGGGGAGAGGGAGGGATGGATGGAACATATGAGGGGCATTTATATACAATTACATATTATATTATTTAAATAAGGGGAGAGGGAGGGATGAATGGAACACATGAGGGGCATTAATATACAATTACATATTATATTATTTAAATAAGGGGAGAGGGAGGGATGGATGGAACACATGAGGGGCATAAATATACAGAATATCAAGGCAGAAAATCCCACAATCTCTGTTTTGAGCTGGAATATATGACTGTTCTACTGGCCACATTGATCAGCATTGAATGGCCTTGCAGTTGAAAGGTCTGTGTGCTTTCATTCTGCCAGTTTACCCCTGGCTGATTCCATTCAGTGCAAGTCATCAAAGTAAACTTAGGTAATTGCAAAAATGTAAATAATTCTGGGGAGGAAAAGAAGGGGGAAGGGGGTGGGAGGCCTTTCCTTGAGCTCCCTCTCATTCAATTCCCCCCTCCCTCCTTTTCTCCTCCTCCCCTCTCCTATGGCTGGCCGGTTCTCTCCTCATTAAAGAGACAGTTCATGAAACGCAAATGAAGGGGTCAGAAAGGAAGGGGCTTGTGTGTGTGTGTGTGTGTGTCTGAGAGAGCCAGAGAGATCTTCCCTTTGCGCTGGGGAGAGGTGTGCCCAGGGCAGGTCCCCCCCTCTCTCTCTGTCACTCACTCACCACACTCAGGCACGCTCCCTCCCTCCCACCCTCCCTCCCTCCCAAACCCCTTTTGCTTCCCTGGCGCTGAGGGCCTGAGCGCCTCCCAGACGGAGCAGCAGCAATCCTGAGGAGGAGGAAGCGGCGCTGCCGAGGGAGAAAGCCATGTGGCCGGGTCGCTCTTCCTGTTTGCTGCCAAGGGGGCGGGGCCCGACAGACGTCACTCCCTCCCATTGGCCCCCTCCCTCAGGAGAAGAGGAGGTGGCCAATAGAAAGCCAAGGGGTGGGACCAAATAATAATAATAAAAATATTTTTTTAATTGAAAAAAATATTTTTAAAATATTTTTAAAAATATATTATTTATTGCAGGAGGGTAAGGGGCCGTAGCCAAGGGGCTAGGGAGTCGTGTACGGCCCCCGGGCCGCCTGTTGGACAGGCCTGGTATAGAATAACTGAATCACTTCACCTTATGCTTACATTCAGGCCCGGATTAAGACTTTGTGGCACCCTAGGCCACACTCTAAATGGCCGTCCCTGGGGGCGGGGCTGCTCGCGGGGGGCGGGGCCACTCACGGGCATGCGTGGCAGGGCGGGAATGGCGAGACGCCCTCCGCCATGTCCCTGGCTGCTGCAGGGGCCACCCCGGGAGCTTACCTTCCTTGCTCTTCCTTCGGAGAAGGAAGGTAAGCTCGGGCGCGGCCGCTGCAGCAGCCAGGGACATGGCGGAGGGCGCCGCCGCTCCCCTGGCCCACTTCCCGCCTTGCCGCGCATGCCCAGCATCCTGCGCAGCCCGCCCCTTCTTGGCAGGGCTGGGTGACGTCAGGCGCGGCGCTGGCGGCGAGGAGGAAGAGGTGAAGGGAAGCTGGGACCTCTGCCTCCACCTCTCCCTCCTTGCCCCCGGCGCCGCGCCTGACGTCACCCAGCCCCGCTGAAAAGGGGCGGGCTGCGCAGGATGCCGGGCATGCACGGCAGGGCGAGAGGCGGGCCGGGGGAGTGGCACGGTGCCCTCCGCCATGTCCCTGGCTGCTGCAGCGCCCGCGCCCGGGAGCTTACCTTCCTTCTCCGAAGGAAGAGAAAGAAAGGTAATCTCCCGGGGTGGCCACTGCAGCAGCCAGGGACATGGCGGAGGGCGCCTCGCCGCTCCCGCCCTGCCGCGCATGCCCGCAAGTGGCCCCGTGCGAACGACGAACAGGCGGGGGGAAGTCCTGCCCCTAGGGCGTCTGACGTGGCTTCCCTCCACCTCATCCTCGCATCCTTGAGGGCCAGAAATTGGGAGTCACTGTTGCAGATTCAAAGGCACATAGACCTAGTTGTTACCTAGGATGGCTGATGGATTTACCACTGCAAAAGCAGTGCATCTATTACTGTTGAAAAGTGCAGTAAGTGTAGATGGCAAAGGTTATTAATGTTAATGAAGGAAAAAAGGAAAGCTAGGAGAGGCTGCAGCAGTTTGCTTTTTCTTGATCCCATCTAGACTGAACTAGATATCTAATGTCATACGGTTCCACTGAATGAATTGAATTTGAAGCATTGTCCATTCACAAAGTTCCTATGGATGCATCTACTCCAGTTGAGATGAATAATTATTTACTCCTTGCCTGCATGGAGTGTAAATGGAGCCTACATGCAACTAAGCACTGTTCAGCTGGCCCATTGAATTCATGAATTTAACCACCCATGGATTGAAAATATTCAAACACACACAATTCCAAAAAGTCAACCATTTTGAAGGAGAATTGCTAACTATGTCATTGTAATGGAACTTGAGCATCTACAAATGTTTGTATCCATGGCGAATGCTGGATTTGGACACATTGTGTTTGGGTTGGGAAGTATTCAGAAAGGACAAGTGGATATGATGACTGCTTGATATAATGTTTTGAAGGGAGGAATTTCAGATAAGAAATGTGCACTATATTCAGCCTTACTTTTGAGCTGCAGCAATGGAAATGGCAATCCCAATACAATATACCCCAGTCCCAGTCTTTGCAATATAGTTATAACAGACCATATTAGCACTGCTATTTGCCATGCAATTCAAAGCTCTTTTCCTAAAAACATACACATTTTCCACATGATGTAAAATGAGTTAGGAAGAGCATGAATTTCTGTCTTTGCTGTTTCTTTTTGTCTTGTTAGGAATACACGGCTGCCCAGTCACAATCACATGAAAAGTCAGGATTTTTATATCGTTTTTGAATAGTTTTCCCCACATGAATGTCCCTGACATCCAAGATCATTGGAGGAGGCCCTTCCATCGATCTCATCACCTTATCTGGCATATTCTCTGTATTCTCAATATACTTCTGAGATGATAAATAAAACTGGTATATTTGGTGGGAATGTGAGAAAAGACCTTCTGTGTAGCTGCTCTAAGGTCCCATGTACACAGGCCCCAAAACCTGGAAGAAAATGGGATAAAAGGTGGGGTGGCTAAAAAGCACAGACCAAAATGTGTGCTTGATTGTGAGACTGCATAAAAAACATGTGATTAAAAAATTCACATAAAATCCGATATCGGGCAAAAAAAAGTGCTGCTAAGGAACACTGTATGTGATGGTACACCCGAGTCTTTGGGAAAAAACTAGTGTCTGGCTTTACTCAGGGGCTATCTGTATACCTTCTGTTAAGATTCAATCTCAAGTGGTAGTGGTGAAGATCATATTACCATGGTGTTTAGTCCTGTGAAGTTACAAAGCACATAGTTACATTTGTCACTCCTTATCCCCCGTTGTTCTTTTTTCCCTTTCCTCCCGAAATAAACAATTTTCAGATTTATCACACCAGCAAGTGCAGTTCCATACTCCCTTCCATTTAAAACATAATAATAAAATCTTAGGGGAGAGAGCAACTTTGGAGACATTGGTTTTCCCAACCTTCTGGCCTGCTGTTCTGCAGTAGAATGGAAGCACTGTTTTAAAGAGACAGCACTCCATTGCAGAAGTTGGAGAAGCTAGCGGTGCAGACATAAAAAAATTAAGCTATTTTGAAATGTTGTTATTTTAAGTTATTGCATTAATTTTTAAAAATTGCCATGCCAGGCTCATGAAGCAGGATTTGTGTGTGTGTGTGTGTGTGTGGGGGGATGTTAATGCTTGGTCCACAGGAATACCCTTTACTCCCCGTCATTGAAGTAATTCAATTTGGGCAAATTTGATATTTTTGGGGTGTTTTCTTCAGTTGTATCCCAGTTCCTGAGTCCAGAAGATGACCTTTGACAGCCTTCTCCCCAATCCCCTTTTTGGACTGTTAATTGTTTAGAGGGGGTGGGGGTTGGGGTGGGATGAGGTTCTAAGTGGCTATCTAGAAGGGCCCTTGGACTTTGGAAGGCTGGTTTCTTCTTTGTTGTGTCTTTGTTACTGGTGAAAAACTTTTTATCCCAGCACACTTTGGGAATAATGACTTTTGTGGTGTTATGCTGCTTTTATTCTCATTTTAAAGTACTATTTTAAATGATTTTGATGTTGTTGTTAGCTTAATCCTGTTATAATATCAGGTTTTCATTACATTTTTCTCTGTTTTGTAAAGCATCTTGAGTCCCAGTTTAGGAAATAGGAGGGGTATAAATACAGTGATAGATGGTGCTATTCTCATGTCTGCCCTGGAGAAAAAGACAGAAAAGCTTAGAAATAAATCAGAAGTTCTCACAAAAGAACTGGGTAGAATATTGCTTTACTTGAACATTTTGTCTCATATCCCTTAATCCATTACTGATTATAGAAAAACAGGCCTTCCGAATGTTGTTGGACTGCAACTCCCACCATTCATCACTATTACAATCTTGACCTTAGGTTATGAGATTGAAGTCCAACAATCTTTGAAGTGCCAAGATTTATTCACATCTGAGTAGAGATCTCCTTTAGAAGAACCTTGAATCTGAGCTGTTTAATGAGCCAAATAAGTACCATGTGTTTTTTCCAGAACATGGCAGCCTTAATATTAATAATAATAATAATAATACTTTAATATTTGTGAGTCGCCCTCCAGAACAGTTAAAACCCTAGGGTGAACAATGTACAACAGTTTAAAAACATGGAATATGAACAGGAGGGGTGGCTCAGGTAGGTTACATCTCTGTCTCTTTGTAGTTCATGCTCCTTTGGATCCAGGCAGGAGGATTCAGAACAGTTACAGGCTGGTTCTGTTTTTGTTTGTCTCACTAGAACAAGTATAAGTAGCTTGTACCTGGCTGAGGATCAATACGGGCTGTCACCAATATGTTGTCTTGCAGTTTGTCTTGGAATTATTGATCCAGCCAACCGTGTCTGTGCTGGTTACTGCCACCGAAAGATACAGCTCAACACTTTAACAGTTTTACTAATAAAATTGCTAGTGGATGGGATTTTAGGATCCAGCAAATCAGTGTGGAATCAGCGTGACCCAATTTTCTTCCGTCAGTGCTGTAGGCAATCACAGATCCCCATGTGCTACTGACAAGCCTTCAAGCACTTTACTGGTTGTCAAAACACATATCCAAACTTTTCACCAAACCAGTTGTTACACTTTTTGCAGTACCTGAAAATGACATCTGCAAACACTTGCTCTTGAAATGCATAACACTCCCGTTCTATTGTCTAACACATTTCACAGTTTTCTGGAGCAGTTGCCATTAAATACTCTATGGGTCCTAGCTCAAAGGACACGTACAACACAATTATACAGTATATTTCCAAGTCAGTCTGTTTTGTGGGCTTTGATGGAGGTTTCACCATCTGACAGGCACTGGAACCCTAATGGACAGTATATTATGGTGAACACTATGGAAAGTATGACTAAATAAACATTACTAGTCCTGTGTTGCAAATGTTTTAAAGGTGAAAGAAGTTTCTAACACTGTAAAACTGATTTAGTACATTGTTGTGCACAACAAGAGGATGACATCACTTTGTACTATTAAAATGTGCATGCAGAAAATCTTAAATTGTTTTTGCAAGGTTTTCCATATCACCTTAGAGATCCATTCTGGAATTGTCCTGTCTCTGAAATTTCGTATTTTCTGAATAAACAGTAGTAGTAGTGTAGTGTTTGGCTTTCAGTATTCAGTATGTTTCAAAAGATTGGTCAAACTGAAATATTTCATGCTGATATCTTGTGTCTGTATTAGGGGTGTGCAAAATGACACATAATTGCATTCTTTTTTGTTCTGTTTTTGTCTCTCCACCCCCCTCCCTTCCAATTCTGCTTTTGGGATGATTCTTCCAGAAACACAAACAAAACTCAGGGTTCTGAATTACGAATTCAAACAGCCCCCTTCAAAATCTCCCAGAATATTCCTGAAAATAGAGTAGGAGGAACCTGAAATTAAAAACAAAATCAGAATGGATTTGCACACCTTGCACAGTATGTGCTTTCAAGTCTTCTTCAGTGCATGGAGGACAAGAAGTGTCTTCACTGAGCTGCCGGCACAGTGCTGGCATGGAGTCCCCCCGAGCCCATCAGATGATGCAGGGCTACTTCCTCCAGAGCTTCATTGGGCTTTGTGCTGGCAGAGCAAAGAAGCAGAGCTTAGAGGAGTCAGGGTACAGCTCACTCCTCATAGACGAAGCTGAGGAGGAAGCAGGGGGAAGCGTGGGACAGCGGGGAAATATTATGAGAAGAGATCCCACAATGGTAAGGGAACAAGCGTTATGCTGCCCTCCCCCCACTGTACCCCAGCTCCTCAACCTCCATGTGATGAAGTCCTTATTATTATCCCATGAATATCACAGTTTTCCTTAGGCAAGGAATACACAGAGGTGGATTTGCCAGTTTGTTATTTTGTGATAAAAAGCATGGATTGCCTATTTGGACAAACTCATAGGCTGTAATCTATCTAATCCTCCCTGCATGCAAGCCACTGTTCTTTCATCCTATAGAAAATGAATTATTATTTTGCTTGTTAATGACTGTAAGAAACAGAGACTAGATTTCTGTTATTTCTTCCTCCTCCAGATACATATGTAGACATAGATATATATCCAGTTGCCTATTGCAGTGCAGCTTTACTCACCACTTATATGTGAAAAATCCCACAAATGACAATGTTCCAGCTAAAGGGAGTTGGAGAGAAGAAAACTGCACATTATAGATGGACATTAAAAAACCTCTGCTGGATGAGGGCATAAAAACTAACTAAAGAACAATGGGAGTTTCACTGGAAACACTAGAACCGCAAAAACAAAACAATATAGAGGCATATATATCAACGCATTCAATATCTATCGGTAGTAAATAATATGCTGTCCACTATGAATTTGTCCCCAACCCATTAAAGCTCTCTGGCCATATTACCACATTTTTCGTAGTACATCCATAGATTTATAGTAAGCAGTCTAAATAAACATTTGTTTTGGTTTGATCTGATCACTTTCCCTAATTAAACATAATATGAAACTTCCTTTAATACTAAACTTTCTTTAATATCAAACATCCCCAATAATCACACACACACACACACACACACACACACATCAAAGATCTTTAAAACGTAACAATTTTCACAGTAGAGTTCATGTCAGCTGGTTTTTATGGCCTTTTTCCTGGTTCTTCAGTAGGATTGATATGCACTGACCATTGCTCTACGTGGTATTTCAAGCTCAGAGGCACCTTAAAATGTAATCAACTGCAATATAGCTAAATTAGTTTTAGCTTCCTTTCATAATTATTTCTACCATTAAACTTGCCCTTTTCTCAGCTGGTGCACAGTGGTTCATCATTTTCATTTGGAGGACTTCCCAAAACCCAACACTCTCTTCCTTAATTAGTCATGAGACTCTTAGGACTTCTGCAAAGTTCTTTTTTACCCTAGTAGCTGATGTGAAGACATGTATACAAGTATTCATGCATCACTTACACTGAATCTCATTTACCATTTCACTGAAAATGCTCAAGGATTCAAATATTCCATTTCTGCTTTAGCAAAAGGCAAGAGAGCAGATTTTCCGAGACAGCAGAAATTTGGATTCATTTTTTAGAGGTGCAGAAGGGTTCTGCAGCCCCTTCATTTCAGTGAGACTCAGTTGTCTGGATCAGCCAAAATGTTGTTGGGGTGTTTCTACTGTTCATTTCCTTGATTGATTGCTTTGTTTTCTTTTTCTTTTGCTAGCCCGAGAACCTTCTGCTGGCATCTAAACTGAAGGGAGCTGCTGTTAAATTGGCTGACTTTGGCCTTGCCATTGAAGTGGAAGGGGAACAGCAGGCTTGGTTTGGTAAGTGGGGGAAATGCTGAGCTTTGAAGAGTGGCGCAACTCTGCCATCCCATTTTTGCAACTCCACCATCCCATTCATTTATCAACAATGAATAAGAGTGGTTTGATTTTTCTGTAATTGTCAGGTGTATTAATGACATACAGTCACTGCCTTCCTCAATTTGCCAACCTGTAAAGCTCTAGGACTACAACTCTCCTTTCCCCCAATTTTTATTGAGTTTTTGGAAACATACAACTTTAAAAAACCCTAAATAAAATAAAACAAGACAATGACATTCTGAAAAAAAAGTAAAAACCTGACTCTATGAACAAGCCTTTGGAAATGCAGTGTAATTAGATAAACATGGAACTAGGAAAGAGTGAACATGGAACAGCTTAGACAATGCTTCCGGAAAATGGGTTAATCAGGAAGTCACTGTTTATTACATGTTTTTAATGATTTTATATGGTTTTTATAATGTTTTAAATTGTGCTTTATGACTGTTATGGCATCTAATTGCTGCCAATTTGTAAGCTGCCTTGAGTCACCTTTGGACTGAGAAAAGCAGCATAGAAATACCATAAATAAATAAATAAAATACTCCCCAAGTTCTTCTTCCTCACAACCTCCCCCACCCTTGTAACCCTAAAATTTAAAAAATAATAAAAAGCAAAAAAAAATAAAAATAAAGGAAGAAAAGAAAGATAAAAGTCATTAAAAGCACAGTTGACTTCTCCCCCTTCTCCCTCAAGTCAAGGTGTCTATCAGAATATTATAATGTACTTATATTTCAATTGCTTCAATATCTACTAAATATAAACTGAGTTAAAATGAATGCCTGCCAACAAGTGAAATTAATAAACATTTTTTAAAACTAAAATTCAGTTCTTTTATTTCCCATCTCAATATCCCCCTGGATTTTCCCCCTTTTAATCTAGATTAATTTTGCTGTATTTCAATATTGTAAACATAATACTTGTTGTATTTCCCCCTTCATTTGAAATGTTCTTATGTATCAATCCACACACATTAAAAAAAATCTAAATTCTATTTTAATTCTTCCAGAGTTTTGTTTATCCATGTCCCTTCCCAATGTTTTCTTGTATAGCAGACTATCCCACCTGCCCACAAAAATCTTAATACTAATAGTTTGAATATTTTAACTAGTTCAATATCTTTAAAATTTTATCTTAAAATGCCCTACCCCATTTTTTCCTTTCAATCAGGACGAATCTTACTATATTTCAACAATTTTCTATAGATCATCTTACTATATTTTCCCCTTCATTCTCACTATGCCTATTTCATCATTCCACACCCTTCATAAAAAAAGGAAGCCATTGTGTTGTCGAAAAACAGCCCGGAAAACTCACAGCAACCTAAGGAAGCCATTGTTTTATTTTGATTCTTCCAGAGTTTTCCATTCATTTGGCCCAATCATTCTCAATTTATTTTTGAACAACATACCATCCTTAAATTAGCAATTTGTCAATTTAATTTTAACATGTTAATCAAACCAAGATCACATACAATTTCAGCAGTTTGTCTTGAAAACTTGAACAACTCATTCCCTGTGGTTCTGTATGGAATTCTTTTATTTTCTTCAGTTTGAAGACAAATCTACATCATTTTTTCTACGTTGGTGGCACTAACTTATACAGTCTGTCTATACGGATTTGTCAGTTTCACTCCTTCTGGTTCATTTGTCATCTCCTCCTTTCAAACTGTCAATTCTTGATCAATGTGATGTGCTCAAATTTTTCTTCCTTCTCCCCTTTTGTTATATTTCTTGATTTTTTTGGGTTTTTTGCAATTTGCTTTGTGACAAATTTGTTTATTTTCAGTTATTAATTCTTGAAGCTCCTACTTAATGCTAGGTTCTGTTTGAAAAAGCTCTTTTTAAAGCTCCAACAGTATTTACAAAATCTGAATTTGTGACATCTTCCAGTGTTCTTCATACACAACAAAAGCAGAATCTGGAAGGGGTTAATTACTTATTATTCACCAATAGAGGACATGCATTAGTTGCTGTTGAAATGTCTTCATCTTTGCTTGGAATGTGAACTGTTTATTCCTATACAATTTTTCTAGCGTTTATAATCCTGAGTACTTCTTCTTTATCTTTTATCTTCTTTATAGTGTTATACAAATATTGATAAAATGTTTCTACGCCTGTGGAATGATTTTCTTTCCATTAATAGGAACTAAAGCCCACATCACATTAAGTGTCCTAATGCAGGCAACAGTGGGGGGATTTACCAGACATTGCGGCAATCCGTGGGTCACTGGGGAATCTATCATCCCATGCCCTGCAGCACCCACAGCACCTTCCCCATCACAGGGTGGGGGAGTGCCGCTGCTTGGCTTCTTCCTGCGCTGTCCCAGTTGCCAGCAATGAGAACATGGGAAGCCTCTTGTGCCCTATTTGCTCCATTGTAGGAATTTTTTTTCATGCCAGGAATGACTTGAGAAACTGCAAGTTGCTTCTGGTGTGAGAGAATTGGCTATCTGCATGGACGTTGCCCAGGTGACACCCAGCTGTTTTGATGTTGGAGGCTTCTCTCATGTCCCTGCATGGGGATCTGGAGCTGACAGGGGGAACTCATCCGTGCTCTCCCCGTAGGATGCTCCAGCATAGTTCAAGGATGGAGCCCCATTGGAAGTAGCTGCATGACATTCAATGTGATCTGGTGGGCTGTGTTCCTGAGTTGTGCTTGAAGCATCCTACAATGGGCAAGAAAGCCCATGTGATGAAGTAGTAAGAGGTATTAGTTTCTGACAACATGAAGAAAAATGTTGTTACCTCAAAGGCTCATAGATCCTCCAATCAAATTTAGAGTTATTTTAAGAAGTAAAACACAAGCACTTGCTTTAATTTAAGAAGGTTCCAAATCTTTATTCTTTTATGTTGATTTTTGAAGCCAATAGAAAATAGGGGGGGGGGGCTTTTTAGAGCTTCAGCAGCATAAATGTTGGGGTAGATCTGCAGATAGGCAAGATGGCAATCTGATCCCCTTGTCTTTTCTGTGTCCACTACTCCCTGATGGATTTTGTGGGGGTATTGAGATAAATATTGGCAGGTAGACAATAAATTAACTTTCTTCTATTCCTAGATGTCTTTTGCTGATTTTGGACCTCCAAAACCACCTTTTCTCTGTAGGTTACGCCTCTCCCACTTTGAGCCAAAGTGAGAGGGAACTTTCACTCTTTAACACCTCCACAGCTCCCCATTTTTATAGCTGAAAACTACTAGAAGGCATTGATTTGGGGAAGGCTTTTCCCAAGCACAACCTAAAGTCTGTCTTTAGGAACTGGCAAAGACTTTGGACAGGTCTTTGCCAGTGAGGTGGACATTGGCTCCGTGGGTGGCCTCCTGCAATTATAGAAGTTGCTTATTGTGCATGAGGAAGACAACACCATATTTCACAATGACCAAAAAAGTTAGGATGGTGTAAGTCTGGTTTAAGATATCATTATTCATCAAGAGTTGTATCTCCCCACTCCAAAAATAAAAAAGGTTTAGAGCCTTAGATTATATCTGCTTTTTGTTTCTTTATGGGTCACTGTGACTTGCTCCATTTGCCATACAGCCTGGGAGGTTGTATTGCGGCAATGAGGGTTATGTGCTCCTCCAGATATTCTTAGATGATGGTTCCCGTATTCACTTACCATTGGCTGTGCGGTCTATGGAAGCTACAGTTCAATTCCTGGAAAGCCTAAATGTTCTTCATCTTATTAAATAGATAGTGCTGCCACACTGTAAATCAATATTAATTTTATCATTTCATTTTCCTTGTTCCTCCCTTCAATCACACATGTGCACACATACACACCATCACCACACCTCTTAGTATGTTTTGAACTGTTGTTCAGAACATAGGACTACCATACTTTCTTTAAAAATATTTCTGTTCCTTTCTATTTTGGATATTTGCATGCTCTTGCTAATGTTCTAGATGAAACCTAATAATATTAGCAGTGGGAAACAATGTAGAACCTTTTAAAGACTGCAAAATATAAATGAGCATATCTGCATATCCAGAGAGGTTAAGAGTGATCAAACTAGCTACTTGAATAAAACAACAAAATAGCAGGAATTCTGTTTGTTAGTTCCAGCTTGAGAGGAAACCCATTAAATCAATGGCTGAATAGTGAGTCAATACATAGGTAAATGCACATGATTCAATGGTTCTATTCTAGTCAGGGCTAACAACAGATTTAGATCATGGTGGATGCAATATTAGAAAAATGTGATAAGCTGCAAAATAATTTCTAGATATAAAGATAAAAATATGTATAGTATAACCGCTATAACCGCTATATCCATGTGATCAGTATAGTTTCATTTATCCGTATCCAACAAAATATGTTATCTCTAGGCATTTTTAGGTCCTTAAATATAACTTTATGTTATTCTTAGGCCAGAAGTCATTCATTTCAATAGGGTTTGCTATTATCTATAGTTTTGTGTATCCACATGAAATCCAGGAACATATCCCCCATGAATTTGGGATCATGCTGTAGTATATGAGCTATATTTGAAGCACAGGTAAACACAAAGGAGGATGTATTACTTGAGAGTGGAGTTATAAGTGAGAAGAAATTGGATTTGGAGTTGAAATACAATATAGAACAATTTAAATTAAATATATTGCTTATTCATGTATTTATATTCTTGAAATATACCCTACATGTCTACTCAGAAGCAAACTTCATGAACCAGGTAACAATTTACAAAACTGCATCCTCAAAGTAGCAATGGCTTGGCTCTGAAGTGAATAACTTGAATTAGAGATAGTTGGCTTATTCTGAACTCCTGTATAGCCCGTAGGCTTGGATACGGTAATTCTTTTTAGGAAATTCTTTGCTGGTTTCATAAATAAATTGTTGCAAACCTTATAATCAAAAAGCAGATCCATAAGGGAAAGGTTATTTGTTTAAGCTTGTCTAATTATTTTAAGGGGCTAAACAAATACATTATTGAAACTAATACAGTGTATCCACCATCTGTGTTTTCTCGGCATTTATGTAAAGGATGTGGGGGTTGTGTATAGCTGAAATTTGAAGACATTTTAAACCTCAGTATTTTAACATAGCCTTCATTTCTGAAAAATGCACCCACCCTGACTTACAATTAATTTAGCCCCCTGATTTAACTCATTCCTCGTAGCCAATATGTTTACTTAAATCCCCCTCTTTTTTGTAATGACCAACACTTGCAAATAAAATATGAAATTAATAAAGTGGGTTGTTGTAAGTTTTTTTGGGCTATATGGCCATGTTCTAGAAGCATTCTCTCCTGACATTTCACCTGCATCTATGGCAAGCATCCTCAGACCTCACAACCTCTGAGGATGACTGCCATAGATGCTGGCGAAACATCAGGAGAGAATGCTTCTAGAACATGGCCATATAACCCAAAACCTACAACAACCCAGTGATTCCAGCCATGAAAGCCTTCAACAATACAATGAATAAAGTACTTGGGTTTATCTTACCTAGTTAATGACATTTATTTAATCATTTTATTACAGTTTTTTCTTGGAAACAGTAATTCAATCCTGAATATGGCTTAAATAACTCATGGTAACTTGAAGTTATAAATACAATATAATTAGATCATCACATTACTGCACCATGAGCAGTAGACACAGGGAGTTAAAGTAGTACATGCCTTAAATACATTTTGCAGATAAATGTTGTTAGAGGAGTGGTCATAACTCTGCAATACAGTACATGCCTTTCCATACAGAATTCTCTGGTAACAAGGTTAGAAAGGATATTGGTCACAATTCCTTACCAGGAGATGTAGCTACATGACAATACTATGATTGCATCCCATCCAACTCCCCAACCCATCTTTTCTCAGTTGCTGCCTCCCAACCATAGCCATTTCCCAATCAGTGGTGTTTGAAGGGAGCACTAATCAAGCATCTAGTTAACAATGCCATCATTTCAAGGGTCCTCCAGAGTAGCCCCAAAAGTCCCTGCAAATGCCTATCAAAGTATGTTCAGTAATAAGAAAATAGCTGGACATTTCTCTGCTGTTCCCCCTGCTCTTCAGTGCAGTTGAGAACAGGTGGGTTCCGGGAAGGGGGGGGGTGTCATAGAGTAGGAATTCCTACTGTTCATAGAGTAGGTAATTCCAAATCAACCCAAAATTAAGTTGTGGTGGTTTTGGTATGATTTTTGTCATTGTAGTTCACCAACAGAATACTCATCCTCATGCTTTCTTTATACCCTGCCCCCCCCAAGTAGTACAATATAGCTAAAAACACAAAAAGACAACATTACATTAAACTAGTAATATGCAAATAATTTAATATGTATAAACTACTTGAAAGTATTTGAAACAATACTACACCCTCCTAGAATCCTTTTTAAAAAGTTATAAAAGCATGTTGGGATACAAAACATAGTTTTGGCAGAAGAGGTGCCATATTCAGATACATCCGGAAGGCACTCAGCTGGAGAAGACTGACCGAGGTCAATTTTTCAGAGTGTAAGGGAGAGGTGGCAAAATAGTTTACTACAATTCAGATGTGGCTTCTCTTGCATTTTGATACCACTCAGCAGAGCCATATTATTGCTTTGAAAATCACAGGCATGATACCAAGGATGCCCTTTCTTTCCATATAAAGGCAGTTCCCAAGTTGCAAACAAGATAGGTTCTGTAGGTTTGTTCTTAAGTTGAATTTGCTTGTAAGTTGGATCAGGGACATTTTAAAAGTGTAACTCTGTCTTTCTATCTACCTTTCTATGGATCACATAGAATAGGGTTAACATGCTTGTGGTGTTTTGCTGTCTGGACCCCTGTTCAGAAGATTTCACTTCAATTTCTGTCCCTGTGATAATTGAATTTTGGAAAATTTGGCTTGTTGTGGTGATAAAGCTTCAGTTGAGCCACCTTTTCCCTCGCAGATATTCAGAGTTGCCTTAGAAATCCTTGAAACCATCCACTCTGAGCAATCTCCACCCACACTCCCCTTCCATTGCTCCCTGCATGTTCCTTAATTCTCTTCTTTTCCTCTCTGTCTTAACAGACAAGTCAACTCCTAGCCAAATTCCTCTCTATGTCCTGTTGATACTAGAATCAGCCCTCCATATCCACGTATTCTGTATCTGCAGTTTGAAAGTATTTTTAAAATGCACCGAAAGCAAGCCTTGATTTTGAAATTTTATATAATGAGCACCATTTTACTATATTATTCTATATAATGGGACTTGGGCATCCACAGATTGGTATCTATGGGAGGTCCTGGAACCAAATGGTAGTGAATACCAAAGGTCCACTGTATTCCCTTCCAAGTTCTGATTAACACCTCCATATCTGATAAGCATGCTTTCAGGATACAATTTGATAAACATTAATAAAGGGATGAGTAACTTCTAGTAGTTTGTTGAAGTGCAAATGACCAGAAGCTCTAGTTAGCATGGGCAATGTTAAGAAAGATGGGAGTTGCAATCCAGCAATATCTGGAGGACTTTACAAGTTGCTTTCCACTGTTTTAAATTAAAGTTAAGATTAATGACAAGATGAGTTTAATCAATATCCATTACTTCATTCTTTGTCTTTTTACTTGGAAATGTAGTATACACATGCCCTTATATTTTTTAAATTCAGCACACAGATTATTTTCACATAGGAAAAGAAGATGATAATTATGAAACACTCCTTCCTCACCTTAAATGGGATGCAGACAACTACTTATAGTCATTTTGTATGGGACCTCCTTATAGAAAATCAGATCTCAGAGAAGACAGAACACACAATACTTCTAACTTTATTTTATGTCCCCCCCAGTTGTTGTCTGTCAAGTTGCTCTGTGAACTTGGCAGTCTTCACAAGAAGAAAATATCTTTAAAAAAATGCAAGTTGTGCTTCCTTAAATATGTGTGAAAGCATGACATTTACAGCTGTAAATTAATTTTAAAAATAGAAGACTAATCAGATGACAAAAGCCGAATCATTTCTGTGAATTCCTCGACAGACTAGCCGTCTCAGTATAACCCAAATCCACATTCACTTGTCATACAGAAGCAGTGGAAGGCTCAACTGATGACATACCAGAGCAGTAAATATCCAATACCCTCAGAGACTAAGCTTGTAGCATGGATGCCAACTGCTTTAAGGCTTTCCATGTTTAATATTTTTCCTTTGCCCTTTCATTATCTGCAAATAACCTTGGACTTTAAAAATTTGGTCCAAACAGGGTATGCATTACTCAGTCTGTCTATCTATCTGTCTAAAGCATCACCATAACTGATTGAGTTAAATTTGATTTTCTGCCATGGCAAAACAGAATTGGTCCCAGATAACATGCACTCTCTACAAAACAAACCAGAGGTACAGGGTATACAACGTGGCCATTCTCTTTGTGACTGCTAGTCTCAGTATCATAGTTAAATCCTAATAGCTTTCATGAGAAGGAAATACACACATAATTCAACTCAGTCTCCCTTAAAATCTTGTCAATCATGACATGCATAGTGCCCAAACTCCTATTTAGGATACAAAACAATGTTACTCTTAGTTAAATCCCAGGGTTGAACATTCTTCTGCTCTTTGAACTATGTTCTGTGACAGGAGCAATGGTGTCATTTGTTGAACGGGATGTTTGTCTTACCAGGTTTTGCGGGGACCCCAGGTTATCTTTCTCCTGAAGTACTCCGAAAGGACCCCTATGGCAAAGCTGTGGATTTGTGGGCATGTGGTAAGTAACATATTTCTAAAATAGTTCTAGAAATGGACATTAACTGTGGTAGCTGAAGAAGGCTTCCCATTATTAGGTTTTGTATTGTCGGCAGACTTTGCCTGGCACACAAGGCTAGTTATATCTGAGGTGTGTTTAGCAGAGTCACGGGTTGTATCAGTACTGCAGAATTACAGCGATTTGCACCTCATTAACTGCCATGGCTCAATGCTATGGAAGCTGGAATTTATAGTTTTGTGAGATATTTGCCCTTCCCGGTCAGATAGCTCTGATTCCACAGGATTCAGGATTCCATAGAATGGAGCTATGGCAGCTAAAGTGGTATCAAACTGCTATAATTCTGCAATGTGGATGGTTTCACAGTCAATGTCAGTGTTGCTCTGAGAACTGGTCATCCACAGGCACAATTGCAGCAACATATTACGCATTACAGTTTGCAAGGGGAAATAACCTTACTGGACTCCACTCCGGTCTCTCAAATGAAGATAGTGTGCTTTGAATTTCTTCTGCATCTTTTGGAAACTTGTAACCTGGTCAGTGTGTGAAGGTTGCCATTTAGGCCTTGGGGAAGTCACCGACATCACTACTTCCTTAAATGTTCTATCAGACTGGGAGTAGCAGCTTGTAATAAAAGTAGCAAACTCATTCTGTCCCATATCAATACCATTATGGCATGCGTAGCATAATAGAATTGTCTGTATGCTGTGGTTCTCCAATGGCTTTATTAAAATAGTTTTGTTACGCACAGTCTAGAAATTATGCAGTAAAAATCCTATCCCTTGGTCCAGTGGGAGAAACAACTATTAGGTGAATTGTCTTTCAGCCGACAAAAAGCTTTGTAGATTTATGGTCTTATGAGTCAATTAGTGTTCAGCAATACTTCAAGAGTTATTAACAGGAACGGTTTGGAGATTAAAAATTGCATTTCAGGATATTGTTACTTTGAGAGTCCATTATATCCTTCACTACTATAGCATCAAAGAGCCTCTCATTCATTAATCTATTTATCCTCATAATTCCTTTGAGACTCAGGAAGAGCTCTTATCCTTATTGTACAAATGGAAAAAGGGAGCTTAGTACAGTTAATTCATGGGTACAGCCCAAACAAGTAGTTGTGACAGAGCACAAAGTGAATGCAGGTGCCCTGAATTACAATATATGAATGGATGCTATTATCGGTACGCCTGTTGTTCTAAAGCAATGTCTGGCCAGCTTCTTATGGCATGCTTTTGTATTCAATGTGAATAATGCACTGAATAGGACTTTTGAATGACAGGGACAGTTGGTGTCATTGCAGGATCACTTGATATACTGTCATTTCTGGAGTAGGGTTGTTTCAAAGCTTCCAGTAGAGTTTCTCTACAAAAGAATCTGTTTTCACAATAATATCCCTCTCTGACATTTTTAATAAAATGGAAATAAACAGCATAAGACCCACTCTCTAGAGAAGACCAAATTTTGTCTCTTAAAAAAAACTTATTTGGCATATTGATACATTGGTAACTCACTTAATCATACCTGTTTATATTTGGCTTGGTTTTCACACCATACCTGTGAGGATTTTTTCTGTGTCAGATTCTAGAGCACATTGCATTAAGCAGATTTAGTGCATATGTTTCCAATCCATCGTACTTTCGTACTGAAACATTATTGAAGCTTATGAAATGCATTTGTACATTACATTGTTGTTGCCAGCTTGTTTGGTGGGCCAGGCTTTACTGATACCTGCAAAGAGACTTCCAGATTTTCAGAGTACAATTTCTACCAACGTCAGGCTATTATGATGTAGGAAGACTTCTTGGACAGCACAACACTCTTGGGGAACCTAATGAAAGGGTCAATAGAATTGCTACTTTCCTTTTGAGATTCCAATATTGTGGGCTGTAGTTCACAAAAACCTATGCCCTTCATGAACCACATCTGGGGAGGCCCTGCTCGCTGTCCCGCCACCATCACAGGCACGTTTGGCGGGGACGAGAGACAGGGCCTTCTCAGTGATTGCCCCGCCCCCCGGTTATGGAATTCCCTTCCTGGCAATATTAGATCAGCCCCCTCCCTCCTGTCCTTCAGAAGACCTCACTGTGGGACCAAGCCTTTGGGACAGTACAGTGAGGCAAAATGGTGTCCTGAGATGGTTTTTAAGTAACTGATTTTAAAGTGGATATAAGTTATTTTAATGTTTGTGTATATTTATGGTTTTATATCCTGGCATGGAATGTTTGCCGTATATATGTCGTGCTCTGCCCTGAGTCCCCTGCAGAGTGAGAAGGGCGGAATATAAATGCTTTAAATAAATAAATAAATAAATATAATTGATAGCCTTTTATGTCCCATAGAGTCTTTGTTTTGTGGAAAATGTTTTCCTAAATGTATATCTTACAGAGAAATCTCTTGTCATATCTTTCAGGTCAGAAACAAGGGACTAATAGGGTATGAGAAAACAGACAGGAGATAGAAAATTAAGAGGGGTAAAAGAATTCCTGTCCAGGCTAACCCAACTGAAAAAAGTCTACTTGATAAGGAGGAAATGATGGACAAGATTTCACAGTAAACTATAATATACTTTATTGTTCCTGAATGTTTTTTTTGCGTCCAAGATTATTCTTGCTCTGTACACCAGAGAAGACAACTAATTCCTGTGTTCCAGTTCTAGGTGAATCCCTAGTGTACCTAACACCAAAGTTAGTTAAAGCTGGCGTGGGATGAAATGCCATCACCTCAGCCACCCACCTCTTCAGCTGCCATGTTTCCATGGCTAGAATTGGACAGCTCTGCATCCCTCAGTTGCAAGAGCACAACTGGAACTGCATTGCCTTAAGAAAGGAATGAATAGATCAGGAGCACAAAGTCATTGCTCTCTTATAGTGTCTACTTCAGAAGCTCAAGTCTGTTTCAATCAACAGGGGGATGTGCACGAGTCATAGTTTTGTTCACAAGCCTTGAATAGGATCTGAAAATTTCCCTTGAGGCAACTGCATCCCAGTTGTAAAGTCATGAAGAGGGTGCTGATCTCTTTTTGAGCTTTGAGACTTCTAGACAACAGCTAGAAGAAGTTTCCTGAATTCGACAATGTGCAGCATATATGCCTAGCTATCCCATGACCAGTGGCAATTTGGTTTACCCAGCCTTATCACTACATGTGTTTGGTCAGCTATTGTTATGAGACATATAACCTGACAGAACATGGCCATACAGCCCAAAAAACCTACAATGACTCAGTGATTTTCGCCATGAAAGCCTTCGACAATACGTTGACAGAGACTGTGTCTATCGTGCCGATCCAAAGCTGGATCTTTAGGAAGATCCACTCAGCTTTGGGCATTGATAGCATAGGCTTGCTCGTGTTTTCTGAGTCATTGAACTAACCTCTTTACTCTCCCCAGTCATTGGCAGGACTTGTATAATAATGTTTGCCTCTCCCCCTCCTTTGCACACAGGAGTCATTCTATATATTTTGTTGGTTGGGTACCCTCCTTTCTGGGATGAAGATCAGCACCGACTCTACCAGCAGATCAAGGCTGGAGCCTATGATGTAAGTGGCTTAGCTCCTCCCTCATTTCTGCAGCCTCCTCTCCCACTTACTGTCATTTCTTTTAAAACTGTTTCTTTTCTCTCTCTTTCTCTCTGTGTTTTTGACTGGGTATGAAGATTAACTGAAAACCACTCTAGAGACGTAGTTAATCTGCAGGATGAACATCCAAGTTCAAATTGTAATAATCTGTGATTGATTTGGGTCAGTCCCTGCTTGTCAATCTAAGTGTGCCTTACACACTTGGCATTGCAATAAAATTGCATGAAAACCATGAGTTGTGGGTGAGGTAAAATTACATAGAAATGATTTCATAGCTATGGTATTTTTTAATTTGAAATTATATCAAATGGTGGTGCAACTAATAGTTCATTTGTCTTCCTGCCTCTACATATCATGTGATAGTGAGATCTATGGGACATAATAGATAATACAATGGGAAGTGGGATTCGCCTGAAATTGAGCAGAGAAGTTTGTTTAATCTTGCTTTACTTTTGTTTCTTAGTAATTTTAAAGATTTTAAACTAATTGTTGTGAGCAGTTTTGATGATGATGCTTGTACTACACTGAGGTCCTTCCACTTGCATAACCATTGGATGCAACCTGTATTAATTTGTTTGTATATTACCCAGCCTGCTAGTAAACAATAACATAGGCAACAACAAAATCAGAGGGAAACAAGTGGAAATTATACAGCCAGCAATTAAAAGTGGGAATTTAAACCGGTTAAATGCAAAAGAAGCCTTTACTTGCTATAGTAGGCCTTCTACTCTTGTGAGGCTTAGAGGCAGGTCACATAGGTGGAAAACCCACCAATAAAAACCCACATTTTAAAAAAATCAATTAGTACATCTCTATAGGTGTCTCTAGATTCTCCAGGGTAAGTATAGAATTGTGCTGGAGGACTTACAAATTCCTAGAGAAATATTATTACTAGGAATCTCTAGGTCCTCCAGCATGCCAGAAATCGACCACAGAATCCCACAGAGTGGCATATGGTTTTTTTCAAAAGTCCATATTAGTCAAATCCATGAATAATCAAATCTGCAAAAGTTAAGCCCACACAGTTACGGGCTGACCATAACTCCTAATGTCTGTCAGCTCTGAGGGGATTAGAATCAGTATATTCTTATTCAGTCTAGTGTCGATTCAACTAATCCCTGGCCTTTTTTGGTCTGTCAGTATTTCACACAAATCAGGGTCCATCCGTCCTGCAGTTTTCTGGGTGGAAATAATCCCTCTTTATCATCTCAAATTCCTGTTCATATAGCGGTATGAAAAATATCCACAAAAATGCCAAACCTTGGAAATTATGATAGATGTTTCTGACTTTATGGTTAGAAGAACTTTTTTCTTGCAGTTTCCTTCCCCTGAGTGGGATACGGTCACTCCTGAAGCAAAAGACCTCATCAATAAAATGTTGACCATCAACCCATCCAAACGTATCACAGCAGCAGAGGCTCTGAAGCACCCATGGATATCAGTAAGTACATGTCTTGGAAACAACTCAGATTCTGAGTATTGTCTTCTGATAATAAATAATGCTTGTATTTATTTATTTTAATTGGCTGAAGGTGGGAGTTAGATAGATTTGTACTGTAGGATATGCAAAACCACATACAAAGTGTATACCACAGGGATAGGAGATGTACAAATGTATGGTCCACTGTTAATGTAGATGAAAGTGAGCCATTTGCTGTAGATGACCCCAACAGTTCTTTATGAAGTTTGTGTGCAATCTCAGTTAAAATGGGTTGCCAACAGCACAACCAGTTGAGGAGAAGAACTGGTATTGAAATTAAATATATTTCTCTTTTTATAAAAGCATTTTGATACAATGCAAGCAAGGCAGTCTACGTTGTTGTTATGCGATGCCCATAGCTGAGCTCCATTCCCAGAATTCAAATGTTGCAAAGGACTGTAACGGGTCTTTTTAATAACCCTTTCTGAATCAGAATTGGAGAGCTTGAAAGATGAACATGTAGAGGGATGATCCCCGAGGCACAGTTGCTTAATTATTATTAGAAGAAAAATCTTGTTTATCTCCTGGGTGCATTTGTCGCTTGTGTTGTTGGCTTCTCTCCTGCTCTCTCTTCAAGATCCAGGTGTGGTTGCCATGACAATATACACACATTGCTAAAACATTTATTTTGGGCTATAGTGGCTTGGCCCCATAAGCAGTGTCTTCCTTAGGGCCATAACATTTTTATTCAGGGCCCTGCCTTGAATAACCCATGCCCTAGAAAAGCACCGTTAGCCCAAACCACCAAGGCATAAAAGAATCGGCTAATGGAGGGTTTGCTAAACTGTGAGCAACTTAATAAGCCATCACCGGAGTTTCTGGTGTGGCAGAACAAGGAACAAATGAACAAGCAGGGAAAACTAGTTTGCACAACCTATTAAAGTTTTATTTACTGCAGCCTGGAGAATTCAAACACATGGTTTTGCAGGACTATGCCTCATGTACATTTAAAAGTGCAAAGTTATAGTGCAAAGTTAAAGAAATAGTGCAAAGTTAAAGTGTGTGTTTGTAGAAAATGTGATACCTAGTTCTGCATAAAACAATGAGGCTGTAAGAAGCTGAAATCCATCTAGACTAATTTAATGCAAAAAGCTGCAGTCTCAAAGCTATAGTCTTCTGAATAATTTCATGGATCTTCTGTAGCTGCTGTGTTCTTATAGGAACCAGACAATGGTCAAAATTTACTATACCACGCAGATCCAGAACTGAGCTACTTAAACAATGGCAGTTTGTAAAACAAAGGGATGTCTCTATTTCTCTCCATATCTGAGCAGACTTCCTTTCTCTTTTCTAGCATCGTTCCACTGTGGCGTCTTGTATGCACAGACAGGAGACTGTGGATTGCTTGAAGAAGTTCAATGCCAGAAGGAAGCTCAAGGTAAACAATATCCCTTTTCTGATTTCTTCATGCTCTTCTGGGAAAAGGGTATGTATGCTTCACTGACATGTTTCCCCTTTCAAATGTTTTCCCATGTTCCTGGTGGTTTAGCTTTGAGTCTTCTAAAGCATCTGACTTTCACACTTCTAAGAAAGTAAATAATCTTTGGATCACTGAATGCTAGAGTCCAAAGGAAAGTGATGCTCTGTCTCCTATTCTTCTTTAACAGTATTTCTTAACATTCCTAATGCAGTGACCCCTTAATACAGTTCCTCATGTTGTGGTGACCCCAAACCATAACATTATTTTCGTTGCTACTTCATAACTGTGGTTTTGGTACTGTTATGAATCGTCATGCAAATATCCAATATGCAGGATGTGCTTTCATTCACAGGACTAAATTTGGAACAAATACCCAATACACCCAAATTTGAATAATGCTGGGTTTGGGAGGGATTGATTTTTTCATTTGGGAGTTGTAGTTGCTGGGATTTATAGTTAATCTACAATCAAAGAGCATTCTGAACTCTATCAATGATGGAATTGAACCAAACTTGGCACACAAAACTCCCGTGACCGACAGAAAATACTGGAAGGGTCTAGTGGGCATTGACCTTGAGTTTTGGAGTTGTAGTTCACCTACATCCAGAGAGCATTTGTGGACTCAAACAATGATGGACCCGGACCAAACTTGGCACAAATATTCAATATGCCCAAATGTGAACACTGGTGGATTTTGGGGGGAAATAAAACTTGAAATTTAGGAGTTGTAGTTGCTGGGATTCATAGTTCACCTACAATCAAAGAGAATTCTGAACCCCACCAACGATAGACTTAGGCCAAACTTCTCACACAGCACCTCCATCACGAACAGAAAATACTGTGTTTTCTGATGGTCTTTGGCAACCCTCCCCCAGGGGTCCTGACCCCCAGGTTGAGAAACACTGTTCTATAAAGAGATTTTTTTTAGTCCTTGGGAGGGGACAGTCTTTCGCTGGTTCAGTCCAGCAATGTTGGTGAAACAATGCATCCCTTCCTGTTCAGAGAGAAATTGTTTGGAGTTTCATGGCTTGTCAAGCAAGAACTGTGGTCATAGGGCTATTCCATTTGATTCCATCTATTCAATTGGTCTCTAATAAATCAGAGTGAGAAATTGAATGCCATTTAACAAACACTTTTATTAAAACATCTTCTTCCTTCAATGTAACTTATCTCAAAGTAACTGAATTTGGAATTAGTGTCCAAGTTCACCATTTTTGAATAATTTTGAACCCAAGTCTGTGCTGCTGCTGGGCCATTCAGAAGCTTACAGCACCATTATCGTGAACTCTTGTCTGCAATGCCTTTTGAGAATTGCCATAGGCTACCTCTTCAGATTGTGAACACTGTGCAGAGTCCCAGCCTTCAGAATAGAGGCTAATAAGATTACTGAGCAAGATAACATAGACATTAGTGTTTATTTGTCATTCAGTAATCTGTTACTGGTTCAATTATGTTGTGTTAATATGATTTTCCTATGTTGCCTCCCACTCATGAAGTGGATTGGAATAAAATGAAGGATAGAGTGGAAGAAGGAATGAGATTGAGGGTAACTTAAAAAAGATATTCACTTGTTTTTGTTTTTTTAATACATAGACTCTCATTTGTGGAAATTAAAATTTAAATGTGTGCACTATTTCAAAGAATAATAAATTATATGGCTCATCATACTGATGTAGTATTTTTACCCAAGAGCAGTGTGTGCAGTTAAATGTTGTTATCATTCAACTAGTGCAGTAATGCCTAAAACATCTTGGGACCCACAGGTTGAGAACCACTGTTGTAGAGTCATTTCAAACAATTCTTCAACTCATATTGAAGAAATACTTTTAAAAAACAGGGAATTCCCAATTTTAGGCAGCTGAATGTGCTTTGAATCGGTGTGTTCAGTGTTTTCAGGTAGTACAGTAATCCAAAAGTGCTTCTGTAGCAAATTTGGGGTCTGTATTATGCCACTGTAGGTATTTTGAGGATGTCCCTTTAAACTGTTCACTTCCTCATGGCCATAGTGTTAATCATTTAACATTTGGGGAGCAGGATGAGAGAATCTCTGGCTACAAAGCCTGCAATTTTGCTCTTTCGGCCCTTTTACTTCTTTGTAAAAATGCATGGGATCATGCAATCCAAACACTGGTAAGGAATTCTTTTCTTGATTAGACCTTTCTGTATTAAGTTCGAATCTTTCTTTTTTTTTTCTTTTGAAATATTCCTGCAAATTGTTGTAAGCTAATTGGTACAAACTCCAGCCTGATTTGGCAATAAGACATAGGCACCCCCCCCCCCAACTTGCAGAATACACAAAAGAAAAAAAGGCAAGTAATTGGAAAATGAATCCGTCATATTTTAATTAATATTTAAAGCATTTAAAGAAACAGTGTTTGTGAACTTACGGAAGTAAGTATGGACCTCTAGTCTCACAAGGTTTTATATTCATCGAGTTGTGCGATTCTTTAAGGAAAAAATGTACTGATTGAAAAAATTTACTTCCCAGCAACTGTGATAACCTAAACACATTTGCAGGTTTCTTCAAGTACTTGAAGATCAAATTGGTGCAATAAGAAGAGTGGCTATCTTGGTATGCTCCAGCTCAAAGCAAGATAGGTTTGCCATGACAGTCATGCTTTTAAGTTGTGTAGAAATGGTCTATGAAACCTTCTTAAATGTATGGGTTTGCCATAAATTGTCAGACAACTTGAAGACACACATATACTATATCCATGCATAAATGAGGTATTTTAATTCTTGTATAAGCAGACAGGAAATCCTAATAATGATGGAGCTAGTGAATTTACAGCTAAGGAGGACAAGGATCTCAGGAATAGCACAGAAACTGGCCTGCTCATTGACATCCATGGAATAATATGCTCTGTGAGAAATATGTTGGTAATAGTATTCATGGTAAATCTTGTTATCAGTTGCTAAGTTAAATAAATGATACATATTAGTTTGACTTAGCATGTCCATTGTCTCTTTAATTTTACCACATAGCAAATTTTACATTAGGCACAAACACTTTTTGATAGGAAAAGAGGCTTTCCCCCTTGCACTTATGATGTTTCAGGAGAGTTTCTCTGCTTGCTACTGCAGGATCACAAACATAGATGTGCGGGTTTACCTGAGACACATCAGGAAACCATAAGAACCATAACTGTTGTTTCTTTTCTGGAGAATGAAATATCATTAACATTGGAAGTAACGATATTTACTTTTTTTGTTATAAGAAACCCTACTATCACCATTCAGAAACTTGCAGAGTAGTTAAAAAATCCCTGAGCCACTATCCAATGACATGTTTTCTGCAAACTGTATGCTATATCTATTAATATCATCTGTACCATATTCATCATGCTCTTGGAATGGTGCCAAAGATACATCCTTCTTCCAGCCTTGGACAGCTCCATTTTCCACCAGAGGTCTTTAAGAGGAAAAATAACGTGGGGGAAGGGATGGGCCTGATTCTGAATCCTACTTTTCCTCCTTTTTTCTTTTGTGTTTTGTGTCTCTCAGGGTGCAATCCTTACTACGATGCTAGCAACCCGGAATTTTTCTGGTAGGTAATACATGCTCTTTTTTTGCTCCATATTTTCCCCTTTATTTATTTGATGCTAGCCTTAAAAGGCAAATTCAAGCAGACAAGGTTACAGGCTCCCCCAGCCATAGGTCTGAACAGAACACTGGTTGAAATAATATGGTCATATAGGGCATTTTCCTGCATCAGTCTCAGAGCTCTTAATGATATACAGTATAGGCATGTTGAAGAGTTGACACAGGAAGAGGAAAATCCCACAAGAGAGACATTTAAAACATGCACAGTCCAAGTCATAATGGTTAATTTTGCACTTACTAGATACTCCATAGGCAATGGACACATCAAATACAGTCTTGAAATTCTTCCATGAATAGGATCAGTAAATGAACGTTTAGTGTGTTTAACAAAAATATTCCTTGCCTAAGAAAACCCTATGAAATTCATAAGTTCATCAATGACTTGAAAAAACATGCTCATACATAAAAACACATATGTTAATATTTCCTATAGATAGGGGTTTAAAAGGCTCTGTTTATTTATTTTATATCCACTAGTCTTGTGCATTTGTATAGAATCGCTATCTGTTTCTGTTTGTTTCATTTGTAAGGCCCTGTTTTCATTTTTGAGTGCCTCTCCCAAAAATGGGCACCTTTCCAAATGAGCTTTTTTGTTCCAGGTCCGAAAGAACAAAATTTTTCAGACCATTGGCCAACATGGGTGGCCTTCTCAGGCTCCCCTTCTCCTCAGTTTTAGGGCTAGAGGGGTGAAAATTGCCATACATGGAGGGCACATCTACCACTCTTAGCCCACCAGGTTTTAAAACGTTTGGGTCATTCCCCGAATTTTAGGGATTTTTTTCTTTATAAAAATAAAATTTTCCTGCTGACCCAGCAAGGAGAAAAAAATGGGAGAAGTCTGAACAACCAGAATGGATGTCCAAAGAACTTTTAACTGAGCTAAGATTTAAAAGAGACATGCACAAGAAATGGAAAAGGGGGGAACCTGACAAAGAGGAATTCAAAGAAATAGCCAACATATTTTGGAAAAGGTTTCCTAAGGCTAAGGCACTAAATGAGCTCAAGCTTGTCAGAGAGATTAAAACCAATTAAAAGGGGTTCTTTGGTTATGTCAGTAGAAAAGGATAAAAAGGGAAATGGTAGGGCCTCTGCAAGGAGAAGGTGTTGAAATGCTAACAGGGGATAGGGAAAAGGCAGAGCTGCTTAACACCTTTTTTGCCTCAGTCTTCTTCCAAAAGGGGATTGGGGTTCAACCTGAGCAATACAGAGTTGATGAGGTCATAGGGGAAATACAACCCAAAATAAGTAAAGAAGTAGTCCAGGAATTACCTGGCTACTCTAAATGACTTCAACTCTCCAGGGCCACTCTTCAACTACATTGAAGAATATTGAAGGGACTAGCAGAAGTTATTTCAGAACTACTGGCAGTAGTATTTGAGAATTCTTGGAGAGCAGGAGAAATTTCAGCAGACTGGAGGAGGGCAAATGTTGTCCTTATCTTCAAGAAGGGGAAAAAAGAGGACCCAAATAATTATTATCCAGTCAGCCTGACATCAGTACCAGGAAAGATTCTATTACGTGGATCTGTAATTGGTTAAGCAGCTGAACCCAAAGGGTGCTCACCAACGGCTCCTCTTCATCCTGGAAAGAAGTGACTAGTGGAGTTCTGCAGCGTTCGGTCCTGGGCCCAGTTCTGTTAAACATCTTTATTAATGTCTTGAATGAAGGTTTAGAGGGCATGCTTATCAAGTTCGCCGATGACACCAAATTAGGTGGGGTAGCTAATACTCCAGAAGACAGGAGCAGAAGTCAAAATGACTTTAACAGATTAGAGAGCTGGACCAAAACTAACAAAACGAAGTTCAACAAGGACAAACGTTAGATACTCCACTTAGGCAGACAAAATGAAATGAAAAGATACAGGATGCGTGATTCCTGGCTTGATAACAGTCCATGTGAGAAAGATCTTGGAGACTTCGTGGGCAACAAGGTGAACATAAGCCAACAGTTTGATGCAGCAGCTAAAAAGGCCAATGGGATTTTGGGCTGAATCAAAAGGATTATAATGTCTAGATTGAGGAAAGTCATTGTGCCTTTGCATTCTGCTTTGGTTAGACCTCACCTGGAATACTGTGTCCAATTCAGTTTAAAAGAGACATTGACAATGCTGGAAGGTGTCCAGAGGAGGGCAACTAAAATGATTAAAGGTCTGGAGACCATGCCCTATGGGGAGCATCTTAAAGAACTGGATATGTTTAGCTTGCAGAAGACAAGGTTGAGAGGAGACATCATGATAGCTATGTATATATGTGAAAGGGTGTCACAATGAAGAGGGAGGAGGCTTGTTTTCTGCTGCCCTTGAAACTAGGACTAGGAGCAATGGGTTCAAATTACAGGAAAGGAGATTCCACTTGAACATTAGGAAGAACTTCCTGACCGTACGAGCTGTTCGTCAGTGGAACTCTCTGCCTCGGAGTGTGGTGAAAGCTCCTTCCTTGGAAACTTTTAAACAGAGGCTGGATGGCCATCTGTCAGGGTTACTTTGATTATGCTTTTCCTCCATGTCAGGGGGTTGGACTAGATGGCTCATGTGGTCTCTTCCAACTCTATTATTCTATGATTCTACAAATGGAGCTGTCTACATTTTAGCATGACAGGAACAGGAAAAAGTCATATTAGACAAATGCCCGAAACTATTGAACTGCCAGGACTCTGCCTGCAGTCAATTCTGCATGTGAAATGCCACAGATTTCAGTAAAAGTTAAAATGATGATGATAATAACAACAATAATACTTTACTTGTATTCCACCCTATCTCCCCACGACTGCATAACTAACAGTGTGATCTTACACATATTTAATTAGAAGTAAGCCCCATGGTGTTTAATAGTGCTTGCTCCAGGGAAATTCAAATTAAATCTGATGCAGTTAAAACACACACACTCACCTTGGCTGAGAAGAATAAAAATCCTATATTAATTCATGCTTTTTAAAAAATTACCTATGCCTTTATTTAATATGCTGTTCCATTGTGTTAGAAATGACATACAAATGTTATTTTTGCATGTTTCTGTTTACAATGTGGGTTTTTTATTTTGGTTTTTTTACTGCATCAGTTTTAAAGCTTTTTATTCTAGATGTTGCTTAACTGTTTAATAATAATGTATAAGCTTTTCCTTTCTTTTTGTAACTCTTTTTCACTGTATTTGTCTTTTTTTTGTAAATTGTCAGATTTCAACACAAGGGGAAAGAGGGGTATAAATGAATAAATAACAATGACATCCACCCAACAGTCATATTTCCCTTTCATTTAATTTCAAGCTTCACAAAGCCCCTGGTGGCACAGTGCGTTAAACCTTTGTGCCGGCAGAACTGATGACTGACAGGTCAGCAGTTCGAATCTGAGGAGAGCGGCTTGAGCTCCCTCTTTCAGCTCCAGCTTTCCATGCGGGGACATGAAATAGCCCCCCACTAGGATGGTAAAACATCAAACATCTGGGTGTCCCCTGGGCAACGTTCTTGCAGACGGCCAATTTTCTCACACCAGAAGTGACTTGCAGTTTCTCAAGACACACACACACACACACAATCTAACTCAATTAAGCTTTCCTTGCTGTGCTGGACTGTGAAGAATAAAGCAATGACGGTGTCACAATGTGTGGGTGGGCAAAGGGCATGTCCCAATGATTATGTTACTTGGTCATGATGGATTCTTCAAATACTTTGTGTCCAATTCTGGATGACTCTGTCCTTTTACCAAATGTTATAAAACAAGCCACTTGCTGGACAAAGAACCATTGTCAAGGATGCTAGAAGCTGGCAAGAATTAATGACCTGATGTAACACTATAATTCATGGATTCTGTATTTTTAAAGGAGGTGTTGAGCTAGACTTGCTTTTAAAAATGAATCTTTTCACATTGGAAGAAAGTGCCACTCTCATGAACAAGGACCAGTTCTGTAGTTTAGCTGTTTCTCAGCAATATCCAATACATCTCCCACCCGATATTTTATTTTCCTTCCCCAAAAAGATTTAAAGATATAACACTGCAGTTATAGCACTATCATTTCACTTTAACAGTCATAGTTGCACCCCATGAAATTTTAGGGTCTGTCATTTAGTGAGGCCAAATCTCATGACAGTTAAAGTGGAATAAGAGTACTTTAACGGTGTTGTGTGATAAAAGACTGAAGCTAACTCTGTGCTGGATTGTGGAATGCTTTAGTGCAGCAGTTCTCAACCTGTAGGTCCCCAAATGTTTTGGCCTTCAACTCACAGAAATCCTAACAGCTGGTAAACTGGCTGGCATTTCTGGGAGTTGTAGGCCAAAACACCTGGGGACCCACAGGTTGAGAACCCCTGCTTTAGTGCATCAGAAAGACATTGTAAGCCTTTAACTCAGAGATTGACTTTCACCCAGTTGTCTTTTAGCTTGTCATATGTACTCATAATTCTTCTATGGACAAAGTGACAAAGCACAATTAATCATTGCTAAAATGCTTTGTCGCACGTTGGTGGAGGAGCTGCTAGCCATGGATAAGTGCAGCTGTCACTTCTCCCTCCCTCCCTCCCTCCCACAAGTGGCAAAGCGCTCACACCAGACTCCTTTATTAGATTAGATGACACTAGCTTTAAACTACTTATGACAGAGATAAGGTTTCTTCTGGAATAAGACCATTCACAGGCTATGTTAGTGCAGCTCAAATATATATTAGAGGAAGATGGGGATTTTTAGGGGAGAAGGATAACGAAAAGACTAAAATTCTTGCCTGAAGATACAAGAACTACTTGGATATTCTCTTGAAATGGCAATACTAGGGGAAAGTATTTCTTAAGCACACACACACACTTTTGAAGTGTAATGGGACATTTCCAAGAATAACTTTCAATTTAATGCAAAAGAGATAAACATTAGGATCTAAACTGAAGTAAATTTGTTGTGTGCTAACATGAGAGACAGCAAGGTGTAGTGGTTTGAGTGTTAATCCATAGGACCTTCCAGACAGGCCCTATGTCCCAGGATCTGATCCCAAGTTTTCGGTTTCTCCCAGATTATCTGGCATTGTGGACTCATATAATCCAGTTCAAAGCAGAAAACCTGGGATCACATCCTGTGATATTGGGTCTGTCTGGAAGGGCCCTTTGACTCTGGAGACCAAGCTTTGAATACCTCCGTAGCCGTGGAAAACCACTAGGTGACCTTGGAAAGGCACACTCCCTCAGCATAAGAAGAAGGCAAAGGCAAGCCACCTCTGAATAAATCATGGCAAGAAAACTTTTTCATATGTCCATTTTATGATCTCCTTAAGTCAGAAATGACTTGAAGGCATATAACTGCAAATTATATCAAGGAAGCTAAAAAAGTTTACTACTCTTCCTTGATAGAGTCGGCAAACTCGCGCCCAGCGCAATTGTTTAGGATAATTCGGTCGTTGACAGCAATCCCAACTGTCCCAAACGATAGGGGTTTGGCTCCTTCCGCTGAGGCTTTTCAGAGTTATTTCACCGACAAGATTTCGACCCTCCGCCGGGACATTCCAGCCACATTCGATACAGTTAGTGAACTCGAGACCCCGCCGCCACTCGGCGGGCCCACCTTCACCCGTTTCCAACTGCTGGACGCAGCAGCTGTTGACAAGTTGCTCGCTGCAGCTAGAGCAACTACATGCTCCCTCGACCCGTGCCCCTCCTGGCTTGTTAGAACTTGCCGGGAGGGGTTACGAGGCCCCCTAGGCACGATCATAAATAGCTCCCTTGAGCAAGGAGTCTTCGGGGGGACTAAAAGAGGCAATGGTGAGACCGCTGCTGAAGAAGCCGAATTTAGATCCTTGGCTCCCTCCAATTACCGGCCAGTTTCCAACTTGCCTTTTCTAGGCAAGGTAATTGAGAGGGCAGCAGCGGATCAGCTGCAGCAGTTCTTGGAAGACACAGCTGGACTTGATCCCTACCAGTCCGGCTTCCGTATTGGGCACGGGACGGAGACCGTGTTTGTCGCCATTACAGACCAACCGCGCCAGCTGGACCAGGGCGGATCGGCACTGCTCGTCTTGTTAGATCTGACGGCAGCTTCGATACTGTAGATCACGCTCTGTTAACCCACCGTTTAGCCGGCGCGGGGGTCGGGGGACCGCCCTTAAATGGGTGGCCTCCTTCCTCCGGGGCCGGGGACAACGCGTGGAGGGGGGGAGGTCTCCGGGAGATCCTCACTTGATTGTAGGAGGGTCCCCAGGGGCCATCCTCTCCCCTTATTATTCAACGTGTATATGCGCCCCTGGCCCAGCTGGCCCGCGACTTTGGTCTGGAGTGTTATCAGTATGCGGATAACACCCAGCTTCTGCTGAGAATGGACGGCAGGCCGGACACCGTACCCGATTGTTTCCATCAGTGCCTTGAAGCCGTGACTGGCTGGCTGCGGGCCAGCCGGCTGAAAGTGAACCCGTCGAAGACGGAGATCTTATGGCTCGGCCGGCCTGGGGGGGGGGGGGGGTGGGTGCCGGTTGCCTACCCTGGACGGCGAACGGCTTAACCCGTCGCCTGTCGTTAAGAGCTTAGGCGTTCAGCTGGACCCCCTGCTGACCATGGAGACCCAGGTCTCTGCGGCCAGCAGGGCGTCATTCTTCCATCTACGTCGGGCTAGGCGACTGGCGCCCTACCTCTCCAGGGATGATCTGGCTACGGTGATCCAAGCGACGGTCATCTCGAGATTAGACTACTGTAACGCCCTCTATGTTGGCCTTCCCTTGGCGACAGTTCGGAAACTCAAGCTGGTGCAGAATGCCGCAGCTCGCTTGCTGACGGGAACGTCGGTAAGGGAGCATATTACGCCCATCCGCCCGGCAGCTGCACTGGCTGCCTGTTGAGTACCGAATTGCCTTCAAGGTGTTGGTGTTAACCTTCAAGGCTTTACACGGCCTAGGGCCTGCGTACCTGAGGGACCGCCTTGCCCCATATGTACCCCCGAGATCACTACGTTCAGGGGAGTCTAACCTTCTCCTGGTTCCATCAGTCCGTACCTGCCACTTGTCCACGACCAGGCAGAGGGCCTTCTCCGTGGCGGCTCCGGTACTCTGGAACTCTCTCCCAGACGATGTCCGTGCCGCCACGGAGCTCATCCCGTTCCGCAGGGCCTGTAAGACCGCCCTGTTCAAACTGGCCTTTGGCTAGCTTGAATAAGCCAAATGTACTCATTCTGACTAGTACCCGGACCCTGGAATGCCATGGCTTGACACAATTGTTTAAACTCGGGACCTATGTTGTATTTTATGTTGTTTTATGCTGTTTTATTGTACGGCGACATGAATGTTACATGCCAGCCGGTTTTTATGATGTTATCCGCCCCGAGCCTGCTGGGAGGAGCGGAATACAAGAAGGAACAAATAAATAAATAAATAAATAAATAAATAAAATAATGGAAATTGTGGAGAAATAATGCAGATTGCGTATCCCTTATCCGAAACGCTTGAGACCCAAAGTGTTTTGGATTCTGGATTTTATTTTATTTTTGGATTTTGGAATATATGGATTTGCATACACATATAGAATGAGATGTATAAAGATACATATAAAGAGTCTAAATGTTTTAATTGCTTATTATTATTAGAATCATTATAGAAATGTGTCCCAATTGATCTATTTGTATATTTACATTTTCCATTTGTTATTCTTGAGTTGTTTTATAAGTATACCTTGATGGTGTTTATTTGACTGTCCATGATTTGATGTATTTTGTTATGTTTTTCTTGGCATTGAATGTTTGCCAATTTCTGTTGTAAACCACCCTGAGTCCCTTTTGGGAGGTAGGGCAAGATATAAATAAATTATTATTATTATTATTATTATATATGTCTTGGAGATGCAACTAATTCTTAAACACAAAATTAATTTATGTTTATATACACCTTCAACATTCAACACATAGCGTGAAGGTGATAATTTTGTGCATGAAACAATGCTTGCGTAGAGTGAACCAACAGAAAGCAATGATATCACTGTCTCAGGCACCCATGTAGAAGTTTCAAATACTGGAGTATTTTAAATTTTATAATTCCAAATAATGGATGGTTTGAAATAAAATAGCAAAAATTGGCATATGTTCATAGAAGTTTTTGGAGTGTACATGCATGTTTATCCTAAATGTAACTGCAGATTCATCTAGAGATGAGCTTCTTAAACCTTTTCCACTCCAAAACCCTTTCTGCCCAAGACATTTTTACATGACTCCAGGTATATAGGTAGATAAAATGATAGTAAATCAGCATTTTCAAGGCTTGGTAAACAAGCTAGTTTTCCTTTTTGTGGAGTAGAGTGGAAACATTTTCTGCGGAGTCCATTGTTAGCAGATTTGTGTAACTGTCTATTTAGGAGGTGTTCAGAAACTTTTTACTGTTGCCAAATTTATCGTGACCCCAATATTGAGTGAAGGGGACCCCATTTGAGGTCTGACCCACAGTTTAAGAAACAGTGAGCTAGAATAAACACAGTGAATTAATTGCTTATATAAATCTCATTATAATGTAATGGCTTTATCTAGTTAGAACTAACAGTGTGATTTAAGTGGATGTTTGAACCAGGAAATAGCTACAGGCAACAGGATCAGTTTGTCTTCAATCCCTGTTTGTGAGCTTTTCAACGTTATCTAGTTGAAGTAATCTAGCTTCTTGCTGTAAGCAACCAGATCCTAGTATAGATGCTTGATTGACATGGGCTGAAGCCTTTTTTCTGCTGTTTGATGGAGTATTATGAAACTTAAAACCATTTAATTTGTTGCTTCCCCCTTAAACGGAAAGGAATTCCAGGTAGGAAATGACGTGCAATCTACTTGTGCATCATCAAAGCAGAGAATCATGTCTATGTGTTTCACTATAATATCTGACTAATGAAATATCACAATTGCCTGTGATTTACCACTATGTGCCCACGCAATAATGCATACACTCATGTATGATATGAGCTGCATGCTATACATCTGCAGCTGTGCATGAGCTGCACACTATAAACTTTATCATACTCACTTTGAGCACTTTGATGGAGTAGCAGCTGGTGTGTAGAACTTCTAAAAAATAAAGCAAATATCAAAATATTGAACAGGGTAATGTGTAAGAAGTTAGATAATTATAGCATAGTTGTTTATAAATAAACAGATAATTCCGGGGTAGTATAAAAATAGTAAAAAAAAATAGGAAATCAGGGTAGATATATAATGTGATCATAGAAAGTTCATGTTTTTAAAGACTGGCTGTGGAAGTAGCAAATAAATCAGCTGGAAATGTTAAATGTTAATATTTATTTTAGCTTTTACCTTTGTCATTTAAGTATAAAAATGTTGAATACTGTTTTAGCTATCTCATCCAATACTGGTTTTTAAACTCCTAATCCCTAAATGCATGTCATGTTCCTATATTGACATTTGTTCTTTTTTGGTGTGGGTATGTATGTATGTATGTATGTATGTAATGTTTAGGGGTTATCAAAAAAATTATAAAACTCAATTACTTATCCTGTAGTCAGTTTCTATCTTCCCATTTTTTGAGCAGGTCAGATACTTCTCACATCCAGAGCAATAATTACTCCTGGCAATTAAGTTATCTGTTTTTCTTTTCCATCCCAGGAACTGAACTCAGGCCAAGTGTGCTTGTGTGCTCTGTGTATATGCTCTCTGTGTGTTAGCATTCAGAATCTATTTGAAGGCAGCCGCCAGAAGAGGGAGGGATTAAGTGTGGGCTGGAGTCCCAGGAGACTAGCTGTGAGAGCAATGGGAAGGGGGAGGCATAGGGGTAGGTATCTGCTTTTCATCATTGTCAATATGTGGGCTGCAGCTGTCAGGTTGTCATAATTGTAGCACATGACCCCTGCCAGCATGGGGGGCTAAAATTAGCGAGGGAGGCTGAGTGCGAAAGGCAGGCAAGCAAGTGCACACTGTTCTTATCTGCAGTTGAACCTTTAGGGTTCAGATCGAATGCCACACAGGAGAGCAAGTGAGCCTGGAAAGCAAAGAGGTGGTGGCACAGGCCAGGGTTGAATCCCTACAGTTATGTAGTAGGAAGTTCCTTGAGTTCTCAAAGGAAGAAAAAGACAAAACAGAGACGACAACTTTCAGAGAATGCTTCTTCAGCTCCCTTCTATTTCAATTGCTGGCCATTGCTTTGGTTTCTGCAAAGACTTGGGAATATCAGAGTATAAGTGGCTGTGGATTTTCTTGTTCCCACTGAAGGACCTCAGTAATGCATCTTGTGAGCTTCACAGTTTTCTGAGAGAGGAATCACATAAAACTCTGGACTGTTGTGAAGTGAGCTCAACACTAACGGAAGAGGCAGGAGCACTGACTTTGTGATCTTCAGTTCTTGAGTTTGCTGCTCTCACCCAACTTCCCTCATGTTGCTGGTTTTCAGTGTGCTGATTCTGATACCATGTGTGTTCCTTTTGACATGGTACTTTTTCTCCACAGGAGGAAAAGGTGGCAACAAAAAGAACGATGGCGTGAAGGTAAGTTCCTCGTAATTCCTGCCTCATACAGTCACTAGCCTACCTCTCCCCAGGGTGACAGAAATGGTTGGATTAAGATCTACAGTGTTGGGTCCCAGCGTGGCACTTTGCATTAAAATGGTGGCTTGGTGGGTCTCTTGGTTCATTTTTTTTCACTGTGAAGAAACATTTCCATATTGTCTGCATTTCTACAAGAAAGCAAAATGGAAGAAGAAAAACACTGCTTTATCTAAATTGCAGCTTGCAATGCTAAAATGAAATAATGGATGCCTTGGCTCATGCTTGATTTGCTGTATTGTTTCCTACCCTGGAATAGAAGACAAATGGAAAGAAATTAGGCAAACAGAGAGAAAAAAATCCATCCAAACTAAGCAAGATTTTGGCCTGATTTTTGAGATTGAAGGGGTATAGCCTATAAATTCTCTCTGTACTCCCACTAATTTTCCAGTAAACTGACAACTTTCTCCTGCTTTCTCAAGATTATTACCCAGAGAAATCACTACAGATAAACACTCTTGCATCTAAACTAAGCAAATTCAAACATTTTGAAGTTATGATGACAGCCTTCCTATAGGATTGTAACTGACAAAGTCCTGCAATCCTCTTTTGGGCCCTCTGTAGCTGCTGGGGTTTGGTTTCAGGACCCCTTGTGAATTAACAAAATCAATGAATGCTCAATGGTGTAGTAAAATGGTTCTCTTATATAAAATTATAAAAGCAAAGTTGCTTTTTTGAATTACACAATGTTTTGAGGCATGGTTGGTTGAATCTGTGGGTGCAGAATCCATGGATACAGAGAGTCAATGGTATTACTGTATAGTCCCACAATCTTTTTGATGGGTGGGTGTTGTTTCAGAGTACAACTTTGAATGGATTCTTGCTAGATTTACTTATAACTCATATTCCGGATGGATTATCATTCTTCAAGAAAGAGGATTTAGATCACAATTGCCTGTGATTTACCACTGTGTGCCCACGCAATAATGCATACACTCATATATGACATGAGCTGCATGCTATACATCTGCAGCTGTGCATGAGCTGCACACTATAAACTTATCATACTCACTGGAATACTGGAATACTTTCTCACAAATAAACCAGAGCACTTTCCTCTGTGCATTTTGAAGTGCTTCACATCCGAAACAACAGGCCCTCTGGTTGTGTGAATTAGGCATTTCTATTCCTGTGCAAGGGGCTGTGCCAGGTAAGACAAACTGAAAGACACTTCACATGTAAGAGAGGGAGATGGGATGGGAAGTGAGAGAAAAATGGGTTCTTGCTTCATTGCTTCATGAGACCATTGGCTTACATCTCTGATCAACTGTGAGAAATCCAACTACCTGTATTCCTTGCTAATAATTCCTAGGAGTTTCATTTGCTGTATTGGCATGGCAAACAGTCATTTGAACTATCAACAACCTGGCAAGGATGGGAGAAATAAAACAAAGAAGGGAAACAGGCCTCAAGACCAAAACTAAGGGCACAAATCCACCCCCACCCCCCATCCCGCATCACCTGCCAAATGGGCATCCAGGTTTCTAGTTTTGCATCGGTCACTGGGGTTTGTAACTCTTGTGTTGTGAAACCTTGGGCGTTGGCTTGTTGGGTTATGAATTAAAGAGTTATTCAAGAATCATTACTCCTTCTATTGTGCAAGATTTTAACATGTTATTGAATAATTTTGCAGTGACTTTTTAATAATTTCCTTTTCTGGAAGTCCAGTTGGAATCTTCTGACAAGCCATGAGACAATTGTTTGGCAATTTCAAACTGTGACTGTGTGTATTTGAAGGTGTGGCAAAGGAATGTAATCCCTCAAAAATAACCTTGTCCCTTTATGAAAAATCTTCATATGTTTATTAACATGTCGCCGCCTAACTCACAAGGGCTCCCAAGGAGATGTTTTGGGTGCCTACTGGAAGTTTAAAGGAGATGGGGCCAACCTATCTTCCTTGGGTAGGGAGTTCCATAGTTGAGGCACTGCTTCAGAAAAAGTGCTGTGACATGTACCCACTGACCTAACTTCGCAAGATATTGGGACATACAGCAGTACCTCCTCTGAAGATCTCAAAATTTTGGAAGGCTATTGAATGATGCAGTCTTTTACATGTCTTGGCCCCTAGTCATTTAGGGTTCTGTAGGTCAACCTTGTATTGAGCTAAGACACAAATTTGAAGCCAATATAGTTTTTGCAGGATTGGTGTTTTATTGTCTCTAAAACATATACCTGATACCAAAGTGTCTCTTGCACTTTACACTAGCTGCAATTCCCAACTACTTTTGAAGGAGAGTCCCATGTAAAGAGCATTAGAATAGTCTAAATGAAAGGTAAGTAAGGCACAAACCACTGTGGCCAGATCTGCTTTCCCAGAAAGGGCACAGCTGGCACACCAACTGAAGCTGGGTAGAGGTACCCCTGACCACTGCAGCAACTTTTCCAAGAGAAGCTAAAGGTCCAAGAGCACGCCCAAGCTGCAAAGCCGATCTTACAGAGAGAGGGCAACAATCCAGAACAGACTCTGATCTCAGTCTTAAGACCAGCAGCCCTTCCAACTTGTATAGATTAAACTCCAATTTATTGACCCAAATCCAGTCTTTCCTGCTTCCAACCAAATGGGTCAGTACTACCACTGTCTCCATGGCATGAGTTTGTAAAGGAGAGATAGAACTGGATATCACCAGCATACTGATGACATCCTAACAACATGGTTGCCTAACCGAGGTATCTATTTTGACTTGTCCACCTGGTTATTCCCTATGTTAACAGGTTTTTCTGGAATAATAATCTCATTGTCATTTCCTAAAGAGTACAAGCCTCCACACTATTAGCCTCAAAGATGGAATTTGCTGCGTGGCTTGTTGAAATCACTTGTCTGTTGAATTTTCCTTATTTTTCTTGCTTGGTTTCATTGAGGAAGGTGGCTGTTATTTTTGTTTATGTTATAGATCTTGAGGCCTAGTTCATGATTAGTGTATCTTTCTGTTTAAATTTGCTGATTTAACAACCTTGTCATAACAGACCAATCTTAAATACCTTCTAATTCATGAGAAATGATTTACTGTCTAACTGTGGAAAGCAGATTGTTTGCCATCCCTTTCTGTGGTAGGGCAGATTTTTATATGAATTTTGTGTATGGTTGGAAACTTGTTATTTAGGGAGAGCAGAAGGATGGGGAATCCTTTCACCAGCATGCTCCCATGTTTTACTAACAGAAGAGGCTTCCCCCTCCCTTTTTCAACAGTGGGTATATAGTAACTTTCACTGCCTTGTTTGGTGTCACATCATGTTACGTTGTAAATTAATACAATCACTGCCCATGTCACATCCTGTTGTGTCCTAATCTGATAAATTCACTTCCCTGTGTTGCATCCTTTTAATGTGTATGTTACGTCCCACTTTAAAGAGGTCACTACTTTTCTGTTGCATCATGTTGCATCCAATAGCTTCTATGATTATTGGCCAGAAAGATTTCTTAGACAATTCTCAGTGGAGCCACCATTCAACTGAGGATAGCTGGCTCCCTCATACCAAATTCAAGAATAACAGGCAACTATTTCCTGCCTTTTGTTGTCTTCAAATAAAAACTGTGTAAGGATAGATGAGGATACCATTTAGTGTAGCAAGCAGGGTGTATGAGGTTGTGAGGATAATGGAGTGCCAATGGGCATGAATTGTTCTTTCCATCATAGGTCTATGAAGATAGCTCTTGATTCTATTATATCTGTTTGAAATTAATATGGAGGGAGGCTAATATGAAGGTACAAGTACATCTTGCTTATTGTGCTTTTGGCCTGCTTAGGTTCTGCTTTTCCTAGGTTCTTGTTGAATAATTGCTATCACTGCAGGGAATTTAACAACAAGAAGGTTGTTTCCATGTAGTTTGGTTATAAAATCTGGAGATGAAAAGAGAATATAGTAATGAGAGGCCCTCAAGTCAATGTGAAAAGGGCAAGAGAGAATCAGCATGCAGAAATAAGGAAACAAAAATGTATTGGAGGTTAGCTAGTAAGGAACCTATATAATTGTTTGAGTGATAATTGCAGATTTGACATGAGATCCCTCTCTTTCAGTGCACTGCATGGAGAACAACTCATCACAAATCAAGAGGGGAAATTAAATCTTGGATAATTTCCAGGATTTTTGTCCCAAGTAGTTCATTCCTACTTTGAAACATGAAATGAGTTTCTTAGGTCATGCCTGCAATGCAAACAAACAAAACAAAGCATTCATAATGGTGTTGATTTATCATCTTTGCTATTATGCTGGAATTATATGAATCATGCTTTCTGCTCCTGAAAAAATTGCTCCTTTTTTAGTTTTAGTTAGACCTCAACCCTCTTTTAAATAAATTGCTTGGTGGAAACTGTTCCTGTTTCCTCTTCCGCTTTATAAAATTACTGTTTCTTCATTTGCAACTCCCCCCCAACCCCCCCCCCCAAACCCCCAAGAGATTTGGCACAAAATTAATTTGCATCTACTTCCTTCATAATTAAAATATTTCAACTAGAAAGCAGGAGCACTACATCTGATTTCATATTTAAATTTAACCTAAATAACTTTTATTTCGGAAACTTTTCTTCTAAGAAAAATATTTCCTTTTCTATATAGGAACAATGCACTCTCATAGAACTGTGTTCCACACAAGCGTTTATTGATATCATCTGGAAAAACATGACTGAGCAAAGTACAACCCATGAGGTGCTAGTGATCCCAGGGCTCTGTTGTGAGTCCTGATCTCTTGAGGAAAAAAATTACACACAAGCTACTAATTGCAGTTTCTAAGCTGCAACCATCCAAGTTCTGGGAAGGTGGTAGAGGTCCCTGGATCACTGGAAATTGTTTCTCTTTAGTGCAGATGTAAGAGGCTTGCACAGTGTGGAAATGAACGATCACAAGTGTTGTGCAGGCATGACTGTAGAAGAGTAAATCTGTTGAGTATAGAATGAAAAGCTATGGATTTCATTTGCTACAGGAATGGATATGTAAATTGGGAGTGCTAGTTCAGTGACCTATGGATGTTTAGAAGTCTCCTTCCTTGGCAGTTTTCAAAGATGCTTTAGTATAAGATGTCTTGTCTTTTGGAGCTGGAATCTTTTAGAGTAATTCTGGTCGCATTGTTCTCTGACATCAAATGAGTCATTCTAGTCAATTCCACTAGAAGAATGATGAGCAGTCTGTATTCAAACATTGTTTTGCCCAGAAGTGATATTAGCATGATGATTACAGGTTGATGCAGTGAATATTTATTGAGATTGGAAAACATGACTGACCTGCTTGGAAATATTGTCTTGGCTTGGATTAGAAGTAGGAGGATGGAGAAGGAGATGGTGAAGCTGAGCTCTGTGCTGTGTTAGGATATCTGGATTCACAGGATGCAAAAAGGAGTAGGCTGAAACCTAGAAGCATGAAAACTGGACAAAGGTGATTGGATTGCTGATTGCTAAAGAGGTAGAATAGCATGGTTTGTAGTGTGGCTGTTTTGCCTTTGCCAAAGATGTTGAACTCTTGGCAGTCCGCATCTAGTTTGTCCTCAAATTTGTCAGCTTTCTAGATAGATGACCAAGAGAGCCCCAGGGCCCACTGCATCCCTTCCTCTCTTCCTTCTTTCTCACTCTGTGTCTCTTCTTGTCCCATCTCTTCTCCTTGTTTTTCCAGAAAAGAAAGTCCAGTTCCAGCGTTCAGTTAATGGTGAGTGTCCTTTGTCTTCCTCAATGCTGATAATGTTGGGCCTCTCAGCATGTCCCAGCCCTTCCTGTTCTGGGGAATAAACATTTATGGGAAGTGAGGCTGAATTTAGCCTCTTGGAATAGCATCTCCCCTGCTTATTACCCTATCAAGAAAGGCTGGTACAGAAGGACAGTTGAAGCCCAAGAGCGCTGAGAACCTAATTCCAATTTCTAGTGAAAGGTTCTCAATGGAACTTCTCCTTTAGCAGGTCTTCAAGCTGCCTCAGTCCAAGGAGCCATGAAGGAAAAGGACGTCTTATATGGCTCTGCTGGAACTGAATAGCCACAGGAGAGCAGACAGTTCGTGCAGCCTTTGTCAACCTGCCGTTTGAGATTGTGTGAAACATGTAAATAAGCCTCTGGTGGGTCTAGTCCTGCTACCAGAATTGCCGTGATGAGAAATGTGGAGAGTAAATGGCTCCCTTTCTCTGGGTTAATTTGTGTACCAGTTGGCTGTTTATGGAAGGGAGTGTGTGTCAGCCTTTGACAGTCCATGTGGCTCTTGGAAGCCCTTTATGTTTTACTGTACATTTCTTTCTTTCTTATGCGGTCAATGTGGTCTCTTTCACTCCTGCACAATCTCCCTCACTGTCATCCTAGCTCCCTCTCTTTGTTAATTTGTACGTTCCTCTCCTGATTGTATAGTCAACATGGTGTCTTTCACTCCTACACAGCCCCTCCTGCCCCTTCTATAGCTGTAGTGGTAGCAAGCGTCAATCCTCATTCCTGCTAAACCTCTCTTTGTATATGAGTGCAGTAGATTATTTTAAGGAAGGTGAATCCATCTCTACAAGGGCTTTCCCCCCCACACTCAAGCCTTCTGCTCTCATGGTTGTAAGGTTTAAGGGAAGGCAAGCATTAAAGCAAGAACTGTGGTTACTGACTAGTGTTTTTATCCGACGCTTACCTGGCTTTTTTCCTTTTTCAGCGTTTGGTGCTTTGGGGTTAGAATCTGAGTGATAGGTTATCAAATGGTCAGGATCTTTCTGAGGGAGGAAATTGAGGTGAGGCTTATTTTGCTTCTTTCCTCTCCAGGAATCTTCAGAGAGTACAAACACTACCATTGAAGATGAAGACACCAAAGGTACAGTATAAGACTGTAGTTAAACAGCGATGGAATTGTGTCTGAGGCGTAACCTGTTTTAATTGATGAACTTTTTTGAGTGTGAATGCAGACTTTGCCAAAAGGTTATCAAGACTAGGAATCCTTGCTGCTGTAGTCGTGTGCAGAAATATTCTTTTACGATGTTTCAATATTTGCTTGTCTAAAAGTCCCAATAAAAAGGTTTCTGGTTTCAGTGTTTTTTATTATGTTTTCAATATCAATGTGTACTTTTATCCACAAGGCTTTAGTTTACATACTAGACTTACATACTTTATTCTATGATGTTTCACATCTTTCTCTTCTTTTTTCCTTTTTAATAGTTTTTTGAGTTAAGTTTTTGCTCTTTCTCTGAAAACAAAATAAAAAACTTATTTGCACTGAAGAAAAAAGACTAGGAATTCCTACATAATTTTCCCTTTGTTTAAAAATAAAATAAAAAGCTAGTATCTTCTTCTTAGTATTATTATTATTATTGAAGTAGAAAAGCTTTATTATTATTATTTTTTTTAAAAGGACAGGTAAAGACTTCCACCGCAAGTTATTGTTGAGTCTGAAAGAAGAAGCCCCACGCCTTCCCACCAGGACCTTCACCCAAGTATAAGCCAGGGGGGCTTTTTCAGCCTTAAAAAGGGCTGAAAAACTAGGTGTATACTCGATTATATACATTATTTCCCTTAGAAGGTCGGGGTACAAAAGTAATAAATAAATAAATAAATAAATACCTTCAAACATTCATCCCACAATTTGCAGCATACATTATCCCGTGCAGACATTATGAAGCACTGGAGGTTTCAATGAATTTAAGCATGCATAATTCAGAATTGGATGTAGGATCAATATTTATCATTTCTAAACCAGCAAGGCATTTCATGTATGCCCTACATATACTTGTATATATGTTGACCTAATGTATACATTGAGGGAAGATTTTGGGGTCAGAATTATGGATTTTAATATAATTTATGGATAAATCAGGGATTATTCTGTGTTGGGTAGCACCAGCACTGCTTTTGGGGGCCAACCACCCCAGGACATATTCTCTATACACATTCAATAGGCCAGAAGGAACACTGCAATGGAGAAAGTAGAACATGTTGATGCTTCTTTTAGATTCTCTTGAGGCACACTAAGATCTCATCTTTCTCCACTCAAAGAAGGGGATGGTTCATTTTTTGATAAGTATTAAGATACAGTTCTCAAATGGCCCATGGATAAGCTGACACAGGTTTTTTGAGTCAGTTTCTAGATTTAGACATGAGTATGCAAGTGTGTGTATGTACATATGCAACTGTTTACCTACCTAACTACCATCTCCCCTTAGTAGGATCCCTTTAAAGCAATTCCAAAATTGAAAACAGAAATTATTTGAAAGATGATATCCAAGCAATATATATATATATATATTTTAAAAATCACTTCCAGCACCTTCAACTAGATACTGGCATCACTTTATCAGTTAAAGCAGACTGGAATTATCTAGCAACCCCCCCCCCCCACACACACACACCCATCACCAACCTTCAATCACACCTACATGTGCTGATCTGTATAATTATGCTTCCATGGCAACATCTCCTACTAGGAAATGTGGGGTTGATGAACTATGTGATAACCTCACCCTCTGTTAGAACACGGTTGCCATAGATGTTTTTGCTAGTATTTCACCTGCTCTGTGTATCCAGCATATTCTTGGCTGTGTATATTGCCACATGTAGGTGAGGACTTGCTGTAGTATAAATCAAATACTTTAGCTTCATCAGACAAGACTGTGACTGAGAATAACTGCTGATGTACTTGAGAAATACTGTAATAATTGGGTTTTTCTCTGCATCCTTATTCTTAGCAACGTTTTTGAGTAGTCTTCTAAACATAAGACATAACAGCTCTTGCCTTCCTCTGAAACAAGTGTGCAAGTTCTGTACTGGAGGGGAAAACATAAGGATGAGCAAAAAAGAGAGGCAGACAGGGAGATGATAACTATGAGTGGCTGCAAGGAACAAGAAGACCAAGAGATTACTTTGAGAAGACATGCTCCTAACCTGATTCGAAGGGAGGCTCCCAGCTGTAGTGGGAGTCTCCCTAGTGGGACCTTAAAGAAAGGAAGAAAAGAACAGAGCAAACCCACCCAGATAAAAGACAAAATTGGATACAGGAGAGAAATGGTGTCTAGCTCAGCAGTGGTCATAATGGCTGGAAGCTAAGGGGTTGTAATTCAACATGTAGTTCAGAATGGTCTAGACCAGTGGTTCTCAACTTGTGGGTCCCCAAGTGTTTTGGCCTACAACTCCCAGAAATCCCAGCCAGCTGTTAGGATTTTTGGGAATTGAAGGCGAAAACATCTGGGGACCCACAGGTTGAGAACCACTGGCCTAGATTCTAAATATTAATTTTGCTCCCTTACTCAACCCCCGTCTTGAAGGATCCTCTCTTTTCTGTCCTCTTGAGCAATAACATATTTAGAATTCTCTGGTTTTCCCTCAGATGTTATAGTAATAATAACAACACTTTATTTATATTCTGCACTTCTCAGCCCGAAGGGGACTCAGGGCAGATCACAGTACACAAACATGGCAAACATTCAATGCTGCTTTGTATAGACAGTACACAGACAGACAGAACAGAAAGGAGGTGTGTTGTTTCGATGCTATGGAAGGTTGGGCTCGGGTCCAGCCACAGGGGGTGCTGTCGCTCCATCCTCTATGACGAAGAGCCATCAGGACTTCCTCCTTCCTTTTGGTTGCCCAGCATTTTCAGATCTTCTTTCTTTATGGTGTTGTAAAACACGTCTCCTGCTTTTAGCCGTACCCAATTTCTTTAATTACAGCTAAAGCTGTTTTCAAAATTACTTAGGTAAATAGTGAGTAGGGCTGACAGTGCACTGCTTATGCCAACCCAGGGCTTTGAACTTGCAACCTTTCGGTTGAAAAATCTTATAGTTGCTGGTGATTTCCCAGCTGTGCTAAACCTCTGGCCCAGTGTTCACTAGAATTCTCCAATGTTCCCTCAGAAGTTCATTACAACCTTTTCTTTCAATATGTCAATTGCACAACCTCCCATATTCTCAATAATTTAAGTCACCATTTGAGGTTACTTAAACCCAAATAAGTCCTGGATTCTTCCCGGTACATGACAGAGCCACTGTCCCAGTAACAGCTTGGGAAATAATTTCTCAGTGTTGATGTGTAAAGTCTTCCCAAATGAAAATAACACATCTGCTATGGAGATAGACTGGCTCAGAATTAAAGTTAATTGAAAATGTGCTTCTCTGGGAGTAACTCATGAAGGAAAGACAGAAGTGTGGAACATATGTGTGTTTGTCTCATGCAAATCCATAGCTAAAATAACAATTGTACTTGAAGAAAGGCTTCCTAGGTCGGCATGTTTTATTATTAACTATTTTATCTCTATACTGATATAGATTCAACAACAATACATTCTCTTTTTTTAACCTTATTACACCACACAATATTTTTAAAAGCCAGATCACAGAATCTATTATTGGAATGCTGGAATGTAGTTGCTGTAGATCCCCAAAAACAAACAGGTGAATGAGGACAAAGGACAGAAGGGATTCTTCTTGAATTTTCTCCTGCCTAAGTATGTTGATAAGAGGGAAAGAGGCCCATTCTGTTGTTGCTGATGATGTTCAAAACTTAAAAGGGTTCTTCCTTTTAAGGGCAAGTGAAATTAGCACAAGGTGCCTGACTTCACATTCCCACAATCCTTTGTCTAAGAAGGAAAAGGGACAAACAAGCTGTTCATGTTTTGTTGCAACTGAAAGAATAAGACACATATGACACCCCACACCTGCTGTTTCATACCTGCATTGTCGCCTCCACTAATAATGGCAGTCTAGAAATCCTGGAATGGCAGTAATTATTCACAAAGGTTTTGGGTTAACGTGTTACTTTTAAGTGCAGGTTAATAAGCCCCAATATTGTGTGTTTGTTACTAGTTGGTTCACATAAAAGCATTTTTCTTTGAACTATCTGATTATGGATGCAAGGGAGAGCAGTCTTGCAATTGAGAGCCATTGAGATGTAGTGGTTCAGTTTGAACTAGAATACCTGGAGACAAAAGTTTGAATCCTTGTTTAGCCATGGAAACCCACTTAGACACGTCACATGCTCTCAGCCTCAGAGATAGACAGAGGCAAAGCCCTCTAAACAAATCTTGCAAAGAAAACCCTGTGATAGGGATTGCCATAAATCAGAAACCACTTGAAGGCACATGATCAAAACAATGTCGTACCCAAACCTTATTATAGCATTTGCACCCAGCAGTCCCCATTCTTTCGAGGAGAAGGCCTGGATAAATGTAGGAGGTGTAAGCTGAAAACTTCCAGCACCTCATGGACTTAATAATCTCCACTGGGACTCCACCGGCAGCCGGTGTAGTGGCTGCCCTGATTCTGAAGGAATGCCCTCCAAACTCAGCATACAGGAGACCCAGGTCCACAACGAATCTGTGGAAGATGGCCATGAAGTGGTACATGGTAAGAGGGCTCCCATCTCAGTAAATGAACAAGAGGCCTGGGGCTTGGCCTCCTGAGCGCAAAAACCTGGCCAGAGCCTGGACTGGGCATAGCTGCCCCGACCTCAACAATCAGGGCCAGCTAATGACCTCCCAACAAAGGATTCCAACAGGCAGTAAGAAGCCAGAGTTTGAAACTGCTAGGCATTAAATGCTAATCAAGGTGGCCAATTGAAACATGCACACCTATCTCAAACAGACAAGAGTTTTTTTCTGCCACCCTGGACGTTCCACAGATACATAAACCCCATTTTCCTAGTTTCCAACAGACCTCACAACCTCAGATGCTATGATACTTATGGTGAACTAGAGGCCAGGTTTCAAATAGAATTCCTTGAATGGGAAGCACATATTCAAACATTGCCTCCTAATCTAGAGTTATTTGGAAATACATCTCAACAAAATTTCTGCTGGAAAAAACAGCTATTATTTCATGAAATTTCCCAGTGTCACCTAAGGAGAAGTCTTTCTTAAATCTACAACTTTGCCTAGCATGAGACAATTAGCCACACCATTCTTCTTTCTTATTTTCATGAAGATATTCCCAGTGTTAATAGCCTTTTTTGCCTTACACATTCCATGCCTATGTATGGTCCATGTTACACCAAATCACCTCACTTCAGATATGGATTGGGAGCCTGGAAGCTTCTCAGACAAATGCATTTAAGCTATAGCAAACTCTCTTTGAATGAATGCATGATGAAAACTGATGGCAGGCTGCCATACAGAATTGCTGCTAGAAACGTAACCACCCTCCTTCATGTCCATTTTGCCTTGGGAATGGAGAGAAGCACTACTCATGCATATTCCTGGTGTAGAAAGTACCCTCTCAAACTGGGCGGCCACAATAAGATTTGCATGACTATGGCGTTATTTGTTCTGAGTTTTTCAAACATAACACTTGCTTTGTTTGCATAACTGGTATGTTCCTTTATGCAATGGCATACATGTGCAAAGGAGAATACTACTATACTTACTTTAATAGAGAAGGAGGGGTATTCCTACTTTTTGGACTATAACTTCCAGTATACTTGCCCACTATGGGAACTGATTGTGCTGGTTGGGAAACTGGGATCTGTAGCCCAAAAAGTAATTTAATAATATTCATAAAATACTAAGAGACAGGTATAAAAAGTTCATTTTTTTAATAAAAAAAACCCCCCGAAGGTCATATTGATTTGTGCCCAGCAGGAAACAGGACCAAAATAACATGTGTATTCAGGAGGCTATCAGCTGTATACGTGTTCTGGGAAAAAAGGGGGACTTTCTACTCTTGATGCTCATTTGGCCTTAATTGCATTTGTTCTTCTTGATCACCCCTTATCCCTCCCACTCCCCAAATGAATGGATCTTGCTCTGCTTCATGTGTTTCTTCATGAAGCTTCCTCACAAAACAAAGCTTTTTTGTTCTGGTGTTGCTTCGATGTGCTTCATTTTCAGCAGCACTTACAGAGACACATAGGAAAGCACAAGGCCATGTCTATCATCAAAGGCTGGTAGTCAGAAATGTAGAAGTTATAGGCTGCTTTTCTATTACCTGCCAAGCATAATTACAGCTCAATCACTTATATATACCTTAAGGGTAAGGTTTTCCTGTAGTGGAGCCTTATTAAAAGGTTACTACATGCTAAATTCCATTCATGAATTTGTCATTTTTCTAATCCTTTCCAGTAAAACCTGAACATCAAATACTTCCTTTTCTGATTGTGTTCATTCTGAGTTAGTAGCCTTTCCCATATATTTCAGTTTTTTGATCTTTTAGCTTTTTTACTCAGAATTAACTGGGTTGTCTCTAGTTAGAACTAAACAAATACATGATAATTAAATTATCTACGCAGGCAAATCAAATTCTGCATGAAGAAAAGTTGAATTTGGCACCCTGTATAAATTGAATAAGTGTGCATAGTACTCTCCCCCTATCTATCTATCTATCATCTATCTATCTATCATCTATCTATCTATCATCTATCTATCTATCTATCTATCTATCTATCTATATCACGCACACACACACACACCAGCATTTGTCAGTTTGCATCCTACGTCCTGGCTTTAGGAGCCGTGGTGGCACAATGGGTTAAACCCTTGTATCGGCTGAACTGCTGACCTGAAGGTTGGCAGTTCGAATCCGCGAGACGGGATGATCTCCCCCATCTGTAAGTCCCAGCTTCCCATGCAGGGATGTGAGAGAAGCCTCCCACAGGATGGTAACACATCCAGGCATCCCCTGGGCAAAGTCCTTGCATAAGGCTGATTCTCTCATACCAGAAGCGACTTGCAGTATATTCTCAAGTTGCTTCTGACACTGGAAAAAAATTCCTGGTTTTGATGGTTATGGAAGGAGCTCTGCTCCAAACTACTGAAAATCTCATTCAGCCTTATTTTTGACTACTGAAAATAGTAAACCCAGAAGACTTTCAAAGGTAACTATACCATTAAAGATTCTAGTCTAAGGATAAATTCTATGGCCAACCTTCATATTCTCTGTTTCTTGTGTTTCACGAAATCATGGTCAAAACATAGTTTTAGGAATGTTGTTCCCTCACTGTCTGTTTAAAAGAAATATTTTCACTCTTAATCTTTTGTTTGTTTGTTTGTTTTAACCCAACAGTACGAAAACAGGAAATCATTAAAGTGACAGAACAGCTGATTGAAGCAATAAGCAATGGTGACTTTGAGTCCTACACGTGAGTTTGTCAAATGGATTGTGGATTTCACAGGAATATGTTGCTATGATATATTAGTATGGTAGCCTAATGCATAGTAGCATATTTAGCAGGAAATGTTTCAGATGATTTTAGCTTAAAAAACAAAAAACAATACAAAAGCATGACGTGTTGGATCTGTGCTCTAAGCCAAACATACAGTTCCAAGCCTTTTATCTTCTGTCATCCACCTTGCCATCTTTTCCTTCAAAATGCATTCCTGGATCTGGTACCTAGGCCTCACGGTGACCCCTATATAAAAAAAGGATGGCTTGTTCTGTGAGTTCAATACAGTAAATGAGACCAGACTTCTGTCAAAACTTAACAGGAACAGCCAGACACAGTTGTTAAAAAAAGTAAACATTAATCCATGAACTATTTAATCATTCATAGGTCTCCATTTTTTCTTCCTGGCTGATTATCTCTATTACAGCTTTTCCTTGTCTACTTTCTGTCATAGATGAGCTTCAGTCTGTATCCTTTCTTGCTCATAGGCCCCCATTCAAAGCATTCACTGAGCTGTGACTGGCTGGCACTAACTAGGCTTGTCTAACTTCTTTCTTCACACATGGTGAGGTTACTCTGAAAACAAGCAAACTGGTGATTTTCTTGCCTGGGTATACAATGCACTTAAACCACCATGTCATCCCAAGCCACTATGTCCTTATTATCTCTCTCCATAACTGAGCAATTATTAATTAAAACGGGTGAATTTCCTTTGCAACCCAGGTAAGATAAATCAACTATTTTTCTGTCATGTTGGGATTGCAAGGAAAGAGGATATGCTGATGGCAATAGTGTTACTGATAGGGTCTCCCATGTTAGACCAGCTTTTGCTAAGGAGCCAGACTAAATGTGGCAAACAGCTACTGTGCATCAGCAGTAGTGGTGGTGGTGGGGTGACAGTAGGAGAAGATTTTGGACAACAGCAGTAGCACTGTTGCTTACACTTGCTGTGCAGGCATGCTAAAGACTTGTTGGAGAAGAAAGGGAATGCATAAGCATTGCTACTGAAACTGAAAGATTCTATGCTGGAGTCCTGGCGGAGATTGCATAGCAAAACAGGACTTGCTGTCAATCAGAAGTGGTTTGAATGCCAAAGGCATAAACAGGGCAGAATCAAAGATTGCAGGAAAAATTGACAGGATCAACAAATGAAGCAGGAAAGCAACTGATGGAATTTTACAAGGCCAAACATTTGTCCCTTGCAAATAAAGTCCTCAAGCAACCAAACAGGTGACTGTATACATGGACCAATATAGACGTAATATAGATTGCGTTATTGGAAACAGAAGAAGATTGAGAGGCTCTCTCTGCAAAAACAGGACCAGGACCAGAGTATTGATCAGACCATGAACTGCTACTATTAAAAACTACTGAGATGTCCAGCAGAACCACAGGGACACACACCCCTTGTCCAGTTCCATGTGTAGGTGACTAAAGCTGTATCATCTTGTAATCATGCCTGAAGACAGATTAAAATAGATCTAGATAAACTGTCTCAACCAGAAATCCATGGAGATGAGACACTACCATATGCTCCAGGGCCTTGCCCCAAAATTGAATGTTAAAGACTTCCTGATTATTCAGAATGGTGGACTCCAAGGAGACCTTTTTGAGTAATGGTTTCACCATTCTCACAGCCTCTTTTAGGCAGTGAGAAACTTCTCCTTGTCACTTACCAGTGCTTTTTCACTGCTTCTTTTGATTTTTCTTACTACAGAAAAAATCCATTAGAGAAGGAAGGATGGGATATCATAGTTTTACTGTTTTTTTAAAGTGGTAGTGCTAGGGACAGTCTATCTCTAGACACATTGTGCCTATATTCCCCTTGCCACCTACAAAGTATTTCAACATTTACAGGACTATCTCTATTGTGTATGATTATAACACAAACAATTGGTTCCTTTAACCTAGGGACAGGCCCGGATCATACATAAGGCCACCCTAGGCCATGGCCTAGGGCAGCAGCCATTGGTGGGCAGCAAATCCAGACCCCCCAATTTTTTAAAAAAAATTATTTATTTTTTAAAATATATATATATATTTCAAAATGGCGACCTTGAAATGGAGGAGGGAGGAAATGGGAGGAGCCGAGCCGCGGAGTGCACCGCCTCTCAGGTGCCCTGATTGGCTGCCGCCGCGGTGCAGAAGCAGGAAAAGGTAGCGCGGCGGCGGCAGCCAATCGGGGGCGCCTGAGGCGGCGCTTAGCAGCCAAGCACCACCTCAGGCGCCCCCGGATGGCTGCCGCTGCCGTGTTACCTTTTCCTGCTTCTGCTGAGCATAGCAGAAGCATAAGAAGAGCCATGCTGAATCGGGCCTCAGCCCATCTAGTCCAGCATTCTGTGTCACACAGTGGCCCACTAGTTGTACATGGGGATCTCTAGCAGAAAGGAGGGCAAAACCCTCACCTCCTCCCGACCCCCCACAACCAGTACCCAGGGAAATCCTGCCTACCTCAACCAACTCCGAGGTAGCACTTGAATGTCCTTTTCAGTAACTACCGATACACTTGGTATCCATGAATCTGTCTAATCCTGCCTTGAAGCTGTCCAGGCTGACAGCTGTCACAACCTCCTCTGGAAGTGAGTTCCATAACCCAAGGACCCTCTGGGTGAAGAAATATTTCCCTTTATTAGTCCTAACTTTCCTACCTTGGAGCTTTAGGGAGTGCCCCCTAGTCCTAGTGTTGTGTGACAGAGAAAATATTTTTTCTTTATTCACCTTTTCTATCCCATGCATGATTTTATACACTTCGATCAAGTCACCTCTTAAACGCCGTCTTTCAAGGCTGAAAAGACCAAGGCGTTGCAACCTGATTTCATAAGGGAGCTGCTCCATCCCTTGGATCATTTTTGTTGCCCTTCTTTGTATTTTTCCAGTTCCGTTATATCCTTCTTGAGGTGCGGTGACCAGAATTGTACACAGTACTCCAGATGTGGCCTCACCATAGATTTGTAGAGAGGCAATACAACATTTGCCGACCTATTTTCGATTCCCTTCCTGATCATGCCAAGCATAGAATTTGCTTTTTTCACTGCTGCTGCGCACTGGGCTGTCCACCAAAACCCCAAGATCCCTTTCCTGGTTTGTCTCAGAAAGCTTTGATCCCATCAGTTGATAAGTGTATTTGGGGTTCTTTGCCCCAATGTGCATGACTTTACACTTGTTTAGGTTATAATGCATTTGCCACTTTGTTGCCCATTCACTCAATTTCGAGAGATCTTTCTGGAGCTCTTTACAATCATTTTCATTTTTAACTACCCTGAACAATTTAGTGTCGTCTGCAAACTTTGCTACCTCAGAATTCACTCCTACATCCAGATCATTAATGAATAAATTAAACAGTAACGGACCCAAAACTGAACCTTGGGGTACGCCACTTCTCACCTCTTTCCACCCAGAGAAATGTCCGTTTATTACCACCCTTTGTTTCCTACAGTTTAGCCAGGTTCCAATCCAGGACAAGACCTGTCCTCTGATTCCATGGCTGAAGAGCTTATTTAGGAGCCTTTGGTGAGGGACTTTGTCAAAAGCCTTTTGAAAGTCAAGGTAAACAATATCGACTGGGTCCCCTTTATCTATGTGTTTATTTACACCCTCAAAGAATTCTAACAAGTTAGTAAGACATGATTTGCCTTTGCAGAAACCATGTTGATTTTCCTTCAGCAATGCCTGTTCTTCTATGTGCTTAGTAATTTTTTCTTTAATAATGGTTTCCATCACTTTGCCTGGAACTGAAGTTAGACTAACTGGCCTATAATTTCCTGGATCACCCCTGGATCCTTTCTTGAAGATCGGAGTTACATTTGCCTCCCTCCAGTCCTCGGGTACAGTGCCTGATCTTAGAGAAAGGTTATATATTTTGGCTAGAATTTCAGCAATTTCACACTTGAGTTCCTTAAGAACTCTGGGGTGGATGCCATCTGGCCCTGGTGATTTGTTGACATTTAGTTTAGTAAGGCATGTGAGAACATCTTCCTTGTTTATCTCTATCTGGTTTAATTCATTTAATTCCCTCCCTGAAAAAACTGACTCAGCTGCAGGCATATGTTGTCTGTCCTCCTGTGTGAAAACGGAGGCAAAGAAGTCTTTTAGCCACTCAGCAATCTCCTTGTCTTCACTTATTGTCCCTTTCTTACCATTTTCGTCAAGTGGCCCAACTGCTTTTCTAGTTGGGTTTCTACTTCTGATGTACTTAAAGAAGTTTTTGCTATTTTTTAAATATTCTTAGCTATATGTGCCTCAAAATCTCTCTTGGCTTTCCTGACGGTTGCTTTGCATTTAGTTTGCCAGAGCTTGTGCTCCTTTCTGTTCTCAGTAGGAAGAGCCTTCCATTTCTTAAATGAGTTTTTCTTCTTTCCCATCACATCTTTTACTTCATTTGTAAGCCATACCGATGTCCTCTTGGACTTTCCCGGCCTCTTTCTTATTTTAGGAATGCATTTTAGTTCGGCTTGTTTTAAAGTATTTTTAAACAGTTTCCAAGCATTCTGGAGGGATTTGATTTTTTTTACTGTTCCTTTTAGTTTGTTCTTTACTATTTTTCTCATTTTGGTGAAATTCCCTTTGTGAAAATTTAAGGTCGCTGTGTTAGTTTTCACAGACAGTTTGCTATCCAAACTTAAGTTGAAGGTTATTGTGTTGTGGTCACTGGTACCTATGGGCTCAGTTACAAGGACATCTTGAACGAGATCTTGTTCATTAGTTAGCACCAAGTCCAGGATCCCCTTTCCCCTGGTTGGTTCCATGACCATCTGCTCAAGGGAATAATCAGCTAGCATGTTGAGGAACCTTGTCTCTCTTTCAAGCAGGATTAGCTAGCGCGGCGGTGGCAGCCAATTGGGGTTGCCCGGGGCGGCGCTTAGCAGCTAAGCACTGCCTTAGGCGCCCCTGATTGGCTGCCGCTGCTGCGCTACCTTTTCCTGCTTCTGCTAAGCATAGCAGCTTACTTGTCCGAACGCATCTGCCTCTATGTCCCATCTCGCAGTCTAAGATCATCTGGGGAGGCCCTGCTCTCGCTTCCGCCAGCATCGCTAATGCGGCTGATGGGGACAAGAGACAGGGCCTTCTCGGCAGTGGCCCCTCGCCTATGGAACGCACTCCCAAATGAAATAAGATCGACTCCATCTCTCCTCGCTTTTAGAAAAAAGCTAAAGTCGTGGTTCTGGGACCAGGCCTTTGCACAGCAGATGTAAATTGTAGCTTTGGATTTGACTGGATTGACATTTTGGGCTTGACTGGACTGACAATGTGTTTCGGTTGATGGCTTTAATTAAATACAGTTGTTTGTAGTGATTTTTAATGTAATGTTTTTAAATGTTTTAAATGCTTTTTAATGACGTTGATTGCATGGTGTATTTTAAATTGTATTGTGGTGTTGCGGCCTGTAGTGCTGCGAATGTAAGCTGTGCTGAGTCCCCCTGTGGGGGTGAGAAGCTACGGGGTACAAATACCACAAATAAATAAATAGCAGAAGCAGGAAAAGGTAGCGCGGCAGCGGCAGCCAATCGGGGGCGCCTGAGGCGGTGCTTAGCTGCTAAGCACCGCCTCAGGTGCCCCGATTGGCTGCCGCTGCGCTGTTATTTTTCCTGCTTCTGCTAAGCATAGCAGAAGCAGGATAAGCTAGCGCCGCAGTAGCAGCCAATTGGGGATTGCCCGGGGCAGTGCTTAGCAGCTAAGCACCGCCTCAAGCGCCCCCGATTGGCTGCCATGGGGGTCGTAATTCTGAACTGTGGCCTAGGGCAGCAAAATTTCATGATCCGGGCCTGCCTAGGGACGTTGACAACAAAATCTTACTATTATTGGATTGTCACTCCCCTTTTTACCAATGATCTGTTGTTCCCAGCACTGATGTTACCATCCTGAAATCTGTGTAGTTGACTTCTAAGCCAATACTAGCAATATAGAGTCTGGGTTAGTAGAATGATACAAAAAGGATGGTATAAACCAACATCAGTATATAAAATAATATATTATAAGGTCAGGTTTCATATAATTATGCTCAATACAACATATATAGTTCACATTCGATACATTTTACCGTGTCCTTGGCGCAACCTGGTCTTAAAATTCAGTCCAGAGTGCGAGAGACTGAATCTCGCACTCTGGACTGAATTTTAAGACCAGGCTGCGCCAAGGACACGGTAAAATGTATCGAATGTGAACTATATATGTTGTATTGTGCATAATTATATGAAACCTGACCTTATAATATATTATTTTATATACTGATGTTGGTTTATACCATCCTTTTTGTATCATACTTCTAAGCCAATACACCAGAATTACTGCATTTGGTGGCAATGTTTTATTTATCTGTTTATTTTCTTTACAGGGATGTGTTATCCCAAATATAGCTTCATGGAAACCTCTAGCCATCAATAACACTGTAAAAGAAAACAAACAACACCCCTTCCCAAAAACACTAGGTTTAAATTGTAGCCAGAAAGACATGTCTGATAGATTTATAAAACAAAACAAAAATCCACACTGGCTTGTGCAGTCAGCAATCTCTCTCCTCATTGCCCCCAAAGGCACAATGGAATCGAAGGTTTTTAAACATTAAGTTGGTAAAATAAGAACTGAACTGACAAGTTGGCTGTTTTGGGAGAGGGAATTCTACCAAAGTGGTGCTATTGTGAAAGGTTTATTGTTATGGGTCTGGTGTCTTACTAAATGAGATTAAAAGATCTGGCCACTCTAATATCAATGTAATGCAGATGGTCTCATACTTGAGGATATTTTTCGAGTTGAATTGGAAGCATTAAACTGAGTTTTAGCATTTCAATCTCATTTTTTGAACAGTGCTGGGAGCAATTTAGGAGCCAACAGTGCTTGTTGCACAAGTGTTAGTATGCTTAATTGGTTCATTCCCAATAACTAGTGAACTGACACATTTCCCATAAAAATGATTATAGCAACTGTAATAGCAAACAAGTTTGATAGAAATGGAGAGTGATGAACACCTGTTGAATATCCATTACAAACATACCTCTGTGTGACTTCCCTAGACCAGGCTTCTCCGTATTCTGAGACTACCAGTGGGGAAAGAATCAAGCAACATGAAAAAGTACATGAATAAAAAGTGGGAATTAAGATGCTACAAGTCAGTATTCCCTGGAAAATAAAAACAACAACAATTATTGACTTGTATCATTCTGGACCACCACCACCCCACACATGTGTTAACTGGGTGCAGACTACTTTTGCACTTTGAATTCAGTTTGCAGCTGTTGATTTACATGGTGGACAAAGTGGAGAGAAACTGGGACATTTTGAAGCAACTGATAAAGTGGGAAAGCAGAGGATTAACCGGGACTGTCCCTGCTAGATCAGGACTGTTGGAGGTATGGAAAGATGCAAGACAGCAAAGACAATTGGCAGTGCTATGGGTGTAATCCTAACATACTTATTGTGCAAAAAATTCTCGATAATATGCTTAAGACAGTACTGTTTAACTACCAATTGTTTCCAATGTCAGACAGTAAATTCTGTAAGAAGCTAGTTGTTTCCTAATCATGCTCCTTAAGTTGCTACCAAAATTACCTCTTCTGCAACCCATTAAAACTCATATGAGCTTCTTGCTCCCTCAGACCCAGAGGTCATACAGATAAATGCAGCTTTTACAGTCACAGGACAAGAAATGGACAAGATAATTAAGAGTGCTTTGAGCTCTGTGGTATGTGGAAAAACTGAGAAGAACAGGAAAGCATTTTTAAAAAAATAAGTTAAATGAAACAACATACTTTAATCTATTCATACATAATGAAAATTCATAAGGATTAAGAAATGTTATTAAATAAAGGCAATTTGGTAATTGTATTTCTCTCTTTCATAACTACTGTTTTTCATTGACTTCTCCAGAAAAATGTGTGACCCTGGGATGACTGCTTTTGAACCAGAAGCTCTGGGGAACCTGGTGGAAGGGCTGGATTTCCATCGGTTCTATTTTGAAAACTGTAAGCACCCTCTGCCTTCGCAAAAGGTCATTTCATTCTGCTATGAGAACCTTTAGATTTGCATATTAACTCACTTTATTAGTCTAATCTCATGCAACTACATCCAGTATAAATGCTCCATAGTAAACTCTGTTGAGTCCTGAAAATGTAGATGCAAAAAATGCTATAGAGCATTGGTGGTTTGCTTCCTGGCTCACCATGCCCTCCCCCTGCTTTCCCCCAACTCATCTGCCCCTCCCCACTCCCTTTCTTCACTTGATTGCCCCTAAGTCACCCACTTCCAATAATCTACCTACCTGCTTGGAAAGAGTCAAATTAACACATATTGCTACATTATTGCCAACTCAGTTCTTCCACAACTTGAGTTTTTTTAAATCTAATGATAAGAAAATCACAGAACAACTTTCCACTCTTAATGGAGGAGGGGGGGAGGGAGAGAGACAAAATCACTGGCCTTTTCTTGATGACATCATGAACAGTTGCAAGCTTAGTCCATCTGAACCATATTCAACCATATTGTTGTTAATATATCTATATGCCTCTGTTTTTCCACTAAGGAGATTTCGATACTCCTCTTACTTTCTATCTTATTCTCACAAGAATTCAGTAAGGAATGTATTGCTAGACTGAGAGTGATTGACCAGAAACTTGCTTTAGTAGATCTTCATGGCTGGTTAGAGAGTAGAGCTTGGCTTTCCTGGGACTCAGTCCAACACTCCAATTAATATATTACACAGATCCCAGAAAGGAGGCCTTAAATATATATTCCACCTAGTGCTTCACAATATCTTTAAAAGACCCTATTTAGATAGTTTCCTCTGTGGTAATGAAAAGTTCCTTGACCAAGCAATGATCATCACATAGCCCATTTGGCTAGCATTTGTTGGGTCCTATCTGAATGACATTTGTCTTACCCCTTTTTGAGCTTTGTGGGAAGAGAATATTAGCTAAGCTGAACTTGTACAGATATTGCTTGTATAATGTCAACAATTTATTTATTTATTTATTCGATTTAGTAGACTGCTCTCCCTGGAGCCCAGAGCGGTTTACAGCAAAAACGAGATAAAAACACATAAAAACAGCATATAAAACCAATTAAACCCTGCTCCCCACAATAAAACCCCAGCAGACGACAATTTAATTGCTGACATTACCTCTAAATGAGTATCTCAACATCCATTGTGGAAATAAATGGGCTTGAGGCTCTGGAAAACCACCATTAGTCAGAATAGATCGTGCTGAGCAGGGGTAGGTCTATGAACCAAGTCAGTATAAATTGACTTATAGTGACCCTAAAGCAATCATGAGATTTTTGTGGGCAAAATGTGTTCAGATGGGGATTTGTCTTTGCCTCACTCTGAGGCTGAGAGAGCATTACCTAAGGTCACCTATTGGGTTTCCATGACCAAACAGAAACCCAAACTCTGATCCCCAAATCATAGTTCAGTTTCAAGCCACTACACCACACTGGCTCCTAGGGAACGGAGTAGAATATTTTAAAATAGGATCTCATTCCATCTTCAACCTGGTTGGAACATAAAGCAAAACAAGCCAAAAATGTTTTGCATACTTCCATAATGTTGCCACAATGATTTTTATGAAGACTAGATAAGAGACAGTCATATTAAAGTGAAGAAATGAAGAGCAGATGAAATTGATTTCGCTGATTTTTCTTTCCCCACTCCACATGCTTTCTACCCTTAGTATGGTCCAGGAACAGCAAGCCAGTGCACACGACCATTCTGAACCCACATATCCACTTAATGGGAGATGAGTCTGCCTGTATTGCTTACATCCGTATTACACAGTATGTTGATACAAGTGGGATCCCTCGCACTGCACAATCTGAGGAGACCCGAATCTGGCACCGTCGGGATGGCAAATGGCAAATTGTTCACTTCCACAGATCTGGAGCACCTTCTGTTCTACCACAGTAAGTAAACTCCAAGTCTTTGTGATCTCCCTCAGCTCGTCTTTTGGTATGCCAATAGGAATTTCATCAATGTAAATAAGGTTGGTAAGTGTATAATGAAGAAATAAATATAAACCAGACAATGGAAGAGCAGCATTTAAGATCAAATATTGTGTCTGATCTCCATTTGATAGATTAAAAAAATGATTTATTATATTATAAACTGCTCAAAATCCACTTGAGAAGACATTTAGAGAAAAGTCTTTGAAAACTAAGGATTATTCATGAGGGCTGTAGATGCAGTCACCCATCTGCTAGTCCCACCTAAACCAAACTCATGAAAACAACTGCTAAATAGCAAATTTCATTGTTTCAATGGCTCTACCATATTTGGGACTACTACTGGTAATTGGATTTCGGCCATATAGGATTTTTTGTTTTGTTTACGATAACAGAGTTTCTGGGCATGTAGTTTGAGCTCCCATCTGTTAAAGATGCCTGTTTCCTCATTTGTTGGGATTGACTTGCAACCTGCCAAAATATTGAAGTCCTCTGCTATGCCATAGGGTCAGAATGTTATCAGAAAGATATCACTCAAAAAGGATGCTTGCAACATTCACGGAATAGTAGTGTCTAGTAAGTAGACACTTTTGACAGCTCCACCCTTCAGTTCATACATTATCTTTCAACATGACAATATGGCTATGAAGAAATGTCACAATATAAAATTCCTGGTGAAGAGTGTTTTTAAATCAGTTCACAGGACGAGAAGTGATATTAATTGAGCCAAAACAACAAATAAAGTCGAGCAAATGAAACACTATCACAAAACCTCAATGTCTGACTTACATGTCATCTTTAAATATGTCATTTGAGGTTACAATTCCCACAACCACCTTCCTACTCTTTTTATTCTTTCCCTATGATCTTATAGTTGCTTTGGTTGTTTTCTGTCTCTGCACCATTGTATTCCATATTAAAGAATCTGTGACCAGGTCATGGAAATGATTTAGGAGGTCCTTATTGCTAGGTTAAGGCTGAAAGAATGCATCAATTGTGGGTACCAATTCCCATCAAAATTGAAAAAGGAGTTATAGGTTGACTAGGAACAGATTTATTACATACAGATCACAACTATCAAAATGTATCAAATCACTCCACTTGGAAAATCACATTTTATAGAAAAAGAATGCATGTCCTCAGTACTTTTTTGATTCCTGCAAATTTTCTTCAGCTGGATTTGGTACTTTTTGAAAACAAATATCTCAATTGTGAAATAGTACTTAAAGAAAGTTAAAGACAGTCTATTTTAAGAGACTGATGCTTTCACACTTGCAGCTCCCCCATCTACACTTTGGAATAGTTCAATAGTTTGGTATGACTTCAAGCTGTGCCTCAGTAACAGACGTAATAGGCATTAGCAGCCATTCTGAAGAAAACTGCTATTGAATTTAGGCATGATTCATTCCTTCATCCTTCTTAAGTGACATTCAAGAAGGAAACTAGCCATGAAAGCCTATGCATGACTACTTGGCATTAAGAACTACTGAAATGAAGAACCATATATAACTGGAGTTCAATTTTTGTGTTTATTATAAGTCCTAAAGTTATTGAAATTCTCAGCTTTGATTATGGAGAATCCAGACATTATTGTCAGATGCTTGTATCCCAGAGTTTTCCATGTCATCTTGCTGTATATATTTTTCCAGTCTTGGATTTCTAGCATTTTTTGTGATTTTGAATGGGGCAAGCCAAAAAAACTAGAAAGAGAAACCACTGAGGACTGGAAGCATCCAAAAGAAAAGATTTAGAGCAGAGCCTTAGGGTGCATCTTGACAGGACAGGAGAGGCAATGCTGATCTGGAATGAGTTACTCCAGTTCAGCATCACAGGAGGCTACACTCCACACACCCAAACTGCCCTAGTTTGGGCAGCCCAACTGCACCCCTGACCTTGCCTTCCTCGATTTGCTATTTGTGATGCTCACCAGGCAGTAAAGAGTGCTGTCCGTCTCATGGCAACTGAAGTGATGATATCCAGAGCAATGAATGCAAGAGAGGGGAAGGAGGAAGGAGGTATTGCTCCCCACCACCACTGCCGCCATTACCACTAATTGCTCTGGATATTGTCACTCCAAGTGCCAAGTGACAAACAGTGCTATTTGTGTGCCCATTGGGCATTGTAAATGGTAGATTGAGGGGACAAGGTAGATGCTATACCCTATCCACACACTGCCCAAGCCCAGGGAAAGCAGATTATGAACCATCCATGACCACTTCTTAAATAGAAAGTGCCATAGTTGATTACACTTGCCTGTGATCATGGGTTACGAGACTTCTGAACACAGTTCAAGGCCATGTTAAGTCGATTCAACTTTATGTAGCTTGCAATCACCACAGAGCTGATTACCCCTCCCCTCCGCTTATGTATAAATGCCAGTAGACATGTACTCAAAGTCTCAAGATATTGAAAAACAAGATTTTTCCCCCCAATTAGCTAGATGGAAAAGGTATCCTGTTCAGTGTAGACTGACAAAGTACTGCTGACTCACTCGGCATGTCCTTCTGCCCATCTTTAACCAATGTAACTTTTAAAGGAAATATTTTTTGCAGTTTTCTGGGGTGCAGTAAAAAAATACAGATAGTTATTGCACTCCTCTGAATTTTAAGAGAAGGGCAACACAGCATCTCAGTTTTTCTCTGAACCTCAGTGCAAGGAATGGGATTTCCTCTTATATCCTCTGACTTGTTTTCAGTCGTGAAATTTGAAATTCTTAAGAATGGAGCAACAGAAATAAATATAAATACTTGCACTTTTGCTTATTAAGGATTTTTTTCAATGTACAATGAATAAACAACTGGTTCTCCCTTCTCCCCTTGACCTTGTTCCTAGAGATGCCCTTTCCCAAATGCCTCTTTCTCTACCAGTCTGGGGAATGTTTAAGATATATGTTGGTATGCTAGAGTGAACTTGCATTTCCCCATTGAATGGCAGGTGGTCCTTTCCCTCATTGTTTTCCAATAGATGCCATGTCTTCCCTGTCCCACCTTCCGGTCCCACGGGCATTGCAGATTGATGGAGTTCTGTGTTATGCCCATATAGGTTATGTGAGGTATGTATGTGACTTCAAGTCGCCTCTCTACTTATTGTAACCCTGTGAATTTCAAAGGCTTTTCTTAGGCAAGGAACACTCAAAGGTGGTTTTGCCATTTCCTTCCTCTGAAGTCTAGCCTACAGCACCTGGTGTTCCTTGGTGGTTTCTCATCCAAGTACTAAATCAAGGCTGACCATGTTCATTATCCAAGATTAGACAGGATTTGGTGCTTTTACGATATTATAACAGAATAGCAATCCTCAGCAGCATTCCGGAATTGTAGGGCAACCCATGTTTCAGAGGCTGGTGACAGCTTAAATATATAGTTTCTGTTAGACTTGGGCCTGAATCACTGTCAACTAAAAGATTTGTAGTTTTCAGAGGGCGATTTTCATTTAATATCCGAAAACAGAAAGGGGAATGGAGAGATGAAAAGACCAGCAAAAAGGATTCAGAGTCGGTATTTTTGGAAAGAGTTAAGTCCACAAAATACCTGAAGTAGGGGATCTGCTGTGTCTTTTCTTCTCCCCGGCAGAAGACGCCTCCTCCATTTTTTCTTGGAAAGTTACTTCCTCCAGAGAGGGCCCTGGGAACTTGCTTTCCCAGTGGCACTAGCATAGAGTGGCCACTGAAAGTTCTGCTCGGAACATGATAGGAGTTGTGTGTGTGTATCTCAGGCAATAAAAAGCCTGGTGGTGTCCAGGCTCTGATTGACTGAGAATGAACACAACCAGCGACTACAATTCCCAAATGTTATGCTTAAAACTTAAAATAATTCTTTAAAAATCAGTAGATTGGTGAATTGTTTTGAAACTTGGCAGGCCTGCAGTTGTAAATGGAGTCTACAACTGAGGTAGGTTTCATGCAAATAGGCCTTTAACATTTCCCATTGTAGCCAATGGGCTGAATCTTTGCCAAATGATGCAAAATACACCCCTCACCTTTCGGCTAACTTTCTGGTAAACAAAATAAGGGGGTCAGATGAAAATGGACTCAAAAATGACATGCATTTGACCCAAATGCACATGCCTAGTTTCTGTGATAGTCCATCTTGTCTCCCCTCTCACAGAGAGAAGATGTTTCTTTTGAAATCTTTAGCAAATGAGAGACCCCTTCAATTTGTTCTCCCAGAGGCTGGTGAGCAGTTTTCAGCAGGGCGTTATCCCCACCTCCTAAATCCTGAGGATAGGGGTGACCAGTTGACCGCTGCCAGTATTCCAGGTGCTCTGAGTTGTACAGTAGCTCTGCTCATGCCAGATTCTGATGGGATGGGGTCTGGCACTGACAGAGATACTGTTCAGCTTGGAGTAGATGCGGCAGTGAAACTAGTTCTTCAGCCCTGTGTCCCTAACCTTGAAAGGTGGGTGTTGATTGGGAATATAGGTCCATGTGACAGATGCTGTGTAGAATAGTCACAAGCCTTCACAGATGCCAAGGATAATTTTAAAGGGCTTTAAAAATTGATTTTAGGTGGTTTGATTATTGTGGTGATTTTAATGGTTTAGTCTCTATGATTTAGTCTCATCTGTTTTAACATTTAGTTATATTACCTTGAGTGTTGCTATTAGTGGTAAAGTGGAGTGGGAATGTAAGAGGTAAACGGGCTGAGGTGAATCAAAACATCCTTTTGGTGGAATAAAATGGCAATTTCCTTTTATGTTTTTCAGTTGAAACACCATCCACTCACAGGCCAGGTTTTTCACTGCCTCACTTCAAAAGGAAGATCCTTGATATTCTTTATCTAGGGAACTTGGCTGCTGACTCTACTACTTGGTTCTTGCTGGAATTCCTTTCACACACAGAGCTCCTCACCAAAACAAACCAAGAATTTAATAGACTTTTCTCCTTCTTTTCCGCACGCTCCATGTTTGCCACTTTTGTGCCATTCTAGTAGAATAGGGCATGCACTAGGGCCCTACTGCATGAAACAGCTTTTTGTGTGAGAGGAGCAACCCGTGAGCAATAGGCTGAGAAGGAGCCTTTAACCCGTACTGAATTCACTCCTGCTAAATGTCCTCAAAATTGACCATTTTTCTTACAGGGACAGGTTCTCCTTCAGTCTTTGTGATTTTTACTAAGTCTTAAGAAGGGTTAGGAGAAAAGGGAGTACTCAGAGAGAACTTAAACATCCCCTACAGGTAGACTGATGTCCACACAAGTTATTTATTTAAAAATATTTATATTCCATCCTTCATTATCTAAAATCCAGCCAGTTCACAGCATGTCTACTAGGTTGAATGTCTTATTCAGAAAACCTGCCCAACAACAGCATTAACTTACCTTCCTAGAAAGGTACACTTTGCAATTGGGTCAACTGATGATAGCAATGTTGATTCTAGAGGTTCACCTTTAGAGCCTGAGTGAAAGGAAACAGTTTACACTTCCTGCCATGATAATGTGTCTAAAGGTTAATAAAATCTCAAAAAGTCCAGTATGATGGTTAGACATCCCCTCCGCCTTTTTAATGCAGTGGCAGTTTTCTAGCATCAGAAAATTTTCACTGCAATCTACTGCAATAGATGAACGTCCTCTATCCATGGTCACCTTGGAAATAGCATTCTACATACATATAAGAAGGTTTCACCTGGCATTGAATTTGACTTCATTTTATGACTGCAATTTCTCAATCATTCTGAATCATTCTTTTCCTTGCCTTTTCCAAGACTTAGTTTCATAAAAATGCCAAATAGGAAACATGACAGTATTGTAGCTCCCTATGGTAATGTAAAATACATTTTGAGGCCAAATGCTTTCCAGCAAAGACAGAGAATGCAAGCTTTACTAAAAACACCTTTGAGGCATTTGGGTTACGCTTTTAACAAACACAATGAAACCTTTCGCTATCTCTTGTACTTTGAGTGCATGCCTTTTATAGGAAAAAAACCCCAACTCTTCCGTGTTATTTCGTAAATGGATTTTGAGTATTTGCTGAAATTTATCTTTATGTAATACATAGAAATATCAACTGTTTGGGTTTGTGGCTGATTTTTAATGAGGTTGGGTATGGGGTGGGGCTTAATATATTATTGTTTACATTTGGAACTGACTTTGTATCAAAATGTTATTGAAAGTGTAAGAGGGTACAAGATGTGAGAAGCAAGGGCATGATTTCTGATGTGGGTTTCTGGCAAATCTCATGGAAAGTTGAATATCTTGTGGTGCCCTTTCTGTGGAAAGGTTGGAAAGCCAAATGGTGCATTCTAATGAATCCCAGTGGAGATGGAGGAAACTTCTGAACTGAACTCAAAGGACAGCGAGTGAATGCCAGAGTCAACTTGGACAAAATGCAGGAATGAATCCTTCCTAAGGCCTGGAAATCTTTTGGAACACTAAGTGAATAGTCAGGATGTTTCCCTGAGATCAGCGCTGTGTCATTTTGATGGACATGGAGGGCTGAAAGACTTCTATTTTGGCATCACCTTCTTGCCTTCCACTATAGGTTTGGGAAGTGTGATGGTTGTTACTTTTTGGCAGTCTTTTTATTTCTTGTCCCCTTTTATTTCCTCCCTTTCAACTTTAAAGGTCTTTACTCTTCGATGTGAGATGGACTTCCGTGCACTTCTACGACCAGAACTTATAAATGGCACTTTCTTCATTTGCATGACATTTAACTTTATAAGCAGCTATGTATACTTCAGAGCAAACAAAATGCTTGTTTGGGGTCAATAACAACAAAAATGGGGTGAGACTCTTTGTATAAATTGTGAATGGTGTAATTTTGCCTTTTCTGTGCTTTGAAATGCTTAGCTTTCCATCTTGTAAGGCAGGGTGGATGTTTTCCATTATTAAACCATGTTTGCAAACTGCAAGAATTAAGTTCCCATTGGAGCTGAGAGAAAGAAGAGGTTGGAAACCCATTTGACAGAATATGTTTGTTTTAAAGAGAGGTTTACGTGTGACTTGGGTTGAGTTGAGGTGTAACTGTACCACCTACAAATCGTTGACGTTGAGTGTCAAAGTCATGTTGACACTCAACGAAATTACAAATAATTATGCTGAAATGGCACATTGAGTTGAAAGGGGCTTTCATACAAATTAAGATTTTTTACACCTTCCATGGCCACAGATGGGTTGATTTTAAGTAAGTATATTTGTTCTTGATCCACTACAATTAGCAGCATTTAAAATCACAATGGGAGCATATTTTGATCTATTGTTATGGGATTAAACACTACAAGGGGCATTTTTGATGTGCTGAGGCCTACTCTTTTTAACCTTTCTTCTGAGCATGGTCAAACCTGCTGGATGGATTAAGATTCTTTGAGACTCTTAACAAAAATGTGAATCTCCTTTTGCATGTGAATTCCCTTCTAAGTTTATTACTCTAAAAATTATTGGCCACTGAACTATTTATGTGACCTTCACCATAAAAAAAACCCTTGATGAGGTGGTGGATCTGGAATATTTGTTGCTGATGTTTACCTCGATAGGCTAGTTGGTCTGGGTTGTATCCCATCATGTTAGGGCTTTGCACCAAGCACATTATGTATGACTGGTATTTCGGAAGCAAAAGACATCTTCCTCTCCATGTCTACTATCTAGCATTACATTGTTAATTTGGGCCATAGTAACACTGCACATCATAATAACGAGTTATCATTTTGTCGCTTCCAGTGTCATTTCTGAAGGCAAGCTCCCTCAATACTTCAGAGTCCAGAGGAGCATTCTTTAAGTCTTCCAGTAAAGAAGGGACTCTGACAGGTAAAAAAGTATCCCAGCCTCTTTACATTGAAATTGGATTTAAGCACCCGCACTTTATGGAGGGCCTTTCTAGACCATGGATTGCATTTCAATGCTCTCTTGTGCATCCTTCACCTTGAGTTGCCACTAATGCATCTAAAACCCATTTTTATAATAAAAGCATTAACACCGCCATTTTCTCTTATCTATCTACTTATCCTTGGAAATCCCCACCTGCCATTTTACCCTTTCTGATCATATCAGGTCACTTTTCCTTGCAAAGGCACTTTCAATTGACTATCATGAAAGCCAATTTTCCTCTAAAACTTTCAGTGGAGCCCACAGGCATGACAAATTTTCCCTCTGAAGTATTCATTGTGGCTGCCTCAGCTGAAAGAGCCAGTAGTTTGATTCTTTTCCAAAGGCTGAGCTCTGTTTTACACAAATATGTGTGCATCAAGTCTACATCAGGTATCTGCCCTGCCATACTCTGCAGCTGTCCCCATTTGGCATAGACAATTCCAATCAATCCTCTGTCCTCCTGCTTGTTTCTCTCTCCTCCTTTCACTTCCCCCTTTGTCCTCACCTTACCGAAGTTGCTATTGACTGGGTTCTAAGTGCAAGAGTGGTTTGAGCTCCCTTAAATCAGTAGTAGTGAGAAGGGGAGAGTTTTGCTCTTTTCAGTAGACTAAGACAGAAGCAAACTGCTGCCCATTCTTCATGCTAGGCTCTAAGAGTGCTCTCTGATTCGGTCATGGCTCTGTAATTGCATGATGAGTGCAACACCTAAATTAGGTAAGAGGAGATGCTATTGAGTGACAAGCTACCAGGATTTTCATGGCTGATAAGCCAAATCTGCAATAACCACTTGCCTTTGAGAACAAATAGATCACAAACTACAGCTGTCACAGTTTGACAGGAGCAGTCCTTCCTAGCAAACTTTTACAGGCTCTTCTAGTTTATATGTGGTTCTTCATTAATAACTTTTGCCATCTTGGTCACACTCTGATAATGCTTGGTTACACATGTCCCCATTTCCACCTGTGAAATGTTTGGAGGGAATGATAGCTCTGACTGGAGAAGAAGCTCTATTTTAAAATCAGTCTATTACACAGTTTGTATCTATAACATGGCACATCTATTTTGTTTGGAATCAATTTTTTGGTATGTACCCCATGCTAGCCTCTCCCAGCAGATTCTTGCCCTTGCTTGAAATGGACAAAACGGCTTCTGCTGGCCCAGCAGAGCCTGAGCTTCTTCGCCATTCCCCACCTCCATTTTATAAACTGTATCAAAGTTACTGTATTGAAAGGCAACACATTTGCATTTGTGTGCATATAATTTTATCAAGAAATGGAGGGAAATGACCTTAGTCAATGATCCTGAACAGTATGAATCATGTATGCATAACAAAGCAGCAATGAGCAATAAAGGTGCAATATTGACAGAGGAGAGGGATAAGGAAGGACATACTAATCCAAAACGCAGTCTAAAAAAGTGTGAGGAGATTTGATTGGGACATTATTCCTCATTAGAATCTGGAAACCAGGGTTAAGGTGCCTATCTACTTGTCCTTTGTCTAACTCAGTGGTTGTCTAACTTAGTGGTTCTCAGCCAGGTGTTTTGGCCTACAACTCTCCGAAATCCCAGCCAGTTTACCAGCTGTTATGATTTCTGGGAGTTGAAGGCAAAAACATCTGGAGACCCACAGGTTGAGAAGCACTGCTCTAACTCTATATGAAATACCCCCTCCCCCAATACAAACAAAATCTAGATATCTTAATTCAGAGACAACGGATATCTGGCAAAATGGGCAATATAGAAAGAACTTTGGCAATCTCATGTAGCTTATTCTACAAAGGTTGCTCTTTCTAGGAATTCACCTAAACTACTTTGACCTGAACCCTGCTTAATTGGACGAATGTAAATTCATTGCATTCAAAGTAGTTTAAGCATCCTTAATTTTATTGTTGGAGTCAGACCCTTTTAGAGCAGATATTTGTTTCCTGCTACAGATGAGGGAAGGCGAGAGGGAGGATGTTATACCAAAATAATCCCTAGCAAATTCTTTTTGTTACAAATTTTAATTGAAACTATACCGATGTCACAGAAACAACAATCAAATGCTTTTCCAGTTTTGGGGAATCTGAAGCCAAGCAAAAGATCCTATGCTCTTCTCTGGCTTCCCATCTCCCTGGGGGTATAGGTTGTTTTTCCTCCTTCAAATTTCCTGTATGTTATTGCCTTTTTAAAGGACAAGATGCACTCCTTCTCCTCAGTTCTTGCATGGCTGCAAACTAACCACCTTTTGTCCTTTTTTTGTTTTTTGTATGGTAAAATCTATGAGAAGGCAGGGTTTGGGATTATTTTTTTCTAACTGTTGCACAATTTTATGGCTTTTGTAACATTTTAGGGCAACAAGCAGGAAACATTAAGTGGTTAAAAATGAAACTATAAATGTATATACAAATATATATATATATACATATCAAATCTCTATGGAAATATTTATTTCACATAAATGCAAAAAAGGGAAGGGGAATAGAAAAAGCAGCTTTGTAATGTAAAGAAATAAACTTTTGGGAGTGTCCCTCTCATGTTTGTTAACTTGATGTGACTAGAATATTTCAAAATTCTGCAGTATCTTTTGTAAGTGAATCAGAAATGTAAAGCAGTGTGACTGTGTTGGATTCTTTGTTCCAGTTTTTTGAAGCTGTGGCTGTGAACAAAATGATCACTGCTAAAAAAAAATTATGCTACTTACGGGGGGAGGGATGGGCTGGACAAGACGGGGATTGTCAGTTTTATTCTTGGTGTTTCAAGTGCAATAAAATAGCTACAAACTCCTGTCCTGAGTATGAAAAACACTGGTTCTCACTAAATTACTTCCACGTTGTCTGTCTCTCATTTCTTTGTGGTGCTCCTATTGCTACAATAATATATCTAGACTAGAAGTCAGGTAAGTGACCTTATCACACTCAAAATGGGAAACACCTTTCGTATAAGCAATCCGGGACTTTCAAGGACTGATACATGCAAATCAGATCATACTCATGTTTGCCTCCTTCCTGTATCTATTGAAATTACATGCTTTGTCTGATCATGAAGTACAGGAATGACTTCTTCTAATCCATCCATCCTTACGTTACAGCTTCTGGGTCAGGACTCCAAACGGGGCGGCCATAATTGTCCTCCACATAGCCTCTCCTGAAAGCATGCCTGTTTCCTTGCCTTCTCTTCTGTCCTCCACCTCTTCTCCCAAGCATGTGGCTATCTTCCCTCCTGTCCCATGCACTTCCTTCTGCCCTGCCTGTCTCTTAGCCTTACCTTAAAAAACTCATATATGTAAAAGAGTTTATTTATTTATTTATTTATTTCGGCTTGTTAGACGCCCACTCCCGATAGGCTCGGGGCAACTTACATGGATCAAAACATTAAACCAGAGTAAAAACATTATAAAAACACTATACAACAACAACCAACATCTAACAGAGTAAAATATATGATATACATATGCGCCAAGTACTCTTCTGGCCTACATAGTATATTATACGGCCAAGAGTTATTACTGTGAGTCAACCCTAAAAAGCCCAATATCACTGTTTTCCTTTTTAAAAATTGTTTGGCAGATCTTGTGTAACTGCACAAGTCTGTAACCTCCACCCTAATAGGGAAATGGAAAAAAACATATTCCTGTTAGAACATAAGAACATAAGCCATGCTATTCCATTCTGTTCCTACTAGTTGAGGATCTCTGCAGTTCCACCTTCCTGCCTGCCTCCATCAACACAGAAACGTGCAGTTCCACCTTTCCTTTAGGAAACGTTAAAAACTTGGCGTTTATGGTGTGCTTTTAAGGAATGAACAACTAATTCCCATGCTGAATCCCATCCCAATACCAATTTGTCCTTCTGATGCACTTTATCTCATCCCTCAGTGGAGATTAATCCTCATTGTTTGTCCCACCTGAGTCCCCCACTAGACACAGCACTCTACCTGCCTACCTACGTATCTATCTCACCCACGGGTTTTACAATTTTTACCCTTTGCATTTGCCCAGCTTTTCCTTGTTTAATTCTATCATTTTATATTTTGTTTTATTATGTTAGTGTCACTATTTTATTGCATTATTATGTTATTGTTAAGCATTTTTATTTGATGTCATCATCTGTTTTGTATGCATTTTATTTTACTTTATTGTAATTACTTGTGCTTTCCTCATGTTAGTCGCCCCGAGTCCCTTCAGGGAGATGGTGGTGGGGTATAAATAAAGTTTTATTATGTTATTATTCTTAAGATATAAAATAAATAAATCAATAAATGTTAAAAGGAAAAAAAATGTGAAAAGAAAACATGTATGTCTTTATTCAGGGTCTTTCTCTACTTGCCATTGGTGTACTGCTGATTGATTTAACAAAATAAATTTGATCTGCAGGAAAACACTGTCCCCAAAACATGCCCCAAGGAACACATCACTGGCTTCAATTATTTCACTTAGACAATCCCTCATAGCCCAAGGTTGATGTCTTGGGTTCATAGGTAGCTGTGGAGCCCTATTCTTGATCTGCATGTTCTCCTAAAGTGAGGACATCGGTTTCCAGGTGGAAGGCGGTTCCAGTTAGGGTTGGCTTGATGCACCTTCCTCTTGGCACAATCTTCCTTTCACCCTCCATTCATGTCTCTTCAAATTCTGCAACACAGCTGGTCACAGCTGACCTCCAGTTAGAGTGCTCAAGGGCCCTTGAACATCACTGGCACAGCTGACAAGATGCATGCAAGAGAACAGTCATACTTGGAAAGCCATTCCTCCAACACGCACAGAGAAAACAGCTACAGGTGAAGACAAATTTCAATCTGTTTTATAAACGCTACTAGCTGCATAACCTTTTATGTGAGTCCCTGTGGATTACAGATGAAATGGGCAGGGCATCATGTGATCATATCAGTAGAGACTCATATGCAAAGGGTGTCCAAGATGGGTTACTTCCCTATATGATAAGGTCTTTGGTGTTTTCTTCCTCTTTTGTACTTCAGCACTGGATCCTGTTAATTTTTGTTTTCCCTGATTAAAGTATTAGATTATGTCTTCAGTCCTATTCGCGTGTTGTGCGTGCACTTACCTCCTTCATTTTATATAAGGAGTCAATTCATATAATTGCTAGATTGTTGTGTAAAGGAAGAGCTCTTGATCCATGAGTCAATAGTGAGGTGACTAATTTTTGCTGAAAACACTAAATCACTTCAGTTATTGAGAACAAAAAAAAAAGATATGTGACAAATCCAAAAGGAACTTTGTGAGATTAGGGAATAAATTGGGAGTCACAAGAATAAATTGATGAATACTAGAACAAATACCCAACTTCACATATGTGAACATGGAAGCTGAGCAATTGTGGCAAATATCAGCCCAATGGTATGCTGCTGACAAATAGATTCCATATTGGTCCTAATTAAAAAGGAAATTGAAAATGGAATGCCAACATCATATTCATTTCTAGAATACGAGTGTATATGTCTGTTCACTACACCAAAATGACCAGGCCAGAAGTGTTGGGCAGGGGGAGATATTTTTTTAAAAAATCAAAGGACTGGAGAATTTTTCTTTTTATGTGTAGGAGATTCTGCCACTTTCTAATACCCAGATATTTTAATCCCAGGAGAGGCCATTTTTCTTACAAGAAGAGATAAGAATTTGCAGTCATTTCCTGTTGAAAATGAGGTCTTTCCTGTGCCTAAAACAGCCCAGTGGACCCAAACACAAGACAAAATTACCCCTAAGCTGTTCTGGAGAGTTGAGTGCAATTCTGTTGCAAACCTGTCTGTCTGTCTATCTATCTATCTATCTATCTATCTATCTATCTATCTATCTATCTATCTATCTATCTATCTAAAATTTCACCAAAATACACTAAGCACTCCTCTGCCCACTGAAAAACTATCTTAACTATATATTTCTCTGCATTTTTCAGAACATGGGACATAAAAACTAGGAATGAATTGAGTGCAATGGGATTGGCAGCTGTGGGCCTGGCAAACACACATGCAGCCCTAAGCAGGTCTTCAATACAACCGGCTTTGTAGGGGAAGATAAGAAAGTAGGAAAGATTTAGAATGACCAGTGATCAAAGTTAAGGGAAAAAATACAAAAAATACAAAAACTGGATTACAGCTAAAGACTAAGAAGGCAAAAATAACAATCACAGTGAATGTAAATAACTGTTACAAAATTCTTAAAGATTTTCTGTACCTTGGCTCAGTCATACAAAGGAGACTACAGTCAAGAAATCAGAAAAATAAGTGCGCCTACAAAGGAACTAAATAAGACCATCAGATATATCACTGAACACCAAAATAAGGATCATCCATGCCACAAGATTTCTAAAAGCTGGACAGTGAAGGAAGCTAATTGGGGAAAACATATTTGAAATGTGGTGCTGGAGGAGAGTTTTGCCGTTATCAAGGTCTTCCAAGAGCTAATAAAAGTGTCTCAGAGCAAATCAATCCTGAATTCTCAATAGAAAACAAAATGACTAAACTGAAGCTCATGTATTTTGGACACGTGAGATAACACGACTCAATAAAAAAGGCAATAATGGCCTGGATAGTTGAAAGCAGTAGGAAAAGACAAGCTGCTACATGTGTATTGACTCACAGGGAACAGCGTTGGACAGAGGGTTTATTGGAGATGTGCCATTCATAGCACCACCATAAATTGTAGCTAATTCAATGACTTCTAATGACAACAATGGTGAAAAACTTGGTTACACTGATGGTCTCTGAATTTTAAAAATATTTAAATCACAATTATTAGTGGAAAACTTAGATTTAATTATTAGTTAACATTTAATAGAAGTATTTGAAACTATTTTTAGAAAACAGATTATCTCCTTCCTCACCTCATTGACAGTGTAATTTTGCCTTCCTCCCCCCAGTTAAATGGGTCTAACAAAACAATTCATTGGATCTTGCAGAATTTCAAGAGATTGAATATGCTGTGCAAATTGTTCTGTACAATCTGTACATTCACTAACCAACACAACTTTGAAAACTTCTATTTACCTCTGGAAGAGCCCAATAGATCACAGTGCAGTTCTGAAAATATGTCTACTCAAGACAGGCTGCCTCTACACAGGCTGCTTATTCTGGGGCTAGTCTGGATTGGCCCTGGAGCAACTGTGGTAGTGGTTTGCCACACACATTGGGCAAACCCTTGAGTCCTTCTATCAGGAGACAGGCAGGATAGTAACAGAGTAAATAAATAAATGCCCTCTGCAGTGCCAAGCTGCTGTCCAGACAGTCCAGCCAGGCTGAGGTTGCATTAGCTCCCTTGCTTCCAACGTCACCACTGCTGCTCCATGCCAGTCACTGACTTCTCTGCAGGAACCTGCCTGTCACAGTCACATCTGCTAAGGTAATAATGAGGTGCCTGCACAACCAGGAAGAAGGGGGCAGAGGGAACCTGTTCTCCTTGCTGCTCACATAGCAGAAGTTCAGATATTTACCAAAATTCACTGTGCATTGTGAAGATTGTTGACCCTGAATTCCAGCCCTGGGATTCTGAAATCTATAGGGATTATTTTCTGTTTAATATATTGATTGCACATTTACGGAAAGAATAACAACTACTACATTCAATGCAACATCGTAATAAAGTAAATATTTCTTCATAAGAATTATTCTTCCAGGTACATATATTTGTAAGGAGTCATAAGACTATAGAGAGAAAATTCAATGTTTGTTTTCCCACTATTAGCATGTAGTACTAGTGATCTATTTCCTTGTCAGTCTAGACGGAGTATAATCTGTGCACAACTACCCTGCTTGGAAATGCTGCATACTTCCAGCAGTTATCTATTGCCAGGAATTGAAGGATGTGGATTGCTACACCCTCTGCTGTTATAGCCATTTAACTACATGCAGTGGAACATCATTTAACTACTGCCCAACACTACTGTATCTGTGCCTTGCTTCCTACTAACTTGTTGAACAGATATGACTTCCCAAACTGGATAACAGGTAAGGCCTCCGACAAGGTCCCCCATGATCTTTTAGAAAACAAACTAGTCAAATGTAGGCTAGACAAAACTACAGTTAAGTGGATCTGTAATTGCTTGAGGGAGCTCACCAATGCTTCCTCTTCATTCTGGAAAGAAGTGATGAGTGGAGTTCCATAAGCACTCCTATTAAACATCTTTATTAATGACTTAGATGAAGGGTTAGAAGGCATGATCATCAAATTTGCAGATGACATCAAATTGGGAGGGATAGCCAATGGAAGGAAAAAGGAAGAGGGGCTGACCAAGGGCAGGATGTATGTATGGTATCCTTGAAGTGACTGGCTTGACCCTGAAGGCGCTGGGGGTGGCCAGGCAGACAGGGAGCTCTAGCATGGGCTGGTCCAAGAGGTCACGAGGAGTTGGAGATGACTGAACTAATAAACAACAAGCTAATACCCCAGAAGAAAGGAGCAGAATTCAAAACGGTCTTAACAGATTAGACAGATGGGCCCGAACTAACAAAAAGAAGTTCAACAGTGCCAAATGCAAGATATGGCATCATCACACAAATGAAAAAATCCACTTAAAATCTGGTTTCTGCCTCCTGCAGAATTCTAGAGTTTGTAGTTTAGGATTGAGCCTTTAACAGCCTCACTAAACTACAAACCCCAGAATCTACAGGAGACAGAAACTGGATTTTAAGTGGATTTTTTTTCTCCAGTGTGATTAGGCAGAAAAAAATATAGAATGGGGATGCCTGGCTTAAGAGCAGTACACGTGAAAAAGATCTTGGAGTCCTCATGGACAACAAGTAACATGAGCCAACAATGTCATGCGGCAGCTAAAATAACCAAAGGGAGGAGACATGATAGCCAACCATGTATAAATATATATATGAGGGGAAGTCATGGGAGCAAGTTTGTTTTTCTGCTGCCTTGGAGAATAGGACACGGAACAATGGCTTCAAACTACAGGAAAGGAAATTCCACCTGAACACTAGGAAGGACTTCCTGACTGTGAGAGCTGTTCACCAGTGGATCTCTCTCTCTCTCTCTCTCTCTCCCGGAGTGTGGTGGAGGCTCCTTCTTTGGAGGCTTTTAAACAGAGGAGGAATTCCGTGCTTCTTTCCCTTCCCCTCTTTGATCGCTCAGCACCCTGCATGACAACCTTCCAGGTGACAAGGAACGGACACTAACCATGTTGCACTTGGTGGCACCTACTATGATGAGAACAGGAGGGGGTGTGTGTGATATATTCCCAGACTACCTGGGTCCAGGGAATATAGGATGGCCATGTAAACAGTCTTAGAACTAGTCCACCAACTTAGAACTAGCCCTGCAACTTTTAAAAATCTGATTAAGCCAAATCAGCTCCATATGTCACGCAGCTGCCACTGAACTGATTCAGCCCCAATTCAGGACAGAGTCAGGGTAGATATGCCTTCAGTCCAACACTTAAACCACTACACTGTACTGTACTGGATTTCCAGTGACCTCTTGTGAAAACCTGCTCTATCTATTCCATCAGCTGTATTTATTTGGTAAAACTCACAAGATAAAGGAACTAGTTGCTGGAGGAATAGAATAAGAATCAATTTTAGTTTTAGCTCAACATAGTGTGCAAAGTCAGCATTTATTCCACTTGGTGCCAGAGTGGGGACTATCTGCAGCTTTTACAGATAAGAATGGCCAGACTAGAAGTGCAGTCTACCCTTCATCAGAATCCAGCCAAAGAGCATTCTTTTCCCCAAACCAAAGGATAAGAAAAAAAATTGCATTAGGAAGAAAAGGCATTTGAAGGGAATGTGATCTTTGTTGTCAATTTGTGCAGTTGTTATATTTCAGGTGCCCACAGATAAAAAGGGTAAGGATGGAACTGGAGGCATTGCATGCAATTGCACTGCTATCCACAAGATGTCAGGAAAAGGCCAGGAAACCTGGTTACTCACCCAAAAAAGCACACTTATACATTCATAGGAACTCTTATTAGAAGTCAAGTGAAGCCTGCCCAAATCCACTTTACTCTCAATTTCTTCTTTTTTCTTTTTATACTTCTTTTTATTTTTCTTTTAAAAAAGCAAAAACATGTATATGGAAAAGTGCAAATGGGGAGAAAGGAAGTTTGGAGAGCTGGGTGGGCAGCTTTTTAATATTCAGAGTTGGTTCTTCCTGGAAATTCTGAAGTGGTAAAATTCAGAGACTCACACATTTGTGAAAATTGATTTGGGTGCGGGTGGATCTCAGATCATATTTGTCCAATCTGAAAAGAGTACTTGTATTAGAATATAGCAGTCGAAATGATGTTGGATATATATATCTTCCTAAGTGGACTTGAATAAGTAGGGATTCGAATTGTGTGGTTCCATAATATCCAAATCCAGCAGAGGGCAGTTGTCACATTATTATGTAGCAGAGCTCTCAAAGCATTCAATGAACTTTAGTGCCCAGATCACATCAGTCCTGCCCAGTTATTTTGGGCATTCTTACTGGTGTCTCATTGTGCATTATTGCAATTCAGAAAATAAGTTTCTTGGCATCACTGCTACACACAGCTGAGTATATGTAAAGTTAAATGACAGGCCATATAGGATTCTGGCAAACTATCCTATTAAACACAACCTGTGTATCAGGTATGGTGATCTCCAGAATTTCTTAAACATACTTAGAAATGCAGCTTGTGGTACAAGAAAATGTGTCTGAGATCAGATTGTTAACTATCAATAAATGGAATCAGTGATCTGCGGTTTTCTTTTTTTTGGAGGGGGGCATCTTTGTGGGTAAAAAATGACCAATATCAGTGGCAACAATTTAACTTTTGGGTTGTTGTTTTTTTTAAAAAAAATGATTGTTTTACAAACAAAAGCGGAGTTATGAACTTTGGGTGTGGGGAGGAGAAAAAAAGTCTCACTGTATCATAATGTACTCAGGCATAGTGATGTTGCCCATTCAGCAAAATATAACAAAATTCACAGAACAGTGCTACCTTTTTAGGGGAAGCTTTCAAAGCCTCATCAGCCAAAAAGGTTAAAAATCATAGGAGAAGAAAAGTGACATCTCATATTGAGTGACTGCTCCCTCAGGAAGCTGGAACATATAGACATTCCCTGTCAGTTTCAGGTCTTAAACGGAAGGTTTTTAAAAAAACAAACCCAAAGTTCATTCATAATAATCAGACAGCACCCACCTTGGTACAATCAAAACTTGCACTGTACTTAACCTGATCTAGGTTACAGCCAACCTCGTGTGATGGTCAAGATGCTGGACTAGGACTGGATTCAAATGTCCACTTGACCACAAAGTTCAATAGCTGGTGATTATGAGCCAGTTTAATGGCTTTAATACAAAGTTCTTGGGTCATCTAGCCCAGTACTGTTAACTCTGATAGCCACTGTCTGTCCAGAATTTCAAGATAGTCTATGTTGAAATCACTGGTGGCCTGCCATCCCAAGTAATCCTGACCAGACTTAGCTTCTGAGGGTAAAAGCAACATGCAGAGAACCATATATATATATATATATATATATATATAGAGAGAGAGAGAGAGAGAGAGAGAGAGAGAGAGAGAGAGAGAGAGAGAGCGCCTTGTGCTGCTTGGAACAATGAATATAAATACGGTTAAATAAATAACCTTTCTGCAGGTCCAGTCCTTGCCCACACTGGCACAGTGACCCAGAGTACATAGCTATAGATGAGTATTCCCTGCATGGCCTGTTATCACAGAACACCCTGCCCTGTCTTTATTATAGCTCTGTGTAGTAAGATACAAAGTCCATATTTGTTGCAGGTAGCTAAAGGTGAACATGCAGGTGCCACATAACTTTGCCACCTGCTCATCATCCATAGTGGCATATCTATGACTTTCTGAAAAGAGTACATTTTTAAGTTATTGTGTAACCTCTGTTATTTATTATTCATCTGCAGTCTTGTCTGGCTGCAACCCTATAAGAGGCATCATTTTGGATTCAGTCTACTTAGAGTAGATCCACTAAAACTATTAGCACTTAAATAAGAAACTTTAAGACTATGCCTGATCTCAACCCACTGTGTAGTGTGACTTGTATAGGACAGTGTTGAACATGGCATTATATGGGTGTTCGTTATAACAAAAAGTATTTCAAATTTGGATGACTAACACAAACCTGGAATAAACCAGGCTGGCTGCCTATAGAAACATTCTGCTCAAAAACGCACACAAGGGTTTCTTGAACTTTGGCAAAAAACCTTATTTATTTGCTTCAACAAAATCCAGGTTTTAAAACATTTTCAAACAACTGTAAGCCATGTCCTATAGTTAGTCCTACCATTTTCTTTTCTATTCCTTCTCTGCTTTAATTTCTCCCCTCACATATATGACTTCTACTTGAAGTGAAGCTAATAAATGTTTGTAATAGATGCCTGTCTATCCCATACGGAACCGGAATGGCTTTAATACTGGTGTATATGTCTACATATCATGGCTTTTTATTTATTTATTTAGTGTCAAAACCATTGCATTTAAAGTATAAAACATATCATGGCTGGCACCCTGTTATTTTATTTATTTATTTTTATTTATTGTTGGGCTTCTATGCCGCCACTCCCGGGAGACTCGGGGCAGCTCACAAGCGCCGGATAAAACAGAATAAAACAACATATTAAACAATTAAAACACGGTGAATAAAACACATTATGACACAACAAAGTTAAAAACCTGGTGTGTGGGCACAACACCACGGGTAATGGATACAAGCGTGATGGGCTATGCACAGGCAAAACCTACAGGTCAAAAGCCTGCTGGAATAAGTAGGTCTTGCAAGCCCGTCTGAAAAGAAGCAAATCCTGGATGGCGCGCATTTCAGCAGGGAGGGCATTCCACAACGTGGGCGCAATAACGGAAAATGCCCTCCTACGGGTTGCTGTCAAGCTTCACAGAGGGGACATCCAAGAGGTTGGTACCTTCCGACCGCAGTGATCTCGTAGGGCAGTATGGAGAGAGACGGCCCCTCAGATACGCTGGCCCCAGGCTGTTTAAGGCCTTAAAGGTGAGAACCAACACTTTGAAGGTGATCCGGTGCTCGGTTGGAAGCCAGTGCAGATCCTGCAAGGTGGGTGTTATGTGACTACCAGCTGGTGTGCCAGACAGGAGTCGGGCAGCAGAGTTCTGCACCAGCTTGAGCTTCCGGGTCACCGACAGAGAAGGGCCAACGTAGAGTGCTTTACAGTAGTCCAGTCTCGAGATGACCGTGGCTTGGATCACTGTGGCCAGGTCATTCCGGGATAGATAGGGGGCCAGCCACCTTGCCTGTCTAAGATGGAAAAAAGCAGACTTGCTGACCATGGAGACCTGGGTCTCCATGGTCAGCTGGGAGTCCAAGTGAACTCCCAGGCTCTTTACTGAAAGCGATGGGCATAACGCCACATTTGTATGTGAATGTGTGTTGACTGACAGTGACTACATGAATTCCTTAGGATTCCTTAGGATTTTCTTAGGCAAAGAATGACGAGGAGTGTTTTTGCCAGTTCTTTCCTCTGAAATATACCCTGGTGTTCATTTGCGGTCTCCCATTCAAGAACTAACTAGGGCTCACACACACACAATTTTCCCTTCGGCCTGTGTGCCATTTTGGGGGAGGTGGGATATGCTGTGGTCGAGCTTAGTATTCCTCCACAACACATATATCCTCCTCCTGGGCCTATCATACAACCCTTGGAGCAGCCCTGTGTGACTATTCCAGACCACTCACAGAAAAAGCAGGATCAGAAAGGATCTGGCTATGTCCCTGTTGCTGGATGTGCAATGATTACAGCAATAGATCTTAATACTGCTATTATTATTTCATGTCTGGCTGTGGAGTCCTGCTCACCTCCTCACAAGATGAGGAATAGTTATGTTCAGAGGCTGATAGGAGGTGGGTTTTTATATGGCTCAGCTTAGCAGAGGTCTATATGTGGAACTACAGTGAGCCATGCATGATGTACTCTTCTTCAAACGTTCCCATTCATTGATACCACAGGAACAGGAGCCATAAATCAAACAGGAATAGTATGCTTAATGACAGGATTGGCCTTTATCCCTTGGTTTCTTTTTTTACCTTTCCTCCAGAGTCTAATTGTAGCATACAATATTGGATGCATTTATTGGACACTGGCGCCTGCTTCTGTAAATGGTTTATGGACTTCTGTACATCCGGAAGGAAGTGTTGGTAGCTTTCAGGGAAATAGAGCTCTTTTCTCATGATGACTCATCCTCAGTGGAGCTCCATAGAGGGAAAGTCCCTTATCACCTCAGCCTCAACTCACCCTCCTCTCTCCTGCCTCCATTTTGAGGAAAGCCTTACCACCACAGTCACTGTCTGTGTAGTAATTCTCATGCTAAGTTTAAAGGTTTTATTGCTGATTTTATGATTTAGCTGCATATGTGAATTGCAAGAAGCAGTGCCTTAAAAATATTCATCCTGATGACTGGTCAATGCAAGTGAATAAGCTAGATTTGTTACTATATATACTCATGTATACATCAACTTCATATATATGTTGCAGTCAGTGTTTAGAGCCAAAATGAAGGAGTTTGATATAAACCATAGATAAGTTGAGGGGCATTCCTCAGAGAGTGAAAACCACGCTTGCCCCTGGCCATTTTCTCATTTGAAAATGCTAGAAATGGCACCATGGCACATAGAGGAAAAGGGTTTTCCAAGGAGGGAATTTGCTTAGAAAAAAACCCAGGAAAATTGCATTCAAAGCACCTCCAACAGATGGCCATCCAGCCTCTATTTAAAAGCCTCCATGGACGGAGCCTCCACCACACTTCGGGGTAGAGAGTTCCACTGCTGAACAACTCTCACAGTCAGAAAGTTCTTCCTAATGTTCAGGTGAAATCTCCTTTCCTGTAGTTTGACGCCATTGCTCCACGTCCTAGTCTCCAGGGCAGCAGAAAACAAGCATGCTCCCTCCTCCCTGTGACTTCCCCTCACATATTTATACATGGCTATCATGTCTCCTCTCAGTCTTCTCTTCTGCAGGCTAAACATGCCCAGCTCTTTAAGACGCTCCTGATAGGGCTTGTTCTTCTGATCCTTGTTCATTTTAGTTGCCCTCCTCTGGACATATCCCAGCTTGTCAATATATCTCTTCAATTGTGGTCCCCAGAAATGGACACAATATTCCAGGTGTGGTATAACCAAGGCAGAATAGAGGGGTAGCATGACTTCCCTTGGCCTAGACACTATACTCCTATTTATGCAGGCCAAAATACCATTGGCTTTTTTAGCTACAGCATTACATTGTTGGCTCATGTTTAACTTGTCCACAAGATTATTATGATTATGATTATGATTATGATTATTATTATTATTATTACAAAGTCTGGGTGGCCATCTGTTGGGGGTGCTTTGATTGTGCTTTTCCTACATGGCAGAACTAGAGGGCCCCAGGGGTCTTCCACACAAATACTGTTAAGTTTCTGTTGGTTAAAATTGTTCTTCTTTTAAATTTTCTTTTTTTCTTTTTTTCTTTTTTTGCACTGTGTGAATTAGTTCACACAAAGACTCTCTATCCATCTGCCACTGGCCTAGCCCATGCCTGACATATATAATAATAATTCACACACACACATACACACACACACACACTATATATAGTATAATGTACAATATAATATATGAACATTTATTGGGACTCCTCAAGAAACTTTTGCTTCAAAAAGGGCTCAACAGCTGAAAAAGTTTAAGAGCCACTGTATTGGACTATTGGACTATAGAAATGCAATTTGACCTTGATAGATCGAAAAACTGGACTGAAATTTATGAAATGTAATTCAATAAAGAATTCTACATTTAGACCACAAAAACCAAATGCAAATAGGAGAGGGGGTATATATGACTTAGCAACTATTTCATACCAAAAAAAGACCTTGGGAGTTGAACATGAAACAGAAGTATGATGTGGCAGCCAAGAAATCAAATGCTATTTTACTCTGCAGTAATAGAAGCACAGTTTCAAAGTCAAGGGAAACAATGGCTGCCCTATATGCTCTTCTGGGTCAGGGGTCATCTGGAGTATTGCATTCTCTGGATGGCTATAAGAAGAAGCTGGATAGCTCCCTGCTGGTGATATGCTAGCTGGGGATCCAGCACTGACAAGGAGGTGGACTCTATGGCACATGTGGCCATAGAGGATTCCCCTGAGGAATGATATACCCACCACTGAACAACCTAGTCATTGTTGCTTCAGCAAGTGATTCTATTGGATAGGATCTCCCCAAAACTAGGAGATTCTAGAAAATCTAGCTTAAGCAAGTGTCATCCTTGTACTCATTTCATTGTGTGGGTCACAAGGGATTTTGTATTCAGTACTGTGATTAGAATACCAGAGATACTTTGACAAGGCCAGTCTTTAGACCTGCTTCTGTTTGCTTATGAACCTTTTCAGTCCTCCACTGTTAGAACCACAATTTCCCGGATTATTTCTATTCACTCCCCACCTTCAGAGGTTGTTAACACTCTCCCCAATGTCATATGGTAGTGGGAGGGCAATTGCCCATTCATGAAGCAAGACTACCCCAAATCCATTTTTATTACATGGAAATATGGGTATCACTTGGTTAGCATGAGTTAGATACTTGGAGATGAAGGTATTGTTATATACCCACACAGCAGAGAGTAATAATATACATTCATAAGAAAGAACCACTGTTCAGGAGTGAATTTAAAATAATAGGTCGCACTCAGATCCTCTACATTTGCTACACCAGGGGTGCTCAAAATGTCGATCGCGATTGACCAGGTGATATTTGGGCCTCATTCGGGTGATCTTCCGAGCGGGCGAGCTGGTGCCGAGCCCTCTCGCCCGCTAGGGCTCTCCCAGCGCCAGCAGCAGCAAGGCCAGGCAGGGGAGCTTGTTTCCCCTGCTGAGCCTTGCTGTCGCCGGCACTGGGAGAGCCCGAGCGTGCGTGGGGGTGATGAGCGAGCCCTCTTGCTCGCTCGGGCTCTCCCAGCGCCAGCAGCAAGGCCAGGCAGGGGGTTGTTTCCCCTGCTTGGGCTTGCTGTCGCCGGCACTGGGAGAGCCTGAGCGCGCGTGGGGGTGGTGAGCGAGCCGTCTCGCCCGCTCGGGCTCTCCCAGCACCAGCAGCAGCAAGGCCAGGCAGGGAGCTTGTTTTCCCTGCTTGGGCTTGCTGTCGCCGGCACTGGGAGAGCCCCGAGGCAGCTGGCGCCCCAAGGGGGGTGACGCGCGAGCCCTCTTGCTCGCTCGGGCTCTCCCAGCGCCAGCAGCAAGGCCAGGCAGGGGAGCTTGTTTCCCCTGCTTGGGCTTGCTGTCGCCGGCACTGGGAGAGCCTGAGCGCGCGTGGGGGTGGTGAGCGAGCCGTCCTGTACATGTTGTCTTGGTGCTCGGCTCTCCCAGCACCAGCAGCAGCAAGGCCAGGCAGGGAGCTTGTTTTCCCTGCTTGGGCTTGCTGTCGCCGGCACTGGGAGAGGCTCTCCCAGCGCCAGCAGCAGCAAGGCCAGGCAGGGGAGCTTGTTTACCCTGCTTGGGCCTGCTGTCGCCGGCACTGGGAGAGCCCGAGCGCGCACGCAGGTGGTGAGCAAGCCCTCTCGCCCGCTCGGGCTCTCCCAGCGCCAGCAGCAGCAAGGCCAAGCAGGGGAGCTTGTTTCCCCTGCTTGGGCTTGCTGTCGCCGGCACTTGCTCGGGAGCAATCTGAGGGGCTCATCGCCATGGCAACCCGGAAGACGATGAAAGAAGGAAAGGAAGAAAGAAAGAGGGAAAGTGGAAGAAGGAAAGGAAGAGGGAAAGGAAGTTGAGAAGAAGGAAAGAATGGAGAGAGGAAAAGGAAGGAATGAGGGAAAGAAGGGAGAGAAGAAGGGAAGGGAAGGAAGGAGAGAGGAAAAGGAAGGAACGAGGGAAAGAAAGGAGGGAACATAGGAACACAGGAAAGTAAGAAGGGGAAAGGAAGAAGAATGGAGGAGGGAAGGGGGAGGAAAAGAAGGAAGGAAAGAGGGAAAGAAAGGAAGAACATAGGGAAAGATGAGGAAGAAAGAAAGCAAACAGAAAAAGGAAGGAAGGAGAGAAGACAGAAAATGAAAGAAAGAAGGAGGGTTGGAAACTAAGAAAGGGGGAAGGAAAGAGGAGAAAAAAGGAAGGAGAGGAAAAGAAGAAAACACACACGCTGGGCCTGCTTTGCCATCCTCTGGGCTGGGGCCATTGGGCCATTCCATCTTGGGATCTTTCCTCTCTTCAGGATGTCAGCCTTCATCTTGGTTCGCACCTTGTCTTCTTGAATTTTATTTTATTTTAGTGGTTTTTATTATTATTATTGTATAATAATTTTATAATAATAATATAATAAATAATATAATTATGATATTAGTACTAATAATATATGAATATTTATTGATATATTAATATGTTAATATTAATGATGTGTAATATATAGAAAATATAGTAAATAAATAAATAAATACATTAGAATGTAGTTCAGCCTTTAGGTGCGGCCCTCCATAATATTTTTTGGCTCTCGTGTGGCCCCTTGGGAAAAATAATTGCCCACCCCTGATGTAGGTGATCTTTGTGACTTGATTGTTTTATAAGTAGCTCCCATGCTGAAAAAGTGTGAGCACCCCTGTGCTACACCATTCTCTTATAGCAGTGGTGTGTCCAGGCAAGTGGGAATACAATGGGATTTGGAGATACTGGACATTCATATGTTTAAGTAATCTGAAAAATGCAAGAATCAAGAATCAAAATGGCTGTTGGATTCTCACAGCAACATTTTTCGTTAGGCCTGAGTGGCTGACCATAAGTTTTATAAATAATCATGGATCAAACATGATTTCAAAGATAAATTTGAAATCATGGCACTGGGATTGTGGCGCAGCTGGCTGGGTGTCAGCTACATTAAAGATCACTACTGACCGAAAGGTCATGAATTTGAAGCCAGCCCAGGTCGGAGTGAGCTTCCGGCCAATTATGTAGCTTGTTGTCGACCTTTGCAACCTGAAAGACAGTTGCATCTGTCAAGTAGGAAATTTAGGTAGCACCTATGTGTGGGGTGGCTAACTTAACAAAATTTATGAGGTCATAAAAAATCTCCTCAAAAGCATGCAAGGAATGCAGGAAGTACTTAATTAGTGTCACAGATGGACGGTGAAGCGACAGCTCCCCTGGTGACCAGAAGTTGGAATGTTAAATAGCCTCTGACAGTCTGTCTAGAATATGTGTTGTGTGTCTATGGCATTGAATGTTTGCCATGCATGAGTACATTGTAATCCGCCCTGAGTCCCCTGCGGGGTGAGAAGGGCGGAATATAAATACTGTAAATCTCTATCTCTATCTCTATTCTCTATCTCTATATCTCTTCTCTTCTCTATACCTTTATAAAGCGGAATGTTTGTATGTATTTATGTTTGTATCCGGAGGGCGGAAGGATATGTGGCAGCTTTCTGATTGGGTCCCACTGTGGGATTATTTGCATAAACAACTCCCATTGGCCAGCCAACACGAACATTCCGAAACTCAAAAGTGCCAGGGGGGAGGGGGTAAGGAAAAGGCCTGAGGCAGTCAGGCATGGTGGGAGTTTCAGTCCAAAACACTTTGCAGCCCCCAACAATGAGACAACAAAACCAAACTTGGCACACAGAACCCCCAAGACCCACTTTACGTCTTGGTGCAGCTTGAGGGAGGATGGACCATGAATAGGCCAGCATTCCAACATCCCAAATCTCAAAGGTGCCAGACAGAGTTCTTTACAAAAAGGATTCCTTTAGCTGAATTTACAAACGAGGCCTCAGCCTGAATTGACAGAAAGGCTCCCTCAACTTGATTTTTCGAGACTAGGCCTCAGCTTGAATTACAGTAAGGCTTCCTCAACTTGATTCTCCTGACTAGGCCTCAGCCTGAATTGACAGTAAGACTTACTTAACTTTATTTTCCTGACTAGGCCCCCAACAATGACAGAACAAGACTACAGTTGGCACACAGACTCCCCCAAGACCCACTCTACATCCTGGTGCAGTTTGAAGGACTTGCAGTACCTTCACTCACTTACTTTGACCAGCACGGGTGACGGACCTGGACCAAACTTGTCACACATAACCCCCATGACGCCTTTTACGTCCTGGTGCAGTTTGGGAAAGATGAACCACAGATTATGGGATTTGTAGTACTTCAAAGCACTTTGCTTCCCAGAGACCACTGTGGCCCACAACAAAGACCGATAAATATCAAACTTGGCACGCAGAACCCCCATAACCCACTCTATGTCCTGGTGCAGTTTGGAGAAGAGCAGAGCATGGATGATGGGGCTTGAAGTACCTCCACTCACTCTATGGCCTGGTGCAGTTTGGAGAAGAGCAGAGCATGGATGATGGGGCTTGAAGTACCTCCACTCACTTCCTGAGATGACCCTCATCCAATGACTGATCAAGACCAAACTTGGCACACAGAGCTCCCATGACCTACACTACATGCTGGTACAGCTTCGAGTAGGATGGACCATGGATGATGGTACTTGAAGTACCTTCACTCCCTGAGACCACAGCGACACTCATCCAATTACCAATAAAGACAAAACTTGGCAAAGAGTGCCCCCATGGCCAACTCAAAATTCTGGTGCAGTTTGGGGGAGGATGGATTATGGATGATGGGACTTGCAGTACCTTTACTCACTTCCTGAGACCACTGCGACTCTCATCCAGTGACTTATCAAGACCAAACTTGGCACATAGAGCCCCCATGACCCATTTTACACCCTGGTGCAGTTTTCAGGAGGATGGACCACGGATGATGGGACTTGAAGTACCTCCACTCAATTCCTGAGACTGCGACCCTCATTCAATGACTGATCAAGACCAAATTTGGCACACAGAACCCCCTACATCCTGGTGCAATTTGGAGGAGGATGGACCATGGATTATGGAACATAATCCATGGTCCATAATCCTTCACTCACTTCCCAAAACCACTGCGAGCCAAATGAACAACTGATACGGACCAACCTTGGCACACAATGCCTTCCTCAAATAACCCGGGCACCGCCGGGTCCTCAGCTAGTAAATAAATAAATAAACTCTGCTTGAAGACAAGATTCAACACACACCAAGCCCAACCAATTCAATCAATTACTCCACTCATATATGCATATAGGCCTCATAGAGAAGCCAGCATTAACAAGGTATTGTTCCATGCCGTTCTGCAAAGAATAACATTTGTGGAAATCAAGGAGGAGGTTGAGCACCATCTTATTAGAACACATTAAGCCAGTGGTTCTCAACCTGTGGGTCCCCAGGTGTTTTGGCCTACAACTCCCAGAAATCCCAGCCACTCTAACATCTCCCCCACCCCCCTGCAAAACAAGGAAATTGTTTTTCCCCTCCTTTTTTTGAGTTGAAAGTTGAACTCCATTGCTGATTCTCATCCGATAGGCTGTTTCAGTTCCGTGCATCAATAAATAGTTTTCTAAGATCTACAGAGACACTCGCTGGAACACCTCAGCAAGTGAGAGTCCAAAAGTGGCAGGCTAAAAGCCAGAACCTAAATCAATGGCTGATACCAAATGAGAGACTACCTCCTGGGCAGACAGAAAACTGGATGACTTGGAAGGCGCTGAACAGACTGGCACCACAAGATGCAGTGCCAACCTTAAGAGATGGGGCTACAAAGTGGAATCCATGACATGCGAGTGTGGAGAAGAGCAAACCACAGACCACCTACTACAATGCAACCTGAGCCCTGCTCCATGCACAATGGAGGACCTTCTTATGGCAACACCGGAGGCACTCCAAGTGGCTAGCTACTGGACAAAAGACATTTAATAGAATATCAAGTCTACAAACTTTGTGTTTTGTTTGTTTTTAATGCAATACAACTGTTTGGTTCACTCCTGACACGATAAATAAATAGTGCATTTCTTCCAATGGGGTAAAAAGTGTACAGTTGAATTGATTTTGCATGAGGGGAGCTTTTGTGGGCACTCTCTTCCTCAGTTTGCCATGAAGTTAAAGCATAAAGCAGAGTGGAAACTCAGCCATTGAATTAGCCCAATTCTTCCATACTACCAAACTGCTGTCATTGGGAAGCAATTAATAACTCCACTAGTAATTGGTTATCTTTGCACAAACTAAACTATTAGCCTTTTCCATGCTTCTCCCCCTAGAACCAATATGCTGTGGGGTTCCTCGGCTCTCACTCGATCAAAGACAATTTGGGCAATAAACTAGCTTCTCCTTAGGTAAATAGTGTCAAGGTTAGAGCAAGTCATTCATCACAGCAATAAAACTTTATTGCAAATCCTTCTTCCCATCCCCCACCATAAACTAAATTTCTCATAAACTCTATGTTTATGACCACTTTTCTAATGATTAACATGGTGCTTAGTAGCTTGCAAACTTATTCAAGAGCTGTTGGGAGGTATGTGTTGTAGTTCTGGAAGCAGAAGAAAACTGGGGTGAAGGAGTGTATTCATTTTTAGCAGGAAATAAGGGGCTTATGCATGTTTTCTTTTTTAAAAAACCAAACTACTTGCTAACTAAACTGATCCCAGTCTTGAGAGTATCTGGGGAAAGCAATGAACCAAGCTAGACTCCATTTGGGTTAAATAATGTTGACATGGCTCCTTTTGATAAATCTGAGAAAGAAGAAATGCAGATTTTGTGGATGTTATTTTACTGTCAAAAATACTGTAACTCCTTATCGATTTCTGAGTGGGTTATGTTTTCACTAAAAAGGAAAAGCCATGTATAAAAGAACAAAATGTGACAACCTCCAGTTACAAAGTACATCTCTGTATACTCAATGGCCAACAAAAACTGTCTATTACATGTGTTTTTTTGAAGCATAGCTATAATAAAAACCAATGTCCTGTATTCTCTTTCAGGTACTTAGGTAATAGGTACAGTGTTCCCTCACTACTTCGCAATTCATTTATTGCAGACTTTCTGTTTTGTGAATTTTAAAAAATATTAATTTAAAATATATATCATGGTATTTTCACTGTTTTGTGGGGGTTTGCCGCCGCCACTCTCCAAGGCGCTTTCCGTCTTCAGTCCTCCCTCCTGCCCTCCGGCCTTGAAGGGCCTTTCCTTCCTTTCCTTCACTTTATTTTAAGTTTATAAAGACTTAAAGTAGTGTATAACTACTAAAATAATGTATAAATATTAAAATAAATAGAGCATCCCTACTTTGCAGTTTTTCACTTATTGCGGGAGGTCCTGGAACATAACTCCAGCAATAAGTGAGGGAACACTGTATACTTAACTGAGTAATCTCTCCTGTACTGATCTGCCCAAACTTTATGGAAATGTTTCACTTATGCTCTAATCACTACCACAATGAGCTTCTTTCCCCCCATGCAGCTGATGGTCAGTCAAGTATGTTGCGGGAGGGGGTTACAATCATAGCAATAGTCTCACAATCATCACTATATAGAGCAAGCATAAATCCAAAACTGTTACCTAGATTTGTTCATCTGCAAATTTTCCAGGCAGCACGGCTAATCCAACGGGCTGCAGAGGAAATCGTCACCCCACACCACCCATTGCACCGCTTTCCCTATCATGCCGGGGAAAGTGTTGCCACCCAGTTTCCTCTAGCTCTTCTCAATGAGTACACAGGAAGCCTCCTGTGTTCTCTGGGCAGTGTACTATCACACTTCCTTTATGGAGTCCCACCAGAAGTAGCCCTGTGTTGCAATGATTTGATGGTCTCCATCGGGCTCCATCTATGAAGTATCCTGGAAGTATCCTAGGATGCTTCCCAAAGTAGAAGATTTCTCAAAATGTGAATTACCACTTCATCACATGGATGGATGCTTTCATGTGCTGAAGTGGCAATTCACATCTTGTTAATGACTGTTCTTTTTTCTCTTCCCTGCATGCATATTGTCACACAAAACACTTTCATCCTCAGGTCCACCTGGTGCCTACAATCTTCCTGCCTCCCATTGGCCATTCAAAAGGTAGTTATAGCTATACACAATGGCCCTCTACTACACTGCCATTCTTTGCTGTTTGAATATTGCATGCTTCCCTCTCACATGTATCCCGTTCCCTTGACGTTTTTAAAAAATGTCATCACTTCTGTGCACTTTGTCAGTCTGAGTACCTCCCTCCACTTTTGGTTTTAATATGTAGTTGTTTAGTACTGGAGATCAAGGTTAAAAGTTTTGCTTGGTCATGAAAACTAACTGGACAACCTGGGCAAGTCATACACTTTCAGCACCAGAAAACCCTGTGGTAGGTTCCCTCTAGGGTTGCCTTATGCTGGAAATGGTTTCCCCTAGGTTTCCTTATGCTGGAAACAGTAACAAAAACCAAAAATAATGGTGTAATTTCAGAAAGTGAAGGGCACACACTGAAATGAGTTTCTGGGATAATGACATAAAGAAAATTGGGATGTAATGGACCAATGCTTTAGTTGCGATTGTCATTTAGAGTTAACACCCTTTAATGGTCATTGCATTAAAATAATCATATGGTGAAAGATAATTATTGTACTTCAGTTTTGAAAGAGAGTTTCCCAGTCATGGAGAGAGAGGAATTAACATGGCCTAAGTTTGCCTTAAGATTCAGAGACAGATGAATGTCACATCCTTATCCAACTGACTTACTGAGTTGATGCAGAACTATGGAATTAGAAACTGGGATTCAACATTGTGCAGTCTAAACCAGAAACCTATCAAAACAGCATAGTTTCCTGATGTGGCAGAAGCAGCCCACTTTTTGACTGTTTTTAAAATGTTCCAGTTTCTCCTCCTTCCATTTTCCTCATTTGTACTCCACTTTTTTCAATGGCTTCAAAGTGCAATTTGTATGCAGATATACAAAGAAGGGAGAGGCAGAATCTTGCCCTGCAAAAGCAAACTGCTGCATTCTCTCTTTCTCAGTAATAACCTTTGCCATCTTGAACACACTGACTGTTGCCATCTCTGAAATGTTGGAGGATCCGTTGCAGCATTATGCGGCTATTTGTCACACAACTGTAATGCAATAGTGAGATATATAATTTTTTTCAGACTATGATTTTTCAGGCTCACTATGATCTTCACTGTATTGATAGGTTTTATGGATGTTCATTAAATGCAGGAAATGGATGAAGGGCCTACTCATAGAGAAAATGACTGCAGTGCAATGAGGCATAGCCCAAACCAATGAAACAGAAAGCTGCACATAGTGATAAAGGCATTACACTTTCATCACTCTTTCTCTCTTTTGTGGAAAAACATGCAGTCAGTGTCACTGAAAACATGAAGCTGACTTGCTGAGCTTTGTTTTTGGCAGATACACGTGTGGTTTATGTCCCATCTTTGTACTACAATGACAGCATTTCTCTGTGTCTATTGCTGAGTGGCAGCATGATGCAGTGGTTTGACAGGGACTCTGAGACACTAGGGTTCAAATTCCTGCTCAGCCATGGAAATCCACCTTAGGCAATTTGGATTCTCTCAGCCTCAAAGTAAGCCAACGGCAAGCCCTCTCTGAATAAATCTTGCCATGAAAACTCTAGAATGGAGTTGTCATAATTGGAGGGGACATAAAGACACACAGCAGCAACAACGTTATTATAGCCCTGTTCCAGAGAAAGTTCATTTGCCAAAAAGAAATAGTCTTCTCCTTTAAAATAAGACACCCTCATAACAATCCATACAAAAAAGAGGTTATAGAAAACTGTTCTGCTCTGTTTTTGTTCCATGCTTCTTTCACTGTAGTTCGATTTGACCTTTTGAGTGAATTGTGGCAGGAGCAACCTTCTAAGGATTTAGCCGGTCTGAGTTCCTCTACGGAGGTAAAGAAGATTGGGATATAAAAGTTTTAAATAAATAAATAATAAATAGGCTGATGGTTCATAGAACTACCAATCAGGAGGTATTGTGCTTCTATCTGACTTCCCCTTTTAAACAGATTTTTGGATGGCCTTTGTAAAATGGTATGCATGAAGAAGGGTTACTGCACAAGAAATGACTTGTTTGAGTTACTAAAATAAACTCCATTGCCCTTGATTACTGTTTCTACTTATAGTGTGACTGGACAAAATTAGAGAGAAACAGAGACTGGACTGGTGACCAGCTTCACCTTGGAGTTTCAAATACCAATTCAATTTTGGGTTGTTGTAGGTTTTTCAGGCTGTATGGCCATGTTCTAGAAGCATTCTCTCCTAACGTTTCGCCTGCATCTATGGCAGGCATCTTTAGAGGTTTTAAAGTCCTCATAACCTCTGAGGATGCCTGCCATAGATGCAGACAAAACATCAGGGGAGAATGCTTCTAGAACATGGCCATACAGCCTGAAAAACCTACAACAACCAAGTGATTCCGGCCATGAAAGCCCTCGACAATACAATACAATTTTATTTTTAGATTGATAGATTTGTTTGAGTCTAATGTGTATAGAGCATTAAACATGCATGTCAGAAGAAACTGAATTTAACATCGGTACTTCTGCACCATGTAATCCAACATTTCACAGGTGGATTACAGGTGAAAACTGAGATGTGTTTGGCCAACCAATCCAGTGGTGTCTGTCAAGTGTATAGTGTAGATGCAGCTGAATGGTTAAGAGAGGCTATAACAGTTTGCTTTGGCCTGAGTCTACTGGGAAAAACAAATTAATGCCCCTTCTATGACTCCCACCCTCCAATTTGAGTGCAAATGATGTTTGCAGTCAGGGCCGGTTTAACCATTACGCGCCCACGCAGGCGCGTAGGGCGTCACCACCTGGGAGGGGCGTCGCCACCTGGGAGGGGCGCCGCCATGCCGGCCCGCCCCGCCGCCCACGCCGCGCTGCCCCGCCCCGCCACCCCGCCAGCTGGGCCTCCGCAGCCAGGCCCGCAGCCCACCGGCCCCGCCGGCCGGGGCGCTCCGGCCTCACTTCCCCATGCGTGAGCCCCCCTGCGCACGCACAGAAGCCCCCGCAGGCGCTACGGCGCCTGTAGGAGCTGCCGCGCATGTGCGAAAATCTCAGTGCATGTACACTGGCTCCAAAGCATGCCTCCCGTTTTGGAGCCAGCGCACGTGCATGCAGTTTTGCACATGTGCACAGATTGGCGCATGCGCACAGGGCTCTAAAGCGGGAGGCGTGCCCCGGAGACAGTGCGCATGTGCAGAAATTGGCGCATGCGCATTGGACTCCCAAGCGCGACCCACGCCGGGAGCCACCAGGGAGGGGGCACAACATTTTTTCCTGCTTACCCCGGAATAGCTAGGTCCACCCCTGTTTGCAGTTTGAGCTCAGTTTGCAGCAAATGAAAGAAGCTGAGAACAAATGAGGAAAATGGTAGAAGGAGACAGAAACTAGGATGTTTAAAAAGCAGCTGAAAATAGTGGGACAGAATTTAGCAAAACTATTTCTGCCAAATCAGTACAGTTAGAGAGTATGCTGCAACAGCTTTCTTGTAGCCATTGTATGTGCTGGAAGGTAGAGACACCAAAGGAATAAGCAACCCAGTGCTATCCATGTCTACAGAAGAGCAAATCTGTCTGGGTTCAATGAACATGATTCCAAATGACTGAATAAACCAGAAGCTCTGTTTGGCTTTGTATTTGTTCTTTAAAGAGAAAGGTGCAAATTTTTCTGAACCTTAATGTGGTATTTAACATTTTCTCTTCTTGCCCATGGAAACAAGGCAAGCAGTGGTGTGTGGGAATTTACTGACATTATGAACTTACAGCTGGAGTCAATTATAAACTGCCAGGGTTGTTGTCCTAAAGCCCTGTTTGCCAAATGGAATGTCTGCCTCATGGGAAACCTTGACATTTTAGAGAATATTTCTGTTGCAGAGCTGGAAGGCCCAACTGTATAAATACTTACATATATGGACATACACATTCAACGCACATATATACACACTGCATACATTTCAGAAAAGAAGAATAAAGGGAAGTTAGTGTTGATACCCAGATGAAAACCTTGTACATTTTTAGCAAAAATGAGAAAACAAAAGAATAAAAAATGTGTGTGTTGAGGGCAAGGGAAGAGAGTTGTTTGTTTTGATTTATGTAAAATGTCTAAAGTTGAAAGCTTGGGCCTTCTTTTTGAAACAGAACAACATTTTACAGACAGTTCTTGAGTTACAAGCATCTGACTTACAAACAAACCATAGTTAAGAACAGGGGCGAGACAACAGTATTTGAGAGAAATCTACCCTTGGAAGGTAAGTTCACTCCTGAAAGAGTTATCATGGGGAAAAGGTGTCCCCACTGAAGCTTTACCTCCCATCCTTGTTTGCACAAAAAGTCACATTTTTCAAAATCCAATTATCACAGGGACAGAAAGTGAGGTGAAGTCTTCTGAACAGGGGCACAAACAGCAAAACAAACACCACAGGGGTGTTAATCATTCCCTATGCTGTACAAGGCCCCATCTACACTGCCATATGAAACCAGATTATCTGATTTGAACTGGATTATATTAGTCTACATTCACCGGGAATGTCTACATGCACCAGGAATGTGGCGCAGCTGACTAAGTGTCAGCTGCATAAGATCTCTCTGACCAGTAGGTCATGAGTTTGAGGCCTGCCCGGGTTGAGGTGGTTGCTCGGCCTTAAGTGTAGCCTGCTGTCAACCTTTGCAGCCCAAAAGACAGTTGAAGCTGCCAAGTAGGAGATAAAGGTACCACATTAAGTGGGGAGGCAAATTTTGACTGAATTAGGAGGCCATAAAAAGAACTCAAGGCACGCTGAGGAATGCGGAAGGAACAAGGAGGGACGCTGGAATGCTGAGAGATGAGGAGTTCGTCAGCTCCCCCTGGTGGCCAGATTTGCCTCTGTTCGTTTATATGTGTGCAATATGTCAAAATGTATGTACTGTACTGTGATAAACGGCAGGGATTGTCTGCTTGTATATTTACCTGTAATCCGCCCTGAGTCCCCTTCGGGGTGAGAAGGGCGGAATATAAATAAAGTAAATAAATAAATACATACATTGCCATATAACCCAGTTCACTCTGAGACCTTATGGCATTTCGGAAGGCATATAAGACCTGGTTATTTCAACAGGCCTTTGTAACCTGAGATGGTCTTAGCTGTATATATTGATTTTAACGCTAAACAATTTGCTGTATTTTAATGTTTATTATGTTACTGTACTCTGTTATTATTTGTGAGCTGCCCTGAGCCACCCGGGAGTGGCGGCCAAGAAATCGAATAATTAAAATTAAAATTAAATTAAAGCAAATAATCTGGATTTTAAAAGGCAGGTTAGAAGGGGCCCCAATCCCAATTTACATACAAATTCAATTTGAGAACAAATATACAGAACCTATCTTGTTCATAACTTGGGGACTGCCTGTACTGGATTTGAGGTAGAGAAATGGGCATTGCACTTTGATTCTGGGTACCATGGTTTCATCTGAGACAAAGAAATGCACTAGGCAACCTAGGGCAGGTCACACACTCTCATCCTCAGAGGAAGTCAATGGCATCTCCCCTCTGAAACAAATCTGGCCAATAAAGCCCTGTGATAGATTCTCCTTAGAGTCGCCATAAGTTGGAAATGACTTGAAGGCACATAACTAAAGCAAACGTATAGGAAATTCCATCGAAGACCTTCATTTTCTCATATAAACTCATTATATTGCAGACTATCATTCTTTAGTGCCTGCATCATCATCCACACTGCAAAAGCGGTATTCAAGCAGGATCAGGCATGTAGCCAGGGGGGGGGGCTAAGGGGGCTTCAGCCCCCCGAAATTCTCAGGGTGGTCCGCGAAAAGGCCTTACTGGTACATTATTTAAACTGTTACATGCATTTAAATCATGATCTGATCACCATGCTCATTATATCCCACATTAATGGGGTTATTGGGATAACAACACAAAAGGTTTGCTAGGGTAGACCCTCTTCCACCCAGTCTCAGCCCCCCCCCCCCCCCGAATCAAAATCCTGGCTACGGCCCTGAGCAGGATGTTGCTTTTTCTGAGCTGTTTACATAACCTCTGTTCTATATGTCGCACAGTGAATTTGAATTATCCCCACAGCAGGCAAACTTCCTCAAATTTCTCAACATAGCTTACCTAAGATTTCAGCTTCCTGAAGAAGAGGGGGAATTAAGAAAAATGCACTTAGCATCCTTGGGGATGGGGAAAGTGAAGCCATATGAATCAATCTGGGTCATAAATCTGCATCTCATGATGATTAAGGAACACTTGCCTCAAGGTGGGAGGAGAAAGAGAAAGGGAAGGAATATTCTGCAATGTAGGGATGAGGGCCCGAGACCATCCACATTCAAATGGCCATGCACCTCACAAATAGCATTTCAAAGCTTCCCAGGCTCTGATTCTCTTCTTCCATAAAAACAGGGAGGAGAGAAATGGGCTTCGATTCAATGACCTTATGGGAAATCTTGTGGTTTTTTCCTCCCTCCTGTTTCAGCCTTCTTATCAATTTTAGAAGACATTTTCAACAGTACTCTGCTGATTCAAAAGTTCAGAAACATTGATTGAAATGCTGAATCTCTTTATTATACTAGGATTCTAAGGATAGAATTTCTCTTTCTTATAAAGGCCTCAGTAATACATCCTTGGAAGTAACCCATTACCGATAATTGATTCCTCTTACAAACTACAAAGGTATCAATATGCTGCATTGCAATGTTAAGAAGAAATAACTGCTCTGTGTAAATGTTGAAGCAATGAAAAGGTAGATGAAATTGTTTTTCTGCCACACGCCAGCAGCCAAAAATGAGGTGAAATCTTCTGAACAGGGAGATTCAGATGTTTTCAAAAAAGAAAGAGAAATTAAATATGCATATTTTAATTACTTTTGAAAAACAAACGGCAAACTAGTACTTTTTAAATATTCCAACTTTAATGATCACCATCTTTTTAGGGACTTTGGAACTATAACTGTAATCAATTACTTTTGAGAAGTAATTTTCAAATTCCTGCTTGAATGTGTGAACTTACAGCCGAAGCATCATAAATAAAACAGCAACTGTGGTTTCTGCTTCAGTTATAATAGTGCCAACATTCTCCCCATAACTTGAAATATCTGACTTTAAGCTTGCTATCTCTATTTAGTCTATCATAAGAACTGGTACATACTGTATATGTATGCTTAACACCCATAATGGAGTTACACTTAAAAATGTACCTGTTCCAATTTACATACAAATTCAACTTAAGAACAAATCTACAAAACCTATCTTGTCCGTAACTTGGGGACTGCCTTACTGGATTTGATGTAGAGGATTGGGCATTGGACTCTGATTCTGGGTACCATGGTTTCAGCTGAGACACAGAAATCCACTACTAGGCAACCTAGGGCAGGTCACAAAGTTTGTGAATCAGTTGGCCATATACAGATGTATAACCATAGAAAATATTTTAATTTAATCTCACATCTTCCCCAATAAAACATTTTCCAAAAGGGTCAGGCTGAAACACCTCAACAAGCAAGAGTCCAAAAGTGGCAGGTTAAAAGCCAGAACCTCAATCAATGGCTGATACCAAATGAGAGACTCCCTCCTGGGCACACAGAAAACTGGGTGACTTGGAAGGCACTGAACAGACTGCACTCTGGAACCATTAAGAAATGGACTACAAAGTGGAGTCCATGACATGTGAGTGCGGAGAAGAGCAAACCACCGACCACCTACTGCAATACAGCCTGAACCCTGCTACATGCACAATGGAGGACCTTCTTATAGCAACACCAGAGGCATTCCAAGTGGCCAGCTACTGGTCAAATGACATTAAATAGAATACCAAGTTTGCAAACTTTGTGGGATTTTTTAAAATAAAAAAACCACACACACAACTGTTTGGTTCGCTCCTGATACAATAAATAAAAATAAACTAGTTCATCCATAAATTATGAACTATTATTAGGTGCAGAGTCACCAAATGGTGCATTACTCGGAATATCAGTTCAGGACTATCCCAGGTCTGGAGTTTTCTGGGCCTAAACATGAGACCCTAGTGATGCTATCAGTGTTATGAATTATATATCAATCACAGTTACTCACAGATTGCCAAACACACAGACACAGATTGAGAATTGTATTTCCCTGTTTAGAATTTAAGATGATAGGCCAGGAGATGACCCATGAAAATGGGAGAGGCAGGGCAAGGCACCCCTAATTGGGAGAGATCAAAAGATTGCAAAATACTTATTAAATATATGGTACAGAGGCCTCCCCCCCTTGTTATTTAGCTGCTCTAAATATAAAAGACAACCTATTACTGGGGGAAAAAACCCTTCTGTATTTCACTATCAATTACTTATAATCAAAAAAAACAAATAGAAGTGTCTTTATAAATTAATTTATACAACTCACATATGTATGAACAATGGAGAAGATGTTCAGAGTTCCTTTAAATGGTTTCTTTATGCATACGACAAAGTATGTTACAAACCTATAAAATGTGGAGCAAGAGAATGACTATAGGTATATTGCTTTCATAACTATAGGTATATTGCTACTGGTATATTGCTACTGGTCAAATGACATTAAATAGAATACCAAGTTTGCAAACTTTGTGGGATTTTTTAAAATAAAAAAACCACACACACAACTGTTTGGTTCGCTCCTGATACAATAAATAAAAATAAACTAATTCATCCAGCTTGGAGAGCTGAGGGGTGGAGCAATCAGGGAGTCTCTATGGCAGAAGTACAGTCTGATTGGCTGATAGAGTTGGAGGGAAAAGCTAAGTTACTGGAGATGGGCGGAGCCTGTGGCAAAGGGGAAAAGAAAGAAGCCATTTTAAGTGGAGTTAGGAGATTGGTGGAGAAGGAGGAGGACTGGGAATTTTGAAGGGGGAAAGGAAGAGAATTGGAAAGTGTTTTGTTATATGAAAGAAACCTCTTTGAGGAATAATAGTTAATAGGCCTCTATAGTGTTTAGAGAGCTAACAGAAGGAAGGAAGGGAGATTTCAGAAGGTTTAAAAGTTTCCTGTTTGAATTTCTATGTGTGGAACTGTGTTTTAAAGAAACTCAAGATAGAAGTACCATTCTCTGTAACCAGAAAAGTCTGACAAGTTATCTGCAACCATTATGCTTATTGACTGTTCAAAATAATCAACCATTTCCGATAAATTGGTGACAGCAAAAGTAATCTTCAATAAATAATTGGAGATAGCAAAGGCAAAATATAATATACAGTGGTGGCTTCCCACTGTCTGTCTCTCTATGAGCGAGGGTGCGCATGTGCTCTGATTTCCCTCACAGCCTCGCCTTGGGCCAAGCCTTGTTGTTTGCCTTTTGTCCTCCATTGTATGTGTGTGTAGATTCTGCCTACTGCCCTCCATTGTTTGGTATAATTGGTGGGCTGATTTGTTACAATTGGTGGCAGTCTGCTATAATTGGTGGCACCTGGTGGGATATCTCAAATTGCGGGGACATCTTCACTATACTGATCAACGAGCCTAGCAAACCACACACACATACACACTTAAGAATACATTGAAACAAGATGGCATGAGATGTTCAAAGCCATGAGGCCCTTGTATGGAATATGGCATATATATATAGATAAAATAGGGTGATTAACACTATCATTATGTTAGTGTTAACATAATGTTAACACCCTGACCTCCCATCGGGAGGCAGGGAGACACACTATCCATAATGCTGCCACCTCTTTCGAGAAGACATGCCAACCGGGTCTTGAAGAGAAACGGCAATTCAGAAAGAACCGCAACTTGGAAACAACATCACCCAAGGAGACTTTCTGCTGTGCTTTCTGCAACCAGACTTGCCTATCTCAGATTGGCCTTTTTAGTCATCAACGTGCTTGTAAAAAGCGTGGGATGAGTTCTTCCTAAGAATCTTCGTTCATGAAGTAATGCCAGAGATCTTAAAAGGCTTTGCATGAGTTAGCATCTTTGTTATCTTTACAATTGTTGCCCTCAAATTTTGTGTTTTCTGTTGTTTTATGATGTAGACTACCAAAAAGACAAATAAATTGGTCCAAGTACAAACCAGGCCTGAACTCTCCATAGAAGCCAAGATGACTAAACTGAGACTATCATACTTTGGACATATCATGAGAAGACATGACTCACTACATAGTACAATAATGCTTGGTGAAGCAGAGGACAGTAGCAAATGAGGATGACCATATTCTATCTAGATGCATACATTCAGTGGTGGAAGCCTCAACTGCCTTGAGTCAAGACCTCAGCAGGACTGTTGATAGCAGGGTGACTTGGAGATCCTTCATTCATAGGGACACCAAAAGTCAAAGCCGTCTTGAAAGTAGTTAACAACAAATGTGGGATTATTTATTCCTTCATTTGAAATGTGGCCAAATATGTTGATATGTTTAATAATTAAACAAAAATTAATAAAAATATTGTGAAAAATAAAGATTTTCTGAGTTGGAATACATGCTGCCCAATGTAGCTGAGTGTTGGACTTCCTCCCTGAATAGATTGGTCATCTATAATGAAGAAGAAAATTCTGACACCCCCCCCCCCACACACACACACATACAAGGATGCTGTTTTACAAATAAAGTGGTAGAAAAATTTATCCTTTCATTGCAAGATCAAGGGAACCTGGTACCTCCAAGTGTTTTAGACTCCATTTGCCATAACTCCTGACGTTTTGCTATGACTAGGACTGATGGCATTTGCAGTCGGAAACATCTGGATGATTCCAAGTTGTCTTCTTTTTAAAAAGATTATTTACATTTCAAGTAAATAAATGTTTCTGAGGAAATGTTAGTGTGTAGGAGTGCTCTCTGGTGGTTTGCATTGGGGTTCAAAACATTCCCAGATACAGATATTTGGTAGCTAGAATCAGATGAGAAGTGTCTACGTGGGATGTGTGTTTGTCCGACCTAGAAGATATCCAAAGGCAGCCTGCAAACAACACATGTATCTATGCCAGAAATTACTTTCCCATTTTCCCTGGCAATTTTTTTTAGCAAAATCTTAAAATATTGTTCACTAATGTTTTCCCCTCTGAGTTGTAATGTTAATCGTCTTTGCATAGAAGAATACTGTGTACCGTAACATAGAAGAACACAATGTATTTGTACAGGAAAACAGTAACCACAGTTACACTTGACGGATCGATAGCCAGCTAAAGCCAAGTCTTAGATATTCAAGAACAAACAGAAAAAGGCCAAGTCTTAGAAAATATTGCAGGCAGCAGAAGAAAGAAAAATGAATGACCTACTGGATAAGTAAAGGGGCCTGGGCTATGATCAAGATGGTCTTGACTTCTGGCTCTATGAGATTTCAGAGATCATCACAGTCCATTCCTTTGACACCATCATTCTACCATTTCCCAGTACAGTGTTTCCTATAGCTTTTTCCTCTTTCTAAAAGGTTGAAATGGCATTCTTGTGGCTTTATTTTCAGCAGGAAGAGCTTAAAACTGCAAGTAAACTGCAAGGGACTTCCAGCAAAGCTCAAAGCCCAATAACTCAAAATAAGAGAGCTATTTAGTCACATCTTCAGACCCAGAAATACTCTGAATACCTTCTAGTGTACTTCCTGATTTTAAAATGCATTTCTTAAGCAAAACATGGCCAAGGAGAGCTGAATTCATGGCAAAATATCATGTTATTCTCCCAGATAGCATTTGATAAAACATGTATTTATTTGGGGGTGGGGGGAGAGATGAGAAAACAACTCTTCCAAAAAATAAACAAAAGGCACGTGTAATTCTCCCTTTTGCTGAATAAGCGACACATATAAATGCAGGGTAGAATTCAAATTACTAATTAAATGTACATTCCTATTATCTACCCATCAACCTATCCTTTCTGTGTGTTTCTGTCCATAGACAACATACTTCAGGTAGTGGGTGGCATCAGGACTTCCCACATGGTACCAAGAAAACTGACAGGTCAGCGGTTTGAATCCAGGGAGAGCGCAGATGAGCTCCCTCTGTCAGCTCTGGCTCTCCATGCAGGGACATGAGAGAAGCCTCCCATAAGGATGGTAAAGCACCAAAACATCCAGGCATCCCCTAGGCAACGTCCTTGCAGATAGCCAATTCTCTCACACCAGAAGCGACTTTGCAATTTCTCAAGTCACTCCTGACATGAACAAAACAAAACAAAACAACAAGACTGTGTGGAGCCTTATGTTATTGCTCCAAGAAAAGAGTGGAGAGAAAAAGAAAGATGTGGTTCTATAAATACATTCTTTGTCACAGTTTTTCTCTTCAGTGTCCCAGATACAGCTATGAAAGTCCTGCATCTGAAATGCTAGAAAATTACTGCAACCCTGGAACTGATGTAAAACACACCCGGGCAATTCTGCCCCTCCAAATGTTGTTCGGCAGCACTTTCCGTCATCTCTAGTCAACATAACCAATGGTAAATGATGTGAGAGCTGGAGTCCACTAAATTCTAGAGAACTACAAATTAGCTACTTGTTGGTAGAGTCTATATCCTGCAGACAGGAAAATGGTTGCAGTGAGACTCGCTCTAGAGAAAGCATACATAAACTTAACAAGTGTTAAGTGAAAAAGCAAGCGTAAAAGTCTACATCAGTGGAAAATCCTATCTAAATTGCAAAGCATTACATTAATCCTATTCACTTCGTGCCTTGCCTTCTCTATCTTTGGCATCAACCCATTCCCAAAGTCCTGCCTACTAGGGCACCTGAGATGCTTTCCAAATTTAAAATCAGCACTCAGGCGGAAAAAGCACCCCACCCCATGTAGACAATTCCAATGCTATGATACATATGGAAAGGGCTGTTGCCTAGTCACAGAATCTCTGTTCTGCCTATATAATACCCTATGCTCTGCTTTTGGCACCTCTAGTGAGCCCCTGCCAGACAAAGTGGGCAGTACTGATCTAGATCAAACACTAATCGCCTTATTGTATGACAGCTATTCCTATTACTGCATTTGCATATATGTACAGTGCATGTTCAACAAACTGTGTGTTAACATGTATTTTCGTGTGCATGACAGAGTTGACCCTGAGGTCTTTTTTGTTCTACTACCAGTAGATATTAATGGAATACTGGCTCTAAATTTTAAAAAAAGAAATGTATTTATTGATAGATGCGGTGCTGAGACAGCTCACAAACAATTATAGAGAATATTAATTTTTTGCAACATATCTCCAAGAACACTGTCATATAGTCAATTTAAAATATATCTAATGTGGATATCATTTCTTGATATGAACATGGCTGATATAGTTCACTGCCCCATTTTCTTCCACTTACTACACAGATACATGGAGAAAAGAGGAATTCATTTTTTCCTGAGTGAAAGAAGTTAATCCAACCTATATTATGATTAAAGCTCCCAGCAGACTTCATTCATAATCAGTGTCTCTGAGAATTTTGATTTGTTTGACTTTAAAATTAACAAACAAAATTGGTGATTTGTTATTATAGAACTCTTGAAGGGTTTTTCTTCTTATTCAAAAATATCTTTCCTTCATCTTCTGACTATTCGAGAAATGATACGTTCCACAGGCTCATTTCAAACTACTTAGGCACTTACAAAGTTACCACTTTGTACACTTGTGGTAACTTACAAAAAGGAATAGCATTGGCAGCACTGGGAAAGTGGGTTCGTTCTTTTGCAAAGGATGTATTGTCATACTGACTTGGACAAGAAAGTTTTTATGCTAAAATGGACAAGCAATTCTCTTGGTGAATGCCAAGAAGAAAGCTAAAGGTTGCATATCCGTTATTCAGAATCTAAAAATCTGAAATGCTCTAAAGTCCAAAATTATCCATGTGGGTGGCTAAGATATGACATGCTTGCTTTCTGATGATTCAGTGTACACAAACCTTGTTTCATGTACAAATTGTATTATGTAAAATATTGCATAAAATTACCTTTCGGCTATGTGTAACAGGTATATATGAAACAGAAACATGTGGTGTGTTTAGATTTGGGTTCCATCTCCAAGTTATCTCATCATATACATGTATTTAAAGACAGATATTCCAAAACCTGAAATACAAAACACTTCTGGTTCCCAACATTTTGGATAAGGGATAGTCAACCTGTATATGGGATCTGTATAGAATATTGTATATGGGATACTGAGGAATCCATACAGTTATGTATAGAGCCAGGACATGCCTCAACAAAATGACAAATGTGTTTCTGCATGTCAGGGGATTGGACTGATAGTCCTTGTGATCTCTTCCAACTCTATGATTTTATTATGTGCAGGGACAATTATATGTTCTGTCATCCATCACATGCTTCATTTTCCCCTTTAAATGAAACTCTAATGCACATAGCAGAAACAATACATCCTTGCGAGCTATCTAATGCAAAGAAATCTGTGGTAGTTTGGCTTTGAATGAGAAATTAAAACTCATTAGCTTTTAGTGGCATGGAGGCAGAAGCAGGGGCAGGCATGACATAAAACTGTTAGAATGGATTTGTTAAAATAGATCACTTCAACTGCTCATATTTTTGGACTCCTGGGACACAGCTATGGAGGTTATCATGGTGAGCACCTGCACTTCAAAATTTACTACTACACCACAGAAACCATAACTTGTGGGAGGAAAGGACAATACGAGTCGCTGGCCTGTACCAGGTACAACTAGAGCACTAAGACACAGGGTCATTGCACAACTCTCCACATAGAACAGAAGCCTCAACAACACTGGGATTCTCAGCAGAATTCATTACTCTGAGATGCTAAACAGTCAGCAGCTTTTGGATGAGCCTGGAAAAAGACTCCCAAATGGCCTTAAGTATGCTAACCAAGGTGCAACTTTGCGCAAACCAATTAGGAATTTCCTTCATGCATTTTTCTCCAACATCTAGTTTGATGAGCTGAGCAGGGAAGACTGTCTCTTCACATCATGGACTCCTCTTCCTCTTCTTCAATCTCTTTATCTATCTGAAATGCTATGTTCTCATAGCTGGTTATTATCCCTCCATATTTTCGCATATGGACCATGAGAGGTTTAGGCGACTGGCTTCCTGCCAGAGTGGCCACATACATGCCAGTTCTGTTCTCCTCCAGGGAAGGCCCCCAATCCATGGCTGGTCTGCTAGCTTGCTGGATTCTCTAATAGCAGAGAAACAACACAATTTATAAGAAGAATGGAGATGGACAATCTGACAACAGTGAAGTAAATGGAGATAGAACTAATTCCCCAAAGACGTCCTTCATGCTATACGAGGGCACCCAGGACAAACAACAGCCTTGAGTGCCTTCATGCAGCCCATAAGGAAGAAGCATACAATCATGGTGGATCCCAAACAGGTTTGAAAAACATCCGAGTGTATAGGTGTTATTGAATCTTTTGAAGTACTGGAAGAAGAAGAGCAATTCAATTTTAAGAAAAAACTGGAATTCTACAGTAACTCATTTACCCCAGTGTTTACATCATTGCCTCCAACATTTCATAGATGAATATCTAGAAACTTGTGGGCAAGCACTATTAGAGTGAGGTCAAGATGGCAAGAAGTACCTATTTTTATTTGTATCTATTGTGAATCATCTTGAGTACCAATAGTGGAGGGAAAAAATCAAAATACAAGTTGAATAGCTGTTAATTGCTAGGTCATGATGCAAAAGCCCTCTCCAAAATTCTCAAAGCACAACCAGCGAAGGGAATCTACAAGGGAAACATACTGCCATAACAAAACAAAAAAAGCTGGGTGGGCATAGTATTGGGTCATTGGTGACACCAACTATTTTGATTCCAAAATAATTATCAGCAGCACAGATCTGTTAATGTCACAAAGGGTGCATCTACATCACAATATGACTGCAATTTCATAGCACTTTAACTGCAATGGTTCGATGCTATGGAAGTTTGGTGAGGCACCCACAGTCTTTGGAAGAAAAAGCTAAAGACATTGTAGAACTATAGCTCCCATGATACCATAACATAGAACCATGGCAGTTAAAACGTTGTCAAACAGCATTAATTCCGATAAGTGAGAAATGCAATGAACAATCCCTCTGACTATGTGAAGCCTATATATTGTTCAAACCACATGCACAGTTTGGATTCCAGACATGTTTGAAATTAGTAATATTGTGTATTATGTTAATGCAAAACAGAAATGACAAATTCCAGTATTTTTCTACATATAATGATTTTGATTCTAGATATGAAAATAATTCAAGACTATGCAATGTAGATATACACCACTAGAGGACACCTTCTGCCACAAAGTAACAGCAAGAAAAATATGAAATTGGTTTAATTGAATGTATGGCTATGATTATTGGGATGGCAACAAGAAATATGTTCTCATGTACTTCTTTCTTGCTTCTTGAGGTATTGCTAGGGCATTTCTTCCCATACCATCCCAAACCCCAACGTAAAAAAAGAGAAAGAAATTGAGTGGGTGAGGTGGGGATCAGGTAGGGTAAGGCTCAAGATTCACAGTATCTGAAAACCTTTCTGAGCTTCTGCCATATCTCTAAAATAGAGCAAGATTCAGATCAACCCTGGACTGGTATAAATGTTTCTCTCCAGTTACTCATATATGAGGGAAAAGTAAAAACTGCAGGAAATTACACTACCTACTGATTAGGCAATGTTGGAACATCCAAACTTCAGAGAGTTCTCATTTAGACATAGGACTGCTCTGCAAGGTCAATTTATTGAACAAATGTGGGGAAGATAAATTTTGCAGTTTACAGTACCTTTCAAAGGACCATATTGCCTTTTACAATGCCATTAGGCTCCTAAGGTTGTCCGGATACTAGGCCCTTTTCTCTGTCCCAGGTTTGGCTGTAGGAACAAATGGCGAGGGCCTTCTCAGTAGCTGCCCAAACTTTGGAATTCCCTTCTTAGGCCCCTTCTACACTAACAAATAAAATCCAGATTATCTTCTTTGAACTGGATTATATGACAGTATAGACTCATGATACAGTTCAAAGCAGATAATGTGGATTATCTGCTTTGATAATCTGGATTAAATGATAAAGAGGGCCATAGAGAAGCCAGGATGGCCTTGTCCTTGCTATCCTTTTGTGCCATCGGACTATTACAAACTGAATAGGATTGGGCTGTTAATGCTGTGCAGTGTTTGTTTTTTTCTTTGAAATTTTGTTTAAAAGAGTATATATTTGTACAGATTTTAAAATGCATTTTAATAAGTGCTGCTGAGTTACCCATTTGTTGCTTACCTGCCAGAGTGTCCCTTCCTCTTTGAGCACAGCAAAAACCATCCCTATGGGGATCATCAGGCAGGAGAAAAGTCCCATCAAGATGCCCAGAGCCTCAGCCCAAAAGGGAAAACGATAGGTGCCATTATATTCTGAAGGTTCATACTTGATTATACTGTACACCAGCAAAGCCTGAAATAGAGCATCTGACATCTGATAACAAGTCAAAACCAAGGATTTTTCAATAGTTTTGAGTTTAAGTGCAACTCAACTTGGTGGCATGCTGTCTTTTCCATGCAGTTTAAGCCTCACAGAGGTTAGAATAAGAAACTCTTGCCAGAATAAAAGGAGAAAACACAAGCCTGGAGAAAACTGATCGGAGCAAACATAGTTACCATCATCGTTACTGGGGACAGGAACAACCAACAGGCTTTGAAGTATATCCCTGGTTTAAAACCCAGCATCATGTGAATATCACGGCAAAACCTCTTCATGCCTAAAGATAACATCAAAAAGAACAGGTCAATGTCTCAAGTGTTTGGTATGGGTTTCGTTAATGGTATAATCCAATGCATGTTCACTTTGTAGTATATGCTCAATGGGGCTTAACTAAAGGAGATTTGCATCTAGTTGCAAGCCTAGAGTTAATCCCATGGAACACAGTGGGAAGTACTTCCAAATAACTATCCATAAGATTATGCTCCACAACTTTTTTTTACTCCAGGAACCAAGGAAGTGCAAGGGTATTAACTGAAATGCATGTTCCAGGATATTATCCTGATTTCTTCCTATAATAGGATTGTACTCAAAGATAAGTGACAAAACTTGCATATTAAGCCTTTGTTTACCCTTTAGTGACCAGTCATCAGTGACAGAGGATGACTGGGTCAAGGTGATCTTAAAGGCCCAGTATTTCTCCCAGGTCCTAGACACTATGTCTTTCATCTCACTTTTAATGTATTGACCTTCGATGCAAAATACTCAAGCATTCAAAGACTGAAGGAACTACCTGTTAGGGAAAACCACCCAAAAATAAAAAGCAGAGCATCCAAAAACAAACAGGATACTAAAATTTAAGCATCAGCTCACAGCAAGCAGAGCATGATGTGGCTATAAAGAATGTAGAGCTTAAGCAGGCAAAGATGCAGAGTCCAATCCTTAAAAAATCACAAAAGGTTTATTTACAATAATAAGTACAACTGCATTTCTTCATGGTAAACAACTGGGTCTGAGTTACTCTAGCACCAATCTCTTCTACAGTTTAAAGAGAGGGAAAAACATCAATCACTATATCATTCCTGACACACAAGCAGAGAGAGATCTCAAAGCACACAGCATACACTGAGGTGTAAAAACCGAAGTCAGAAGTAAAGGCTTGTAGTAGAAAAGTATCCATTCTACACAACCAATGAGAATAAGAGCAAAAACACAGAGGAGAGAAGAAATAGATACATTCCAACTATCATACAGGAGACATGGGGGACAGGAAACCCTCAGCCTATTTTAAGGTACTAATTTTTTCCTCATTCAGGACTACAGACCTTGTGTGAGGTTTAACTCCAACACTACTATCATAATCCAAGTCTCTTACCATATACACGGGTGACCACCAGGCAGGTGGTAATCACAACCACCATGAGTCCAAAACCAGCACTGTAGTCATCCAGCAGCACCAGCCAATACATTCCACCCTAGAGAGAAGAAGCAAGGTATGGCCAAAGCATGTTCCCAATATTCAATATTGCCAAATCATAGTTTAACAATTAAAATCAGAATTAACCCTTAATTAAATTCTTCTTGCCTTTCTAAATAAATTTACTTTGGCCATTAGCAGAAGTAAACCATCCTACTCTACTGGCTGAGTTTAATAATATAAATATATAGAAAATGTGGACACTATAGTCACCCCAGGACTGATAATCAATTTCTCCTATCAGTGCACAAAACCACAAACAATACCATTTCTACTCTGTTTCTCTTCTATTCTTTTTTGTCAATTCTTGTTTCATATAGACAGCAGGATAAACAATTTTTTTTAAAAAAAGCCACAATTCTAATCCAGACTTAAAATCAAACCATGCTTTAAAGATATAATAATGAAATAGGAAACCATGTTTTGTATTTGTGCTTGGCTAACAGCAAGAAAGAATGCAACAACATCACGACTTGATATATATGAACCTAACCAATGTAATCTAGATCATATTTTGAATAAGCAGAACAAATTATTGCTAAAAAGAAGCCAGTTATATGTGGATAGTAAGTCTGGGATCTGCTGTGCCCTGCTCACAATCACTTGTACTTCTCAATGTAGATAATGTAGAGATTTCCCCCCTAGTAACTTTTTACCCTACCATTTTGTCTTTGTCCAATTTGCTTACCTCTGTTGTGAGAATGAGTCCCATCAGGAACATTGTGACACAAATAACCCCTGAGAAAAAAGCCTTCTTTGGACGCAGGTAATAGGGGAACTCATCAGTTACAGCAGTGACTATGGTCTCCAGAAAGGCAAACTGCACAGAGACAAAAACACATCATCTTGTAAAGCCAAAAGAACCAAGCACTTGAGCATACCCATAAAGAACTCCCTCAGAATAGATGACAACCTTACCTGGCTGTCCAAGCCAAGAGTTAACAGCATGAAGAAAAAAAGGAAAGACCAGAAAGGAGAAAGAGGAAGCATTGTCATGGCTTGTGGGTAGACCACAAAAGCCAACCCTGGACCTGGAAGACAGGCAAAGAATGAGAAGAAGCACGACTTGGATTATACAATTGCAATCAAGGAGAGACTGGATTCGTGGATGTAGATAAGGGTGGTGGAGCAAGTGATGACTTAAGAGAGATTTCACCAAAACAGTCTGGAACTGGTATGCAATGGTTAAAACATAAAGATTAAGGCCCTACATTGGAAAAAGACACATTGTCCAGCTGAAATACAGGAAAGGAGTTTACATAGAGCCTCATCTGAACCAAGCATTTAAGTCTAGATAGTTCTGTGGACAGTAATGCTGCCTGCTTTGTGCATGGTGCTCCATAGACAGCAAACAATAAAATCCAGGGATTTGAGGAGTCTTCAGCCTTATATGCCAAGAGAACTTGGGCTGCCATTTATTAACAAATCTTTTCCAAAATCATCAGTAATATTATTACTATGCTAGTTGCGACAGGGAATCTTGAGACTGCACATAGGAAAGCAAATTGCATTTTAACCTAGAATTTAAATGTTTGTTGATAATCATTTCGCTCACCAGCTTAACAATTACAGGGTGTGGTATAGACAAGAGCTTGTTATCAGTTTGGCTTTGTATTTTCTTTTCTTTTCTTCCATAATACCAGAGAAGATCCACTGTCGGCCTGCTTTTTGAATATCTATCCCATTGGACCTCATCTCCTCCAAAAGTTACAATGGGAGAAAGGACACTTATCATTCAGCAGTTGCTTCACTTGGTCTATTCTAATTAGGACTACCAACTGGATTTAGGTCTTTATCATCACCATGGTAATTAGCTGTAAAAGTAATAGATTTTAATTGCTCATTCAAGACCAAGCCACTCCCAAATATTTACCGTTATAATAGGGATAGTTGCCAACAATACATTACTGTTTTGAAAATCAATATTATATTGCAAACACTATGAGGCTTGCTGCTAAATTCAGGGTAATGGGTATAAGAGGAAATCATTGTAATTGGTAACCAAGAAGTCCATGTATTTTACTCTAAAAGGTCTGGGTTCTCTACAGTGGTGTTTGCAAGCCATTGTCAGGTTGTTGTATTAATATTAACATTTAGATAACATAATATATACAAAGGCACTCACATGTGCCCTAAACATTTAAGGAAGAAGTGTTTAGGCCTTACCAGCTTTGGCCACTTCTTGAACAGGGACATCAAGTTCTTGGGACATGTAGCCCAAAACAGAGAAGATGGCAAAGCCAGCTAAGATACTAGTGATGGCATTGCCCACAGTGACTATAAATGTATCCCTGAAAAATAACAACAACAACAATTGCAAAATTAGCAGCCATGGAATGCAAAAAAAAGTACTTCGTATTTGAGAAAGTGTAGAATGCACAACAGAGAAAATCCAGGGAGGTGTGAAATAACATTTAATGATGCCACCCATCTCTTAAAATTAAATTTCGATGCCAGTTAAAGGTAGAGTGAAAGTTAAGCTTCCCTAAGCAAAATATGTTTTATTTAGTAACAGTGTAGAATGTTAGTTTTAAGCTACCAGCATTTGACACTGTTATTTATCACTTTTAGGCAAAATATAAAGCTCCAATAAAGAATGGATTGTTTTTCTACAGCTCCTAGGTTTTTGCTGGATTTTACTAGTTGTTGGCACTTCTATTTCATCTCACTCTTTTCTTTTTAGGGGGTAGGAGCTGTTTAGCAATTTATTGGGTTTGCAAAAATAAACAATCCAGATTGACTGTAAAGTCCCAGATTTTGTTTCTTTTATTTCCTGTTTTATGCTAGATCAAAATAAAAACTCTGATCACACCAAGAGCTCACAGAAAATATTCTGGGGTAAACAAAACATGTATGGTTCTTCTGAACAATATCAGAAAGAACAAGACCAAATCTGGCATATTCCAGACTTTTTAGCGAAGATATGCCCTTAGTTTGGAGGGCAAATTTACATTTCTCTGAATTTTATTTTTTTAAGGTTTTGAATACAAATTTTTCATTTTACCAATTCACTATACCACTAATAACTCCAACAAAAATTAAAATAAAGGAGAAAAGAAGGAAATACTGTATATATTGAAATTAAAAAGAAATCTACTTGAGGATGAGAAATTTTTTTGCGACTGGTGCCAGGAATTGCTAGAAAATAGTCGAGGATAACAGAAATATCATTTGGATTTTTTTTTAAAAAAAAAAAGCTCCTTGAAAACTACAGCTATAAATACTGCAATTAAATCCAATAAAAATTCTTTACACACATTCACCTATCAAGAGGAGCCTACACTCTTCTAAAAATAACTACTTTCTTGACATTCAACTGACACTCCAAAAAAAAAGGATTAGACTATAGAGGAAGTATTGTGGAGGGTAAATCTACATTAGCTGGTAAATCTTACCTAGAGGTACCTGGCTGAGTCTGCAGTGATGCTGGCATGATGTCTACATGGTACCATCAGGCCAAAACCACATCAGCCTCACATCAACCTCAAACGTTGTTTCATGGACCATGTTCCCAGTCAGACACAGAGTTCTGTGCAAATACAGTAGGATCTGATTTAGCTGTCTAATGGCCCTGAAGCTGTGGGATCCTAGAGGTTCCAGTAAACTTTGCAGCATTCCCCAATTTATTTATTTAAATTTATTTACTGATTGATTTAAAACTTTTGTACCCCAACCTTCTCACCTCAATAGAGGGACTCAGACCGGCAATGTTGTCTACAATGAGGCAAAGCTGGTTGAAGTCAAGAATACCCATGTTACTCAACAGAAGTTCTTCAGGACAGCCAGGAACCAATTCAGGGTAAGTCTGAGGACCTCATCACATTAAGTCATGCAATGCAGGTGACAGTGAGGGGGGGGGGGTGTCACCAGGCAGTGTAGTGAATCTGGTAGGCAGTGCGGGAATCCTCACAGTGCCTGCAGTGCTGCCTTCCCCATCACACAGGGGAAAGCACCACTGCTTCTCCCCGCACTCGCCCCACTGCTGGGAACAAGAACAGAGGAAGCCTCACGTGTTCTTGTTCCTTTGTCATACGATGCTTTTAGCACAGTTCAGGGACAGAGCCCCCCCCCCTGGAAGTAGCTCTACATTGCTTGATGGGCTCTATCCATGAACTTTGCTGAAAGCATTTTACAACGGGTAAATTTGCCCATGTGATGAAGTCCTTAGACTTTTTATCTGTGTAAACTTGTCCACAGACTGTGGATAAGTACTGGTTTTATAATCCTGTTTAAAATTCCTAGCTCCACTCTCTGCCTGCCTACTTTCCATTATTACTATGTACAAAATCAATGTTCTTTGTTTCACAAAATCTGTATCCCTATTTGTTTTTTACTTCTACTTTAGCTTACCATATCAATGATTCTATCCTTTAAATTGTCAAAAGTAATATTCACCCACATTCCCGGATCACTATATTCTGTTTTGGGAAAGGAGGCAACTCCAAGAATATAGGAAGAAGACAGATATTAATAGCTACAACTTTCTATGTGTTTTAGCTTCATGAGACATTACAATAAAATGTACCTGTAAATATTCTGGTGGAAGGTGTTGTATGATGCAAAGGTGAGGAGTCCCCCAAATCCCACCCCAAGAGAGTAAAAGATCTGCAAAGCTGCTTCAATCCACACCTGAAAAGGAAAAAACAAAACAAAAAGAGAAGGAGTAAGAAAAACAAACATAGTGAGGGGAAATGAAACAAAATTGTGGAAGTTAATCAACATGCTGAAAGGTTCAGTGTCTGCTTTGAAAATAAAATAGATCTAAGCTTTCTATAATGCTTCATTGGCAAATATATTACATGAAAACATTGACTTAAGCTAGGTATAAGAAGAACGTTATAGCTACAAGTTAAATATGCCTTATCCAAAATTCCTAGAACCAGATGTTTTAAGATTGTGGATTTTGTTCTGATTTTGAAATAACTTCATTTGCACATACTTACATAATGAGCTATCTTGGAGATGCAACCCAGGTCTAAACATTAAATTCATTTATGTTTCATATATATCTTACAGACATAGCTTGAAGGTAATTTTATTTTATATAAAATATTTTTAAATACTTTTGTGCACAAAATAAAGATTATGTACACTAAACAATCTACAGGTTTGTCTGCACCGAAGTAGGCCAGGGAATTTTGGGGAGCAAACCATCACATTTATTGGTGATTTGGGAGCTTTTAGGTAGTTTGAGGGGGGAAAAACCTCCCAGAAGAACATTAGGGGATCTGAGATTTTGGGAGGCTTCAGAAGCCTTACTTAAGTGCCCAAGGGCTGCATTCACTCATGGGTCACATTTTGTCTACCCTTTTTAAGGTAGTATAAGTGTGCAGTGTGTTCTTTTAACCATAAAAATGTTGCTAGTACAGTATATGATACAAAGATGGTTCAAAAATCCTTTTCTTGAATCAGTCTTTAAAACTCCACCGGCATTTTCTGCAAGGAGTGCTCTAGCAGTATGAACAGTAGGGGAGCCAATTAAAACCTGCTTGACCTATAACCATTCTTACAGAGCAGAGTTTTTCCCTATGCGCAGCTTGAGGAGTCTCCTGCTGCCCATACCTGCCTCAAAAGTGATGCTCCCTCACGTGCAGCAGTCAAAATGACTGTGTGTAATTAGCATCCTCTCCCAGTAAAAGGATGCAGAACAGATCTCACCTTAGGAGACAGCAGCAGGTCAAACTGGGGTGTAAGATAGAATTTGATTCCTAACCAGGCTCCTTCCAGGGTCACACCACGAATCAGGAGCATAATCAAGATGAGGTAAGGAAACGTGGCAGTGAAATACACAACCTGCAAGAAGGCAGAAGAATGTGACTGAACTGAGCTATTATTTTTCATATTCATAAAAATATGGGCAAGGTTGCTGTGTCAAAGCTGCAAACATTCAATATAATGTACTTTGTAGTAAGTTAAGCTTGTGAAATCTAGTCCTGTATGGGGCAGTGGTGGTGGCAAGAAAAAAATATTTGCTTTCTTCTGTATGATAGTAACAGATATTTAGGTATATTGATAGTCCTGTCATGTCACGCCTTGGCCTGCTCCTCTTCAGGTTAAACATAGCCTCTTCATTCAACCTGTCCTCACATGGGTTGGTTAACATACTACCAACTGTCTTGTTGCCCTTCTGTAATGGCCTTTTCTTTTGCAAAGTACAGTGCCCATAAGTATGCCGTTTGATGCCTTTGCCAAAATCCTCGGAATCTTGAGTTTGTGGGTTTTTAAAGTACTTAAAGGAATGTTTTAAATTTTATGTCCACCAAATAAACACCAAAACAAATGTGTATCTGCTAAAGACTTCAAACTAGTTGAGAGTGTGCGTGCGCACATGTGTGCATAAATATATTCCAGTCACACCAAATAACCTGCCGATGAATCCTACAGGGCTTTCTCCTTTCTCTGTACCACCCAAACAAAAGTAGATGTGATTCCATTAGGCAAGTCTGTACAATTAATTCTGAGGTGAGAATTTAGTCACTAGTCACTGAATCTGAATTTAATAGCCAAAAAGTTAACAAAAATGGTTGCCAAGACACATTGTTTATTATTTTATCCTATAATATAGTATTAAGTTCCCTGCAGATTCTACACTATCATAGCTGGTTCATATTCTCTGCACCAGCTGATAAATGAGTCTAGTTGATTATTCCACAACAAACACATTCTGTGCCTATCCACATCTTACCTTGCCAGAAGATTTTACTCCCTTTAGAATACAGAGGTACACAATAACCCAGGCGAGGAGGAGACATAGACACAGATTCCAGCGAATTGCCCCAGGATCCCCAATCCCTGAGCTCTCTTGGATGTGCAGGACATAGCGGCTAGGTCAAAAGGAAAACCATCAATAAACAAAAGCACTACCCTTTTAACAACACAAGGCTAACTCAAATTCACTGAAGCTATAGTAAGGCAACTAAGGATACCTTCAGATATGATGTGTATGCTACGCACACAGAAAATTATTTTGCATTGTCTTTCATGACACAAATAGTAAAGGTAAAGATTTTCCTCTGACATTAAGTCCAGTCATGTCTGACTCTGGGGGTTGGTGCTCATCTCCATTTCTAAGCCGAAGATGACACCTGTAGACACCTCCAAGATCATGTGGCTGGCATGACTTCATGGAGCACCGTTACCTTCCCACCGGAGCAGTACCTATTGATCTACTCACATTTGCATGTTTTCTAACTGCTAGGTTGGCAGAAGCTAGCGCTAACAGCGGGAGCTCATGCCGCTCCCCAGATTCGAACCTGTGACCTTTCAATCAGCAAGTTCAGTGGCTCAGCGGTTTTACCCACTGCGCCACCAGGGCACCATGATGTAAATGCTTAACCATAATTGTCACCGTGCACATGAATTTGGTCCACACACACTGTAAGACAGCAGCCAAGCACTGCTTCCAAATATGTGAACATTTAGTGAAACTGATACACCTGTTTGGATCTATCACTTGTGTGGATTTGTTTTGTTTTAATCTGAAAGGTTTCAGATAATTAATGGCAGGCAAACTCTTCTTTGAGAACCAGTGTGGTGTAGTAGTTTGAGTATTGAGGTAGCATATTAAGATTCAAATCCCCATTCAACCATGCAAATCCTCTGGGTGACTTTGGACAAGGCAGACCTCCCTGAACCTTGGAGGGCAACAAGGGCAAATCTCTGATACAAATTCATATCATAGGAAGCAGACCTTAAGCTTTCCGCGTGAAGTACAGTAGCTGACAATAAGGAACTGAATAATACCTGATCATGTTGATAACAAAATGATTAATGCCTTGACATTATAATAGGCTGAATAAGGTCCTGTTCTCACCCCCTCTCACCTTGGATATTTTAATGATATATGGCAGGGCTGTCCAACTTCTACCGGCCCAGGGGCCTGAATTCCAGTCACTGATGGCCTGGGGGGCCGTAGGGTCCACCCTCTCTCCTCTCCCCTTATTTTAATTTAATATTAAATATATTTAATTCCATCCTCCCCTCTCCCCTTATTTATATTTAATATTAAATATATTTAATTCCATCCTCCCCTCTCCCCTTATTTTTATTTTATATTAAATATATTTAATTCCATCCTCCCCTCCCCCCTTATTTTAATGTATCCCATCTCCCCTTATTTCATCTTTAAATATATTTAATTTTATATTTAATACATGAGGGGAGATGGGGAGGGAATGAGGAGCCCCCCTGAGGAGCCCCCCTGAGGAGCCCCCTGCTTCGGCCTACCTTTTCCAAATGCACAGGATCCAGGAGTACCCGGACGACGAGAGAGGCGACGACCGACTGAGTAGAAGAAGGTCCTAATCGCGTCTGTGGGCCTCAGCGGTCCAGTAGTAGAGTAGCTGAAGAGTATTGTGAAAATACGCAATCCACACGGCGTGATCTCGCGTTGACAGCGACCAATTTGACAGCCCTGATATATGGATTCTAAGGTGACTCAGTCTGGCTCTCATAATCCACAATTTCCATGATAAATACCAAAGAAAGAGAGAATTATGACATACGGACCTCATCACATTTACTAAAAAAGTGTCCTAGGACATTTTGAGGCTTTTTGGGGGACAGAGCCCCATGCCAACCATCATACAATGTTGTGTGACTTTTGGCAGAGGCCCTGCTCCCAACTGAGGTGGAAGCAACCTTGGACACTTCCCCCAAAATATGGGAGCTTTCCTGTATTGTGCTGGCCCCAATGGAACCAACACACTTCTGCCTTGGTTCCTGACAAAATGGCACCGGCAATGGGGGGGTGTGTCTGTGTGTGTGTGTGTAATAAGGTGTCATCTATTTGTGAGGACATGATTTGTACTGTGTACAGCTATACAGCAAAGTTATCTCTATAATATCTAGAGCGACTGTCTGTGCAGTCAAGCTATTATAGGAAACAATCATGGCATCATAAATTACCCACAATCCCCCACCCTCATTTGTCCTCCACAGCATACTCACTTCCAGTACTCCTCACTTGGGCTGACAGTGTTAGAAAGGTTGAGAGGGACAACACCATTCCCAGTACGCATGACATGATGGTCCAAGCACATGTCTGTGTTCCACCAGTTGCCACAGTACTGCCAGGGCAAGTTATTTGTCAGTGAGGCAAAGAGGTAGAAGAGAACATAAGCAATGATCATGTTGTAGTAAATTGCCACTAAAGAGACAATCAGGATTGTGGCCATGCCAACACCTAATGGAAAGCAGAAACAAGGGAGATAAATATGAGAGCAGCAGTCCTAGGCGCACTGTCTATTTAATGTGCCTTGAGGGAAATTTCAGTGCCACCAAATCTGAGACAGTTACATAAGCTCGTATGCAGCCATTGAAGCAGAAAGATTTGCAATTGGCTCTCCATATTTACAGGGTTAATTTTTGTGCATTTTATTATACATGGATTTGAATAATACCGTATATACTCTATTATAAGCCAACCCGAATATAAGCCGAGGCACCTAATTTTACCACAAAAAACTGGGAAAACTTATTGACTCGAGTATAAGCCAAGATTGGGAAATGCAGCAGCTACTGGTAAATTTCAAAATAAAAACAGATACCAATAAAATTACATTAATTGAAGCATCAGTAGGTTAAATGTTTATTAATATTTACATAAAACTGTAAGATAAGACTGTCCAACTCTGATTAAACCATTATTCTAGCCTTCTTCAATGTACACGTGTTTACATATCCTTCCAATAATAATAGAGTAACATAATAAATGTAATAATAATAAAAATAATAAAGTAACCTATAAATGTAATAATAATAATAATATAGAAAATAAAAAATAACCTTGACTCGAGTATAAACCGAAGGGAGCTTTTTCAGCCTAAAAAAGGGGCTGAAAAACTAGGCTTATACTCGAGTATATACAGTATGTTTTCCCTAAGAAAGTCCTTCAATATGACGTCTGATGAAAGTAGCAATGGAGAACCCAAAGATTCCTCAAAAGGTGTTCTCTCAGTTAAAAAAAAAATTCACAGTCTTCCCACTTTCATGGGGTCTTGCATCCCTAAACCCCACAAGAGCAAAAGGCCTATTCTAGTTGTTTTAGCTGCATGGTCTATTTATAACCACTTGATCAGAATCTTTACAGTCTCCCAAATGCTTCTAGTCTAGTCTTTTCTATTATTTACCGCACTTATATCCTGCCCTTCTCAACCCCGACGGGGACTCAGGGCTGCTTTACAAAGCCAACAATTTGATCCTGCATGTACACAACAACTAATTTAAAAGTTTGCAAAAATAATTAATAACTGCAATAAGTCTGTGGTGCTCCTCCCAATTTTAGTTTCTTATAAAAGTATTTCTGTGTTTCAATGTATCTCAGGCCAAAATTCAGTACTTTCACTATGGCTCTTTCCCATGCCGTTTCAGAGACGTCATCTTTGCTCTGACTTAGGCCCCTTCTACACTGTCCTTATATCTCAGAATCAGATTCCGGGTTATCTGCTTTGAACTGCGTTATATGAGTCTCCACTGCCGCATAATCTGGGATAACCATATAATCTGGGATCAGATCCTGGGATATAAAGACAGTGAAGATGAGGTCTGAGATACCTGGAAACCTTTGGTATTGCTGCAGTTTTCATATAACTGAAGTCATCTCAGACTTCATCTTCACTGTCTTTATATCCCAGGATCTGATCCCAGATTATATGTTTATCCCAGATTATGCGGCAGTGGAGACTCATATAATGCAGTTCAAAGCAGATAACCTGGAATCTGATTCTGGGATATAAGGACAGTGTAGAAGGGGCCTAAGTCAGAGCAAATATGACATCTCTGAAACTGCATGGGAAACCGCAGCCGTAAGTAATTAAAAGTACTGAATTTTGTTGCCTTCGAGATACATTGAAACACAGAAATACTTTTATAAGAAACTAAAATTGGGAGGAGCACCACAGACTTATTGCAGTTATTAATTATTTTTGCAAACTAACTTCTGCAACCATACTGTTCCTCTCATTCTTCCTTTGCTTATGCTGCCAAGGAACGCGTCTATCTTGGTTTCATATTGCATGAACAGTAGCAATGATGGCTGGGTACTTTTGCACAGCCAGCCCTGAGCTTCTACACCTTGGAATATCAAAGGGAGATGGAGGAAATACCCAGGAATCCAGCGGAGCACTGTAGCATGAGCACACACCTTTAAAGAGTGGGCTTATCTTCCAAACAGCAAGAGGTCCCAGGCTTGAGAACTGGCCCAGTGACAGCTCCATGAAGAAGATAGGAATCCCACATATAGCCAACATGATAAAATAGGGAACAAGGAATGCTCCTGTAGGATAGAAACACATGACACATGGGACAGTGGCCTTGACCAGAAACTGGGGAAACATTGAAAAAGGATATAAATAAATGCAGAACTTTTAGCATAGATGGATATTCTTTTCACAAACTTGCTTTATCCCCATTACTTGAGTTATGGGGCTTCAATATAGAGATTTGATTTGTAGTTTTAAAACCAACAATGCATCAGAGAATGAAAGGTAGCTTCTCCTACTCATTTATTTTCCATGCTCTACTTTTTGTCTGCTTGCTTACTTTACCTGTGCAGCAAGGAAGGGTTAGAAAGAAAAAAGCCAGAGTGGACATGATGTACTCTGACAATAGGAGTAGGCTCATACAGTATCAGACCACTGACAGAATCGTATCCACCAGCCTTTGCTTCACTGGGGCTGTTGTCACTCAGTGCATGTTGTTACCCCCATAGACTTCCTCCCATACTAGAGTATACCTCAATACAGCATAACCCTCTTATTTACAGATCTGATAGTCATACTTTCCCATATCTGTGCTGCAGAAACATTCCTCCTCTCAAAGTCTTTATGGGTCTCTTGATGTCTTCCAGTGTAGTGCTATGCTATGCATCTGATGCAAGTATAGTCAGAATATAGGGTACATTAAAATCAATGGTTTCAGGTATCCAAGTGTGAGGTGTGCATCTTTAATGTATCTCCTGTAGATATAGGGGCCATACTGTATTGCAGCTAAAACTTGTCAAACTCAGCAGCTATTTAAAAAAAACAATACTAAAAATGACAGTGTGATCTTATTGCATGTGCTGGCAAAAAGCATCCTTGTAACTGGATTATAGTGACGCCTCTGACCAGAGTGCATGAACATGAGAAGTTATAAAAAGTAAATTAGCATAGAGTTTTAACCCTGTAGGTATAAATATACTGTACATGTAAGCTAGACTGAAGAAAAAAATCTTTTTGTGGTTAGTTACATCTAACCACAGGGGTACTTTTATTACAAAACAATAAATTTCTGCTGAAACACCACACACATTTTTTAAAAATTGATGGTCATTTTTTTGTCACTCCCTCTGATGGTATCACTCAGTGCAATTCTGACTTCCTGTTGAGTACTACATTTTTCTTCAGTCCAAGGGATGCCACTGTCCATTAGCAGAAATGAAAGAGTTAAGGGAATTGCAAAACCGCAGGCAGAACCTGCTCTGGTAGAAGGTTAGAACAAGGGCTAAACATGGGGGAGAAGATCTTCCTGAGCGACTAGCGCACACCTTCTAGAACTCAATTGGGTTCAAAGCATGAAATTGGAATTCCAAGTTGCCTCGAAGAATCTGTGAATGCTAGTTCAACAAAGCAACTTTCCCAAACTCTGCTCTGATTTAAACCTTTATTTCTTATTATTCTAAATGTGCAGTACAAAAATATTAATCGTTGCCTATCAGATCTGCTTCCACGCTAGCACAGAATCACCTTATAAAACATCCATATTACCATATTCATAATATGCTTATTAGATGCCCTAGTTCAGGTGCATAGCATATTTAGTCAAGCAGAAGGTCTCAGAATAGACCCTTTAGCCTGTCTAGTTAAAAGAAATAGGTGGCAAATGACAGAAAATATTTTTCTGTTCCTGTGATGCTGGCTAGCTGCTGCCAATTAGACTATATAACTATGGGTTGGATGGAATAAATAGCGTGACCTATCAGCTTCCCAATGTAACAGGTAAATATTTTTATTCACTTTGACAGGCAGGAACTGAAAGAATATTTCCAGAGGGCAGCCTTCTAGCACTCTTAGTCAAGAGTCACTGCATAGCTATCCACAATTTTTCCTCCTTTGCATATTTTTGAAAGAAGGAGTTATGGGGAGAAACGGGGTGTTACAAATGGATTACAACATCATCTAGTTCTGCTCCTTGCCTGACAAAATTCCAGCAAAGTTTTCAGGATTATTAATAATATTAAACTTCATTTGCACCCCACCACCATCTCCCCTCCAGGACTCAGGGCAGCTAACATGAGGCCAAGCCCAACGAATACAGTAAACAAATAAAATGCATACAGCAAATAATAATTAAAATCAAAATCAAAATAAAAGTTAAAATAAAGTACAGCAATAACATACAAAACAATAACATACAAACAATAAAAGAAAAATAACATAATTTTTATTTATTTGTTTGTTTGTTTGTTTTGAGATTTATTAATTGCCCATCCCAGATGGCTCTGGGCGATTTACAATAAAACACGCAATTAAATAGCTAAAACGTCTAAACAATTTGAGTAGTCTAACCAGTTTCTCATAATGGGATATAACACCGGGTATGAAGTAAAGTAAGATTAGGAATAAGGATTTCAATGTGAAAAAAGTGCAAGATTTTCAGTGTAAGTTTGAATTCCCTAAATCAGGGACAGATAAATACGAGGACAGATCAATAAGTCCATGACTTTTTGAATTTCCTGCCTCTTAACTGAAAGGGCAACACTGCTCCTGTCAACAAGAATCTGTCAGTTGACTCCTGTCAAAATTTGAACAATCTGCGTCATTTAGTTTGTGTTTGACAGCCATTGCTAGCAGACTACCGTGTGATTTGAGGGGGAAATGGAAAAAAGTAAATTTCGTGTGCTCATTAAGCATTATTTTTTGCGGAAAAAAACCATCACTCAATCCAAGGCTAAGCTTGATAAATACTATAATGACTCTGCACCATCAATTTCAATGGTAAAAAATGGTTTACTGAATTTTGTTGTGGCCGTACGTTCTGGATGCCCAGTTGAGGTCTCTACACCCAAAACAATTGAAAAAATTCATGATATGGTGTTGGCCGATCGGAGATTGAAAGTGCGAGAGATTGTGGAAGCCATAGGCATCTCACACGGCTCAGTGGTTTCAATTTTAAATGAGAAAGCTTTCCGCAAGATGGGTGCCATGTATGCTCACAATGCAGGACAATGCAAGGGTGCACACATGTGCTGTTGCCATGGCAACAACTCATGAATTGGGATACGAATTGCGCCCTCATCTGCCCTATTCTCCGGATGTAGCCCCAAGTGACTATTTCTTGTTTACAAACCTGAAGAAATGGCTCGGCAGAAAAAGATTTGACTCCAACAATGAAATCATCTCACAAACAAATACCTATTTTGATGACCTTGACAAATCTTATTTTTTGGAAGAGATTAAAAAAATTGGAGAAATGTTGGACAAAGTGTACAGAGCTCAAAGGAGACTACGTTGAAAAATAAAATGATTTTTTATCCAAAAACCTGTGTTTCATTCAAAAAGTCACTGACTTATTGACCAGCTCTCATAGATCACTATCACACTTTTCTGCATTAGTGCTGCCTTGGTGATGTTTGGTCTCACAATCACTCTTCTACACTGTTGCACTGCCTTGCTACCCCTGCCAATGTATACCCTACTTTTGCTGCAAATCCACACTTATAGCAAAAAAAATTTAAAAGAAAGTTTTATTAAATGCAACCTCAATCTATTTGGGAATAGTGGGGGAAAGAGGAGGAGAAACACACCTACTAATGCCATGTGATTGCCAGAATATTGCAACTGCCGTGAAATGGGCAGATCACAACAGTGGCAATATTGGAACAGCAGTGATATTGTCATTCTTTGGCAGGTTTCCCATCAATGAAAAATGCCCTTTACTATAATGATAAAAAGAGATTGAGATGGAGAAGGAGAAGTGAAATGCAGAGTCGCAAGAAAAGAGACACAACATCATGTGGTAAAATGGCATTATTCTCTTATTATCTCAGTTTAGCAATATAATCCAGTACAGATATTAATCTATTATTGATTATCTTGTTAAACATGTTGGCTTCAGAACTTTTTCCCAACTTAAGATATGAACTTATCATCTTTCCTGTTTTGCCCTCAGTGATTTGAGAAGTTTACCAGTGTGTCTGTGATATAAACAAGAATGCATTGTATGTCCCAATTTAGCAATTTGACCAGTGTTTTTAAATGACATTTTTCATTATTTTTCAAATGTGGGATTTTGGTAGTTTTTTCTATGACTACATGCTAATGCAAGGGGCTCAACTTCTCCTATAATAAACAAATATCTTCTTTTGTCAAAAACAAGCTTCCCTCTCCCCATTTTTTAAATCAATGGAAAGAGAAGATTTTTAGAAGCTATCCAAAAAACTAAATTCTGTAAGGAAACCATACCTTATTGTATTCGCAAAACATTCCTGAAGGTTAAAGTGAATAAATGGTTAAAATCTTGTTGTTGACAATTTTGTCCAAGATGGTATCTCCAGGGGGTGCTGCCCTTTTACATCCTGTATTCCTGCAAGCTGTATGATATAATGACTCAAGAGGATGCTTGCCACCTACTGATTCACCAGCATTGCTCTTGGAAACATACAAGGCACTTGGCAGGAGTGCCGAGCATCAAACTGGAGCCTGCTCAAGAGTAAATAGTTCACTTTTTACAAAAAAATCCCTCCATGCTTCTATGAGCCTCATCAGATGGCTCTTGCAAAGCTGGGAGACAACAGAGGAAATCGTGGAGCAGTGTCACACTGTATTCCCTACCCGTCGAGGGTTGTCAGAGGTTATGATATCCCTTCCCATGATGTTTCCCCACTGTCCCCACTTCCTCTTCGCCACCTTTGGCTTTCTTGTATGAGGAGTCGGGTGCACACCCAACTCCTCTGGGCTCTGTTTCTCTGTGCTGCCGAAAGTAGTCCTGCATCATATGATGGGCTCTAGGAGACTATGTGCCAGCAGCATGCCAGTAGCACAGAGAAGAAGGGAAAAGATGCTTCTTGGCCACAATGTGATGAGGTCCTTAGTCCTATAATTCCTCACAAAACAATCTCATAACATTTTCAACTTTGGTTATCAAAAGGAACACCAAACATTTCCACTCCCATAATCACAGTGGACATTTTCCAATCTGTTGTGGTGACAATTACAAAATAGATGTAGGAGAGTGATTTTGTGTAGCATCATGTGTGAAAGGGAGGAAAGTAAGGGAGGGAAAGAAAACCTAGTTCAATCACAACATTAACAGACATATTTACATAACACTGAGATTGCCGGGCGTCTCTTACTAACTGGAGTGTTCTTAATGGTAGGAAGGCCAGTAAGATTGTCTCTTAAAGGACGGGAGGGTGTTTCTTATTATGTCTCTCTATTTGAGGGCTGGAAAGCGTTTCCTTTTATATAGATGCCAAAAAACCCCCAAACAAACCTCAACATATAGTACAATCCGTGGAACTAGAACCCAACCAGGTGACAGGGGATTTGTCTACTCAGGCAAAAAACATTTCTTGAACCAGTACTTCAATGTAACTATTTCTATGGTTTGTTTGCAACATGGCTATGAAACCTGTAAACATGCATATTGATCAAAGAAATGATAGTATTCCATAAGTACATGTTGTCCAATACTTACCTCCCCCATTGGTATAAGCACGGTATGGAAATCTCCAGACATTCCCCAGTCCAACACAGTAGCCAATGCAGGACAGAAGGAAGTCTAGCTTGCCTGTCCAATTCCCTCTGTCTTCAGGGAATTCAGTCTGTAGGTCACCATCCCCTTGATCACTTGGAGTCATTAACAGGTCTGGAATTGGCTAGAAAAGGGAAAATGAAGATACAAAAAGGAAATGAAGGGCAGATGTGAAAAAAGTACAAATTTCAGAGAGTAAAGAAGAAGGTCTTGGGGAAGCTAGTGTGTGGTGTACATATCAAGACCAAAGTTTACTTATCTAATTGGATCACTCAAATCACTACACCATGCTGGCTGGGTAAATTACCTCCATTTCTATGTCATAGTATGTCTGCTGTCCGCAGTTGCTGCCTTATTCTCTCTAATTATAGTGTTGGCTCACCCTGTCTGCTATTTCAGAGAAAGCCCATTCCCAGCCAGAAGATGCTAAGACCATGGGACATTCTCCATCCAAACATGGACTTGACTACATATACTTTCCCCATATACAGCCCTATTCCTCTCTGTCACATGAGTCTCGACAGAGATGGGAAGATGTATCTTATTTCCCAAGTGAGAATCATACCAGTATTCAATGTATGTATTTAATTTATATGCTTCCTTTCTCCCAGAGTGGTTTCCAAAAACAGTAAGTTAGTCTCGATCTACACTACTGTATAATGCAGATTGGACTGCATTATATGAGTCTACACTAATATATAATCCAGTTCAATCTGCATTATACTGGCAGTGTAGATGGAGCCTTAGAAACATGTGCCACACAGTCTAAAAGCAATTCAAATTATAATACATTTTAAAACCAATTTCAAAACATGCAAAAGTTAAAAGCCATATAAAATGTGCCTAATCAAAAGCCACCTCTGATTATATATATTTTAAAATTCCTTAAATAAAAATGCCTTTCACTTGCTGGCAAAAGGCAGATTGTCTCCTCGAAGTTAAAAAGACAGCAAGGACAGAAATCTCATCAGCAGCTATTGACCTGTTTAAGGACTGACTAGTTAGGAAGATAGTGTTGTGAAATGGAAGGAGACCCTATGCTATAAGTAATTCTCACTTGACATAGCCTCCATATGTATCTTCCTAACAGTCTGATTTTTGGTACTTAATTTGATTAATAGCAGAATCGTGGGGAAGGGTGTAAAGGACACATTCGGAAAGGCTTTCTTAAAAGGGTCTTACCACTTAGCAATAGTTATATACTAAGCAATACTTTAATTTTGATTCTGTACTTATCTATTTCGTTAAAAATGGTTCCAGGGTAGTTCTGGTGAGTGCCTGGCCCAAATGAAGCACTGCCCCAAATTTCATTTTTCATCGACCACAGCAGGCTACTGCTATAAAGACAGTGTTTCTCTTGTTCAGTTTCCATGGAGACATGGGAAAGCGTAACTGAGGAAACTGGCCTAATAGTGAAGCACAGATTTACCTTCCATATGTATGATCTTATTTTAATTTTACATTATTTGTTGTATTTTATGCCTTATGTAACTTATTATGTTATTGTTTGCATTTTGATTTCATTTATTGTATTGTGTTATTGGGCTTGGCCTCATGTAAGCTGCCCTGAGTCCTCATTGGGGACATGGTGGCGGGATATAAAAAAGTTTATTATATGTTTACATGCTGTAAACATATGTAAAAGTCCTTGTGCACAAGAGCAGGCACACAAAAAACACTTGACTATATGATAAGTGCATGTTACTCTATAAGTTCTGGGCATGTGTGCCTATGCATTCAACTGTTTTTGGTAGACCTGGATGCCCATCTATACCCCATGAATTTCATTAGGTTTTCTTATACAAAGAATACGCAAAGTGGTTTTGCCAGTTTCTTGCTCTGCAATTTAGCTTTCAGCAGCATGCATGTGTTGGCGAGCTCCCATCCAAGTATTAGCCAGTAGAGGTATGCAAATCAGTCTAAAGGCATGCCATTTTCAGGTCCATTATCAGCTGAACCCTCATTCTGTTTACCAGGAAGTTACTCAAATGGAGAGTGTTGACGTTTTCATTCAGCAAAGATTCAGCCCATTGGCTACAATGGGAAACTTTTAAGGCTCAACCTCAGTCATTTTAAGGCCTATCTTATAAAAATCTCTATCTCTATACATTAATAAAGCTGAAAGTTTTTATGTGGGTTTATTTGTTTGTTTGTTTGTTTGTGGGTTTGTGGGTATGTGGCAGCGTTCTGATTGGCTCCCGGCCTCTACATTCTGACAACATGATAGGTTGCCAGTGAGGGAGTATTTGCATAACGCCTCTATTGGCCAGCCAACATGAACATTCTGACTCTCTAAACTGGCAGAGGGGGATAAGGCAAAGGCCTGAGGCAGTCGCCAACACGAATACCCAATTCACTTCCCACAGAAAATTTAAACCCCTACAAATCACAGACCACACCCAAAATTGACAGTAAGGCTTCATTAACTTGATTTTCCTGACTAGGCCTCAGCTCATGGGACATTGTGTATGGCCTGAATTTACAATAACCTACCTTGGCACACAGAGCCCCTATGACCCACGCTACATTCTACTGAAGTTTGGAGGAGGGTGGACCATGGATGATGGGATTTGATGTACCTCCATGGATTTTGGGATTTGTCGTACTTTCAAATCCTACATTCCCCACAGACCACTGTGGCCCAGAACCAAGACCGATAAACACCAAACTTGGCACACAGTGCCCCCATGACCCACACTCCATCCAACTGCAGTTTAGAGGAGGGCGCACCATGGATGATGGGATTTCAAGTACTTCCACTCACTTCCCAAGCCCATTGTGACCCTCATCCAGTGACTGATCAGGACCAAACTTGGCACACAAAGCCCCCATGACCCACTTTACATCCTGCTGCATTTTGGAGGAGGGTGGACCACAGATGATGGAACTTGAAGTACCTTTACAAATTTCCCGAGACTCCTCATCCAATGACTGATCAAGACCAAACTTGGCACACCGAACCCCCATGACCCACTCTACATCCTGGTTCAGTTTGGAGGAGGGTGGACCATGGATGATTGGACTTGAAGTACCTCCACTCACTTCACAAGACCACTGCCAATCTCATCCAATGACTGATCAAGACCAAACTTGGGACACAGAGCCCCCATGACTCATTCTACATCCTGGTGCAGTATCGAGGAGGATGGACCACGGATGATGGGACTTGAAGTACCTCCACTCACTTTCCAAGAATGCTGTGACCCTCATCCAATAACTGATCAAGACCAAATTTGGCACACAAAACCCCCATGACCCACTCTACATCAGGTGCCTTTTGGAGGAGTATGGACCATGGATTCTGGGACTTGAAGTACCTTCACTCACTTTCTGAGACCACTGCAAGCCACATAAACAACTGACAAGGACCAACCTTGCCACACAATGCCTTTCTCAAATAACCCGGGCAGGGCCGGGTCCCCAAGCTAGTAGTAAATAAATAAATAAATATCCTTATGAAACTACCTCAGTTTTAGGCCCCATTTACAACTGAAGGCCTGCCAAGTTTCAAAACCATTCACCAATCTACTGATGTTTTAGAATTATTTTAATTTTTAACCATAAAATCTTTAAAACTAAGACAAATTGCAAGAGTGCTGCTGGGAAAGCGAGTTTCCAGCAGGGCCCTCTCTGGAGGAGCCTAGGGAACTTTCCAAAAAGAAATGTATGGATGCTGGTTCTGCTGGGGAGGGAGAAAAGACGCAGCAGTTCCCTGCCCCAGGTATATTGCAGACCTTTCCTCTCCAGGAACAGATAAAATACAGCTCCCTTAATCCATTTTGCCGGGCTTTGCGACTCCCTCCTCCCCATTCTGTTTTTGGATATTATATAAAATTGACCACCAAGTATTACAAATCATTTTCGTTCAGGTTTATTTGGGCCCAAGCCTATTAGGCAGACCCTGCTTGTCAGACAATACCTGATATCTTTAGGATATTTAGGCTTCTTGGGGTAAGCCAGACCTTTGGAAAGTTACTCTTTGGGGCTACAACTCCTTAAATCCTTTACCCCTGGCCTGGGCATGTGGGTACATGTGGGTACAAGGAATGATGAAATATACAGAGCCTCACAGAAAAGCAGTTTGAGAAAATCTAAAATAATATGCTTTGCATATTACTACAAAGCGTAGTTCAAATCATCCATTTGTACATCTGCTCAAAACTAAATGTGGAAAGCAGCACAGTACAAAAGTTCTATTTATGCACGTTTCTTCAGAGAACATTTTCAAAACAGAAATAAAGGACAGTTGAAATGCATGTGGTCCAGAGCTGACAGACAGAAGGGAGCTATTAACAAGTTTGTGTTCTTCTACCTAAATATCAAATAAAATATCACTTTCCCAGGGATTAAGGATCATGGGAAATCTGCAAATTAAAAATTATATTTCTTACCTTAGCGAATACCACTGTATGAATCTCTAGGTTCTACAGCATGACTTTATGATCAACTTTGGCTGGAGGTTAACCATAAAGTTGTGCTGGAGGACCTACAAATGCATTCAGAGAACATTTTAATCAGATTTATGAAAACTCAAACCCGCAAACATTAAATGTTTAAATGCGGAGGGACAACTGCATTAATTTCATTACAGCTAGTATGCATTTCTACTAGCTGAAATGAAATTAATACAGTTGTCCCTAATACATTATTACATTATCCACATTCATGAATTGCACAATGTATACATTTCTGCCTTTATGAAGGGCCCATGGTAATTTCTGGCTCTTAAATCTTGGCTCTTCGTTAAAGCTTTTAACTTGTAATTATGTGGTGATATATATATATATATGTTTTATTGCTATTGTAAGTCGCTCGGAGCACTTCGGTGGAGAGCGACTCATGAAATAATAAATTGAAATGAAATGAAATATAGGAGTTTTTGAGATCTCATTCAGTCTCCCTAAAAGGAAAAGCTTTCAACCCTTAAAATGTATTTATTTATATTTATTTATTTCATTTCATTTCTACCCCACTTTTCTAGATCCTGAAGGGGAATCAAGGCAGCTTACAAATCCAGAAAAAAATTCAATGCTGCACAGGTAAACAGGTAAACAGTAAAATACGATTTTCCTGGGTTTTGGCAGGGTGTTGGACTGGATGGCCCATGAGGTTTCTTACAACTCTATGATTCTATGAAAACATATTTCATCAAAATATAAAGCAATTAAAATACAAATCAACCAATCAAACAGATTAAAACCATATAAAATGCCGAGTCATTGTCTTATATCCATTATCGTTTTCCAAAATCTACAGTTATTCAATGGGAAGTCTCATTCCATAGTTTCCTATTCACCAAACACCTGCATAAAAAGCCAGAAAAATATGGAATGCTTCACTAATTTGCATCTGTAAATAAAGAACAGCCTTTATAATAAGGCAAGTCATGTAAGGGGCAAATTTTCTAGCCCTCAGATAAGAGATATAGGAGACATCTGGAAAATCTAATTAGGTGAGGACTAGATTACTCAGTTTTGCATATTCAGAAAACTCAGGGGAAACCAGAGGTCATTGGGTTAGTGGTGAATCATCCTTCACTATTTTATAGGGATTGGCCCCAAAAAAATAGCTTAGGAGGAAGCTACTATAATTAGGAGGGCTGCTGAACCACAAAAATCTATTGAGTTAAATGAAATTTATTGGCCATGCTTCTCATACCCCAATTTAAAGTGATGTTTTTAATGTTTTAATACTTTAAAAGGTCACTGAAGCTGCTGTGCTAAAATGGATCTACCTATTAAGACTTTTGTGCTGCTGTCCATGGTACCATGTATTTTATTTATTCTTTATGCATGCATTCATTTTACTTCCAATGACAGCACTTGTAGAATAGTTTACACAAGGGCATAAAAAGACATTGTTTTTGGACTTAGTCAGTTGTGCTTGGCAAGATCCGATTTTGGGATTTGGATTCTGAACCAATGGAACACATTACAAAGGGAGCCAGATGCAAAACGCATTGCAATATTCAGACATAACTGCAAACATATCTGATTTCATCAAGAGTCCATTCACACTATACAATTGCAACACGTTTACTGCCATGGCTATATCCTATGGAATTTGGGATTTGCAGTTTGGTCAGAAGCAATATTATTTAGCTGGGACTTGAAGAAGTCCCTGACCACATCTGCTCATCTTAGGGTTTAAATGTATTGTTTGTGAGATGCTTTGAGTCCAACAATGAGATAGAGGTAGCATATAAATGCAGTAAATAAATGAATAGCCAAAGGTATAATTATTTAATGTTTAAGTATAAGTTAAACTGGATCCATCTCAAAGGTATTTCAATTAGAGGAAAGTTAATGAAAAGTTGTTTTTTTAAAAAAACAAAACAAAACATTTTTTGTCCTTAAGTGAAAACCCTTTCCATTTCCTATCTGCTATGTGCCTGGCACTAAATCGGTGTTGACAGGTAATCGTTACACTGTAAGTACAAACAATTTGTTTGACATTCCATTTAGAGATGGTGCAATGGTCTGAATTGTTTATTTTGATAGTTTAATCATTTTATCACCAGAAATCCATCTTGAATTGCTCTTTCTGCTTTCTGCGATGTCCACCAAAACAACTTTATCTACAGAACAGTTAGCATGACAGAGAATTCTAAGCATGGTGCAGGAAACAATGTGGCCTTTGAGATATTAGCTTCCATCTAACTGGGGTGGAAAGAGTTGAACTCCACCAGGTGTGAAAGATGCCAGGTTGGGGAAAGCTGTAAAATATGGACTGCAGTAACATGTACTTCTGATCCATTCATCACATTAATAATTAAGGTGGGAAAGGGAATATAGGAAGTCAAACCACTCGTTTAGCTAACCAACCATGTGTGCTTGACTCTGAATGGCAGGAGCATTCTAGGTCATTGGGCAGGATTTTTTCCTCGCCCTACTGGAGGTGTTCAACAGGCATGGGCAAACCTCAGCCCTCCAAGTGTTTTGGACTTCCACAATTCCTAACAGCCAGTAAAATGGCTAGGATTTCTGGGAGCTGAAGCCCAAAACACCTAGACGGGCAAAGTTTGCCCATTCCTGTGTTACAGAGTTGGACCTAAGGCATGCTCTGCTATTGAGCAACACATCTTTGTATATAGTTTTGTTCTAGCTCTAATTTTTACCTGGAACTATAAACTGAATCATGGATTATCAGATGAAAGAGCATGCATCTGAGGACATGTAGAATATCTGCTTCAGAGTTTCTAAAGGTCATACAAACAGTCAGCCCAGATAATAGTTAAAGGTACATTTGTCCCCATTGCTAGCACTTTGCTTTGCAAATGAAGCACCAGAAGAAAAACATTCTGGTCTTCAGTTCAACAAAGTCATCCCTATATACAGTAATTCCATTTTCACTGGCCAGTGCTATCAGGTCTGGTCACTGGTATGCTATGCAACAAATGGGATTGTATGTGAATACCTGTGCTTTTATTGAAAAACCTCATTAGAAATCTTTGTTTTTAACTTTTCATGCTGTTGTTTTTGAATGCCTTCAAACTGTTTTTGACTGAGGGCAACTATAAAGTGATTCCATAAGATGTTGCCATGGCGGCCAAGGTGGAATCATAGCACTATACTTGCATAGTGTGGAAAAAGTATCTTGAGATTTTTGGTATTCCCTCCTGGTGATCATTTATCCAAGTGCTAAGAGGCCTGCTTAGCTATCAAAAATTAATGGGATCAGAAGTGTTCTGTGTAATATAGTAATAGAGCATCTGGAGGGCTGCATGTTGTCCATATGTGGCTCATATGAAGTAGTGGATAAGTGGAGTTATAATACACATGAAAAGGAAACGTGTTTATTAAGTATAACTGGCCTACCTCATTTGTGGGTTCAATCTTCAAGGATTTTTTTGTGTGGATTTTATCTGGTCTCTCAAGAAATTGCTAGGTTTTCTGATGTGACTCTATGGTCAATCTTGATCACAGAGTTGCACTGGAGAAAGTAAACATTCCTAGATGGTGTTCCTTCAAATAATAAAAATACTGTATTTTCTATACTTTCCCTCCATTTCCACAGTGGCCCAGAAGCTGTAACCACTGTGAAACATAGGGAACTATTGTAATACAACTGGACATACTATCAATGACATGTATGATTGGTATAAAGGGATGTGGTTTTCTCCCTGCTGTGCCATTAAGTCACACTTCAATCAATTTTTTTAAAAAAACACAAACATTGACCCTCTACTGATTAAGAAGGCAATTGTGCTTTTCCAAAATAATATGCAAATTTGACAACCACCTGTCTCTCCATAAGTTAGTTGCTATGAGAAAGGAAATGCTGGTTTTTAATAATCTTCTTTCAATCATCATCTTCTAAAAGGAAGAGGAAGTGAAACTGAAACATAAAATGTCAAAATAATCAAGTTTTCAAGGCCCTACAAGTCAGACATTCATTTGGTAAATAATCTAACAATTGGGTGCGTACAGACAAGGCTTTTTACTGTTCAATTATTTGCTTCAAACCTTGATTTTTTTCATTGCACCCATTGACTGTCATTGACTTCTTTAAATTATCCTCCCATTATTTTTGTCTTTTTTGTTATGAGAGGAACTCCATTAGGAAAGGGAAAGTAAAATAACTGTGCAGTGCTTTTCAACAGATAACATTTGGAGCTGCCCACCTGGAAGCACTTGTGGCTGCATTGTGATAATGGTGTTTTCAAGCAAAACGTTTCTGACCTCAGCTTTTTATATTGTCAAAATGTATGCATGCATTGTTTTCACAGTATCAACTACATGTTATGCTTCAAAGATCAATGTTCTCTGAGTCTATTTCAGCCAATTTGATGAATGGCTTTGATACAGCAGACAAGTCTAATAACCAGAAAAATGGATGATTAGATATTCCCACATCAATCCTTATAAGTGTATTATTAATAAGCACCAGATGGCTATGATGAATAGCCGTGTCTGTGTGTGTGTGTGTGTGTGAATCCTACTAAAGTGTTTTTTTTCCTGATTAATTCTGTTCAATGTTGACAGTGCACAAAACTCCAATTAATGAAGCAATTCCAGGTTTTAATTCAAACTTTAAATTAGTTGTTTATGATGTTGGGCCTGGAATGAATGCACTATCCCAGTGACAAGAAAGCTACCATGAACTCAGGCTCCTGAGAAAATCTAGCAATCATAAAATAAAAATTGAAGTTTCCTGGGTATTGGAAACTGGTTAAAACTTCTTGGGCCCCATCTACACGACCATGTAATCCAGTTCGAACTACACTACAATAGTCAATGTAGACTCATAATGCAGATTGAACTGCACTGAGCTGAATTATATGAATCCCTATAATGCTATATAATCCAGTTCATTGCAGTTAATCTGCATTCCGAAACTGGATTATATGGCAGTGTAGATGAAGCCTCAGACTGATGTTGGACAGGGCGTGTAAGTGTGGCAGATTTTCCCACTTATGTATAATTTTCCTTTTATTAAAATTGTTTCTTCCTTTTTTGAAAACTCACAGTAAACTATTAGGCATGTAGCTCATGGCCTGGCCCTATTTTGAGCAGTGCTGGATTAAAGAACCAAAGGAAAATAGTATGAATAAAAGGACTGTTCACATAATGGAGGATGTGAACATTTGGATCATCCTTGGGATATATATTGGTTTGGCAGTGCTACTTTTAAACTTGTTCCTTAATGATGCCCAGCTAAATTGAAATAGCAAAGCATAACCCATTAATTACAGAGCTGTTTCCTGATGGTTCCCTATTATTTAAGATAGATAACACAATGGATTGTGAAATATTTCACAAGACCCTCTCTAAACTGAAAGAATAGGTATTAAACAAGTGTACAGTGATTAGCACTGAAATAAAAAGAAAGAAAAGAAAGAGACTCCCAACTTCAAATCCACACTATTGTGCTCAGACTTGGTGGTGACAGGCCAAGAAAGACCATTAGCTGAAGTTGAAAGCTCAATAAAAAGTCACCAAATGTGCAGTTGCTGTTAAAAAAAAGTCAAATTCTAAGTTAGACATATTGAAAAAGGAAATGAACATTATCATAGTGCCTTTATACAAATCTATGCTGTGATCACATTTGAAATATTGTCTGATCACTGTATCTGACAATGTTACTGCTGAGCTGGAAAAGCTGTGGAAAAAGGAAAGTATAATGATAGAAGTGTTGTAAGACTCCTATATTGGGAAAAATTGCAATGTTTGGTGATATTTACCTTAAGACAAAGCGAAAGCATAATAGAAGTATCTATTATTAATGTATGGGCTTTTCTTATAATAGTGAAACCCAAGATTATCCACTGAAACGGAATGTTGGCAGATTCAGAACAAATAAGAGGAAATGCTTCTTCACATAGCACATAATTTAATTATGCCCTTCTTGGAAAGGGGACTAGAGATACCCACGAAGGCTGGAACTGTCAATGATCAGTACGTTGGCCATAGAGTAGGATCAAATCCAGCATAGGCTTGGGCCGATATCAGTTTGACCAAAAGTGATTTGTAATATTCAGTGGTTCATTTCATATAATCCCCAAAAACAGAATGGGGAGGAAGGAACTGGAAAGCCAGCCAAAATGGATGATGCCAGTCAGATTTATTGGCTACTGGAAAGGATGGAGTTTCTAGTGATTTTGTTATGTTTTATATGATTTATACAATAAGGCATTGAATGTTTGCCTTAATGTATGTTGTACACCGTTATGGGTCCCCTGAGGGGTGAGAACAGCAGCAAAGAAATGAAGTAAATAAATAAATGGAGTTAAGTCTACAATATACCCAAGACGTGGGTCTGCTCCGGGGGACTCCTGGAGAAGATGGGATTAACTTTTCTCCCTCCCCAGCAGTGGAAAAGTTCCCCAGACTCCTTCTCCAGAGAGGGCCCTGCTGGAAACTCACTTTCCCAGCAGCACTTGCATGAGGTGGGCATTGAAAAGTCTCTGAGTTCCTTTGGGAGCATGATGGGAATTGAAGTTTCTCTCTCTCTCTCAGCCAGTAAAAGGCCTAATTATGTCCATGCACTGATTGGTTGAGAATGGACATAACCAGTGACTACAATTCTCAGAACCCTCTCTCATGGTTTGTCTTATTTTTAAAAAAAGTTAACATAATTCTTAAAAATCAGTACATTGGTGGATTATTCTGAAACTTGGCAGGTCTACAGTTGTAAATGGGGCCTAAACTGAGGTAGGTTTCATGCAGATAGGTCTTTAAAAGGCACAGTATTGAGCCTTTAAAGTTTTCCATTGTAGCCAATGGTCCAAACCTTTGCCAAATGGAAATGGCAACACTCTTTCTGATTCAGTAAATAGAATGAGGAGTTAGCTGAAAATAGACTCCAAAATGGTATGCTGTCACACCTCAAGGGTCTCAGGCATCACTTTTGCTTGAGCAAGACTTTAGCCAAGGTGGCAATAAGGTGCTGTCCAAGCCAGCTTGCTTTACTCTTAAACCTTGCCCTGGGCCTCCCGTGCTTTCCCGTGAGAAGCAAGGGATGAATGCATAACATAGGCAGCTCAAGGTTATACCATCTAGCCTCCCTGATAGCGAGGTGCTCCAAAGGAACCGAGAGATCGCCTCCCTTCTGTCCAGATGGTAGCCATTAACGAGCTGCACATACCAGGAAGACTGAGGTAACATAACATATAGACAACCATCAATCATGGAGCTGTGACACTCGACGCATCCACATCAAAGCCAGGGAATACTATAACTGCCAATATCTCGTACTAACGCCGCGCTTAGGAGATGCTAAGGGGAAGAGGCCTCATCAGGCCTCCCAGCCAAGCTTGTGCCAGCCAGTCTACACCGGGCTGACTTGATCCTGCGTTGTGCCTTGTTCCCTTTCATCGTCGAGACCCTGTGATTGATCCTGAAAGACTTTGCTGCCTAAAGAACTCTTTGCCTTTAAACCAACCCAGCCTTTTTTACTCCGGCTGGGATTCCTTTGAAAGACTTTCCTTGCATCCGGCTTGTGTTCCCGTTTTCCTCCGCTTGTGATCCTTTTGCCACGGATCACACCTTCCTGCTGAATCCTGAATTTGGCTGCTATTTGGAGACACTATAAGGATTGCCTCCGAACCTTTTGCTAAACCTATTAATCAATAAAGCTTGTTGTACCTCAGCTGCTGTGTGGTTTATCCAGGGAGGTCAGGTGCCAAGACCCAAGGGGGCGACATATGCCTTTTAGCTGAATTGCACAAGTCTAATACAGCATGTCACTCAACACAAGTTGATGAGGAACACACATTTTTATATTATATTCCCAGTAGTCTTTGAGCTACCTTGGGAACTGGATAAACTTAAAGGTTCTGTGAGCTGTAGGTAAAAAATGTTGCTTTCCTAATCTCTGTCTGACAACAATGAACAAGAAAATTACTACAAAGGATGACAGCACTGACTGACTTTTTTATCAAATCTGAAGAAGGCCTCTCTTGCTTCATCTATCAACTGCATGAGAGCTACTTTAGATTACTCATTAATCAAAGACAACCATCGAGCAGGAATCAGGATAACTATTATTAGGGAAGTATACCTTTTTTTTGTTCCTGGAAGCAAGAATGTATATTATCATCAGTGTTCTCTTCACTGTGAGAAAGTCATAAAACATTACAGAGTTTCCAAAGATTACTGAAACTCCATGCAAAAAAATGCACCAAGATTTTTTTAGATTTGTTACACACAAAAACCCAGTATTTTATGTATTTTATGTTCAAACAAAGTATTTTCAAGTGCCAAACTAACTTGACTGAACGTTATTAATCTATACATCCAGTCGTGGAGAATACACAAGATTACCTTTAGCACTCTAACCTAGGTGGAAAAATTCTGTGCACTGGCTCAGGCAGAGTCAGGAGTTTAGAAAGAGGAGGGAGGAGATGGAGATGGATATGATGGAGAAGGAGGATGGAACACAGGAATCTATCAAATCAGATCATTGGTCCATCTACCACAATGGTACTCAACCTGTGATCTGTAGACTACCAGTGGTCCACAATAACTAAAATATTGTCCACGGCCTCACAGTTACTGTACAACGAAAGTTACTGGTCTCGCAAAACCTCTTATAGTGCTGAGGCTTATTAAATATTGTTTTTCTCTGGGCGAGCAGATGGCGACTACTGAATGGCATATGTTCTGTATCAGAAACTAGAGCTGATGTGGTCTATCTAATGCAATTTTTCTGAAACATTACCCCAAATAACCAAACTGAATCTAAAGTTGACCAAAAACTGATTCGTAACTCTTTTGATACTAATGTTGGATAATGGTTCCTGGTCAAAGTGATCCCTGGTCAACTGGACAAAAAAAGGTTGGGAATCACTGAAGTACTGGCAGCTATGAAGGGCAACACCAACTCTCCATGTTTTTCATGGGATTCCATGGGATTCATTCCTAGCCCTATCTCAGGAGTCCTGATATTCACCAATAGTCTCACATCCAAATATTTAGCAGACCTGATCCTACTTTGCTTCTAAAATCACAAGACAAGGCCTGTTGTCAAGAAAATTAAGACGGGGGTGAAAGGAAAATCAATACCAGAAGAATTGTTGGGGGAAGTAGAGGGAAGAAGCTGATAAAATCCTGGATTGAGTGTATATGAACAGACTCAGCAAACCTGGCCCAATTTCTTGCCCCAGTGATTCCCAGTGCACCCTAACAGTGCAGATCACCTCATGACTTGTGTTAAAAGACAAGCTGCATACTATTGAGTATCCCCCAATATATCTCTTTCATTTCATGCCTCAGTGTATCTCTCCCATTAGTCCAGCACCTGTTACACTTCAGATGCATATGTTGAGAAAATCAATGCAAACACAACCAGAAACAGAGCCTCCCACCTGTATGCCATCCCGTCTCAAGTCTACCTTTACAGCATGAATCCTCCTGGCAGAAACACTTGCCACCCGGAAGGGGAGAAAAGCAACTGCCTCAATAGGCTGGGTAGCTACAGCACATAACTCTGGCAACCTTTCCATGGTGAATGAACCTGCTCATTAAAGAACATGCAAGAACTAAAGCAGCCTCAAAAAGAGTTTGTTTTGAAATGACAGCTGTCTACCTTGCTTCACCCTGCCCGTCTTGCATGAGGCAAATTGTTACTAAAAGTCCCTGGTCCCTGAAAAGCAAAGCATAGCTGAGGCTGTGCTCTTCTCTCTCACCCAGGTTTGTTAAGCTTGCCCGCTTTTACATGGAAAAAAGTAGTGCATACTTCAGCTTCCCCCTCCTCCCTGGCTTATGGCATCTTATGAGGTGTCTCTATTACAAATTGCTGCCTCTCTTACCTTCTGAGAATGGTGTTCCTGGCTCTTCTTCATTGTGGAGTTGTGTTGCTATGCACTCCCTTCTTGCATTCACATATACACACACACTCTTTTCTCCACTTGTTCAGGAGATCTGCTCTCTCTCCCTCTCTGCGCTCACAACAATGGGGAAGACAGGAGGAGCATCTGAAAAACATGAGCAGAACAAGCGATCTCCTCCTGCCTGACTGTTTCTGAATCACTCCTTCTTGGCTGAGTCTTGAGTCTTTCTAGCACAGGAAAAAAAGATGTAAGAACTAGAATAAATCAGAAAGAGAGGGGGAGACAGATAGTAGGGAGGGCTAAGAGCAATGCAGGCTAGCTGATCCACTGGTTTGCTTGGAGTAAGAAGAAAAACATCAAGTGATGAGCAGGCAAATGCCCATGTGCTCAAGGGATATGAATCTGGGTGCATGGAAGTATTGGTGGTGATTTGCCCAGGATTGCTGCATGATCCTTTCATAGTGTGATCCTTCTCTAGGGAAATGAACAGTAGGAGGACTGTTGCCTCCGCATCCTGCTTTTGGTCCTTCCTGAGTTGTCTACTTCAATGAAGAAAACATAATGCCAATCTATACAAATGGAGCTTAGTCCAATCCAGAGTGGCTCTTGCTATGCTTTTGCTGTGATTTTTCTCCTACAGGTACAGCGGTCAAGAGATCCCTTGCTCTTCAAGACTACAAAGAAAAGGATCAGGAAGACTGAGTTAGGTGAGTGAAACTTTAAAAATGCTGAAAAATTGGAGTTTTGTTTGTTTATTTATTAAAATACTATTATCTTGTCCCATGTCACAATTTAAGGCATCCAAAGAAAATCAATGAGGTGATACAAATTTGGTCTGCTATCAGAGCTTGAAACAGTTATTGAGGGTGGTCTACACTTTCCAGAATCCACCAGCCAGCAGTGAGTTTTCAAGTTCCTGCATTTTTTAACTAACTGACCTCATACACACTTGGGTGAATAGGTGGATTGTCCAAATCTTGTTCTTGGCTGTAAAAATACCTGCAGAATATGTATTATATTCATTCTGGTGGGCTATGTGTATTTTTTTTCAGCCCAAAAAACTTACAACAATCCATTATTATTATTATTATTATTATTATTATTACTGTTATTCCCGCCTCTCCTCGAGGTGAGTTACAGGATAACCTCAATGTAAATTTACAAGCAGCCTTTTAAAGATTCCAAATCATAGGACACATATTATGATTTTTTTACATGCAAAACTGACATGGACTGTAAATAGGCTGAAATGTCCATACATGTTTAGCAGATGTAATCAGCAAGTAGAATACTGGAGGGTCTAGGAAACATATTGAAGAGTTCGCACAACCAAGTCAATGAATTATGTGACGATGCACATTTTCAAATGCACAATTGTCCCTTTGCATGTAAAATTCAAGCAAAAATCTATTATTTCAATGATTAAGCATATATTTTGTTGAAGTATTTATTTTAATAGAATTTATGTGGATTCTATTAGCAACCTGAACTGCCATTGTCCTCAGCTCAACCCAAAGAGATATTGTTTCCATGGTTATCTATTTGTTTCCTCCCCCTCTCCATATGTGACTGTGTAAGCTAAGACAGCTGATAGCAGGTTCGTTTGTCATCCTTCATGTTCTTTGTGAATATAAAATATATATGCTAAAGTTTATTATGCAGCCATGGAATATTAAAATGTAATATAATTATTATATTATACTGCTGTGAGAATGTGTATAAAGCAGGCAGACAAAAGTAACAACTCTACGATGTATTATACATATTCTCAAGTAGCTGGGGTCTTTGATATACCTTTGCTGAAGAAACAATGCAATCTCAATGGAAACAAACAGCCCCAAATCCAGGTAAATCATTTTCATCACAACAAAGAGGTCACTTCAAAATATTTTTATGTGCTATTGTCATCAGGAACTATACGATGAAATTTTGAAACATACTCTAATCAAGATTATGGACATTACTCTGGCCACAGTTCCTAGTTCTTATAGTGCATTTGTGTTACTCAGGTTGCCTCCAAATTCATTCTTAATACAAAAAGCCAAAGGGAGATGGTATATAATGAAAATAACATTTTAAAAAATCTGCCCATGCACAGAAACAGCCATTTTTGAATTTTGTTTATTTCTATGAGGGTTTTGGAGAATTACGGGAAGCCCTGGCATGATTGAGCAGTTGATTATATACCAACCATAGGGTGTGTTTGGAAGCATTTTGATAGATCTAAAGACCTTAAAGGGCTTTAAAAAAATAATAGACACATCCTAAAACATAGAGAAAGGTGGGTGGGATTGCTTTGTTTGATTTCAGGACTGCAAAACTACTTAGATGTTGTTGGGTTCCCTCAGCCTCAGCCAGCACAAATAATTCCCTGATATGATGAATATTCTAGTTCAGCAGCATATGAAGGGCTTTGAATTTCCCAGACCTCTTTTATTGGCATTGCATGGTGTGAAAGTTGAACAAGTGCAAAAGCAGATTGAATGCCTATGTTTCTGTTCTGGTTCCATCATTATAAAGTGTGATTTTTCAGTTTGGCTGAAGTCCTCCTTTAAAGCACAAGCTCTGCCAGCCCCTGACGCTGTGCCTTGTCTCACAGCTTCATGCAGTGTGCTTCCAGACATGGCGCTCTCAACTCTAACCGGCAATGCTCTTCAGTGATGAAGGTGAGGATCGTAATGGAATTTCATTGCTGTTGGAGACATCACACATTCCCTATATGTTCATGCAACGACATTGTGTGCACACCAAAGATTGTCACATGAGCTTGGAAAAGCTGCTCTTGGAGCGACCACTTCCAGAATCATCTAGCCAGCATAGGGTGGTACAGCTAACTTTTTACCCCAAGCTATGTGCATAGCGCAATCAAGGGAAGAGAAAAGGCTCCTCCATCCACAGAGTTCAAAACACAGACTCGTGTGGAAAGGCTCTTTCATCCACAGAGTTTCACCAGTAAAACTTGTTTACTGGTAAAAAGCCAGCACACATTTCCTATAAACTTTGTGATGGGTAACATTTTATTTCATACTAAACAAAAGGCATAGAAGTAATCCATCACTGTCCCCCGGCTGCTGTCCCTCATTCCTTAATAGCTGAGAAACAGCCTTTTTGAAGATCAGGCCACTTTGCAAATCTTAAAGACCACCCCATTTCCTTTCCCCACTGCTTTATAATGACAAGTAACCATCAATTCCTATTTGCTTTCTTCTTGGTTGCTGGCTGGGAGTCAGCTGCATTAAGATCACTAGTGACTGAAAGGTCATGAGTTCAAAGCCAGCCCAGATGGGAGTGGGCTTCCAACCATTGTGTAGCTTGCTGTCAACCTTTGCAGCCCGAAAGCCAGTTGCATCTGTCAAGTAGGAAATTTAGGTACCGCTTATGCGGGGAGGCTAATTTAACTAATTTACAATACCATAAAGTGTGCAAAGAATGAGGAAGTACTTCATCCATGTCACAAATGGACGGTGAAGTGACAGCTCCCCTGATGGCCAGAATACCCTCATGAAAGCTGGAGTGTTAAATAGCCCCTGTGTGTCTGTCTATATATGTTGTGTGTCTATGGCATTTAATGTTTACATTGTAATCCACCCTGAGTCCCCTGCGGCATGAGAAGGGCAGAATATAAATACTGTAAATAAATAATAATAAATAGAATGACCACATGAAAAAGGTGACAAGGCTCCTGTGCCATTATTATTATTCAGTCTTACTGTTATTAATTTTCTTGATAACTTACATTCCCTCCAAATTTGAGACTCAAGGGAGCTTTCTATTTAAAATTAAATTGTAAAACACCCAAAATGCAAAGTGAATTGCAGTATGTATCCTCCTGCAGAATAATAATACTAATAATGCAAAAGTCAAGATTAAAATTACATGGCTCACTAAAAGAGGGAATTTTGGCTAGCAAGGCTCCCATGCTATATCCTTTAAAGGTACAGAAAATACCTGTCCTCTTTTTCGTGTGGCCACCATTCTTGTCCTCTACCTAGTGCATCTTGGTGACCATACTCAGACCAGCTGGGGGATTATGGGAGCTACAGTCCAAACAATCAACTATAGAGTGATTTATATTGTTGATCATGCAATTGCTTTATGCATCTCAATGCAAAAATGCTTTCAGTCGAGATGAAACAGATCCTTGCTTTGATCTAATTTATTGTGGAAGTGGTAGCTGTTTATATGCTTTCCTTTCATCTTCTTCCTTCCTTTCTGCATGTTTTTTCCAATCTGCTTGAGCTTCCTTGGGCTCCACATTTCTTCTCTCTTCAGTTTCTAAACGGTTTCATATTGTGCTTGTATGCTGGTGGCTTAGGGAACACCATGAACACTTGATGCACAACAACCTTTTTGTTGTTGTTCTCGCTAGCCAATGCCTATTGCCTAATATCTTTGCTCCCTCTGCTGGCCAAATGATGATTATATCAACATTCATTATGTTTATTTCTGCTCTTGTATCTCACTATCTCATATTTGAAAAAAGTTATATTTATTAACAGGGTTGCATGTTTAGCAGAAATAAGAGTATGTGATTAGAGAAATTAGGTACCACTAAAAGCGGGGGAGGTGTTTCACGACGCCATAAAGAAAGAAGATCAGAAAATGCTGGGCAGCCAAAAGGAAGGAGGAAGTCCTGACAGCTCTTCATCATAGAGGATAGAGTGACAGCACCCCCTGGACTCAAGCCCAACCTTCCATGGCACCTCCTTCTGTTCTGTCTGTCTGTGTATTGTCTATACAAAAGCGGAATTGAATGTTTGCCATGCATGTGTACTGTGATCCGCCCTGAGACCCCTTCGAGGTGAGAAGGGCGAAATATAAGTATTATTATTATTATTGTATACCTAGAACTTTGAAAAAAAAAGATGTTATTTTTTTAAAAAATCATGGTAAAATGGGGAAGAAGTGTGTGTGTGTGTGGGGGGAAATCTATCAGCACCTTTGAGACTGATTTATTTTAGTATATGCAAAAACTCATGTCTTCGGGTACAATGACTCCTTAAAAACTACTGATATTGTGGTGTTTGTGCCTTCTCTAAATGCATCATGTGATTATTATTATTGCATTGTTGAAGGCTTTCATGGCCAGAATCATTAGGTTGTTGTAAGGATGGCAGGCATCCTCCTCTGAGGATGCCTGCCATAGATGCAAGCAAAACATCAGGAGAGAATGCTTTTGGAACATGGCCATACAGCCCAAAAACCTTACAACAATCCATTATTATTATTATTATTCCCGCCTTTCCTTGAGGCTAGTTACAGAATAATTAAAACACATATAAACATTGTAAAAATGCTACATATATATATATTAAAATATGTATGTTAATGCATGATAAACAGAGATAAACTATTACTTTCCATCCCCCTTATGGGCTCTTGTATATACATATATTATCTCATATAGGAAGGTATTTTTATTTATTTTTTAATTTATAGAAATGCGTTATTTTATTTAATAACTTAAACAAAAATATCTAACAATTAGCATTTTCTATTATAATAACTCACTAGCATACCTAACTGTCCCCACAGAAAGAAAAATTAATAGAAAATGTATTTCTATAAAATATACATATTAAATCATGCATTAACATATAAGATGCAGCCATCCATATGTTTTGGACTCCAGATCTCAGAATTACTATTGTCCATGGCTGCTAGGAATTGCAGCCCAAAGCAATACTAGGAGCATCACATTTCGCTAAGTCCTTGGTGATATAAAGATAACTCTGATAACAAAAACAGCAGGAAGGACATCAACATGTGTTTCAACATAGGAAACCGCAACATAAACAATTGAGTGACATGAAAGGGGAAACTTGAACAAGCTAAGGTAGCACACAAAGAGACAGAGCTCCTGCCATATACTGAGAAAATGAACTTCCCATTGAAACCTGGCCAGCCCCCTGCCTGTTTGCACAGCAGGGTAAAAGTCCAGGGAGTTGTAGGTTGGTCTTCACAGTTCCCGCAAAGCATATGTGCAGAGCGAGCAGGAGATGACGAGAAGTCGTCATAAATGTGCCCTCCATCTGTCCCCACCCTCCTCTGGTAAGATATGACACGGGCTTCAATGTTTTCGTGCACAATTATCTTCCTGTGAGACATGCATGCACTTTCTGGAACTTAGATGAGATGTTCCCCTTTGTCCTGAACCAGCAATGAGTTCAAATATGCATGCATGAGGCTGCCATTTAGTTTTTTCAGCTATTTATTGGTGCCATTTCCCGCACAGCGCTCACTCTCCCACTTCAAAGAATGGAGGGCAGACCCATGGATAGCACCCAACACCGTGACTTCAGCACTGATCCCAAAGGGTGAACACATGCCTGTTTTTCCCCTGCCCTGAATTTGGAGTCATCATCCAAAAATTCCAAGCTCTTGTTTGTTGTTGCTATTGCTGCTTTACAATTCTACGGGGCATTATTCCTCCTGCATACCTTCATGGAAATTTCATTTTTAAAGTCTTGCACTCGTATTTGACAAATCAGTAGACAGGAAGACGGATTCATATGCTGATTAATGATCTATGCAACTGAATCTTTTGGGTCATGGAGGTGGACCTTCCTCGACACTGATGTTGTGTCACTATTTTAAAAACTAGAGCCCTTCTAGACAGGCCCTATATCCCAGGATCTGATCCTAGGTTTTCTGTTTATCCCAGATTATTTGGCAGTGCGGACTCATATAATCTAGTTTAAAGCAGAAAACCTGGGAGCAGGGTAACAATGCTGGAAATAAATATGAATAAATAAATTTGCGGTGCTGAAATCTGTGTGGGAGAATGTTCATGTTGGGGAAAGTCGCATACTAAAAATACAGGTGTGAAGAATATATTTTTTATGGAAAACTTTTTTGTATGGTTAAAATGATGTTATAACTGCTTCAAGTCTCAGTTTGGAAGAAAAGGTGGCATGTAAATAAATATGATGAATTCAGAAACTGGATAACATGACTAAAAGTTTACCTGTCCCACATCAGCAATGTGAAGAGCAAGACAATGCTGAGTTTTCATCTAATGCAGCTGCTCCTCAAGAGGCCTCTTGAGGAGCAGCTGCATTAGATGAAAACTCAGCATTGTGATATAGTGATTTGAGCATTGGACTACAACTCTAGAGACCAAGGTCCACTTTCCCACTTGGTCATGGAAACTCACTGAATAACTCAGCCCCCAAAAACCCTGTTATGCCATCAGTTGGAAATGACTTGAAAGCACACACAGCAGCAGCAGCAACACCACGGATTAGCCAAAACACAAGCAATAGTGTGTTGCTATGATGCAAAAAAAAAGCCTGTTTTTCTTTTGGCAGACAGTGTACATGTGCATCGAAAAAGTACTTTCCTTCTGCATCAGCTTGTGTGGATCACTGAAACTACCAAGGTTGGACTTCTAGAACTAACTCACTCAAAGGTATGGCTCCTGCTGTTAAAAATTAGTTGCTGACCAGGGTCACATAGCCTTTGAAGACATTGTTTGGGAGTGAGAGAGACTGAGACCGAAAGAGAGATAGGCTCTTGCTTGTATAGCTCAGCTGGTATGTTTGTCAACCAGACAGCATCACAGCACTGGTTTGCTGCACCCAAGTTTTGAAAGAGAGGGGGGGGGGACGGGGACGGGGACGACAGAACATGGCTTTTGACATCAGCATAAGAAAATACTTGACATACAATCCAAAGCTTGGGACTTATTGGGGCTTTAACTCCTCTAATATTTCTCTCAGAAATGTTGTTGCACTTGCCACAGGAAAGATAGGGATTTGAAGGAACAAGGGGGGATCAAGGAAAATTCCATCTGGTCAAAGGGCATGTTATGTTCAACATAGGTAAACATCTGTTGTACATAGCTTATTTCTTTTTTTAAAAAAAAAGTAGCTGTGAATGTGTGTGCTTTGCTTAACCCCTTGCTTTTTCACAGACCTTCACAACTGCTGGTGGACCTATTGAGAGAAACTGCTGCTGAAACAAAAGGCAGAGTTTGGCAAATTTGCTTCCTACAACAACTTTAGAGTTCTAGCCAGGGTCAATAATGCTAGGAGTTTTAGTTCAAAACACAGCCATGGCAAGTTCTGGAGAAAAGTCATACAGCATGTGTACTTACTTATGCATAAAGCAAGAGGCATGAAGCTCTGGCTGGATAGACTAAATGGCAAAGGAAGAAAAGGTCGGTTCATGCACTTACTTTTTCTCCATCCAAGAATTACAACCATTTCTTAATCTCTCTGACGCTGTGATTATGACTATCCAACAAAAGTGAGCATTTGTCATCCAGAATATGTTTTGCTTTAGATAGTGTAACACTGCTGTAAGTCCATAAGAGGATTCCAGACCATGGTTTTACCTGCCACCTTCAAAGACACTTTTGCAAGTCAAAGAGCGACTAAGCAGATTAATATGCCCTCTTCTTTTTCTCCAAGTTATTTCCTAAGCAGTTCCAAAAGTACCACCAGCAGCTGTCCACGTACTATTTCATGTCTTGCTTGTGTTTGTTGTTCTTGGATGGGAGGTTTGTCAGCCTACGAACAGCCATAAACCAAGATTAGAAGCTCCGAGTAACTGATAGTTTATGGCTTGCTGGCCTTGGTCTTTGGCCTAGGAAAGCAAGCCTCTCCCAACCCTTGCTTCCCTCAGCTGCCCCCAGCATTAAGATTATATATTTACAATCACCCAGAAGAGCTCCCTGTAGGAAACCCCAAGGCAAAAGAACTGGCTTGCAAATACATGATGGGCATATCTTCAGGGCATGTAAGGGAATGACCACTCTTTTCCAGATTAGCATCCAGTGAAATTAGCAGGAAACTACTTTGCAAATGCAAGACTATAATTTTTTACACATTATGAAATGAAGCTGTGTAACTTATTTCCACATAAGGTTGAGTGGAGCTTGTAATTTACCTTAAAGATAGATTTCATAAAATTATAAGAAAGGGCCTCATTAATCATCCCTCATGACAAATATTATTAAGTCAATTCTTAGGTAGATCTGGCGTAGATCCCAGAAGATGAGAATGAATAATAAAGGAATAAGCCTTCCAACCTTCTTCATTTTCTATGTAGCAGGTGCTTTTTCTTAGCTATGAAGGTACTATTCTGGGCTAGATAATTCACCTCTCTAACCCAACATAAAGGTGTTGTGTTCATAGGATAATATCACATTAGAGTTCTAAAGTGCAGGTCTATGTTTTCCTATTGCCTGGTTTGCTCCTGCAAAATTCTGGGAAGCTGAGGACCTCTCTGGCTGAGAATTCCAAAGGCTCTGCCCTAAACTACATTTCCCAGAATTCGGAAGGAACAAACCAGGTGTTAGGGAAACATGGACCTGAACTTTAGAACTGTAATGGGATATCCTCCATAGAATTGCAGGGCTAGGAAAGGACTGGTGTAATGTTAAAGGAGGATGATTATATGGTGTATTTTTATATTGTATTGTGGTGTTGCTGCCTGTAGTGCTGCAAATGTAAGCCGTGCTGAGTCCCCCTGCGGGGGTGAGAAGCTACGGGGTACAAATACCATAAATAAATAAATCCTTGGTTCAACTGTATGGGAAATGCACAGTATCTCAGGCAAGATAATGTCTGCTAATTCCTGGTAGTTTCCTTCCCATTTTTTCAGCACACAGCCCACTCCTGGAACAATAGCTGTCTTCTAAAACAAGACATTGTGCCATGCTTTGCAAAGGACATTTTGGTTGTTCCTTCATTGCCCGATTGGAAGATCCCACTTTTCCAGTTTAGGGAGTGAATTAGCAAATAAATTTATCACATGAAAGTGCACCCACAAGCCAAATTTTACTCCAAGCCCCATTTCTGCTCTACTTCATGTATGGCTGCTTCCATCCTGAACCCGCCCTATGTCAAAGCTGGAATTTTAAATAAGGTCCAGGTGATATTTTCTTCCACTTGTTTTCCCACTGGTGCGTCTGTCTGTCTTCTTGCAAAAAAAAGCATTGAAGGGGAAATTGACAAAGAGTCGAATGTTTTTTGATTGGTAGCACTGTGGTAGACTTTTATCTAGAAGCATCCATCGCCCAGGAGACATGAAGTTGCTTCAGACCAAGAGGGGTTTAGCATCAGAATTCCAACAAATCAGATAAATGATACACAGTGAGATTAATACCCAGCCCTTTCCTAGTTTTACAACTGTGGTTATGTTTAGCATGAAACTACGCTTGCCCATCAACACTTAAGCAACCACCACCACCCTCCATGAAGAGCTGGAGAAATACGTCTTTCTTAGCTTCTAACATTAGTCAAATTCATTTCTGAGATGCAACAGAAAATCGAAGAAGGGAAGGGAGAAAAAAAGTTTATCATTTTTAAAAGGCTATAAATGAGACTAGATTAAAGACCATAGTAGCAACAAACCAACATACCAAATCCTTTTATAGTGCTATTTGTATAAACCTTTGTTGACTAGAGCTGAACAACTAGAAAGGGATAGAATTAGCAATAATCGAGTTTATACTGAATTACAGGTTAGGTAACCATAAACTTTTAACATTTAGATTATCACACTGGAATTGACCATTTCAAAAGGACTCAAGCTGGACAGGAGAACACTCTGCAAAAGATCACCAGCTTCTAATTAGAACTGTGAGAGTGAGGCTACTGAAGGGCCAAATCTGGCTGAAATAGCTCCCCCTTCCCTTGGTCCATCCCTTGGCCAGGTAGGAATATGGAGGGGATGCTTTTGTGCAAAAGCAATTTTGAAGCACCAAGTACAGTAATAGTTCCAACATCACAGATTCTTGGAGATGTGACGTGGGCATAATAAATGAGGACAACCTCAGATTTGAATCCTGGAAAAGTTCCTTTTGGGGGACTACAACTCCTACAACTAACCCAGTTCCCAATCCAAGTACTAATCAGTGCTGATCCTGCTTAGCTTCCAAGTTCAGACAGGATTTGGTTTCTTGCATGAAAAATATCTTGTGTTTTTAAGTTGACCAAATAAAGGTATCACTGTTCTATGGATTTCATTGTACATACAAGACTAATCTTTTTCAGTGTTCAGCATCCTTCTTACCAAAAACATTCTTAAATTCCCAATAACATGATGGTGCAGCTGATGGGGCTAATGATGGGGTGTTGGCTCATTCCAGTTCCGATGAGGATTTGTGAATAAAGGAAGGGGTTGGATCTGGGGCTCCTTGCAGTTGGCAAGGTGTTTTTGAGTGCCATGTCCTGCCGGGGTTTTTTTGTGTTTCCTGGTTCCGGTATTCCTGTGATCGGCCTTTTGGACGTAAGTTGGATCCTGCGCTGCCTCCAAGGAACTTGGTATAATATGGGGTGGGTTCCGCATCATGTTTCCCCTTTTGGCTACACTTTGTATTGCTTCCTGTGTGCTAGTTGCTGCTGCCTGCTTCGTGTTTGCTGTCTTCACTCCCATTTTGACCTGGACTGCTGATTTGTTGCTGATGTCTTCTCCTTCGCTGTGACCTGGATTACTGTTTTGCTGTGGCTTCTCTCTCCCAACGATGACACAGTTTGGCTTTTGTTTGCTCTTTCTCCATTCCTGACCATTGGACTGCTTTGACACTTCTTTGTTTTTCAGTTTCTCCACCCATTTGATGACAACATCAGCATGGACGACAATGAGTGCTTTTTCCTGTGTATTATTTAGTTTTGGGGTTTAATCCAGATTATAGAGAGATATAATCCAGGTTTTGTTTATATGTACTCTTTTTGACCATTTGGTCATAGTTTTGCTTTATTTTGATTCTCACACTGAAGTAAAGCGTTTTTGGCTTTATTTTGGCCATTTTTTAGTTGACTGTGCTGTTTCAATAAACTCTTTTCCTTTGCTTATTGGTCTGGCTCTTTAAGGCTCTCTGTATTGCAACATTGTCTGCCCTCCAAATTCATACTGTGGAAATCACAAACCTTTGACATTTTAATAAAAGATGAAAGAATAATTAATATATCAAAACGATTTTAAAAGGACTTAAAAATATTAGTTTGAAAAATACCCTGGTCTGGAAGTATCTAGATTTGATGCTCAGCCACGTAGCAACTGTCTTCAACAAGAGGGAAATAAACTTCAGCCCTCCCTCCCTGCTTTGGCTTTTTAGATTGACGGATCACATTCAACACCAAATCATGCAAACTGAATGGCTTATTTTCAAATAGGGAAAGGTCCATCAGTTTTGCACCAAGTCAAAGGAGGAAACATAGTCAAAGTGAAAAGGGAAAATTTCAATTTCCCTTGAATGATTTTATTTGCCTCTGTTAGTGCCACAAATACAAGACATGTGTCCAAATTCCCACTTCAGTCCCTCCCAGTTATGAGTGGATCCTTTAAAAAAAAGGTCAGTCACTTCATTTATGTGTTCACAATTCCTTCTCATTAGGTGCAGAAGTCCGAAGCTACAGAATACCCGCTATCCACTGCTCTGTGAGCATTTCAATTAAACTCAGAGAGAATAAAAATTTCTAAAAAAGTGTAGGGCAATAGGCAACATCTGGCACTGCCCTAGAAAGTCCCAATTCCATTACAGCAATGTGCAGAAAAGTCATTGGTAGCACAACAATAAAATGTGTTTTTGTATGCCAAATAACCCAGGTTTGGTCCAGGCATGTCTAGTTCAAAATATGAGATGATAGGTAATAGAAAGACATCTTTCTGTCTCAGATCCATGAAAGCTGTTGCAAGCCAGAGGGTGAGTAAAAAAGCACATATAGTGTGATCTATGTTCCCAGTATTGGTTATATCCTGTGGAGCACATGAGTGTATTTCTAGTCTGTTTGTGCGGTTGACACAATAAGTGCACTGCTAACCATGCACTTAATGGCTGTATGCAGGAAGCCCTTGTAAGCATTTTAATGTTTCTAACCCACCCACCCACTCACTCCAGATAGTTCTCAGCCTTTGGTCCTTCGGATGCTTGGGACTTCAGTTCCTAGCATCCTGGCACATTGGTCATGCTGGAAAATTATCATTTCTCATTTGAATTATTTGAAAGCAAGTCTATATATCAAAATGCAAGTATTGGCCAATAGAATAAATCAGGATGGGACTTGTTGGGCTAGAATCTCCCCAGTAGATTAAGCATCCTGGAAGAGCCATGATACTAACAAAAAGGGTGAACAGAAGCCTATAAATGACTAGGTGGTTGTCCTAAATTCTAGTGTTCCACCTCTAGGAACTAGTTTGAAATTGTCATGCTGTGGCTAGATGATTTTCTGGGAGCAATAGTTCAAAAAGTAACATTTCCAAACTCTTACAGAAAGTGAGCCATGTTTCTCCTTGAGACTGCTAAAACGTTATTCAATGTGTCATATACTGACTATTAAAATTCTTAATTTTCACTAAGAGGCCATGCTGCACGTCAGCCTGCTTTGTTGTCTGATTCAGGACTGCTTCCCTCTCCTCATACCTTGCATATAGTCATGTCTTAATAATCTCTGATGTGTTTTGTTCTTAGCTACTGGGCCTCATTTTATTAACGTTAGCTTCTAATATACAAATACCAGAACAATTCAAACTTGGCCTCTTGTATGATCCAGCCAAGTTTCCTTTATGGGTGGGACTTTATTGGGGATGGTTGCCCTCACAAACTCAATCCTGGCTCTTCCTTTATGACCCAGGTCTGAATGCTGACTATAGTCCAGGCTAGACATTATCCTGGAACAATTCTTGTAAGCCCTGGTTTTCTATTCCTCGTGCTTCCTCCTATGGCCAACTATCCAAGCAGCAAGTCCCTTCTTTAAGTAAAATAAAAATTCATTCTTAGGAATGAGTTAATAAAAATATTTTCCCAGCAGTATTATACCAAATAACACTCTGGGTGTAAAGGAAGTGATATCATTGGTTTAGCAATGACGACATTCTTGCTAGGTCTCAAGAACCTGCCAACTAGTTTGGTTCTCAGGATCAATCCATTGTTTTTTCTACATAAGTTTATCTGCAGGTCCAATTGAAGGTCTCAACTTAAGGCAGAAATTCTTCCTTTATAGTCATTGGAGATGAGGAAACTAGGTTGGTGGTACTGCTGCAGATGCCTCCAATTGGGCCTGGTGTGCCAACGGTTGGTGGGGTGGGAGTGGTTGTACTGGCAGGTTGAGTCTGCTGCTGCATCTTCTTCTTGTTCACTTTCCTCTCCTTTGCTCTCCGATTCTGGAACCATATTTTCACCTGCAGAAACAAAGACAGGAGAAACAAAGCAGAAGTAAAATAAGCATGAACAAGATGGGGACAGGGAGTCAGAGGAGAAAAGATGAGGTTGATCAAGTGAAAAAGTTGAGAGTGATGAAGCATACAATGACCAAGACATGTACGGATGAGAAGGAATTGGGAGCAGGAAGTAGGAAGGCAAGATTCATCATATGAGCGAGTGGGTTTTGTCAAAGGTAGGGCAAGGAAAGAAAACAAACTAAATACAGCAACTGTTAGATTGTATTTGGCTGGGTTGTTTTTCCTGATACCTTCTTTGCAGGCATATTACTATCCCCATACCCAAAACCCTCCATGAATACCTGAACCCATTAGTAATAATAAACCTTATATTCTGATTATACATGGGGCAGAAACATACTATAGAATAACACTAGCGGACCTAGACAGGCCCACAAACACTTCCCAGGGAAGGAAAATATTTTGGAGTGTAGGTAAGTGAAATTGTGGCTTTTGAATCCACGAATAAGGGGATTATACTGTAGTGAGTGCTCATACTTCCTGAGTTGGTCTTCAGTTTCTTATAAAATCTGCACTAAAGATTATTGCTGAGAATGAATAAATATGTAGTCATGCATTCATTCTTCTGTCAGATCTACCCATCAATTTTAAACTATCAATGTAAAACTGAAATTTTATAGATATGGCATTTAATTGTATTTTATTTACTTACAATATTTCTATCCTACCTTTCTCAAACCCAAAGGTGACTTTATAATTTAACCACATTCTGCAGTATATGGTTTATGTTTACACCGCTGTTTGACTTTGCCTACTCATAAGAAACATGTATGTTTGATCTTTGTTCCCAATATTTAAACTGGCATCCCTGCCTGAGATGTCTTGTAGCAGTCACTTGTAAGCTGTACTTGTTTACAACCCTGCCATGCCACCAGACCTTGCAACACCAACCTGCCGCTCAGTGAGTCCCAGCGTTGCTGCCAGCTCTGCTTTCCGCCGGATAGTGATATAGCGGCTGTAGTGAAATTCCTTCTCTAGTTCCAAACGTTGATGGTCTGTGTACACAACACGATACTTGTCTTTTGTTCTGGTCTTGCCTAAACAGTAAAAGGTAAGGTATTGAATCAAGTGCCTGAGTGTGAAATATCAAGAACATATTACATGATGGACTGTTAACAGGAACATAGAAGAATAGAATGATGGGGAAAGGCAGGATATTGGCCGGGGGAAGGGGGGACTACTATTGGTATATGCTGCTATACAATATCATGTTATTGATTTTAAATATATATATTTATTATTTCCAATGTTACGGGAAGCTCATTCTCACATGTATATGTTTTTAAATTAGCATTAAGGAAGACAGCATATCAATTTATTCATTGGCGCAACTCTGGTAGCACTGACGTTCCTCTCTGTGTTCCATTTCTGTAAAACATCTAGGTATAGGTATCCATCTTAATATCAACAACATTACATTGCTCCACAGCTTGTTTAGTGAGAGATTTAAACCCCATTACACAGTTAGATGATTGACTTAGTGATTACTACTGACATTAGAAGCATTTACTTTTTACAGAGGACCTTCATTGATGATTCCCACATAAATTGTGTGATACACAATTTCTTTTGTCATACTGACAGGACATGCTCGAGATAGCAAACTTCTCTAACTACCACATATTTCTACTGCTCCATGTACCTATTTGCCATGCACAGGTTTGGAGGTTTCCATATTGTTAAATGATACGTACCTCAACTACACGTTGTCTCTTTTGGGATAGTCTCATTCTGTGGTGATGGGGGTGAGGTTAGAAAATTGCATTCATATGGGGTAGGCCTTCTCTTTGTCCCACCACCTGCTCAAGTATATTTGGTGAGAACAAAGGAGAGGGGCTTTTTTAGCAACTGCTCCCAGACTTTGGCACTCCCTCCCAAGAAAGAACAGGACCAGGAGGGTCCCATCCCTGCTTGCCGTCTCCAAGCAGGGAAAAGACCTTTCTGTGCCAGCAAGCATTTGGAGAAGGATTAGAGGCACAATGTTGGAGATGTTGTGGATGGGATGGTGGGCTTTGAATGTAATTTTAAAGGAATCTCTTGTATTTAACTGTATTTTAACTTTTGTATCCGCCCATAAATGTGTAATTGTTTTTTTAATTTTTGTATATGTCTTATTTTAAATTTTATTAAGTGTTTTTAATTGTTGGCTGCCTTAAGGTCCTGTGGGGGAAAAGGTGGGATAGAAATAAGGTAGAGAAGTAGCAGTCGTTGTTGTTAATCTCAAGAGGAAGACGGAATTGAATTATTGTAAGGGCACAATAAGAGGGAATGTTTGTTTTTAAAACTTTGCATGGGATTGTGCAATCTTCTATAGCAGTGCTTCTCAACCTTCCTAATGCTGCGACCTCTTAATACAGTTCCTCATGTTGTGGTGACCCCTAACCATAACATTATTTCCATTGCTCCTTTGGGGGGGGGGGTTGATTTGGAAGTTGTAGTTGTTGGGATTTATAGTTCACCTACAATCAAAGAGCATTCTGAACTCACCAACAATGGAATTGAACCAAATTTGGAACACAAAACACCCATGACCAACAGCAAATACTGGAAGGGTTTGGTGGGCATCGACCTTGAGTTTGGGAGCTGTAGTTCACCTACATCCAGAGAGCACTATAGACGCAACAATGATGGATCTGGACCAAACTTGACATGAATCCTTAATATACCCAAATGTGAACACTGGTGGAGTTTCGGGAAAATAGATCTTGATATTTGGGAGTTGTAGTTGCTGGGATTTATAGCTCATCTACAATCAAAAAGCCCCTTGCACCCTACCAATGATAGAATTGGGTCAAACTTCCTACAAAGAACCCTCATGCCTTGAAGGAACTAGCTGGCGCGAGCCTCCATCCCACCTCACACACTCTCCCTCACCCACCCATGCGCATCATGCTGCCATGCACCAAGCACACCTGCTCTCCCGTCCCCGCTTGGAGTCTCAGAATCAGCCCTCCCCTTGGCTGGGAGGCCTGCCAATCACAGCAGAGAAGAGCTTTAGGTGGGAGAATTCGCAGTCTGTTTCCAAAAAGAAAGAGAAGAAAAAGCGGAGAGATCTTCAACCTTCTCTGCCAAAGGGCTTCCTAAGACCATCAGAAATACATGTTTTCTGATGGTCTTTGGCGACCCCTCTGAAACCCTTTCGTAACCCCCCTGGGGGTCCCGACCCCCAGGTTGAGAAACACTGTTCTATAGGAATATGGTGCACTTAACCTGTTTTTGCGTGCCTTCAAGTCATTTCTGATTTATGTTGACCCTAAGGATACTATATAACATTGCCCGAATGCCTGATCTGGTGAGGCACTATACTATACTCCCAACTCAAGAATGGGAAATGTAACATTGATGAACAGGAAAAGAGATTTAAAAATGGGATTAAGCCAACCTTAAAAACTGTGTCATAGACACCGAGAACTGGGAAGCCCTGGCCCTTAAGCATTATAACTGGAGGTCCGCTGTGGCCAGCAGTGCTGCAGAATTCAAAGATGCATAAATGGAGGGCAAAAGGGAGGCACATGCCAAGAGGAAGGCACGTCAAGCCAACCCTGACCGGGACCACCTTCCACCTGGAAACCAATATTCTTGCTGTAGGAGAACATGCGGATCAAGAATAGGGCTCCACAGCACCTATGAACCCACCACCAAGATACCAGATTTGGAGGATCATCATCATTGAGCTATGAGGGATCTCCCAAGTAAGTAAAATATGTAAGTAAGTACTATATAACCAGCTTACAACCAACACCTGCTGGCATCCTCTCTTCTATCCCACCATTAAAATGTATTTTTTTCACTTTGAAAAACCATGTGGACCCAGAATAGATCTTGGCAGTGGGTCACCTATGGACCCACTGCCAAGACTCTACCCTTGGAAGACAATCATACTCAGCCACGAGTGATATGTTATGATGATGATAAAGGTGCAGAAGCCCTCTTCAATTTTCACTTAGGCAATCTTATTTCAAAGACGCTTCAGTACAATTCTGAAATTCACTCCTATTCAGCTAGAGTGATGGGACATGCAACCAGTTTGCCATCAGTTGGATCCCCACCACCTGTACACATAATTTAAATGGGAAAATGTAAACTCTTCCATTTCAATCAATGAGATCAAAAATGTCCTGATTTTAGGTATGGTGTTTAATTATGAGTATCACATTAAGAACACCCCTGGAGATTTATTTTAAAAACATCTGAATTCATGCAGGCATATTATCTCATTTTTTCTGAAATAGGTTATTGATTCTTGATTCTGAGACATTATGCTTCTAAATTAGGAAGGCGGGGGGGGGGGGGGGAAGACAAGTTGAACATAATGCCATCTGCGTTGAATCATCTCACAACACTTTCCGTTTCCTATTTCTGTCCTGAGTTCTGTTTACAGAGACATACTAGATGGGTTCTAAGAAAAGCTTTCCTACAGCAACATCCCAATAGGCCTGTATTGTCCTTTATGTTATCGGTATAACTGTCTTACAGATGTACAATAATCCAAATGTTAAATTTCTCCATGGTCATTAAAATGGAATAATACCGTGTTTTCCCGAGTAAGACACCCCGATTGTAAGACGTATCGGGGTGTCTGGGGGTCGGCTTATATAAGCCATACCCCGTATATAAGCCGTACCTCGTCCCGCCGCCGCGCCGTCGCCGCAACCGGAGGGTGTGCCGCGGCACACCTGCGCACACCTCCGCTGCACACCTCTTCGCCAGGGCTCCAGGCAAGGGAGGGAAAGGAGCCAGGGGCGGGGAGGAGCGGCGACGCGTCACTGTGACGCTGCGATCCTCACCACGCCCTGGCTCCTTTCCCCCTCCCTGCTTGAGGAAAGAAGGGAGAGGGAAAGGAGCCAGGGCGTGGTGAGGATCGCAGCCACAGTGACGCGTCGTCCCTTCTCCCCGCCCCTGGCTCTCTCTTCCTCCTCCCTTCCAAGGGTGGGGAAGAGAGCCAGGGGTGGAGAGAGCGGCGACGCGTCACTGTGACGCTGCGATCCTCACCACGCCCCTGGCTCCTTTCCCCTCCCTTGCTTGAGGAAGAGGGAGGGAAAGGAGCCAGGGCGTGTGTGAGGATCGCAGCGTCACAGTGACGCCGCTTCCTCCCGCCCCTGGCCCCTTCTCCCTTGCCTGGAGCCCTGGCGAAGAGGTGTGCCACGGAGGTGTGCCGCAGGTGTGCCGCGCACACCCTCCCGGGCGGCGTGGCGGCGGCGGCGGCGGCGGCGGCGGGCGTGGCGACGGGGTACGTCTTGGGTTATATAAGACGTACCCGAAGAAAGCCGTAGGGGACTTTTGGGGGGGAAAAGAAAGTAAGACGCTGTCTTACTTTCGGGGAAACACGGTAGTGCTATAACAGTGTGTTTTTATTGGACCCTAAAACAGACTAGGGTGTCTCTTAAAACTCAATTCCTTGATCTACCATTGTGGCAGGCATGTAGCCAGGGGGGGCTAAGGGGGCTCCAGCCCACCCCCCCAAAAATTCTCAGGGTAGTCCGTGAAAAGGCCTTACTGGTACATTATTTAAACTTTTATGTTTATTCATATCATGATCTGATCACCATGCTCATTATATCCCACATTAATGGGGTTATTGGGATAACAATACAAAAGGTTTGCTAGGGTAGACCCTCTTCCACCCAGTCTCAGCCCCCCAAACCAAACTCAGCCCCCCAATCAAAATCCTGGCTATGGCCCTGCATTGTGGTAGTTCATAGCTCCCCTGATAGATTTGTTATCATTTAAGACAAATTGATTTTAAATCCCACAATTAATTGAAAGAAGCTCTGTGTGCAATCTTACACAAACTGGGTTCCAGCATACTACTTATGAGCCATGCACAAGACAAATATTTGTTAACAGCTGGGTAAGGAACACAATACAAATGAAACAGTATTTTTGCAGCCACCCTTATATTTAGTTTTGAAGTACGATAATTGCCAATATTAGAGGTGCACTTTTTCATCCAAACTCCACATGAAGCAAATAAGGGTTTATGGATTGCTAACATGTGTTTTCAAGTTCTTTCTGACTTATGGCAACCTGAGGTGACTCCCATCACAGAATTTTCTTGGAAGGGTTTGTTCAAACGGAGGTTTCCTTTCAGGCTGAGAGAGTGTGATTTATTTAGATCTCCCAGTGGGTTTCCATGTCCAAGGGCCCTTCTATGCTGCCATGTAAAATCCAGATTATCTGCTTTGATCTGTAATGCCCAGTACCTTTGTGGTGGTTTTTTTTCTTAAACCTTGTTTAGGAGATTGGAACACAATGCATTGAACTGATTTATTTTGAGTCTGAAAAGTTGTCAGTGCAAATTTGGTTTGGACACATAGCTGATCTTCCATATATGGTGGAATACAAGCAAGTAGCCGATATTTTGCTCCTGGAGCTATTAAAGCATAATACATACAATTCTGAAAGCAGACCAAATTCCATTCTTCATATAAATATTAAGAAATACAATTAAGCCTACACAACATTTTTGAATTTGATTATTTGCAGATTTAATTGTCTTTTCTCTAGAAATCTCTAGGTCTCTAGTGTAATTTGATGATGAATACCCATAGGTTAATCATAGAGTCATGCTGGAGGACTTGGTACCTCATAACACTTTGCCCACACAGACAAGATGGAACCCATTGGATCTCTTCACATGATGCACAGCTAATTCCAGTGGGCTCTGTGATGGCTGCATTGGAAAAGGGGGAATTCTGAACATGCGAGACTACCCGTGCTCTAATAGGAAATCATGAAGACAGTACAGGAACATGCCAGAAAGGTGCACTAGAGCTGGGTTGATGTTTTAAGGTAAAGTTCCTGTATGTTGAAGGGGTTTTATACAGAGGAGGGGTTAATTGCTTATATAGACAATGTGATTTTAAATATGTTTTTAACTTTTGTATTGTATGTTTTTGATGTGTAAGCTGTCTTGGGCCCACTGAGGAGAAAGGTGAGATAAAAAATATTGCAAATAAGATAATCTTTCCAGCGTGTGCTGGACAAGCAGGAGATGTGGGCAATGCAGGGTGCTGAGCAACAGATTCACCTTGTTGTCCCATCATTCGCTCTGTGTCGCACCCCAGCGTAGACATGGGCCCTTAGAATCCAAACACACAACACCAGCTGAAAGAATAGTCTTTTATTGAAGCAAACAGCAAGCAATATGAGCAGTATAAATATATAAAAAGAGATATATCCAATCAATACCTATCCAGGGACGACCTGGCTGCGGTAATCCAAGCGACGGTCATCTCGAGGTTAGACTACTGTAACACCCACTACATAGGCCTTCCCCTGTCGACAATCCGGAAACTTAAGCTAGTGCAAAACGCTACAGCTCGATTGCTGATGGGAGCACCGGTAAGAGAGCACATTACCCCCATCTTGCAGCACTTGCACTGGCTACCAATCAAGTACCAATTGTCTTCAAGGTGTTGGTTTTGACCTTCAAGGCCTTGTATGGTCTAGGACCAGTGTACCTGAGGGACCGCCTCACCCCATATGTTCCCCTGAGATCACTACGCTCGGAAGAGCGAAACCTTCTAACTGTGCCATCAATTCGCTCTTTTCATCTCTCCACAACAAGGCAACGCGCCTTCTCAGTTGCGGCCCCAGCACTATGGAACACACTGCCGGATGATGTCTGGGCCATCACAGAGCTCATTCCATTTTGGAGGGCATGCAAAACCACCTTATTCAGGCTTGCCTTCAATTGAAGCCCTCGGATGTTGTAATCCGCCTACCATTCTCAGTTTCTATTGCATTTAATGTACTACTTGCATTTTATTGCATTTTATGTAACTGTATTGCATTTTTATGCAATTTTATGTCTATTGCTGTATGATTCATTTTAATTTGGTTGTATGTGAACCGCCCCGAGCCTGCAGGAAGGAGCGGTATATAAAATTGAAGAAATAAAATAAATAAATAAATAAATAAATAGTCCAAGGAATAGTTCCAAAGGCCCAAAGGCAGTAGGTATGCTGCAGAGTCACTTAGTAAATCCATAGCAGGCAAATTTCAAGAGCAGATACAGTCCAAAGGATTTCCATAAATCCATTGCGGCAAAGTTCAATAGCTGATAAAGTCCAAAGGGTTTCCAGGAAGAATCAAAGTCCAGGCTTGAGTACTTGAGCTAAAATTCAGGAGACTCGAGAATACATGAGGCTAAATGCATGGGCTAAAATACAGAAGGCTTGGAAACACATGCAGCTTATTGCAAAAGTTGACTTGATCTGAAATTCAAACTGCAAAGCATAGCTTATATCAAGAAACTAGATTTCCCTCCCTTACTTGCAAACCAAAAACCACTGCTAGAAGGAAAGACCTTGACATTCCTTTTTTCTATCCCAAGCTCCACAGCCAGCTGCCTTATCTGTGCACTGATGACTCTCAGTGAAACTGACCTCCCTAACAGCTTTTCCCAAATGCTGTCTCTGCAAAACATTTGCAAAAGTTTCCTCTCCATCATGAACTGTGGCTGCCACAATCCTTTGCACAGTGTAGCAACCCAGTTCCCTTTCGTGCCTGGGGGGCAGGGGGCAGCACTGGGGGTCCCACTTGCATTAGGGCCAGCTGCAGTTGATGAGGATATGGAGGAAGGGGCTGATGAGTTAGCTGGGCCTTCCTCTCCCACAGAGAGCTTGGCCTGGGATGATGAATGGCCTGATGGCTATGCTAGCTGGGAAGTTCAGGCTGACCCTGAGAGTGATGATTCTGATCATTATGAGAAACCAGGTGGTTACGGGTCGCAAGAAAGGATCAGGGAAACAGTGGAGGATGAGCCCATGGAAGCTGAAAGGGAGTTCGGCTCTCATGAAGATAGCGACCCAGGTGCTGGGAGGCAAGGACGGAGCTTTGATAGGAGACGGAGCATTGAGTCCAGCAGGAGGGATTGGCACCGTAGCCTAGAGCGCCAGAGAGGCGCTAGATCCCGTAGCACAGATTGGCGCAGAAGCCTAGAGTGTCGGGGGCCTCGCCAAGGGGATTAAGTATAGGATCCGTGGGAAAGGATCCTCAGTAGCTCGGCCACTTCTATTCTAAGAGGAGTGAAGCGAGCGGAGTTCCACGGAGCCAAGTTGCCGGCTCAAGCCTTGCCAAGAAGTTTCTTGGGATTGTTCATGAACTTTGCCTTGTTCTTTGCCACGGACCAAGTCCTTGATCCGCATAGTTTTGCGGAGCCTTTGCCACGTTTGCCTTTGGATTTTACTTACGGACTCTTTACCTTTTGGATTGAACTTTTTGATACTTTTTATGGACAATTTACCTTTTCACCTGTTTCTTATTAATCAATAAATAGTTAGCTGATTACCGTCTCTGTGTGTGTGATTAAGGGGCTGGGCCAAGACCCTGCATCGTGACACACAGGAGATCCCAGAATCCCTGCTGAGGACAGAGGCCCAACACTCTGCTGCCCTAAGGATTCCCCCACTGTCCCTCGCCTCAAGGACCTCCATGTGATGAGGTTCCTAGAGATTCGTAGGCTGGGCCTACACTGCTATATAATCCAGTTTCTGATTTCATATTATGTTTTGAACTGGATTATATGAATCTACACTGGCATATAGTTCAGTTCAAAGCAGATAATCTGGATTCAGAAACTGGATTATATGATAATGTAGATTGGGCCTCAGGTGTTGCCTACATTTTTTTAAAAGTTGGTTTTTTGTTCACATTTTCTCTACTTTCATGAAAGTCCTGTATGTGTAATAACCACAGAAGTGGAAAGCCTAGTTCATTTCTGTTTTGAAATCAAAGAAGTATGTTATGAAGTTATTACCCTAAGAATCATAATGTGGCATCATAATGTTTTGTAACTTTAAAAGACTGCTTTAAAAATAGACTACTTCTTAACAGGTAGAAAACGTTAAGGAGCCTTGGAGAGCTGGAAAACTAAAGCAGGTTGGGTCCTTTAAGTCCTTTGAATCAGAGACCACTATTTGGATCATATACAAATGTCTCTAATCTCTTGTAAGAACAAGTTCTATGTTAAACAAACACAATAGAAGAATTATTGGTCTCTTCATAGAACTCTTTCCCTGTCGTTTTATTTCTGCTCTGTTATTCAAGTTGACCTTCATGGTATTCTTACCATGCTGTTATGCTCCCTAGCAGGAAAACTATCTCTACTACACCTAAAGAATAGTTTGCAGAAGCAAATCCTCAAGCCTCGCCCCAAGATACCAGGTTTGTGCAGAGAAAGAATGCTCCCAGCAGGCACTCTCCGTAGGTGCACACCCCTCCTGTGATGGCTGAAATCACAGCAAGAGGTTTTGCATGAAACACTTCTTTATGTGAAGCCTGTTACTTGAATGCAGTGGTGAGACTAGTACTGGTTATGCTGGTCTCCACAACTCTAAGCTGTGTGCAAGAAGTTCATAATTTGGCCAAGTGCATTTCCTCTTTGTATTTCTAACAGCTAACATGAATATTAAAGGGATTTTAAATGAGTCAGAAGATGTTTAAGAACTGACATACAGACTTTGTCCCTAGATAGTGTCTCCAGTGGTTGTTAACCTGTGGGCTGTGGACCACCAGTGGGCCGCAGCAACAAAAATCTGGTCTATGAGCCTCCTTCCTCTTTATTTATTTTATTTTATTTCCGCTCCTTTCACGTCGCCTGCCACTTCTTCCCTGTTGCTGACCGCGGCATATGTTCTGTATCAGAAACTAGAGCTGATGTGGTTAAATAAATAAATGTGGTCTATCCAATGCAATTTTCTGAATCAGCACCCCAAACCAAATCTAAAGTTGACCAAAAACTGATTCATAACCCTTTCTGGTACTAATGTTGGACAATGGTCCCTGGTCAAAGGGCTCCCTAGTCAAGTGGCCCCTGCTCAAAGGGGTTCCTGGTCAAGTGATCCCTGGTCAGAAAAGGTTGGGAACCACTGCTCTAGATTGGGGAAAACAATAGTCCCACTTTATTCTGCTTTGGTCAGACCTCACCTGGGATACTGTGTCTAGTTCCAAGAAGGATATTGACAAGTTGGAACATGTCACGAAGAGGGCAGCCAAAATAGAAGCAAATATTGAAACCATTACTTATGAGGAGTGACTTAGGGAGCTGAGTAGGTTTGCCCTGGTGAAAAGAAGATTCAAAGTGACAATATTAGCTATGTTTAAGTATGTGAAATAATGTCACATTGAAGAAGGAGCTAGCTTGTATTCTACTGCTCCAAAAATTAGGACATGGAGCAATGAATTAAACCTACAAGGAGGAGATTCCAGGTAAACATTAGGAAGAATGCGCACACATATATTCATGCGCATACAGAGAAACCGTTTTTCAAAATCACTTTGCTGTCATGTTTCTTTTATATTTGCCTTCTTCAACCATTTTTCCAGGGCAGTTTTATTAAAAGTATTGAGCACTAGAGTTTCACAAAATATAGTTCAGTTGTTAAATTATTGAATAGTTAGATAAAATACTGGCAAAAGCAACAATTTAATCAGTAAAATAAAAGCATGAAAGACCTAGAAAAATAAGAAAAATGTTGTATCTGAAAGGATAACAGTAGTTAATGTAAGAATTGTCCAAGGCTTTCACGGCTGGAGTCACTTTGGAGCCCTGTGGTTTCCAGGTTGTATGACCTTGTTCTAGCAGCATTTTCTCCTGAAGATGTCAACCACATATGCAGGTAAAATGCTGCTAGAACATAGCCATATAACCCAGAAACCACACAGCCCCCCAATGTGGATAAGACTGCCTTCTTCCTATCTATGCAGCCCTTTCATTCCTTCCCCTATTCTTCTTCTTTATGTGCCTTCTTTATCATCATTACCTGTGGAAACACCTAGACAGATATGCAAGCTGATTCAAGAAAAAGGATTCTTTTGAACACCCATATCCCCAAATCACATAGGCTCAAAAGGGAAGACTCAGAAGACTTAAATACCCAAAAGGCACCAGATCCCGTCTTCTCTTGGAAGATAAGCAGGGTTAGCAATGGTCAGTACTTGGATAGGAGAGCATTGACCAGATGCTGTATGTTATATTTCAGAGGATGGAACAGGCAAAACCACCTTTGAGTATTTCTTTTCCTAAGAAAGCTGTACAAAATTAATGGGGCTGATATAAGTCAAGAGGCGACCTGAAAACGCCCCCAAGAAGCCACAAAATTTCCCTGAACACCAGTGAGGTATGTTCCCAGCACTGAGTTGTTAGTATCTTAGCAACCACAGTTTCTCTGGGCATGAACTATCTCTTTACCCAGTGACCAGTTAATCCATAAACCTGGTGGAAGGTGCTCCATACCCCAAGATAACGTGGCTCTTTCATGAAACTGCACATCTCCAGATTGTGAACCTGATCCTTTTGAAGGGGTTTAGCCCCATCTAGAACAGGTTAAATGATATCCCCTTGAAAAAGATAAAGTATCTACTCAGTATCAGGAAACTTACATATTTGGATTACAACTTCAAAAATCCCTCAGCTAGACTGCGTGTAGTCCAAAAAAATATTCTTTCTAAGATCTATTGCTCCTTTCAAAAGCTCTTTCATCTCAAGCCTGAAATTCAGTTTACTTACCCTTATTCTATTTTCATTGAGCACAGAAGATCCCAGTTGTAATCCTCAGCATTTCAAGTCAAAAAGATCAGATAGCAGATGGGGACAGTCCCTGCACAAGACTTTAAAGCGACATTGCCAGTCATAGTGGATGTCAATTATATATGAGACCAATAGTCTGACTTAGAAAACAACATTTTTTAGGAGAGTACCTATTTTAAATATGTTAACGGCATTATTTTTGTGTTAAAAACATAACTCACAATGAATCAACCTAGCAAAGACTCTAGAGGGAAAAAGGGGCTTGCTGTTATGAATTCCAAGGCAAGAAGTAAAATTATACATAATCTTATGCTAGGAAAGTTTGGGGTATTTGACTAATATGCTGTTTCATGCAAAGTATTTTGTGTAACGTTTGTGGTAATGGAGGAACAACTCAATCTTATTTGATTCACCTGAAAAGCTGGCAGAGGAGTTGCAATGGAGCTTGTGTGGCTTTGAGCATCTTCAAAAAATCATTAAGCCGAAAGGGTCCCGTCCCCCACTCCGCACACACAAAAACAGGATCGGAATTGGTATGGGCAATGAAAGAGAATTACCTCTCCATCTGATGCCCCATCAACTCTCTCCAGCTAAGATAGAAGGGATGTGTATGTGTGTTTACACACACACATAAGGGAGTTCCAATCTGGTTTACAGGTACTGGGTCTGAACCAAGCTCCTATTATAAATTTCATTGGATCCAATAGATCCAGTCCCAAATCTACGTCATATCAACTTGAAACAATTGAGGTATGGATTCTTGCTAAATGACTTCCAAGGTGTTGCAATATCTGCACTTCTATGATTCTATGCAAAACTGAATTTTCATGGAGAACATGACCCCAACAAAACAGAATAATCCCCTGTTCTTCTCTCCAGATTATTTAGATGGAATTCAGTATAATTGAGATAAAACCTCCTGATTACCTCTCAGCAGTTGCAATGATCCTTTCACACTACACAGTTGTATTTATTTATCAAGCAAATTGAGGGTACAGTTTTAATGTATATAAAAATACAAACAATGCTTAAAACTTGGCATTATATTAGATTCCCTTAGACAAGAAGCTGACCACTTGGAGTGCCTCTGGTGTCACTGTGTCCTCCATTGGGCATGTGGCCGGGCTCAGGTTGCATTGTAATAAGTGGTCTGTGGTTTGCTCTTCTCTGCACTCACATGCTGTGGACTCCACTTTATAGCCCCATTTCTTATGATTTGCTCTGCATCTCGTGGTGCCAGAGCATATGTAGTCTGATCAGTACCTTCCAAGTCACCTTGTCTTCTGTGTGCCCGGGGGTCTCATTTGGTATATGCCATGGATTGAGGGTCCGGGTTTTAGCCTGTCACTTTTGGATTCCCGCTTGTTGAGGTGTTCCTGCAAGTATCTCTGTGGATCTTACACAGTTATAGTACTGTGATTCCATCTTAACTGCAATGACTGCATCCCATGGAATCAGAGTTTGTCAAAAGATAATTCCTATCAAGATTCTATGGGATTGGAGACATGGGAATTAAAATAGAATTGAAGTGCCATAATTATGTGGTGTAACAAGACAACAGCAGCAGCACTCACCCCTCCTCAAAGGACCAGAGCCACATTAAAAGAAGTGCTTCAGTGCACTCCAAATGTATAGGAATTTAATGAAGAATCCCATTTACTGTGAGCTTTATGCACTAAAACCCAGTGCCTTTTCTGCAACTCTTCTGGGCTCTGTTGGCAGTATGGAGGTTTTATTTGTCTCCATCCTCCAAGTTCTATAAGTTGATAGCTTTTGTACTATAAAGAAGAAAGCTATTTTTTCTATTATGTTTTTAGACAGTATTTTAAAAAACAAAGAATCAACAAGTATTATTAAAGTTATATTAAACACACGTATGTCAGTTAGCCAGCTTTCCGTGCTGGCTTGTGCCCTGGTACCAAATGGACTGGAAGACTATCTGCCTACAAGAGAGATGAGGCAGGTTGCCACACTGAACGATTTATGATTAATCTATTGGTGATGGAAAAAAAAAACCTCAGCAATACCAGGTGGCATGTGAAAAAGCTCAGGTTATTTTCTAACAGCCAAACTCACATGCCTAGATTCATACTTTTGCTTCTCATCAATGAGTGTTTATATGTGTATATGCAAAACCACAGGTTGTGAAATGTATGTGTGCATGTGTGTCTGCTATATGTATCACACATGTGGCATAAAATATCACATGTCACCAAGAAAATGATGTGTTGGATTGAGGATATTTCTCAAGATACGAAAGTTACAATTATTTGATGTATTGTCGAAGGCTTTCATAGCCGGAATCACTGGGTTGTTGTAGGTTTTTTGGGCTATATGGCCATGTTATAGAAGCATTCTCTCCTGATGCTTCACCTGCATCTATGGCAGGCATCCTCATACTGTAGTATGTTGTTTACAATTTTTGGCAGCCAAAATACACTTGCAAGTTAAAAATACCTGGTTTCCATTCCCATTTCCAATAGACTATTTCCAATAGTCTGCATTCCTGCCCTGTCAGATAAGTGCGGTTTTCCTTTATATATCAACTCAGCCTCATTCAAAGATTCAAAGAAAGGCAGATAATCAATATAAACATATCAATTATAGGGGTTGCTGTGGTTTTTCCGGGCTGTATGGCCATGTTCCAGATGCATTCTCTTCTGATGTTTCACCCAGGAGGCATCCTATGGCAGGCATCCTCAGAGGTTGTGAGGTTTGTTGGAAACTAGGCAAGTGGGGTTTATACTGTATATCTGTGAAATGTCCAGGGTGGGAGTAATAACTCTTGTCTGCTTGAGACAAGCGTGACTGTTGCAACTGGCCACCCTGATTAGCATTAAATGGCCTTGCACCTTCAAAGCCTGGCTGCTTCCTCCCTGGGGGAATCCTTTGTTGGGAGGTGTTAGCTGGCCCTGTTTGTTTCCTGTCTGGAATTAATTATATCAATCATACTTCTGCATTAAAGAATTACTGCTGCTGAATCCTGACTCCTTTTATGAAATGTGACTGGCAATCAAGCTAAGCCCATTTAGTGAAACCATTTCACATGGGAAGGACCGTTCATTCCTTGAAAAAGAGGAAGGTCTTGTATGTGTCAGAATGAAGTAGTAAGTCCAGGGAAGTGGCTTGATTAACAGTCAGCAATGAACAACTGAAAGGTTAACACTTTCACATTGAAACAGTTCAGCAGCTTTGGATTTTGGACTGAGTTGGACCAAAATACCCTAAAGACACGAGATCCTACCTGATCTTGGAAGCTAAGCATGGTCTGACTTATCAACTATAAATACAAGGTGCTATAGTCTGCATTTCAGAGGAAGGAACTATCAAAACAATCACTGAGTATTTCCAGCCTAAGACAACCCTGAAATGAATGGGTTCAACATATTTTGTAATGCAACTTTATGGCACGGTCACATATAGACATACAAAAATACATTCTGTTATTCTTAGTGCATATTCCTTATGTTTTTTTCCAGCTTTTCATACAATTTTACACCATTTCATAAAATTAAGGGAGAAAGCAACACCTGTGGTTTTTCTGCACGGCCAACAAACAAAAATTGCATATTGCAGGATGCACAAGAAAAGGGATCAAAACATTAACCCCAAACCAGGAAAGCATTACGCACTCCCCTGGTCTCTCAGATACAGTCTATATGGATGTCTTTAGGAAAATATTATCTTCTCATTTAAAGGGTATCTCACTAACATTTCTACAAACATCATTTAAGTTGTGAATATTTCATAACCATAGTTTTCCCCCCAGTTATCAAGAAATTTAGTGTTTGTTTTGCTAAACAATGTGCTTGATTTGCCTTTAATGGCTTTTAATGGATAACTCACTATCTGTTAGATTTATCAGCCAGCCAAGATGGTGATTAACAGTCCAATCTTATGTAGATTTAGGCAGACCTAACCCAATTGGAATCAACAAGCTTAAGCATCCCTAACTGAACACAGGATCAAGGCAGGAACATATTGGAGATAAAAACCCACCCAAAAAATACAGCCATAACATTGTTAGCTGCATTACTCATGCAGTTCAGACCACTATCAGACATACTTCTAGCACACGTGATTCATGAAACAGAAGCAAGGGGAAATAACATCTAAGAAGGTGATCACTTTATCAGCATTGTGCATCTTTTAAAAATCTTTCACAGGAGTTTGGAAGGTAGGGAAGAATACTTGAAAGAAAGAAAATGGAGAGCATCATACATAAAGGGCCAATATGTGACATTTTCCCACATACATATTAAATATACCTTTGTTAAGAATGAAAGGGGGGGGGGGGCTCCATCTATTTATGCAGCTGGGTCAAAACGTTTTGCCTCCTGTGTCATAAAAATGTTAAGAATGAATGTATAACAGCAGAAGTTGCTACAGATCATAGCCTGAATTATCCTCGCTGGGATTTCTGGGAGTTGTAGACTGAAACACATGGTGACCCACAGATTGAGAACCACTGCTCTACACAAAACTACCGTTCAACATAGTCACCATCAATTTGTACACATTTGTGCCATTGTTTAACGCAAGCTTCAAAACCATTTTGGAAAAATTCAGGGTTTTTCTTCATGACCTGATTTTAAAGCTGTTTTAACACCATTTGTCATTGGATCTGAGACCATGTAGGTTGTCTTTCAGAGATCTAAACTGATGGTGACTATATTGAACGGTAATTTTGTGTAGAGCAGTGGTTCTCAACCTGTGAGTACCCAGGTGTTTGGGCCTACAACTCTCAGTCAGTTTACCAGCTATTAGGATTTCTGGTAATCGAAGGCCAAAACATCTGGGGACCCACAGGTTGAGAACCACTCGTATAAAGGATAGTTCAGGCTATGATCTGTAGCAACTTCTGCTGTTATATGTTCATTCATAACGTTTTTAATGACACAGGAGGCAAAACTTTTTAACAATCGTATAATTTAATTTTTAAGTATGGCCCTTTTCTGTCCATTCACATAAGTTTTCTTTTAAAAAATAAAGTTGATTTAAAAATTGATCTACCAGTGATCTTAATAAAGAACATAATTGAATCAGCAAGTCAGTCAATGCTTTTCTAATGCTGTGGTGATGGAAAATATTATTAGATTTGGCTTTAGCGTATCCTAAGGATGCACACCAACCATAGTTATTATTAATCCTCCAGTTGCAGTAATCATTGAGATTTATCCAATCTTTAACTCATATCAATCCTGCTGCCCAATAATATAGTTTTAAATCAGGCACTGCAAGCCTCCTATCTCTTTAGGTCCCTGCAGAATTTTCCATTTTAATCTAGATTTTCTACCTTGTCACATAATCTTCATTAAGTACTTTTTCCATATTTCATAAATTTTGTCCTTTACAATAATTTGTATGTTTTGAAACAAAAAAGAGTTGTGGTTGCTGCTATTCCAGTTTATTCCACTCATAATTGTTCTTGAATAATTTCAAATTGCTTTTGCCTAGACTTATTCATTCTATGTGCCTCTAGTAGGGGTTCTTGAATAATTGTTATGAAGTCCACTATTGATGGTACTTAACCCCACAGATACTAGCTAAAATATATAAAACCAGGAAAGGCATATGCTGGGAATGTGAGAAAGAGAAAGGTACACTCTATCATATGTTATGGTACTGTAAAAGAGTTCAGAACTACTGGAAGAAGAAACATAATATAATTAATAGCATTTTACTATTAGAATTAGAATTTACACCACAGCTGTATCTTCTCAACATGATGTACAAATCAACAAACCTAGAAAGCATATAACTGTCTATATGATTTCAACAGCAAAGGATAGTGTTGACAAAAAAGTGAAAAGTAACTAATGTACTTTCCATCTTTGATTGACAACTGAAATTAAGAGAAGCCATGGGAATGGACAAAATAACAAGCAAGGTGTGGAAAGAGTAGGAGAAAGTAGAGAAATATGTTAAGGAATATTAAGTAGTCTCTGTAAACAAAAATAATGATTGGATATTTAAATTTCTTTTTTTACCCAATGGAACATGAGAAGACTTAGGAAGAACCTCTACCTCAAAGGAAGGGAAGAAAGTTGTATATTTGTATTTATTGTTTAACTGGCTTATGTTATGTTTGCTTGGTTTATGTGAGTCTTCAATTCTTTGTATCCTTTGGTGTTGTATGCCCCCCCCCCCCATTTCTTTCTAAAAATCTATAAAAAATACTACACATAAAAAAGGAGAAGCCTAGGAAATTATTTCATGCTTTTTGGGGGGGGGGGATAAAGATGATCAAATTGAAACAACGATTGACATATTTAAATATATGGCTGCCTGAATACAAGATTTTATGTGGTCACTTAACACCATAACTCTTGCTGTAAATCATTTCCCTTGAGTCATCATCTAAACACAGTTGCAAGTTCCACTGATCGCAATGACAAGTTTGGGACTTAACCAATATTTTTGAAAGGAAGCAAACTGTAACAAGTGTGTGCCACAATTTTATTATTGATTTTCCCTGTCTTTAGATGTCTGAAATGCCATCAGAATTAAATCACTTTCCCATCAATTTTAACAAATTGAGCCTGCCAGTTCAAGTCAAAATTCATATCTTGATATTTAAGAACATAAACTATCTTGTTTTCACTAACTTCAAAGACAATCTCCTGCTATATTTGCTTTCCAATTAAATACTATTCTTTATCCATTAAACCACTCTTTCCTGAAAGCAGATCTTGAGGCTAATTGCCATTTTAGCAGATTTGAAAACTTTATTGCCAGCACCTGACTATCTTTCGATAAGCCAGGCTCACTTATTTTGATCCCCCTCTTCTCTCGAGTCTTGCCACACACATATGAGGTAAATGACCCCCTTGATCCACCCAAATAAATCCAAGCATGAGGCCAGAAGCAAAGAGTTCAAAATGGGGAATAATGTCTCTATGAACAGACGCTATCACTGCCTTTGTTAATGAGTAACCCTAATTAGCGCTCAACTTAGTTATCATTAGATAAGGAAGCTGCTTTAATATGCTGAATGAACTATAAAAGGAATCACCCCTGAGTATATGTGGTGGTACGGGCACACACTGGTACTCATTCAAATTCTTTTACCTATGGCAATTCATGACAAAGTATTGATATTTGTCAAGGTCAAAGGTATATTCTACTGTTCTGAGACCATGGCTTATTCCAGTTAACTGATATGAAATAAATTACCCTTTGCTATCTATTCATTCCTAAAAAAAACCAAAACAGATCAAATGTGTGGCTCTTTGATGACACATCAGGGTATAAAATCAATCGGGGTCCATCGGATAAAAACTGATGACCTAGGGGGCCGCTCGGCCCCACCCCAGGCCCCGCCCCAGGCCCCGCCCAGGCCCCGCCCCCAACCCCAGGCCCCGCCCTCCTAAAAACGGCTGAAAAAGGGCAGAAGGCGGCGTCAAGAGCAGCGCGTCACAGGCCTGGCGTGACGCGCTGCCCCTTGGAAACCCCTCCCTTCCTAGGGTAGATCACGCCAATAGAAGAGCGTCACAGGCCCAAAGAAACTAACTTTGCAACTGCTCTGGTCAACAGTTGGACAGCCCTGGTATAAATCAATCGTATCGAAACTGAAATAGATAATAGAAGTCCAAAGAAACTAACTTTGCAACTGCTCTGGTCAACATACTTTCACTCTAGTGAAATGTTTGTGTTATTGTTGTTGTTGTGTGCCTTCAAGTCATTTTCAAGTGACCCCAAAACAAAACTGGGCACTGCAATTGAAGGGAGATGTTGACAAGCTGGAATGTGTCCAGAGAAGGGCAACTAAAACGATCAAGGGTGTGGGGAACAAGCCCTATGAGGAGCGGCTTCAAGAGCTGGGCAGGTTTAGCCAGCAGAAGAGAAGGCTGAGAGGAGACAGGATGGCCATGTGAGGGGAAGTCATAGGGAGAAGGGCGCAAGCTTGTTTTCTGCTGCCCTGGAGACTAGGACACAGAACAATGGTTTCAAACTACAAGAAAGGAGATTCCACCTGAACATTAGGATGAACTTCATAACTGTGAGAGCTGTTTAGCAGTGGATTCTCTTTGCCCCGGAGTGTGGTGGAGGCTCCTTCTTCAGAGGCTTTTAGACAGAGGCTGGATGGCCATCTGTTGGGGGTGCTTTTAATGCGATTTTCCTGCTTCTTGGCATGGGGTTGGACTGGATGGCCCAAGAGGTACCTTCCCACTCTATGATTCTATGATTCTATCCCTGGATTTTCTGAGCTGAGATAGCGTGACTCGCACATGGTGGTCACCCAGTGGGTTTCCATGGCTGAGCAGGGAGTGAAACCCTAGTCTCTAGAATCATAGTTCAATACTCAAACCACTATACCATGCTGGCTGTTAAAATGCTCCTACCTGTTTGATTTGTTTTCATTCACATTTAACTGGAAAAAACATATGAATTGCCACAGAACAGTAACTTGTGGTTTATTTAGTTCTCAAGATCATTTCTGTCAGAGAGAAAATGGAACACTTTTTGCTTCCCTTACCTAATCCATTTGTGCATAGCTGATACAATGAGTCAGGATGTGCATGGATTGGAGATGCATGTCCAGATGCTCCAAATGTTCCCATTTAAGTGAACATTCTTCATAAGTGAATTGCAGCTTTGAACATACACATTTACAACCCAGAATTCCATAACCAGCATGGTCAGTAGTATGAAAATTTAGCACATTAAAACAAAAATATCAAAAAATGTGGGATTTACAGTGAGAATTGCTTAAGTATATATAGTCCCTGGTAAATATGAATTTGTAGCAATAAGATGATGATGATGATGATGATTATTATTATTATTATTTACAACCTGCCCTATCTCCCTGGAGAGATTCATGGCGATTTCCAGCAAAATAAACATAAGATGCAAAGTAAATAAGTTAGAGTACATATGACTACAGCTGCACAACTTTCTAAAATAGAAGTGGGGGACATTTTATTATTTAGATGCTTTGTACATCATCCCCCATAACCACAGTGCTAGTCAGGTCTAAAGCAACTTGAAAACAAAAACATGAGGGCTGGAGTTTCCTGTTGTTGTGTTCCCCATCCTAAGGTGAATCGTTCATGGGGTTTTCTGGGGCTGAAGGTGTGTGACATGCCCAAGGTCACCTAATTGCTCTTCATAGCCAAGCAGGGAACTGAGCCTTGGTCTCCAGAGTCCAATACTACAACACAATAGCTCCACAGTTTCACTACCTATCCTCAAAAGATAGCAACACCAATTTGAAAAAAATGCAATAATGAAAACCACAAAGTTATTTTAAGCCCCCCATGGCATATATATTTTTTCCCTTTAAACAGCTGAAAGATCTTTAAATCCTCTCCTTCCTCACTGTTTCAAAAGTCATCTGCCACGTGGCCTGGGACTAAGCAGACCGATAAGGAGTCCTTTTACTTCTCCATCTCTTACTCATCATTCTGGATAGTAAGAGGAACAGTGTCACATGCATGTGAGTTCACCATCTCTGACACACACATATAAATACAAACAATCCTGCATTTCTTTACACATGAAAGTAAAAATAATTGCTAGCAAAAATGATGCATCAAAGAGAGTACCTCGCTATGTTTTTCAGTAGGATTTTCTCATGAAGTGAGAAGATCTTTGCAAAGCTCTTTGTATAAGTGAGATCACAGAAACCAATTGTGTAGTTCATTGTACTGTGGCTCTCCTTGAAGCAAGTGCTGCAGCAGCCTGCTCAATTTGGTGTATTTTTAATTATATCTCCTGTGAGCCCCAGAGAACTGAGCCAAAAGTTAGAAAAAAGGGAAATGCACGGGATGTATCGAAACAGAAATTTCCTAATGCTAATTTATGCTCATGAAGGCAATAAACACACCTGTTTATCTATTGAAAAGCACTTTGACCACAAACTGTATACACTGTGCTGTAAAACCCGCCTGAGATTATGACCAGCTAAAAACAGTGGTTTTGCTTCCAAATGAAGCATTACAAGCTTAGGTATCCAAAATAAATCAGAAATGAATTAGAAATTTAAAGAAAATAAATTCCTATGGGCCCTTCCAGACAGGCCCTATATCCCAAGATGTGATCTCAGGTTTTCTGCTTTAAACTGGATTATATGAGTCTGAACTGCCAGATAATCTGGGATAAACAGAAAACCTGGGATCACATCCTGGGATATAGGGCCTGTCTAGTAGGACCCTAAGTTTACCTGAACTCTGAAATGAATGTTAAGGTACAAACAAGAGGGGGGGGGGGTGGATTTATTTAACACTGAGGATGGTGAAGAACAGGCTCTCAGGCAGAATAGTCGTCACTATGCATTATGCAGAGTATTCAACCAAAGGGGTGGCACTGCAGAAAATGGGGGAGCTGAACAGGAACAAACAACACTGGATTGCTGATAGGTAGTACAATTCCCTGACTGTTGTGCCAGGCTTGTTCCCTATATCTTTGAAACACCTTTTGGCTCCAATCATGCACAACACATTTTTGACATTTCCTAACAAAGGGAAAGCAGCTTATCTTCTCAGTGAATTTTAAAACAGCAGTAAAGTTTCCCAGCATAATAAACATTCTTTATACTGCCCTGCAACAGAATTAGATCAGAGGAGCTAGGAAAAGCAGAGCTCATTTAATACCTAATATGCACAATGTGTTATTTTCCGATTATAGAAATTGAGGCAAGGCCTTAATTTAGGAATTAATGATACCTACAAAAAAATTACCAGTCAACAGAACCCTTCTCAAAGGCCATGTTTCTTATATTGTTTTGCTTTTGATAATGAAACTTTTGTCGAAGGAAGGAAAACATTACTATTAGAATATCTGTTGCATTTGTATTTTAATTTGAAAAACCAAAAAAAGGGGAGTTTTTAGATTGTACGGCGCACAGGTATGTGCCTTCAAAAAATTGGACACTTTCGAAAAAGTCCAAACCAAATTCCTGAGAAGTATCCTAGCAACTCCATGCTGTGTCCCGAATAACACCCTACGCCTAGAAGCGGGCTTACCTTCCATGGAGGCACGAGTCCAGACTCTTACACTAAACTTCTGGCTAAAGTTAAAACACTTACCCAAAGGACTGGCCCCTTTAACCCTGACAGACTCTTTTAGGTCCACATGGAAAAACACGATTCTCAGAAACCTCAAACTATCAGGGTTACAGGAAGAAGAACTAGACCTTCTGGGATATACGAATGCTAGAGTAGCAGTAAGGCACAGAACAATGGATATAGATTACCAAAAACATCTAGCCTGTGCCAGATACCAGCCACTATTTAAATGCAGTACTAACGTACCCTTTGCTACACAAAATTTAACAAATCTAACAAACCCGAAACACAGGAAAGTGTTCACTCTGGCGCGAGTTAATGCTCTGCCAACAGCTGTGCTACTGGGCAGGTACACAAAAACACCCTATCATGAACGTATATGCCCCTGCGACGTAGGGGTGGTTGAATCTATAGAGCATGTGTTCTTTTACTGCCCTCTGTATGTGGATGCCCGCCTCTCCTTAATCTCGCCAATACTGTCCCGCTATCCTGGCAGATCTGAGGAATTCTACCTATACTGGCTGCTCGACGACAAACACAAGGAGACAACCAACCTGGTGGCCAAATATCTCATGGCCGTTCTAGCTACGAGGAACCAGCATATTAAATTGAACGCGGAAACACAATAGGCTAGATACTGTTGGTGTTAAACTGTAGAGTTGAACGGAGTTTTAACATTTATATTGTTTTATTTTCTGTACAATGTGACGTTGGTCCTTGACCGTAAATAAATATCTATCTATCTATCTACAAAAAATTACCAGTCAACAGAACCCTTCTCAAAGGCCATGTTTCTTATATTGTTTTGCTTTTGAAACTTTTGTCGAAGGAAGGAAAACATTACTATTAGAATATCTGTTGCATTTGTATTTTAATTTGAAAAACCAAAAAAGGGGAGTTTTTAGATTGGTACACTGAGTGACACATAATACATAGGATTTGAAAAAGAAAAATAATTTGGGATCACTAATATACACTATTACAAATTACTGAGATGCAGCAGGTGTTTGAGCACAGGACATTCTTTTTTCACAGCACAAACGTGCCAGATTTGAAAAAGAAAAGATTAAACATCCAAAGGTTTTGATAATAAGGGAGTACACAGAAGACCATAGAATTATATAATGTTAAGATACCTTAAGGGCTATCCAGCTCAACCCCATTCTGCCATGCAGGAAGTCACAATCAAACCATTCCCAACAGATGGCCATCCAGCTTCTGCTTAAAAACCTCCAGAGAAGTAAACTCCATCACACTCCGAGGCCGCCTCTGTCAAACAGTTCCTAGCAACAGAAAGTTCTTCCTAATGTTTAAGTGGAATTTCTCTTCTTGTAATTCGAATCCATTTGTGAGTGTACTAATCTTTAGAGCAGCATAAAACAAGTTTGTTCCCTCCTCAATATGATAGCCTTTCAAATGTTTAAACAGAGTTATCCTGCCACCTCTTAACCTGCCACCTCTTAACCTTCTCTCCTCCATACTCCCTAAGCTGCATCTAATAGGGCTTGGCTTCCAGGCTTATGACCCCTCGGTTCATCCTTCTCTGAACATACCAGTAGTATCCTTCTTGAATTGTGCTACCCAGAATGAAACACAGTATTTCAGGGCAGGTCTGACCAAAGCAGAATAGAATAATACTATTACTTCCCTTGATCAAGATATTGATGTACCCTGCTATTGATGTAGCTTGCTTATGGTCTACTAAAACTACTAAACCAAACTAAATATAGAGTGGGAAACATAACTGAATGAACAGTATAAACAGTTTTCTTTTTACTTGGGAAAAAAAACTACAAGTGAGCTCTAAGCTTCCTAACCAGCAGCAGACAGCCAAAGTCAACGAAATCTAGAGTGCTTTAATCAACTCTTCATGGCCCAGTTGCCAATGATTAAAATGCTTCAATCTCAACTGTTTTTCTCCATGTGAAGGGAAAATTTGCATGTTTTGTCTGATTGTTTGCACAATGATCTCCAATTGATCAAGTATTCTTATATATCAATAATTTCAGTATAACAATTGAAACATTTACTATTCGGTAACTTTGCCATTTAAGTAGGGTGGATTACAGTTCTCATAAACCCTGGCCAGTATCATTAACAGATAGGAGTACTAGTAGATGTAGTCTATTAGTATGGCCTGGGCTGCAATACTAATGGACTACCTCAAAATATGTAATTAACACTGGTGCTAGGCTTATGCCAGGCTTAATTAAGTGGTGATGACTTGCATGTATATTCAAATTATTTAACTAGGAAATAGAGTCTGTATCAGTTAAGTTTCAGTAAAATTCTGTATATATTGATTTTAAAAATAGTTAGTTATGAGTCCTACAAACAATTGTGCTTGTAGTATGTTACCAACACATTCTTCTTAGACTAGGAACCTATAAGTAGCCCCAACATCCCAAAATAATTCATTTACAATACATTTCTAACCTGCAACCTAATGATCAATGTAGTGGTCCATTATAATGTAATACAGTGCAAACTTTTAGAACAAAGAATTATTTTTAAAACACATGGTGATCATAAGAAGATGATACATGATGATTACATGGCCGTTATAGCAGAGAAATCAGTATACATATTAAAGATAAAAGCTACAATCCTGTATGCAATTGCAAATAAGCAACACTCAATTGAGAGGAATGTGCTTCCAAAGAGATACACATAAGAATTAGAATAGAACAGAGATCAGTTATGCAGATTCAGTAGTGCTGATCATTAAAAGGAAAAAAAGTGCAATTACTTTTTTTAAAAAGAAGAATTAGACCTATTTCTCTTATGATCCAAAATGCCAATAGCAATCCAGTATGATGCTTTAATTGGCTTTTCTCTTTGCAAGATATATCTGCCACCATGAACTTAGATAAATAATTTTTATATGCCTAATATCTGGTGAACATAGACACATAGGATAAATATACAGACATGTATGTACCTATTTCCTAGATCATCAAAGAAATAATATTTTAAATTTTAAAGAAAGAATATTTTAAAAGACTGTAGACTGGACAAAAAGCTGGTGGCGGCACAGCAAATCTCATTATGAGGCCAGCTGCACACCATGGTTAATAATTCAAGAAATAGCTGTGTGTATACCTGCATACTTCTTGTGTATATATGCTATGCATTTTTGTGTATCTCTGCACACAGAGAAAAAGCTGTCAGTGCTCGGAGCATCAGTATTGGCTGGGCTGCACTTTGCCCTCCACTATATTAAAATAATAGATCTCAAAATATGTAGTTAACACTGGTGTTACACTTATGTCACACTTAGTTAAGTGGTGATGACTTGCATCTACATTTAAATTATCTAACCAGGAAATAGGGTCTGTATCAGTTAAGTTTTGGTGATATTCGGTATATACTGATCCAAAAATAAGACATGATATATTCTATACTGAAAACCAACACCAAATGTTTATGATTCTATAAAATTCATAATGAAATTGGATGTAAGAATATACAGATTAAAGAGAAGCCTATTAAACAATCCTCTTACATTCTGAAATGAACTATTTAGCAGCATTTGGAAACTAACACATTCCCATCTGCCACAATTTGAATGAATCTCAATTTCTATACAACTGTCGCAAGAAAATGTGTCTGAGAATACTAATTTGGATTTCAATCAAATGTTTTCTTCAATATAATATGGCAAAACTGGTTTGCTATTGATCTTGAAATCATCCAGCACTGCCAACATTTACTTAGCAACATCAGAATGAGTCAGATGATGATAATCATGATAACCCCTTTAGTAGCAAAGTGTTAAAAACATTTTTCAGAAGCTGGTTTTTTTTTTTAAAAAAAACAACACTATAAAAGCCAGGGTTTTTTAAAAAAACGGTTTTAAAGACAAAAGACCGGTTACAACAGCACTGTTTTAAGTGTGCATGAGAAGCTCATTAGAAATTGAGCCAGCCTGAAATAAGTGTATTTCATATATTTATACAGATTTGATATAGTCCCCAAATATGATGACATGCTTTGCCCAAACCCTTCGTTTCCTCCCTTTTGATTAAGAAGACAGAAGGTGTACTCTTTAAAATATGAATTGCCTCTTTGGAATCACGAACAGGTATTTCATGGAGGTCCCCTATCCTAGTACGAGGTACTATCCAAGCCTAAATCCACTTAGCTTCCGAGATGAGATGGGATGTGGTGCCGTCAGGACATTTCAGCTCAATAACAGACATCATTCTTTTCAAAAAATAATTTGAACAGTAGGGGGAAAATGTCATGCAATCTATATGCAACCTGAAGATGTTTTAAAGCTCAAATATAAAACACACACACACACACACACACACACACACATTTTTAAAGGCGGGATGATATGAAAGCCAAAAGGAAAGCTGAACAAAATAACAATTATGAAGTGTAGGAGTTTCACAAATAGTTTGTAAGCATTCTCTGCACAGTAAAAAAAGAAATATTTAACAATAATTGCTGAATGTATTTTGTTGCTTCTGTTCAGCATTTACATACACGTAACACAGCAAAAGTTCATTGTAACTAGCTTCCATTAATTTCTATGTCTATTGCTCATTACTAAGCTTTGTGACAGTGCATTTCATGCTTCTACCATGTAATACAAAGCGTGTTCATTTAGAAGTAAATTCCATTGTATTTGATTTGATTTACTGTCTAATAAATATGTACATTTAGAATTGCGGTCTTTGAATCATACTTATACAAATATTTTCAGACTTATATGGACATTCACCAAGATTCAGAAGCACCTATGTGGCTAGCTCTACATATTTTTAATATGATAACAAAGGGTAAAGATGAGCTAGTTTTTGTCATCAAATTGCTTTCCTTACATATCTTATCACCACCCCGAGGACTCCTGGATTAAGAAAACCCCTACGACATCTATAATGATAATATAATTTATTTATATTCCGCTCTATCTCCCCGAGGGGACTGAATCCATAGGGTTGCCGTAAGTCAACAGGTAACTTACAAGGCACACAAACACACATATTGTATCTAGAATGACAACTGAAGCATTAAGAAGTACAGTTAAAATATGAGAAGTAAAGTTGGTTCTTCCAATTTCCTACCCACAGCGGATAAATTAATTTTTTCAAATCTCCACTGTAATGGTTTTAAGGCATTTCCCCTTCATGCTAAATTAACAATGGAGAGGGAAAAGAATTTGAATTCAGAAGTGAGTCATGTCACTGGGAAAGTGGGAATGAGCTTTTTCCCAGCCCCATTTCCCTATGAGGGATACTTCCCCAAAGTTGCTATTTGTTTTGCATGACAAGCAGCATACATATGGGGCAGGGCTATTTCAACCGAGAAATAGCAGGAAGCAGGTTAAAATCTCAAAATCCTCCTCCCTTCACACCATAGTCCTAATCTAGATCATTATTAACATTTTTTAAAAAAAATCATTGAAGTCAATTTTCAGATGTCCCACGTATTTTTCTTGAGTGTGAAAAATGGCACTATGATTATAAATAGGCATTTTATGTTGGCATCTTAATTTAATATTTTCTAGAATGTGCAGGCATGCTTTTTCAGAATACTTGTGAATCCAGCATTGGTCTTGAAGTTAGACTAAAAGTTGGACACAAGGCTTCCTCTGGTTAGGATCTTGCTTCTGTTATTTAGGCCTTTTGTAAATTCGTATCTAGCTTACTGGGAAGATTTGTTCTATGTGAGTAAAATGCCAGCGATTTAACAGTCTTAGAGATTCCTCTGCTTTCTAATGCAGATTGTGTGGCAGACTTTAAATGGAGAAGAAAGTCCTATTACACAGGGTGACTTTCACTCGATGTGGTCTTAAATGTCACCAGAAGGAATGCCCAACAGCACCAGTGCATGTTGTAGCCTATGAAGAATGTATTGCTTCTATAATAATAAGGAGCTAATGAATCCATTGCACAAACTCCATTTTTCTTGACTTTAGAATTAAGATCAGTGTGATAGTATCAGCTCTAAAATGCCCCCAGCATTCCAGCTCTGGCATTTACAGAGATATCTTGATCTCTGTGGTTCTCACTGTTGCTGAAGGTCTTAAGGGACAGTTTTGGTTCATATCACAGTAAACACAGGTTAGATTTGTAGGTGCAGGTAGACCTTTTCTATAGTTCTACTCACTGCCTGGAATTCTTTCCAAGTGATATGATATTTCTATGGCTTTCCTATTCTCATTATTTGCTGAGGAAATGGAGAACAAATACAAATCTCTTCTGTACACCTATGGTCTGGGTTTTATATATTTAAGCATATTTAATTGATTTGTTTTAAGATTGTAACTAATATTATTTTAATATTTGGCTCTAGTGTGTTTGCAATTGTATTTGAGTTGTGAGTCACTTTGGAACCCAGTTGTTGTTGCTGCTGATGTTATTAATGTTATTGCAAAAAAGAAAAACCCACATTGATTCTTTAATGTGGTGTTATTCCTTTTAACAAATAGTATAGTTTATAAATGCCACCAAAATATTGTTCAAGCATCAAGTTTACTCAATGCTTAGACAATAGATCTTTCACATATAAGGCAAATAAATAAATACATGAGAATCAGATTATTAAGTACAAAATAAAATACACCATTAAAATCCTTAAATCATTAAAATGCTACATATAAAAATGACGACATGCACTCTTAAAATGCTACATACTGCATGGATCAGAAAAATATTGTTTGAAATGATTCAATCTCCTAATTATGACAATGGTGCATAAAATATACAAGGCACTGCACTTGTTTATTTTAGGAACCAAGGTGTCCAAACTGCTTTAAAATCCATTATTCTTACATTAACAGAATTGAGGAACTGGTCACTTTCCCAATATTTTTGGACAGCAACACCCAACATGCATCACTATGAAACCTGAGCCTGACAGAAACTGAAGTCCAACAACATCCAAAAGGTCACAAAATAAAACAGGCATGTGCCACCTTCAGCCCTCCAGGTGTCTTGCACTTCAACTCCCACAATTCGTAACAGCCAGTAGGAATTGTGGGAATTGAAGTCCAAGATACCTGGAGGGCTGAAGTTTGTCCATGCCTGGTATAGAATCTAGAAAGTCCAGTTCTGAACCTGTGTTTATTAAATTAATTTCAAAAATAACATCTTTTGTTCAACTTTCCAAGGTAATAAATAAAACTCCTATAATTAATTAGCTGATTGAAACTCCTATCTAAATAAGTAAAACTGCGGAAATCAATGTTATTAAAACCATTGGGATTAAATGATAGTGTAGGTCTGTCTCAATAATGTGAGCTAAGTATCTTAAAAATCAAATAATCCTTAGAAACCTCTCATTCCTGATTAGTGAGGCAGCCCCCCACAACATCCTGAAAGCTGTTTACTCAAGAAGGGACCAAGCAGAAGGCTTTAATTTACAAACCGCTGGTATTATGATTTATAACTTGCATGATTAAACAGTGGATACTTCTAAGGGAAATGCTAATCTCCTACCCCAGTTGCAGCATGATACCAAGTGTTCATCTATTTGGATTGATCACATGTGCGATTACATCCAATTGCTTCATACTTATTAAATAAATCTTTTTCAAAGTGTTTGATTTTGAAAGAACATAAAAGCAGAATAGAATATAATATGCTCTCTCTTTCTATGAAGCGCTTTACCAGCACCAGACGAATCAAAGTAAAAGTGCCATGAAGTGCCACGTACTAACAGAAGTATTCCTACCTATCAGTTGTAGATCCCTTGAAGGTATCAGATCATGTCTGATCTTGGAATCCAAGGGTCAAGCCTGTTTAATACCTGATAGAGAGACCCCCTCGGGGAATACCACTTGCTGTGGTCTATAATTTCAGAGGAATAGTAAACCTTAACTATTCCTTGCCTAAGGAAATTCCATGAAATTAATGGGGACTTGAATAGAGTGTGTGACATGAACCCTGTGAGTTTCATATCTGCATGTACTGATAGATAGATAGTAGGCATGAGAAAAATGAAACGGAAATTAAAAGGATTCGTAAGAGATTCGTATGTAATGGGACTTTTGAGGTTTTACGTATCGCTGCCGCGAACCAGGAAGTAGACTTCCTTTTACGGTCCTTGAGGCCAACAATTTGCGTTATGATCGTTAGAAATTCTTAAGTATTAATTAATTAATTATTGTACTACTCACTTCTCCCTGTCTTCTCCCCCTCATTTCCTTCCCGCCTTCATTCAGCTTCTTCTTTTCCCGCATTTCTATGGGGAACTGGAAGTGACGCTGCTGCTAGGTAGGCAATGCATTCTGGAAAGTGTAGTCCTCCAGGCTTCCCCCCCTTCTCTTCCCGTTGCTCTGCCATGCCCCATCGCAGGGGCCAGCTTCAGCCCTCCAGGTACGTGTTTTGGACTTCAACTCCCACCATTCCTCACAGCCTCAGGCCTCTTCCTTTTCCTCTCAGCCTGGGCAAACTTGGGCCCTCGCTCCCTCAGGATCAGGACTAGAGAGAGGCGAGGGGTGAGCGAGGGCCTCCTCCTCCTCTCTCGCCAATGGCAGGCTGGTGAGAGAGGAGGAGAAAGGCCCCTGCACGCCTCTCTGCCTCTCCAGCCCCGATCCATGCATCGGGGCTAGAGAGAGGCAGAGAGAGGCGCGGGCCTTTCTCCTCCTCTCTCGCCGGCTTGTCATTGGCGAGAGAGAGGAGAGAAAGGCCCTCACGCGCCTCTCTGCCTCTCCAGCCCCGATCCATGCATCGGGCTAGAGAGAGGCAGAGAGAGGGGGGCCTTCTCCTCCTCTCTCGCCGGCCTGTCATTGGCGAGATAGCCTGATCCCGAGCCCGATCCATGCATCGGGGCTAGAGAGAGCAGAGAGGCGGGGGCCTTTCTCCTCCTCTCTCGCCGGCCTGTCATTGGCGAGAGGAGGAGAAAGGCCCCAGCACCTCTTTGCTTCTCCAGCCCCGATCCATGCATCGGGGCTAGAGAGAGGCAGAGAGAGGGGGGGCCTTTCTCCTCCTCTCTCGCCGGCTTGTCATTGGCGAGAGAGGAGGAGAAAGGCCCCCACGCGCTCTCTGCCTCTCTCCAGCCCCGATCCATGCATCGGGGCTAGAGAGGCAGAGAGGCGCGGCCTTTCTCCTCCTCCTCTCCGGCCTGTCATTGGCGAGAGAGGAGGAGAAAGGCCCAGCGCACCTCTTTGCTTCTCTCCAGCCCCGATCCATGCATCGGGGCTAGAGAGAGAGAGAGAGCGCGGGGGCCTTTCTCCTCCTCTCTCGCCGGCCTGTCATTGGCGAGAGAGGAGGAGAAAGGCCCTCGCCTCTCTGCCTCTCTCAGCCCGATCCATGCATCGGGGCTAGAGAGGCAGAGAGGCGCGGGGCCTTTCTCCTCCTCTCGCCGGCCTGTCATTGGCGAGAGAGGAGGAGAAAGGCGCCTCTCTGCCTCTCTCTACCCTCGATCCATGCATCGGGGCTAGAGAGAGAGAGGCGAGGGGTGAGCGAGGGCCTCCTCCTCCTCTCTCGCCAATGACAGGCAGGCGAGAGAGGAGAAAGGCCCCCCTCCTCTCTGCCTCTCTCTAGCCTTGATGCATGCATCGGGGCTAGAGAGGCGAGGGGTGAGCGAGGGCCGGAGAGCGAGGGAGAAGAGGGCGAGGAGGAGGCAATCAGCTGATTGCCTCCTCCTTCGCCTCCTCTTTCCCCGCCCGCCCGGATCCCAGTTTGGCCCGATTCTGTCATTGGTGGAGTTCAGAATGCTCTTTGATTGTAGGTGAACTATAAATCCCAGCAACTACAACTCCCAAATGTCAAGGTCTATTTTCCCCAAACTCTATCTGTGTTCACATTTGGGCATATTGAGTATTCATGCCAAGTTTGGTCCTGATCCAGGATTGTTTGGGTTCAGAGTTATCTCCCTAAATCACTGTCAATTCCTCCCAAACCCCTCCAGTATTTTCTGTGGGTCATGGGGGTTCTGTGTGCCAAGTTTGGTCCAGGTCTGTCATTCATGGGGTCTCCGCTGTGGAAGTCAGAGCTGAATTCGTCGAAGGTACTGCAAATCCCATCATCCGTTGTCCATCCTCCCCTAAACGTATTGTTTTTGTGATTAATCCCTATGCTTTAACTTTTGTCAATTTGTAACAATGAAAATACATCCTGCATATTAGATATTTGCATTAATAATAATAATAATAATAATACTTTAATATTTGTGAGTCGCCCTCCACCGGCGGTGCTCCGGCGACTTACAACAGTTAAAACCCTAGGGTGAACAATGTACAACAGTTTAAAAACATGGAATATGAACAGGAGGGGTGGCTCAGGTAGTCCAGGGTACCGAGCCAGTCCCGAACGCTAGGCATTAGAATTCATAAGAGTAACAAAATTATGAAGTAGCAACGAAAATATGGATGGGGGTCACCACAACATGAAGAACCACTGCATTAATACATCTCTCTCTCGGCATTACTTCACGAACGAAGATTCAGGAAGGACTCATCCCACGCTTTTTACAAGCGCTGATGACTAAAGAGGCCAATCTGAGATAGGCAAGTTCGGTTGCAGAGCACAGCAGAAAGTCTATATATTATACATATATCTTTCTGTTTAATTGCTGTTAGGGAAATAAAACGTGAACAAAGGAAGGAAGGAGACAAAGGAAGAAGTAGAGAAGGGGGGAGGGAAGGAAGAAAAGAGAAAAGAAGGGATGGGGAACCAAAGAGCAAAGGAAGGAATGAAAGAAGAGGGTAGAGAAGGAAGAAAGGAGGGAAAGGGGAAATAATAAGGGGGGGAGAATCGTACTTCACTTTCACAATTGTCCTGAGAGCAAGTAGCTACTACCTCTTATATTTATGTTATACATGTACAGCTCCACTTAATTGCACTGCAGAGGTGAAGGGGATGTTCCCCCTTGATTTTTAACTGTTTCCCTGCTTTTCAGACTTTAGAACCAATTTAGAATTTCGTTAATACTTACGTTACATTTTAGAACTTTTTGCAAATTTTTTTGTAAGTCTTTGATATACTAATCAAAAATAAATCCCCCCCCCATTTGATTTTAGAATCCCGATTTTAGGATTCTAAACCATGCCTAATAGATAGATAGATAGATAGATAGACAGACAGACAGACAGACAGACAGACAGACAGACAGACATTTTCTCACTGGCACATAGGTTATTTCCATGGGCAATCTTTCTCAATAGTTAAAGGAAATGTTTTTTCCACTCTCATTGTACCATAATCCCATACAGAATACACTATCAACTAACCAGAGTTTTGTCTTTTCTTACCGCTGCCCAATTAATTATCTTTTTGCTTTGATGTAGCTTTATTTTGTTTCTAATTTGATATTTTAACAAACAGAGCATTGTGTATTTTGAAAGTTTAAACGCCACTGCTGGTGTGCAACCTGCTTTTTTTCTTGTTAGGCAGCTAGACGTCACAACTGCAAAAACTTCTATAAATCTACTGTGAACTTTTTCAACACAATATTTTAGAGTGTTAGAATATTTTCCTAGGCTCAGAAAGGATGGCTGAGATCTTGCATGGGATATGTAACCAAGCACAGTGTCTTAGCTATGCGTTGTCTCCTGATCTCACTCCCTGAAACTCACTAGAGTCAGGCTGTCATACTGAACGGAGGTGAGCAAGGCTTGCTAGCGGGAAGGAGATTAACACAGTACCCCACTTCTTAGTGCCATAATTAAGATGATGATGACTGTTATTATTATTGTGCTTTAGAATAATAGTTCTCAAATAATTTGAAGTTACTTGTTTTCTTGTCACTATTATAAGCACCAGATTGATGTATATTTGTTGTTGTATGCCTTCAATTCTTATGAGGCCCGTATCAGGGTTTTTTCCAAGGCTGAGAGTGTGAATTGCCAAAGACCATGCAGTGAGTTTCCAGAAGTGAGTGGGGATTCAAAGCTTGATTGCTAGAGTTGCAGTTAAATCTCTATGCTATGCTGGCTTCCAAAATGATGTGTACATAGATGGAACTATGTAAAGAATATATATAATAATATCATAATAATAAATTATAAATATATCATCATTATTATAACCATTATACTATAAGTAGATAGGTGTTGTTGTTGTCGTTATAAACTTTTATTTGTATGCCGTTCTATCTCCCCGAGAGGACTCAGGGCAGCATGGTAAAACATTACAATTAGCAACATATAATCATACAAAAAGTCATTATAAAAAGTATAAACATAGTACGGTACTATATAAAGATCGTACATATTTAAAACTAAAAAATTACAGTAGGAAATGTGTACATATCCTTCTGTAATTTCGCTATGCTATAATATTCATATTAGATATATAGTATAATAGTTGGGTTGCTGTATGGCCATGTTCCAGAAGCATTCTCTCCTGACGTTTCACCCACATCTATGGCAGGCATCCTCAGAAGTTGTCGACAACACAATATAATAGTTGTTGCTTTCAGGTGATTTCTGACTTACAGTGACCCTAATGAGAATCTATCACAAGTATGGGCAAACTTTGGCCCTCCAGGTATTCTGGACTTCAACTCCCATGATTCCCAACAGCTATTGACTGTTAGGAATTGTAGGAGTTATTCTACATAACACCATCTATGAGCACAACATTTTAGAAATAACAGGTCAGTGCACTGAAGGAGACAATCACTTCTTAGTCTTTTATTTAACATACCACCTGGCTGACTTTTCATGTTAATTTTCACAATCAAATCATTGAGCTTGACTAGCATTTGACACTACACTTTTATCAATACAACTTTAGCATATAACATTGTTTCAAGTAAAATTTGATGTAAGCTTTATTCCTGTGTTTCTCACTGCCACCAAATAAAACAACCCATTCTTGCTGCCAAGATTTTAAAATATTACCTGGCTCATGTTTGGATCAAGTTAAGGTACTATCTGAAGCAGACTTGCCAAGAAAACACTGTAACAGGTTGCCTATCACTCAGAAATTACTGGAAAGCAAAACAAACAAACAAACAAAAAACAAGTCAGAACTGGATTTTAATCTTTTTCTGGTTAGAAGGGGTTCTGAGGATAACCACACCGATATCAAAAGTGTGATCCTTTCATTGGCCAGATGTTATCCACCCTGCTGAGTCTTAAGGAAGTAAACAAATCACCAAATTGAAAGATAAAGGCCCCAAATCTGTTTCATGGGATTGGCATTATCAATCTGAAAATGAACAGAAACTCCATTCTATTCAATCATTATTCTTCAGTTTATTAAATACATGGTTTGTTAAATCTACAACCTTATGGTCTTAACAACAGTAAACATATTACCTATCGACTCCTTTACTTTGCAAATATATTGTTGCTCATGAACTTTTAATGAACAGCTCAGATCCTTGCATAATTCCTCTTTTCTCTCCAAACCCTCCACTAATACTACCCAGTACACTGGGCAGGCTGAGGGATATCAGAGAAAGGAGAGAGAAAGCAACAAGAAGCTATGGATTCTCTTCTGCCAGGGCAACACAGGTTATTAGCACATAATTATATTATAATGATGGCCACATAATTATAACCTAGAGCCAGGGATAACCTAGAGCCAGGGTGGTATAGCTGTTGGAGCATTGGACTGCAACTTTAAAAACTAAAATTTGTACCCTCACTTAGCCATGGAAACCCACTATGTAACTTTGGGTAAATCATATTCTTGCAGTCTCAAAGGAAGGCAAGAAATCCTCTCTGAATATATATTGCCAAGAAAACCCCGCAATAAATTCATCTTGGTGTCACCTTGAGTCAGAAATGACGAAGATCCACAAAAGCAAAGAATATCTTGCCATTTCTTAAATCACTCAACATCTGCCTTATGTTACTGCATAGCATCAAGAAGGCAAAAGCCAGGCAAGTGAAACATTGTTGGCTCAATAATAATAATAATAATAATAATAATAATAATTTTCTTGCCTACCTCTCTCTACGGCTGGAGATGAGATACATCATTAAAACAAGAAATCAAATACTATTAAAAGACATACAGCAAAATACACAGAGTTAAAATACAAATTAAAATCCATTGATAATAATGACTCAACCCACTAAGTCAGATGTGGGAATCACAGGCTTGTCAGGGGCCACCCTAAAGGCACCAGATGCATCTGATCTTGGAAAACAAGCAAGGTCAGTCCTGGTTAGCATTTGGATAGGAGATGAATACTAGGTGCTGTAGGCTACATTTTGGAGAAAGGAACTGGCAAAACCACTCTGAGTATTCCTTGCCTAAGAAATCCCTTTGAAATTCAGGAGTTGCCATAAGCTGGCAGGCATCTTAAAGGCACACATACCCATATATCCCCCAAACTCAGTGCATAGCAGTGATTATGGTACAGTCAATATGCTTGCTCCAGGAGGAAAGCAAGCACCTGCCTATCACAAGACTGCCCGCTCTCATTCTATTCATTGAGATACAATGAGCACAAAAAGAGGACAATTTTGCAATGACTGAATATATTATTTACTAAGAAAAAGAAACACTGGGAAGAAAGTGGGACTTTGTTTTAGACTCTAGTTTATTTCTTTAAGTACACACAGAGCAATTTTATTAACTGGTTTTCTATAATTTTTGTACGATTTCTTATCTCTATTAAGCACATGCCCAATTCACTCTTCTGGGGAGGAGCAATAATGGGCCTTAAGGAAAAGGCAGTGTTGGCTCTGCTAGAGGACTTGAGGACTTTGTCTGCATAGTTCAAAGTTAACCACGCTTTCCAAAAACTATTTGAGCAAACCTTCTCTGGAATTTCTGAAATATTCCTGTTTTGTGCTCAAAATTATATATACTGACATCTCTATCTATCTATCTATCTATCTATCTATCTCCAGGCTGTATGTATAAAGCATATGTGAAACATAAAAAGCATTTTGCATGTGGACTTTGGGTCTCATCTCCGAGAAATCTCCTTAGGCACAAACAGGGAGATACAGGCATTCCAAAATTGACAAGTAATCAAAATCCACATTTTTGCTCCTAGTCCTTTTGGATATGGTCAGTGTAGGAGTTACAAGGCCCCTTCCTTACTTGGGCTAGTAGGCCTACACTGCTTGATCTGTGGCACTCTCCCATAGAAAATCAGCTCCCAAATTGTTTGGGAACTGGATGCTTTCAAATAGAGAATTGTAGGCTACCACATAAGCAAAATCGATCCTTAAAAATACTTCAACAGGAAGATGCCCCCGCCCCAACCCAAGGGGCCTGTGCTTAAGCAGACCTCAGCTCAATGGGATAGAATAGTGCAATGGGTTAAACCCTTGTGCTGGCAGGACTGAATACTAACAGGTCGGAGGTTCGAATCCAGGGAGAGTACGGATGAGCTCCCTCTGTCAGCTCCAGCTCCCCATGCGGGGACATGAGAGAGAAGCCTCCCACAAGGATGGGAAAACATCAAACATCCGGGCGCCCCCTGAGCAACGTCCTTGCAGATGGTTAGTTCTCTCACAACAGAAGTGACTTGCAGTTTTTCAAGTCGCTCCTGAAACCTGGCACTGAGGCCGTAGGGGTTACACAGTCTGTGCCATGGATGGATGTTCAAAATGTATGCTCCTCTTGCTGAAGTCGGGTTTCAAGCAGGCAGGCACGCGTAAGAAATGGTATACAGTCTAATACAGTGTAAACCAGGCCTGGTCCAACTTGGGCCCTCCCTCCAGGTGTTTAGGACTTCAACTCCCACCATTCCTAACAGCCCCAGGACCCTTCTTTCCCCCTCAGCCGCTTAAGCGGCTGAGGGGGGAAAGGAAGGGGCCTGAGGCTGTTAGGAATGGTGGGAGTTGAAGTCCAAGACACTTGGAGGGCCCAAGTTGGACCAGGCCTGCTCGGGCTGGTCTTGGCTTGTCTCGCCGCCTCTGCCGGGTGAGAGGAAGGGCGGAGAGAGACCCCGGTGCCACTTCAAAGGGCGGGCGGCGGGCCTCCGTCTTCAAAGCGGCTCCGAGCGGCGAAGGAACCGTCCTATCTGCATGAGAAAGGGCCCCGGCGCCCCTGGGCTGAGAGGAAGGGCTTGAGGGGAGGCACTCTTCGGGCGGCCCTTTCCTTCGCCTTTGAACCGCAGAGGGGGGGGGGGTGTCCTTCTGCCTTCCCCTCTTGTAGAGGAGCCCTCTTCCCGGGTCAAGAGTTCAGGGCGACCCCGGGCCAAAGGCGACTGACTCCTCCGCCCTCGGCGCTTCCCACCAGGGCCAAGGCGAAGACACGGAGGAGAAAGCGGCCAGGAGAAGAGAGGCTTGGCGGCAGCGCCTGCAAACCCGCCTGTCTCTCAATCCACTCGGCCCGCGAGCGCGGCGTCGAGCCAGCCTCGGACTAGGGACGCACCTCCACAGTTTGACGCCGCTTGAACTGCCGTGGCTCAAGAAGCGACTTAAGACGGGCTTCTGTCGTGTCCAAAGAGACCCTTTTCGTGTCAGAAGCGACTTCTCTCACACAGAGTCGCTTCTGGTGTGAGAGAATGGGCCGTCTACAAGGACGTTGCCCAGGGGACGCCCGGATGTGTTACCATCCTGTGGGAGGCTTCCCATGTCAGCTGAGGCTGGCAGACGGGAGCTCACCCCGCTCCCCAGATTCAAACTGCCGACCTTTAGGTCAGCAATCCTGCCGGCACAAGGGTTTAACCCAGTGGTTCCCAAACTTTTTTGGCCCACCACCCCCTTTCCAGAAAAAAAATTACTCAGCGCCCCCCTAGAAGTTAATTATTTTTTTTTAAAAAAGTAGCAATTAAACAGAAAGATATATGTATTAATGTTTCTACCTTTTTCGTAAATTATAGTAAAGAAAGGTGTCAATTACATACATTGAATTCCAGAAATAATCACAAAAGCAATATGTTTGGGGGAGTATGAGCAACGGATGATGGGATTTGCAGTACCTTCAGCCAATTCAGATCTGTCTTCCACAGACCACTAAGATCCCCATGAATGACAGATCTGAATCAAACGGCAACGCCTGCCCAGGGATCGCGCACTTGCGACTGTGTCCCTGTGAGTTGGAATCCCCGGGCAGGCGTTGCCATGGAAACTGCAGCGCGTTCCTCCTTCCTCTCGTCAACCCCGCCCATGGAGCAGTCCTGTGTATCGGCCTCTTTCTTCCAACGGGGACGTCCTCGAAAGTGTGTGACCCTGCAAGTGGCAAGCCTGGCGCATGCCACTGCCCCCTTAAAAAGGTTCAGTGCCCCCCAAATTCTCCTGAGCCTCCCAGCGCCCCCTTGGATCGCCCCACCACCCACCAAGGGGTGGTACCACCCACTTTGGGAACCACTGGTTTAACCCATTGCACCACCAGGGGCAATCACAACCCCGTGATTCCCCAACATTGAGCCATGGCAGTTAACGCTGATCTAAAACAATGTTGTTTCTGCAACATAGATGCCGCTTAGGGTCCTGGAGAAGGAGTTCAAAGCCACCCTCAGCCTTGGCAGACCTTTGGGGGTGACCTTGGGCCAGTCACACTCTCAGCCTCGGGGGAAGTCAAAGGCAAGCCTCCCTGAACAAATCTGGCCCAGGAAAGCAGATTGTAGCGACACTATGGCCAGAGAAGGCTCGAAGGTACACCACAATAATTTTCTACTCCCAGCATAATCCACTTAATTGATGTCCAAACCCTTTCCTCATCAGCCTATCTCAGGACTGTTGACATTTTGAAATATCAAATGGCCCTGAAAAAGAAATTAAGAGAAATATTTTTGAGCGGAGATCCTGCTGGGAAATTCACTTTGGGTCTCATCCACGAAGAAAAGGAGGACATGTTTTTCTATACTGATCTGAAATCCATGGAGCACCCAACCCTGGAAGGAGAACAAGACACCTACCAGTTACGATTAGGGCCCCTTCCATACAGCTGTACAAAATTCCACATTATCTGCTTAGAACTGGGCTATATGGCAGTGTGGACTCAGTTAACCCCCGTTCAAAGCAGATACTGTGGTATTTGCTTCCTTGATATTCTGGGTTATATGGTTGTGTGGAAGGGCCTTGTGTTAAACAAGGCTTTCTCCCAAGAGACAGGGCAAAATATTGCAGCCATCATCCCATATTTATATATACTTTATGCCTGGTAAAATGAAATGTTGCGGGTGGAAAATGGGGTGGTGTGCTCTCTGTATAATGCTCCAGTGACCAATCTGGCTGTCGCCTGTTGGACTAGTTGAAGTTTCCAAACAGTCTTCAAAGGCAGCCCCATGTAGAGTGTGTTGCAGTAATCTATGCGAGATGGGGGAGTGTGACCTCGTTCAACACAGGCTGTAACCCTATGCCTTGTTCGGCCTTTAGACTGACCAGGAAGATCTCTGTCTTGTCAGGATACAATTTCAATTTGTTAGCCCTCATCCAGTCCGATACAGCTGCCAAGCACCAGTTCAAGGTCTGAATAGCCTCCTTACTAATGGGTGGGAAGGAGCGACAGATTTGGAAATCATCTGCGTACCTTAGTCCGAAACGCCAGATGATCTCCCCCAGAAGCTTCATGTAGATGTCAAACAACATCAGGGACAGTACTGAACCCTGAGGGACTCCACAAAACAATGGTTGTGGGGTTGAACAGGTGTCACCCAATAATACCTTCTGGGACTGTCCCTCCAGGAAGGACCAGAGCCACTGCAAAGCAGTACCTCCAAGTCCCATCTCTGCAAGGCATCACAGAAGGATACCATGGTCAACAGTATCGAAGGCCACTGAGAGGTCCAGCAGAACTAACAGGGACATACTCCTCCTGTCTAGCTCCCCGCAACCAAGACTGTTTCAGTTCCATGTCCCAGCCTAAAGCCAGACTGTGCCGGATCCAGATAATCCATGTCTACCAGGAACCCCTGGATTTTCGACGCCACCACATGTTCCATGACTTTGCCCAAATAGGGGAGATTGGATACTGGCCAATAGTTAACTAATTGAGTGGGATCCAGTGATGGTTTATTCAACAGTGGTTTTATAACAGCCTGTTTTAGGCTGGCTGGAATCTTTCCCTCTTGTAATGAGCCATTAACCACCTTAACCCACTCTGCCAAACCCCCTTTGGCTTCTTTTATCAGCCAGGATGGACAGGGGTCTAGGATGCATGTGATTGGCCTCACCTCTCCAAGGATCCTGTCCACGTCCTTGAGCTGAACTAATTGAAATGAATCCATTAAAACTGGACAAGTAGGTGCTCGTGTTGCATCCTCAGAGACTGCTGTTAACATGGTGTCGAAGTCAGAACGGATCAGAGCGACTTTGTTTGCAAAGAACTGAGCAAAAGCTTCACAGTGTGCTGCCGAGATGTCAGGGATCTCGCTCTGAGTTGGATTTAACAGGCCCCTGACAACTTGGAACAGTTCAGCCGGATGGTTCTTTGCGGACGCAAGAATAAAAGCCGCAAGAAAAGATTTCTGTGCGGCTTTTATTGCCACGCCATAGACCCTAAAAAGGTGTCTAGATGTCCTTGGGCTGATCTGCTACGCTTCCACCGCCACACGCACTCTAGCCTCCTCTTCTTTTGCTTCATCGCTGCCAGCTCCTCAGTGAACCAAGGAGCTGGTTTAGCTCGGTTACTCGATATAACCCAGAATATCAAGACAGAAAATCCCACAATATTTGTTTTGAATTGGGTTAACTGAGTCTACACTGCCACCTATTACAGTTCAAAGTAGATAATATGGGATTTTATTCAGCTGTGTAGAAGAGGCCTCGGAAAATAACAAAGCAGTGCCCTATATCAGAAACGTATTCTCTCACACTTCTACTTTAATTATCACAATGTAACTAACACTCACACTTAGTAATGTGGATTACAGAATTCCCACTTCACCTATAAGCATAATTTGAAAGGCGATTGTAAATACCATGAGATAATTAAAGAGTGTCAGAGGATAACCGATGTACTTTTTATACACAGATGCCTGTATCCATAGAAATGAATGCACACGCTTCGTAGCACTATATACATAATTTCTTTTTCCACCTCCAAGCATACTGTATATTGGATTCATTGATTACCTTATTGTATCTCATACACAGGTGTACGTATACTTCAAATGTCTAAATTTTCCATATGATAATGCCCAAACTTTTTGTTATGCCTCCTTGTATACAAAAATATCACACCGTATGTACTCCTGAGAACTTACAATGAAGCAGTCCAAGGGGTTAGTGCTTTAACCATTTATCACTGAATGAGTAAGGAAAAGGTGATAATGAAAATCAGGGCTGATATAACCTTCAGATTGGGATAGGATCTGAAGGTGCATGATGCAACAAGCATGCTGAAGGATGGATATAGTAAGCATATGGGCTAAAGGTTACCTATGAAGTCTATGTACACTGCATTAAATTCAGTTTGAGAAAGTAGGATATAAGTATAATACATACTTATTGCACCCTATCCTCCCATCACAGCAAAAGCTAGCATGGTGTAGTGCAGGCATGGCAAACTTGGGCCCTCCAGGTGTTTTGGACTTCAACTCTCACAATTCCTAACACCCACAGGCCCTTTCCTTTTCCTCCTAAGCTGCTCAAGCAGAAAAGAAAGGAAAGAAAGGGATATGGGGCTGTTAGGAATTGTGGGAATTGATGACCAAAACACCTGGCGGGCCGAAGTTTGCCCATGCCTTGTGTAGTGCGTGGGAGAACTGGAATACCATTCTGAAGACCAGAGTTCAGATCCCCACTCAGTCATGGAAACCCACTGGGCTAGCTTGGGCAAGTCACACTCTCTCAGCCTCAGAGGGAAGCAAAGGAACGCTTTGAGGAAATCTTGCCCCCAAAAGCCCCACAATAGATTTGCCTTAGGATCTCTATAAATTGAAAAGGACTTGAAGGCATATGACAACACTTCACATCACATTCCACCCAACTCCTTTTCATATGCGAATACATAACATCCTTGCTCCTTCACAGGATACCGCCAGTTCATGATTATTCAGCAAAGCCAGTGTAGTGAGCTTTCCTCTTACTTAATCAAAGTTCCAAGTACTACATAACATTTTCACTTGATTTTGCCCATCTGCCTCAATTCAGTAGAAAAACTTGGTATGTCATTTCCCCAAACTACTATTAGAAAAGAACAAAAAAGGTTCTGCAACTTGAGTCCATAATCAATTGAGACACAGCAGCCTCACAACATTTAGTAAATAAATGAACTAAATGAGTTTTCTAAAAGAGCATTTCAATCATATATCTCAGGGCCCTTCCACATAGCCCTATATCCCAGAATATCAAGGCAGAAAATCCCACATTACCTGCTTTGAACTGTGGGATTTTCTGCCTTGATACCCTGGGATCAGGGCCGTAGCCAGGCTTTTGATTCAGGGAGGGCTGAGTTTGATTCAGGAGGGGCTGAGTCTGAATAAGAGAGGGACTACCCTACCAAACCTTTTGTATTGTTATCCCAATAACCCCATAAATGTGGGATATAATGAGCATGGTGATCAGATCATGATATGAATAAACATAACAGTTTAAATAATGTACCAGTAAGGCCTTCTCATGTACCACCCTGAGAATTGGGGGGGGGGGGCTGAAGCCCCCTAAACCCCCCCCCCATGCCTGCCTGGGATATAGGGCAGTGTGGAAGGGCCCTCAGAAGTTTGGCTAAATTTCTAGCCATGGAGTAAGAAGAAATTGAATTATTAAGATATGCCATTCTCCCCTCTTAGCATATTTCCTTTTCTAAATATGCACATCTTTTGAAAGTGTGAGCAGAGAACAGAACCACTTCACATCTAGTAAAACTCAAAAATACATATTTTGTGAAACAAATACTTTTACGAGAGCAAATACCTGTTGGTTTCTAATATTGTCCCTGTAAAGCTGCTAATGTGATACAGCAGTTTGGGCATGAACTATGAGCCTGGAGGCCAGGGTCCCAATCCTGCCAGACTATGGAAAGCTATTAGGTGACCTTATGGAATTACACACTCTCAACTTCAGAGGAAGGTGATGGCAAACCTCCACAGGGAAAAAAATGTTGTAAAGAGAACAATGAGATAGTTTTACCATAGGGTCAATCAAAACCATTTTAAAGAACACAACAACAAGGCTGAACTCTGAAACAAATGTATGACCCTGAATGAAACTGCATACTAAAATCAAGAAGTGTGAAATGCCCCACAAACTAGGGGACATAATATGGTGTTCATTTTGGAACACTAAGTTCAACAAACTTTGCAATCAGTTCAATTTCATTTTCTTTTTTCTATGTCACTGAATGATGACGATATTTACCTGCACAGAAGATTTTAACAATGTAGATCTTATAAGTGCAGTTGGCTGCAGTTTTACTAGACAAGAGAAAAATTAACTTGTGACTCAGTGCCAGAATCTGGGTGAAGTGTTTGACAGTGATACTGAAAACAACTGAAATAACAGATAATTCTTAGAGAGTTCTAATCATACCTCCCAGTGTAGATGAGAAAGAAAGGGAAACATACATACAAACAGCCAAAATCCATAAATCATGCCCAATTGTTGTAACGTATTGTTGTCACTGCCACCTTATCCCCTTAACATCCTTCTTTGAATGCAGTTCTGTGTTGAAATGAATGTAGCTTTAACTGAGTAATGTACTTTCTGTAAATCTGACTACAACTTAAGCACAAGCTGCCTAATTCAAGGTAAATTAAAGGTAAATGCATTTATAGTCACTACTACCAATGTGATTGACACATGAGAGTTATCCACATTTTAGATACAGTGACCTCATTGAGTCTAAAACTGTGCCTTTCTCATAAACTGTGACCCGTGGCCCTCAGGCTATTCCCAGTCAGTTTACAAGTGGCACTAAAGTTAGAAAAATTACTCTCCAGTTCTTCCACATGAGCCAAACACATGCAGTACTTTCGATATTGAGATGCTTATGAGTGACAACTGTGTACCAAGTCAGGTCCATCTAAGGTCTTTCTACACTGCCATATAATTCAGATTATCAAATCAGATAATCATATTATCTTCTTTGGACTGGATTATATGAGTCTACACCAGGCATGGGCAAACTTCGCCCCTCCAGGTGTTTTGGACTTCATCTCACACAATTCCTAACAGCCTACTGGCTGTTAGGAATTGTGGGAATTGAAGTCCAAAACACCTGGAGGGATGGCTGAAGTTTGCCCATGCCTGGTCTACACTGCCATATAAAAACAGATAATCTGGATTTCATATGACAGTGTAGAAGGGGACGAAGTTCATCTTTGCCCTTGAGTTCGGCTTTTAAGAGATGGAGTACTTCTTTCTCCATCTAATATTATCTGCTCTGATAGAGCCTGCAGGTCCAACCATATCTCGAAATATGGACATAGCAACCCATTTCTCAAGATGTCCTATTCCCTGCTGTTTATTCTTGCAGCAGCTGAAAATGTCTGGGGTTACACGTGCATCTTTCTGCATGTGTCCTACCTCTAAAATTTGAAATAATAATAAAACAGTGTTTTTCAACCTCGGAGTCGGGACCCCTGGGGAGGTCACAAGGGGGTATCAGAGGGGTCGCCAAAGACCATCAGAAAACACAGTCTTTTCTGTTGGTCATGGGGGTTCTGTGTGGGAAGTTTGGCCCAATTCTATTGATGGTGTGATTCAGAATGCTCTTGTAGGTGAACTATAAATCCCAGCAACTACAACTTCCAAATGTCAAGGACTATTTTCCCCAGACTCCACTAGTGTTCACATTGGGGCATATTGAGTATTCATGCTAAATTTGGTCCAGATCCATCATTGTTTGAGTCCACAGTGCTCTCTGGATGTAGGTAAACTACAACTCTTAAAACTCAAGGTCACTGCCCCCAAACCCTTGGTTGATCATGGGAGTTCTGTGTTCCAAGTTTGGTTCGATTCCTTCGTTGGTGGAGTTCAGCATGCTCTTTGATTGTAGATGAACGATTAACTCCCAGCAACTACAACTCCCAAATGACAAAATCCATTCTCCAACAAACTCCACCAGTATTCAAATTTGGAGGTAAGAGATACTTGTGCCAAATTTGGTCCAGTGAATGAAAATACATCCTGCTTCTCAGATATTTACATTAGGATTTGTAACAGTAGCCAAATTACAGTTCAGAAGTAGCAGTGAAAATAATGTTATGGTTGGGGGTCACCACAACATGAGGAATGGTATTAAGGGGTGGCGGCACCAGGAAGGTTGAGATACACTGCTCTAAAGTATGGTCCCTGACAGAGTGGGTCAGGAGCATGCAAGTTGGAAAAGGACAGGTAGCTTATATGACTGCTCTGGGAAAGATTCTCCTTGTGAGTAGGAGCTGTCAAGCTGGACGGGCCCTGGATCCCTTAAGGAGCCAAACTCTGACAACACTGAAGTCAAGAAGCGGAAGGTACTGAGAAGCAAAGCCCTCTCCTGAGCAGGAGTGGGGAGGGAGGCCGGGCCCCTTACCGCTGTGTCCGGCGGTGCTTCCGGCGGCGGTCCCGCTGCGCCGCATCCACTCGAAGGGGGTCCGCCTCTGGGCGCCGGGCGAGAGCTGGGGTGCCCCCGGGGCGCCCATGTGGGGCGGGGGCGGCAGGAGGCCCGTGGGCTGCATGCTGCTGAAGTCGGCGGGGCCATAGCCCAGCTGGCCGGCGGCGTTGCCCGAGGGGCCCGTCGGCGGGCCGTAGGGGTGCCAGTCCTCCTTGGGGGGGCGGCGGGGGCGGCGTGTAGGGCGAGGACCAGGCGCCCCCCGAGGGCTGCCCGGGGTGGGCCTCTCCGCCCAGGCCCGGCACGTGGTGGGCGTGCGGGTGGTGGGGGTGGTAGCCCGCGAACTCCGGATACTGTGGCCCCACAGGCATGTAGTTCTGCGGGGGCAAGCCGAGGCCCGGGGGCCGGGGCGGGTTGGGGTACATGCTGGCCTCCTTATCCAAGAGGTAGCCCACGTACATCGTCCTCTTCCTCCTGGTCGGGCTGGCCCAGGGCCCGCCAGGGCATGCTGCGCCCCACCTCCGCCTCCTGCCTGCCTTCCTTCCTTTCCTTTCCTTCCTTCCTCCTTCGCTTGCGCCTCACCTGAACTTCTGGCTCAGGTCGCTCTTCCTGCCTGGCTTTGTCAACGCACCTCCCTGAGGAAAGGGCTCCTCTCTCTCTCTCTCTCTCTCTCTCTCTCTCTCTCTCTTTCCCTCTCTCTCTCTCTTTTTATTGGACCAAGCTCTTTTGCATGGGAAGGCCGCCTTGCATTTCAAAGCCCAGGGATCACAGAGGGGCGATTTCAAACGGGGCAAATGACTCCAAGGAAGGAAGGAAGGAAGGGAAGAAGGAAGAGATCTTCCCAGAGAGGAGACAAAAAGGCACAAAGGGGTCAGGTAGAGAGCCCAGGAAGAGGAGTCGAGGGTTTTTTCCCACACTAGGAGCAGGTCCCAACTCCGAGTTGGTCTCAATGGCAGCCTGAGGTGCATCTACACCAGGCCTGGCCCAACTTGGGCCCTTCAGGTGTTTTGGATTTCAACTCCCACCATTCCCAACAGCCTCAGGCCCCTTCCTTTTCCCCCTCAGCCGCTTAAGGAAGGGGTCTGAGGTTGTTGGGAATGGTGGGAGTTAAAGTCCAAAACACCTGAAGGGAAGGCCCAAGTTGGACCAAGCCTGGTTAGACAGTATACCGTTTATTGGGATATTAAGACCATCTCCTACACTGGATTACGTTTCTGAATTAACTGCACTGAACTGGATTATGCCGCAGTGTAGATTTAGGCCCCATTCTATTTACTGCCCTAAAATTCAGTTTCTGAATGCAGATTGACTGCATTGGATTACATGTCAAATAATCCAGTTCGAAGCAAGATAATCTGAGATGAGATACTGAACGATCTGGAAGTGTAGATCCAGTTTTATGTGATCAGTTTCAAAACAGCTCATTGGCAGGGTCGCTGTGAGTTTTCCGGGGTTTCAGAAGCATTCTCTCCTGACGTTTCGCCCACATCCATGGCAGGCATCCTCAGAGGTTGTGGGAACTGTTGGAAACTGGGCAAGTGGGGTTTATCATTCTGTGGAATAATGTCCAGGGTGGGAGAAAGAACTCCTTGCCTGTTGGAGGCAGGTGTGAATGTTGCAATTAATCACATTGATTAGCATTTAATAGCCTTGCAGTTTCAAAGCCTGGGTGGTTGCTGCCTGGGGATTTTTTGTTGGGAGATGTTAGCTGGCCCTGATTTATCCCTTTCTGGAATTCCCCAGGTTTTTTTAAGTGTTGTTATTTATTTACTATTCAGATTTTAAAGGGATTTTTAAAATACTGGTAGCCAGATTGGGCTCATTTTCATGGTTTCTTCCTTTCTGTTGAAATTGTGCACATGCTTGTGGATTTCAATGGCTTCTCTGTGTAGCCTGACATGGTAGTTGTTAGAGTTCGCTCAGCATTTCTGTGCTCTCAAATAATATGTTGTGTCCAGGTTGCCAAATAGTTCATCCTAAATCTGACTATTTGGCATTCTGAAACTGGATTATATTGCAGTGTAGATCCAGCCGTCTTCGTTGTTTATATCCCGCGTTTTCCTCTTTGAAAAAGAGACCCAAGGCGGGCCTATAGAAAGATTGCTTTGACCCCACATTAATTAATTACCATGGCTCAATGTTAGTATCCATGGAACGTGGGGGTTGCAGTTTTACAAGGCCTTGCCTCCTCTGTAAACGATTGAGCACTGGTGCCTCACCAAAGTAGCCTTCCTATGATGCCATAGCATTGAGCCATAGCAGTAAAAGCGGCGTCAAACAGCATTAATTCCACAGTGTAGATCAGGGGTGGGCAATTACTGGCCCTCCAGGTGTTTTGGACTTCAACTCCCAGAAATCCTAACAACTGGTAAACTGGCTAGGATTTCAAGGAGTTGAAGTCCAAAACACTTGGAGGGCCGGTAATTGCCCAACCCTGGTGTAGATGCATCCCTGGCACCTGATCGCAAAGCGAATCAACACACCACTCTTGAAAGAGGAAAGTCCGAAGAGTTTCTCTTTTGGCCTTTCAGCCCATCTTACTTAACACGTATGAACGTTTCTCGCGGGCAAAAGCAGCCCAGATGCGTGTTTCCCTCATCCCTCCATTATTCTCACGTACTTCTCTAAAAACAAAGCAAACCATGAAGTCGAAGAAACGGACTCCATTGTTTGAGAAGACTTCGATTTTTAAAAGTCGGGTGAATTAGAGGAAAAATATATTGGAAGTGCCCAGTGGCGGCGACTTTCCTCTTCCAGTTTGGATTCCAAATCCCCCCTTCGTGGTAGTATATAATCCAGATCAGCTCGGTCCTGATCCCAAACCCTGATCGTTGTGGTTGTTGTGATTGCCTTTGTCCCAAAAGTGAGACTCAGATCGTTAAAAATATGTAACACTTTGAAGGTACGAAGTGGAGGTGATTTCATTGCCATTGTAGAAAGGGAAAGAAAGCGACATCGGGCAGGAAAAGAGAGTGGAATGGAGACAACAACTGGAATTACGGTTTGGCTCAGGCATGGGCCAACTTGGGCCATCCCTCCAGGTGTTTTGGACTTCAACTCCCATAATTCCTAACAGCCGGTAGGCTGTTAGGAATTGTGGAAGTTGAAGTCCCAAACACCTGGAGGGATGGCCCAAGTTGGCCCATGCCTGGTTTAGCTGCCTCTGGAGCTGATTTAATCAGAGGATATTATTATTATTATTATTATTATTATTATTATTAGCATCGTCAGGAGCAAGTTCCTGAGGGACCTTCCCAACTGAAGGTTTCTTGAAGGGAAGCTGAACTGGGATCAGGGTTCAAGGACACAGTCTTATTGAGAGCTTGCAGGTGTCTCCCGGCCCCTCCCTGATCTCAACGGGTGTCCCTTACAGGGCTGGCAAGTGTCCCTTATTATTATCCTGATATTGGAGGGATGGAAAGTTTTCCATTCTAGATGGGGTTGAAATGTATGTACCACGTATTGAAGGAGCCCCTGGTTAAAGGTCGCAGGTTCAAATCCGGGGGGGGGAGGGGGTGAGCGCCCGCTGTCAGCCCCAGCTTCTGCCAACCTAGCAGTTTGAAAACCTGAAAATATGAGTAGATCAATAGGTACCGTTCCGGCGGGAAGGTAACTCAGCTCCATGTAGTCATGCCGGCCACATGACCTTGGAGGTGTCTACTGAAGAGTGACAACGCCGTTCTTCATCTTAGAAATGGAGATAAATGAGGATTAGAAGACATTCCTCTTTACTCCGCAAAGAAGAAGATTTGGAAGTCAACAAATACCCCAATACCTGATCCTAACCTGTTTCCTGTTTTTTAAAAATATATTATTATTGTTATTCAATCAATCAGTTGTCTTTATTTCAGTTAACAAACCTTAGGCAGATACAGAAAAATATAATACAGATTAAAGTCACATATAAAACACAATACAGGTTATCAAATGTACACATATTAAAATGTGTACATTTGGCCTTAAAATTTATATCTCTTAAAAGCTAATAATAGGTATCTAGGGCTGTGTAGTTTTCTACCATTTAATGTACTCCAGTTATAATCGCATAAAGACTGTAGTTAAATTTCTCATTATTATTATCATTTCTGATTTCCCTTCCCCACTCTTAACTCCCCTTTTTATGTAGAAGAAAAGTATTATGTTCAATAAATATTACATAAAAAAGAAAGAAATGGAGATGAGCACCAACCCCCAGAGTCGGACCCGACTGGACTTAATGTCAGGGGAAAACCTTTACCTTTCCACGTATGGATTTCTGCCAGGTTAACTGAAAGCAATACTTGTCTTTGGTCCTAGAACACAAAGCTACTGATAGCTGCTCCTTGACAGTCAGTCTCCATGATATAATGAATTTCGGTCGTGCTTTAAAGTTGGCATGACACTAAGCTTCCTCAGGGATGAATATTATGACTTATAGCTACACCACAGTTATTTGGGGGGGGGGATCAGTTTTTTCGGGTTTTGATGTTAGATCGAAAAATACTGGACGTAAATTAAGTGTCATCATGGCACATGTTTTCCTGGAGAATCGTTTGGCTAGAAAGTGTATTGATTGGTATTCCAGCCAATGTAGTGACCTGAGTGTCGGGCTTGGCCTCTGGGGCCCCTTCTAGGCTGCCAGATAAAAACCAGGTGATCTGATTTCATAGGCTCATAGAGTTGGAAGAGACCTTGTGGGCCACCCAGTCCAACCCCCTGCCAAGAAGCAGGAAAGTCGCATTCAAAGCACCCCCACAGATAGCCACCCAGCCTCTGTTTAAAAGCCTCCAAAGAAGGAGCCTCCACAACACTCTGGAGCAGAGAGTTCCACTGCTGAACAGCTCTCACAGTCAGGAAGTTCTTCCACATGTGCAGATGGAATCTCTTTTCCTGTAGTTTGAAGCCATTGCTCCGAATCCTAGGGCCCTTCCATCCCAGAATACCAAGTCAGGAAATCCCACATTATCTGCGATTTCTTGGCAGAGGGGTGTGTGTGTGTGTGTGTTTAGGAGTGTGGACTCAAATAGCCCACTCCAAAGCAGATATTGTGGGATGTTCTGCCTTGATATTCTGGGATATAGGGCTGTGTAAAAGGGCCCCAGTCTCCAGGGCAGCAGAAAACAAGCTTGCTCCCTCCTCCTTATGATTTCCCCTCACATATTTATTTATAAATGGCCATCATGCCTTCTCTGGATTGCATGGCAGTGTAGACTGAGTGCCCTTCCACACAGCTCCCAAGATTCCCTAGTATTGAGCCACGTCAGTTAAGGTGGTGTCAAGCCGCATTAATTCGGCAGTGTAGCTAGCTGGAGCCAAGGGGGCCTTCCTTTCCCCTTTGTTCTTGAGGAGGGGACTCGATCTGAGTTCTTCTCTAGTATTGGTGGAAAACGTCATGTCGTATTCCTATATTTTCGACGAAGAGTCCTACTCAAAGTGCTGCTCTGTGTACCAGTATCAGCTCCTAAAACCATCTGCCGACCTCCCACCTCGAAAAGCTTCAGAAAATCATTTTTGCGGAGTGTTCTTCGGGCCGGTCATGAAGTCCCGTGGATCCCTGTGGGCCACGACACCCGTGGGGACTCCTGGCGCGTGGGGAATAGGAGGAAGACCCCGTAGAAGAGCGGGCCCGCTTGTTTTCTGCTGCTCCAGAGACCAGAGCATGACACCACGGGCCACCCAAATATTAACAAGAACTGGGTTACTGTGCGTTTTCCGGGCTGTCTGGCCATCTTCCTGAAGCATTCTCTTTTGACGTTTCGCCCACATCTATGGCAGGCATCCTCAGGGATTGTGAGGTCTGATGGAAACTAGGCAAGGAGGGTGGAATGTCCAGAGTGGGAGAAAAAACTCTTGCCTGCTTGAGGCAATTAATCACATTAGCCTTGCAGCATCAAAGCCTGGCTGGTTGCTGCCTGGGGGAATCCTTTGTTGGGAGGTAGGCTATTAGCTGGCCCTGATTAGTTCTTGTCTGGAATTCCACTGTTTTTGGGTGTTCCTCTTTATTTACTGTCCTGATTGTAGAGTTTTTAAAATACTAGTAGCCAGATTTTGTTCATTTTCATGGTTTCCTCCTTTCTGTTGAAATTGTCCACATGCTTGTAGCAAGAGCTACTTGAATGTCTGAGCTGTTCGGCAGTGAAACAGATTACCTGGAAGATTGTCGGAGTCTCTCCCCCGAGGTCTTTAAAGAGACTGCCTTATTTTGTATTTTCCTGAATCAAACTAGGGCTCGGAGGGCCCTTCCACGCAGCTGGATAAAATCCCACACTATCTGCTTTGAACTGGGATATATGGTGTGGACTCAGATCACTCAGTGTGGACTCTCACCCTACGGGGGGTGAGAACAGCGGGGTAAAATGATGTAAATAAAGCAGATATTATGGGATTTCCCGACTTGATATTCTGAGTTATGTGGTTGTGTGGAAGGGCCCCGAGTCTGCAAGACCTGGGCCACATCTGCACTGTAGAATGAATGCGGCTTGGCCTGACTTTAATGAGCATGGCTCTATTGCATGCTTGGAATCGTGAGATCAGTGGTTTTGCAAGTATTGAGAATCATAGAGTTGGAAGAGACCCTGCCAAAAAGTAGGGAAACCACATTTTCTTGAGCCTTCTCTTCCAAAGAGTACTTGCACCTCACCGGATTACAACTCCCAGGAGCCCATAGCATTAAACCGTGTCAATCTGCATTGATTCTACAGTGGAGAGGCACCCTTGGACGACTCTCATTCATTCCCGGCTTAGTCGAGTTGACAACAATAACACTTGCCGTTCATGGCGACCCCTTCCAGCTCCCAAAACTTCATCACACTAAAGGGAAAAAAATCCACTTAAAATCCACTTAATATAGATGAATAATAGATAAGTAGATACTGATTATTATTTTTTGAGAAACTGCAAGTCGCTTCTGGTGTGAGAGAATTGGTCGTCTGCAAGGATGTTGCCCAGGGGACGCCCGGGTGTTTTGATGTTTTATCATTGTGGTGGGAGGCTTCTCTCATGTCCCCGCATGAGGAGCTGGAGCTGATAGAGGGAGCTCACCCGCGCTCCCCAGGATTCGAACCTGCGACCTGTCCGTCTTCAGCCCTGCTGGCACAAGGGTTTAACCCACTGCGCCACCGGGGGGATCCTGATAAATAGGTAGGTCGGTAGATAGATTTCCCCTAACAGTGCAGACAATGCAGTTTGACTGCCACTTCTCTTCTGGCGAGAGTGGCTTCAGCTTTGGCTCCAGTAAGATGTCCTCGTGGAGAGAGAAAGCTCCCCAAAAGCATCGCTGGAAGTGCTCATTTGCCTTCAACATTGCAGAACACGACTGCCAGGAAATCTCCTCATCCTGACGGAAAAGGGAAGAGGGTCGTAGCACTTCTAGAAATGCACAGAATGAGGGAATGTGCTCACCGGGATCTTTATGCATTATCCACAGAGAGAGAAAGAGAGGGAGAGTGACTGAGCTCCAAGTCCCTCTCTTTCAAAGCCAGGAGAGGAGCAGAAGTCCTTCACTTTGGACTCTGCACCAGCTTTATAACTAACTGCAAGTCAAACAGGATTCACTATTTTTTTATTATTTTATGAGGGTCTCTGCAGAAGACAGAACCGAGAAGGCATTAACTCTTTGGGAACTTTAACTTGGCCTTTAAAGGGGAAAAGAAATCCAGACGCTATATAAGGTGGCTGCCAAGACAATTCCTAAAGCCCCGAAGAACCTTCTAAGGTGCATCCTTTTAAAGCTCAAAGCATTTTTAAAAGAGGACTCCATTTTTGAAATTATTATAACATCTTTTTTGGGAGATGGTGGCAGGGTATAAATAAAGCTATTATTTTACTGACACAAAAAACACAGTATGACACAGCAAATGAGATATACCATATATACTCGAGTATGAGCTGACCCGAATATATACCGAGGCACCTAATTTTACAACAGAGTCAAATAATAAATGTAATAAAAATAATAATAGAGTAAAATAATAAATGTAATGAAAATAATAATAGAATAAAACAATGGAGATGCAATAATACCAATAATAGAGTAAAATAGAAAATGTAATAATAAAATAGAGTCAAATAATAAATGTAATAAAAATAATAATAGAACAAATAATAAATGTTATGAAAATAATAATAGAATGAAATAATGGAGATGTAATAATACCAATAATAGAGTAAAATAAAAAATGTAATAATAAAAATAGAGTAAAATACTAAATGTAATCAAGATAATAATAGAGTAAAATAATGTAAATGTTATAATAATAATAAATACAGTAAAATAATAAATGTAATAAAAATAATACTGATAACAGTGTAAAATAATAAATAACTTTGACTCAAGTATAAGCCGAGGGGGGCTTTTTCAGCCTAAAAGCGGGACTGAAAAACTAGGCTTATACTTGAGTATATACAGTGTATGCTGGATTTCATCTCACAAAATCACAAGTCGAAACACTTCCCAAGTGTTTAGGTCTGTGTGATATATTTTCGAATGATGTGCCCAGATCCAAGTAAGGTGGCCTTTTGCAGTTGACAGATCGTGATTTTGTCAATGTTTATTGTTTCCAAATGCTGGCAATTTCATCAGTGTAACTGTCACCTGGTATGGCGACATCAATAATCCATACTTTTTTCTTTTGCACAATCATGATGTCTAGTGTATTGTGCTCCAAAACTTGGTCAGTTTGGATTAGAAAGTCCCACAGTATTTTTGCGTGTTCATTTTACACTACCTTTGCAGGTTTATGATCCAAACAGTTCTTTACTACTGGCAGATGGTACTTGTGACATAAGTTCCAATGAATCATTTGGGCCACAGAGTTGTGCCTCTGTTTGTAGTCTGTCTGTGTTATTTTCTTGTAGCAGCTGATGATATGATCAATGTTTTCACCAGTTTCCTTGCACAGTCTGCGTTTTGGGTCATCAGCTGATTTTTCAATCTCGAGTTTTGGCAACACCCCCCTCAGTCGACACCCAGGATAAAAAGGACTGCAGTGGATGCTGCTGATTCTGGACATCCATCAACAAGTGGGCTACAGATTCAAAATACAAACAAACAGTCACAGAATTGGCAGAAATATACAATGCCTGAAAACCGCACAGTTATGAAATGCTATTACAAAACAGAACCTCAAAAGCTATTATTGTTACCATTATTATTATTTCTGATTATTCAATATACACAAACTTTGTTTCCTGCACAAAATTGTTGAAATATTGTGTATAAAAATACTTTCAAGATATGTATATAAGGCGAATATAAAACATCAATGAATTTAGTGTCCCATCTGCAAGATATCTCATGTAAATGCATATACCTGTACAGGTATTCTGAAATATGAAAAAAAATCCCAAAGACTCCTTGTTCCAAGTGTTTTGGATATAGGACTATTGTATACCCGTGTCTTTAAAAAAATAGTCACAATATTCTTTGCAGGTAAATAATAGTCATAACCAAGACTAACATTAGAGAAATGTCACAAATAAAAGGCATTATGTTAAGATAATCTTTTTAATTGGATTGGGTCATGTTTGCTGTCAGCTGCCTTGAATCACTATATCAGGAGAAAGGTAGGATGAAAATGAAGTCAATAAATAAAATAAAGGAAATGATTATAGATCTGTTATTATCTCTTAAGCACAACAGAATAATATTTTAGTTGCAAAACAACACATTCATTATTGGGAAAGCATTCCAATTTAAGCGGGAATAATGATATTTATTTCAGTGAATTCTGAATGCAGCTAATGCAGGCGAATGCTTGAGCGAATACAAAAACATTGTGCATTTAATTTTGATTCTACTACTATCTGGAGATTCGCAACCTGCCCCCACCATTGAGGTGAAACTGGGATAACTGAATGTTTTCACACTTCTTTCCTCGGAGAGTGTTGTGCTATAAAATTTAATTTGAAGCCAAAGCAAAGTCCCATTTCCTAAGAGCAGCAATTTGCTACAAAGCCTTTCACAACAAATTGACCTCACGCTACAGGTAGTCAGAGGTAATTGTGGGAAATTCAGAAAGAAGTGAGTCACAGAACAGCACAAGGCCAACACATAACAGGGAGTCTGAGGCCCTTTATTTATTTCAGGCATTTGTATCTTGTCTTTCTGGGAGAGGGGGACAACTCAGGGCAGCTCATGACTGGCAACTCTTAGATGCCAAACAAACAATTATAATAGCATTTACAATTAAAAACATCCATTATAAACATCCATTTAAAAACACATCCAAATCCAAAGTCTGTCCATTGGCAGTCACATAAGTCATTTACATTATCATTACTGCATTTGCTGCTCAAATGCTTGGTCCCACAACCATGATTTTATTTATTTATGTATGTATGTATTTATTTAAAACTTTTATATCCTGATCTTCTCTACCTCTGTAGAGGGACTCAGACCGGCTAACAGCAAGAATTCAGTGCTAAGAGTAAAAACCTTTAAAACATCATATATAAACAATCAGTTAAAATACATATAAGATAAAGTGCATATAAACCATTCGTCAAGATAAAATCATATCCAACTCAGTCCGCACATTATGGTCAATAACTTTAGTCAATTACCCGTCTCAGCCATCAATCTGCAAATGCCTCTTTCCACAACCAGGATTTCACTAGCTTCCTAAGGGTCAGGAGGGAGGGGGCAGACCTAACTTCATTCAGGACAGAGTTCCATAGCCGGGGGGCACCACAGAAAAGGCCCTGTCTCTTGTCTCCACCAGACGCAACTGTGAAAGTGGCGGGACTGAGAGCAGGGCCTCTCCGGAAGATCTTAATGCTCTTGATGGTTCATAGGGAAAATACGTTCGGACAAATAAACTGGGCCGGAACCTTATAGGGTTTTGTAGGTTAAAACCAGCACTTTATGACTTTAAGTCTTTTCCTAAAGGATATCAGGGAGGGGGTGATCTGATTTCATTAGGGAGGGCATTCCACAGCCAGGGGCCACCACTGAGAAGACCCTATCTCTCATCCCCACCAGCCACACCTGCAAGGATAGTGGGATTTAGAGCAGGGCTGCCCCCAATTATCTTAACCTCTGAGGTAGGTCATAGAGGGAGATACCTTCAGACAAGTATGCTGGGCCAGAACCATTTAGGGCTTTATAGGCTAAAGCCAGCACTTTGAATTGTCCTTGGTAGGAATCTGGCAGCCAGTGGAGCTGAAGTAATTGGGGGGGGGGTATTCTCCCTGTACGCCACTCCAGATAAGCAATCTGGCCCTATTTGGCCTTTCAGCTAACCAAGAGGACCTCTGTTGTGTCTGAATTCAATTTCAATTTGTTCCACACAGTTGAATAACATCCCATATTATCTTCTTTGAACTGGAATATATGGCAGTGTGGACTCAGATAACTCAGTTAAAAGCAGATATTGTGGGATTTTCTGCCTTGATATTCTGGGTTATATGGCTGTGTGGAAGGGCCTGAAAAATAGCAAAGCATTCCTGAAGGCTATGCCTTTTTTGTTGAAGGGAGGAATTCATAAGGTGCATCCATACAATCAAATATAATATTTTACTAAGGCGAAATGCAGGGTGGGAATTTATAAGAGGCATCCATACAATCAAATATAATCTTTTACTAAGGGGAAATGCAGGGAGGGAATACATAAGGGGCATCCATACACAATTACATAATAATAACATAAAGGTTAGCCTACCTTCCCAAACGCACAGGATCCAGGAGTAGCCGGACCACGAGCAGAGGCGACAACCGACCGAGGCAACAGCCGAGAAGGTCCAAATCGCGTCTGCGTGGGCCGCAGGGATTAAGTAGCCAAGATTTCGGCAACAGGAGTATCACGAGACTACGGAAGCCACACGGGATTTTGCTCTCAACGCAGGCGTGATCTCGCGTTGAGAGCGAAATCCCGTGTGGCTTCCGTAGTCTCGCGATACTTGCTCCGGAACCCGGAAGTGGGTAATTTTTTAAAATATTATTTAATTAATTTTTGTATTTTTTTTATTAAAAAGCTTAGGGGGCCGCAGGGAAGGGGCTGGAGGGCCTTATACGGCCCCCGGGCCGCCAGTTGGACAGCCCTGCTCTATATAATAACATATTATTAGTATCAAACCACTTCTAGAATTTGTGGTGCTGTATTAACTGAGACAAGAGATTATGGTTTGAATTCTAAAATAGTCTGAATGACTATTGGAACGGCGCTGGACTATAATTATAGATGGCATGGTTTTAATACTGAATGTAATGTTTTTTAAATGTTTAATATGTATTAATTTTAATTTTTGATCTTAATTTTAATTTAAATATCATTGGAATTTTTTGTTGCTCTAAGACATCAAATAATTTCCAATATGTAAGCTACCTTGAGTCCCCTCAAGGTTGAGAAAGGCAGGGTATGAATAGGGCAAATAAATAAATGAATGAATGAATGAATGAATAAATAAATAAATAACTAAATAAATAAAAGGAAATTCACAAAAGGAACTTTTTTCCAAAGACTTCTTGCCTACAAGCAACTCCTTAGTTCCCTATCAATTTTTATTGATGTGTGCCTTCAAGTCATTTCTGATTTCTGTTGAGCCTAAGGCTAACTTCTCACAGGTTTTCTTGGCAGAATTATTCAATTTGCAATCCCAGAGAGGTTGCTGTGCATTTCTAGGCTGCATGGCCCTGTTCCAGAAGCATTCTCTCCTGGTGTTTCGCTCACATCTATGGCAGGCATCCTCAGAGGTTGGAAACTAGGCAAGTGAGATTTATATATCTGTGGAATGTCCAGACTGAGAGAAAAAACGCTTGTCTGTTTGAGGCAAGTGTGAATGTTGCAATTGTCCACCTTGATTAGCATTTAATAGCCTTGCAGGTTCAAAGCCTGTCTGCTTCCTGCTTGCCATCAAAGTGGGCAAAATTTCAGGAGAGAATGCTTCTGGAACATAGCCATACAGCCTGGAAAACTCACAGCAACACTGTGATTCTGGCCATGAAAATTATTGACAACACAATCTCAGAAAGGGTTGTCTTTGCCTTTCTCTGAGGCTGAGAGAGAGTGACTTGACCATGGCTGAACAAGAATTTTACCCCTGGTCTCAAAAGCCTTCCTGGAGGTTGGAAACATTTTCTGAATAATGTGGGCTCCATAGATGAGAGGGTTGTTGGGACTGAGAACATTCACAGAAGAAAAGTCCTCCGTTCTGTTATTAATCAGTCAGAATTGGAGGAGAAATAAAATATTAAAAAGTTCATAAAATCTTCAGTATAGTGTCATGTCTTAAAATATTGTGTGCTTGTCTTAAAAGGAGATCTTGAAAAGTCACCGCCAGGGGCAATGCAGTAATGAAAGGACTTGGTAATATACCTCCCTTGGCATCCCTTGATCAGAATGTAAAAGTTTTTGTTTAAATTATGCATACCTTATTTCACTACAAGACATGAGATTGGCTACCACCTTGAACCACATCTACACTGTAGAATTAATGCAGTTTGACATCACTTTAACTTCCATAGCTCAGTGCTATGGAATCCTGGGACTTGTAGTTTGGTGAGGCAGAGAAAACTGAAACTCCTATGAATCCATAACATTGAGCCATGGCAATTAAAGAGATATCAACCTGCATTAATTTTATAGTGTAAATTCACCCTTAGATAAGATTAAAAGAGCTAGGTAATGTTTACACTTGTACCATCAAGTTGCATGTTGAGTTAGAGCAACTCCATGAATTTTATAGGGTTTTCTTAGGCTTAAAGGTGATTTGCCATTGTTTCCCTCTGAAATATAGCCCAATTAATAGCTCTAATTGGTAGTTGCCAAGTAATGCTTTCTCTTTTGGTGGTATACCCCTCAGTTAATGGATAAGCATTACTTTGTTTCAGTGTTAATTCTTCTGCAACTATATTTCTGTTCACCAAGTTTAGAATCAACTATTACACACTGGATACTTTTACTGTAAAGTACAAACTGAGGTGTCAATAGGTAAATACTATGACAAATCTTTGCAACAAGCAAGTATTTTATTACCCTGCTCTCTAAAGCTTATATTAGAAAAGGATTTCACACTAGAGTGAAATCTTCAGGATTATCATGTTTGTTCAGTTTGCTGGGTTCACTTCTCCACCTGAGCAAGACCTCCCAAACTTTCTACCATAGTGCCACCATTATCTGAAACTAAAAACTGGAGATGCGCAATGTATCAAGCCGCATGAAACCAGTTAGGTATAAGGTTGAATTGTCCCACCAGGGGCTCAGATATCTTGGTTTTGGTTGCCTGCTGAGTGTGAAAGAAGGCAAAACAAACAAAAGTGATAGTCAAGTACAAGGTTTGCCTCAATGAATGGGTGATGGGATATAGCCAGCTTGAAGGATCACGAGTCACTCAGGTCTGCTAGATATATTTCTTGAAACTAACTAACTAACTAACAACAACAACAACAACAACAACAGGCCTGGAGCTGCCAACAACCAAAATCATTAACACCTATTTATTTTCCACTGATAACATAAAGATATGTCCATTTCAGATGTTCTTGGCACTGTTTTGCTACACGCTACAGTCTGCTTTGTTGTTATACTGGCAATAAGAGGCTACGGCATCAGTGCTGCCTGTCTTTATTCATTCCCTTTCCTCACTCAACTGTGAGGATAACTGTGCTACACATTTATTTATTATTTATTATTTATTAAGTTCAACTTAATATACCGCTCTCTCTGGCGCCCAGAGCGGTTCACAAGATTAGTGCAAGTAAAAACAAGTAAAATACATAAAATACAGTAAAACAGTTAAAATACCCGAATTAAAACATATTGCCAGCCAATAGCAGTAATTAGCAGTGGCATGCTAGCAGCGAACCCGCAGGTACAGATAGTGGCAGTTGGCTATGGGCCGAATGCTTGCCTGAATAGCCATGTTTTTACTGCTCTGCAGAACGGCAGAAGAATCCGGATGGCCCGGATCTCTTCGGGGAGGCCGTTCCACAGAGCTGGCGCGGCTACGGTAAACGCCAGAGTGTGTAGTAGCCAGTCTGCAAACCCTGATATTAGGCACATCCAAAAGGTTGAGCCCTTCTGAGCGCAGTGATCTCCTGGGCACATAAGGGGTAAGCCGCTCCTTCAGGTACACTGGCCCCAAACCATATAAGGCCTTAAAAGTTAGAACTAACACCTTGAAGATTACCCGGAATTCAACTGGAAGCCAGTGCAGTTCGCGCAGGAATGGAGTCACATGGTCGGATCTTAAGGCTCCCGAGAGCAGACGCGCTGCAGCGTTCTGCACCAGCTTAAGTTTCCGGATTGCCGACAAGGGTAGGCCAATGTACAGCACATTACAGTAATCGAGCCTCGAGATGACCGTGGCTTGGATCACTGTGGCCAGGTCGCAACGGGAGAGGTAAGGAGCCAGACATTTTGCCTGACGTAGATGAAAGAAGGCTGTCTTGCAGGCGCAGGCAATCTGCTCCTCCATAGACAACTGGGCATCCAGCCGAACCCCAAACTTTTACAGACGGTTGCGGGCGAAGGGCCGCACCGCCAAACGTCGGCAACTGGGTCTCGACCCCCTCCGGGCAGCCCAGCCACAAGATCTCCGTCTTCGCCGGGTTCACCTTCAACTTACTGGCTCGTAGCCATCCAGTAACGGCCTCCAGGCAAAGATGGAAATTATCGGGTCCATCCTCAGAATGAGCTGGGTGTCATCAGCGTACTGATGGCACTCCAGCCCAAAACTCCGCACCAGTTGGGCGAGTGGTCGCATATAGATGTTAAATAACAGCGGGGAGAAAATGGCCCCCTGAGGGACCCCACAGCATAAGAGGGAGCCCTCGGAGGCCACCCCTCCCCACTTCACTCGCTGCCGGCGGTTTTGGAGGAAGGAGGACAGCCAGTTGAGGGCTGTCCCCCTCACCCCTGCCACTGCCAGGCGGTGTGTCAAAAGTTGGTAATCGACAGTATCAAACGCTGCCGTGAGGTCCAATAACACGAGCAGCGCCGATCCGCCTCAGTCCAAATGGCAGCGGAGTAGGTCTGTGATGGAGACCAGGACAGTCTCCGTCCCATGGCCTGAACGGAAGCCGGACTGGAAGGGGTCTAGCCAGGTTGTCTCATCCAAGAATGCCTGCAGCTGGTCCATTGCTGCCCTCTCAATTACCTTGCCCAGGTACAGAAGATTGGACACTGGGCGGTAATTGGAGGGAGCCGCGGGATCTAACCCGGCCTATTCAGCAATGGACTAACCACCGCCTCTTTTAACTCCTCTGGAAAAGCTCCTTGCTGAGAGTGCCCGATCATCATTATTTGGGATGGTAGGAACCATCGTCAACTGCCGAATTATCCTGAACAATTGAGCCGGGCGTGAATCTGCAGACGCTATCAAGGAGGCATAGTGGGAATTTTTCGCCTCCTTGACAGCATGCTCATAAGCTTCCATAAAGAGCTTATAAGCTGATTCCGAAGGTCCATCACGGAGCTTCCTCCACATGCGCTCTAGCCGTCCCTTCTCCCGCTTCATGGTTCGGAGATCTTCAGTGAACCACGGAGAACAACGTATGCGGGGTTTGAGAGGGCGTTTAGGGGTGATCTCGTGGAGAGCAGCAGATAGCTTACAATTCCAGATGGTGACTAGCTCATTGGACGAGTCGCTGACAGGCTCCAAATCCCTCAGGGCATTCAGGAACCGGGTTGGTTCCATATGTCCCTTCGGGCGAACCCAAATTGGTTCGGCACCCTTGCAGGGGGGGCGTGGTTGTTCAACCTGGACTCTTAGAGCACAGTGATCCAACCATGGCACCTCTATTATGGAGGTGGCGGACACTTGGACACCTGCAGAGAAGATCAGATCAAGGGTGTGACCAGCCCGATGTGTGGGGCCCGACCTAGAAAGGGAGAGGCCTAATGCCGCCATGGTCGACACCAGGTCCCCTGCTGCAGATGGAGAGGAGGCTGTGTCGGCGTGGACATTGAAGTCCCCCAGCACCACAAGTCTAGGGAACCTCAATGCCCACTCCGCCACAATCTCAAGCAGCAGGGATAGACTCCTTGCCGGTGTGCTAGGTGCTCGGTACACCAGCAAGAAGGCTATGCTCTCCGGGGCTCCCCACATCAGGCCAACACTTTCAATCCCGTCTGCCTCCAACGCAGGGACCGCTCTAAGATGTAACAGGTCGCGGGCGAGGATTGCCACGCCTCCCCCCCCCCCCGCCTCCCGTTCCTATTCTGGTGAGTGACGGCGTAGCCGGTAGGGACCAGTTCTTGCAGGCAGATGTCGTCGCCGTCTTGGAGCCAGGTCTCCGTAATACAGCAAAGATCGGCTCGCTGGTCTTCAATAAAGTCCCTAATGGTTGCTGTCTTATTCCTGGCAGAACGCGCGTTCACTAACACCAGAGAGGTAGGGGAGGAGATTGGAGACCTGTCATCAGTGTACTTCGGGATAGGATGCAGGTCAGAGGCACTCCGAGTCATAGATCGACTCGGGGTGCCTCTCGCTTTCGGCCTGTGCCTAATGCTGCGCCTCCCCGGCCCATAGATCACTGCAATAGGGGCCCCGCCAGTGGAATCTAGCACTGCCCATGAGGGCTCAGTTTGCGGCACACCCCCTGAAAAGGGGAATCGGGGGGGGGGGCAACTGGCCCATGGGTTTTGGCACACCCAGCAGTGAGAACACTTGGGGGGAGGGATAGCCCGGGGCGGGGGTAACCGCAGGGACTCCCACCAACCGGCAACCTCCCCCACTGAGACCCTCTAGATCATGGTTAACCTCTTTGGGGGGTTGGGCATGATACACAAAGTGGGAGTAGCAGGTGTTGGGCTCCTCTTGGGGCTTGGGGCCTTCTGGGTCTTTCAGGAGTAAGTTAGCCCGCTTGGTCCGGGAGGCAGAGGTCCTTCTGCCCCCATATGCAACTCCCCAAAAGGTTCTCACCCGAAATGTCCGTTGTAGTCCTAAGGGGCCCCGCGGTTTGGCTGGACGGAAGGCCAGCTGGCAGTCTACCTTGGCTGGTGGTGGTGCCATGGATTTGGGGACATCAGTGTGGATATGCCCCTTTGCCTGCCTCCTCCTCCGTCTTCGCCTCCGCCTCTCTCCAAGAGCCACATTGTCAGTAGACACCTCCTAGGTCATATGGCTGGCATGACTGAATGGAGCACCGTTCCCTTTCCACAAAAGTGGTATCTATTGATCTACTCACACTTGGATGTTTTCAAACTCTTAGGTTGGCAGAAGCTAGGTTAGGAACTCACCCTATCCCACAGATTCAAACCACCAGTCTTCCAGTCAGCAAGTTCTGCAACTTAGCGGTTTAACCCATTGCGCCACCATGGCCCCTTTTTTCCACAGTAGACCCAATCAAAGTGTTGTCATATAATGCACCCCTAACACCTTCCTGAAACAAGGTATTTTCTTTAAGGAAAGGTGAAAGTACAATATCAAGAGCTCATCAGCTCTATCACCATCACCACAGAGTTCACAATTATGCAAATCCGCAAGCACTTTTTTATGTATTTACCTTATTTGTATACCATCTTTCTCTGCCTGAAGGCAACTCAGGGCAATTTACAGATGGTACAATTTGATGCCCCCCAACATAAAAACAATTAAAACAATTAGCATTAAAAAAATCACATGAAACAGTAAAAACCAATAAAAAACATGTACACATATATTTACACATATAATGTCTGTTAATATTGTAAGAGAAGTTTTCAGGCCATGGCCACCCACCCCCAAGACCCTTCAAAATGTCTCAAACACATAACACCCATGATCAAACAGAAAGAGAAAATATAAATAATATAGACCCCAGCACAATCATTTAATGATTTGTTCTTTTGTAGGAATATACATGGCTGCTCTAACTACATTGGCCTGATAATAAGCCTATTTGAACAGAGTTATAGGACTCCTATGCTATTCCTGAAATTCCAGAGATTTTTCTGCAACCAGCTTGAGACTAAAGGGAAATATTTTGGGTGCTTGGATACACTGTTTTGTACTTCCACCTTCCCTCCCCTTTCCACCTGACACAGCAAAGGTTGCTTGTTGTGTTCCTCTTGTAGTGAGGTGAAAGGTCCAATCTGAGACTGTTCAAGAAAGGAGGACAAGATAAAGGAAAGAGCTAAAGAAGAGCAGACTTTCAGCAAAACTGTTGTCGGCAACGAGGAAAATAAATACATATAGGAAAACATATAGGAGGACAGACATACCTTTGGACAAGATCTCTGTCTGGTTAAATTCATGCCTGACTAAACAGAGAATAGTGAATACTGAGTTCTAGGGGCCAAAAGACTAACCTACTTAGAACTGTAGTCCTTCTTGATACATTTTAACTTCCCTCTTTCTATCCACCAAGACACAACATAAAATACGCCTGCACTGTAGAATGTATGCAGTTTGACACCATTTTAAATGACACGTCTGAATGCTATAGTTTATATATTACTAATTATTATTATTATTATTATTCCACTTTATCACCCCAAAGGGGACTCAAAGTGGCTTGACATAAAAGCGTTTGTATCCAATTTAAAATATACAAATATACAAACATTAAAACAGAAATAAACACAACCAATATTTAAAATTCAGTTAAAATCCATCAAACATATTCAAAGTTCAAAACCATAGCATCCCCAGACTAGATTTTAAACGCATGGCCTTGTACAAGTAAGGTATTTTGAAATAGTATTTATTAAAAATACTCATCACTTATTTAATGAATGGTCACATTAGAAAAAAAGCATACTTGTATAATGATATCTTTTATAAAATTGTGCAGCTGATGGGCTGCAACTCCCATCAGCCCAAGATCTGGTCAGGTTGCAGCTCCCATCAGCTGCAGATCTCTGTGGCTTCAACTCCCATCAGGCCCAGATCTGGATTAGCTGCAACTTGCAGCTCTCCTCTTAACTGGTCAGACAGCTCAGTTATTGTCAGGGTGCAACTCCTATAATCCCTAAACCTGCCTTGTAAAGGGGTAAGGATGTTGGGAAATATAGGCAAGCAAGCAGGTTCAGCTGTTTGAGTGATGGGAAGGAGAGGCATGCCTTCAATTGTGGGTGGAAATCATGTGGCTTTCCTGATGTGACTGGACCCCAAATCCCATCATCTTCTATAACACCCCCCCCCCCGGCCAGACACTGCCAGTTGGATCATGAAGGGAATGTGTACCAAATTTGGTCCAGATCTATTGTGGGTGGGATTCATGTAGCTGTCCAGATGTGGCTGAACTACAGTTCCTGTCATCCTTTAGTACTCCTCCCCAAACCCCACCAATATTTTAAACTGGATCATGATTGGTATGCATACCAAGCTTGGTCCAGATCCACACCAAACTACAAATCCCAGGATTCCCTAGTATTGGTCCATGGCAGTTAAAGTGGTAGTGTAGTATAGATGTGTGCATAGTTTAAATTTAGGCCAGTTAGCAGAATCTACTTAATTGTTTGTAGGAGCTATAGTAAATGACAAGGCATTCTCTAGCTGGGACATTTTGTTGAGTATACTAGCTGGGTTTATTCTAGTCTAATTGATCCATTGGCTTTTTTCATTAAAATAAATAAATAATTTGAATGGCCTTCCCATGACTGTGGCATAAGCCTTCATAGAGCAGGGTCCATTTCATCAGGCGTGTGATATGGAAATCTGGAGCATCAGAGATATACTCAAAGAAAAGAAGCATTCATACATTCGTCTTGTTCATTATAATCATATTCTAATTTTCTTTTGACTGGTCATCTATTATGTTATCTTAGCTGAATAAAATCCCACATTTTCTGCTTTGAACTGGAATATATGGCAATGTGGACTCAAAACAGTTATTGTGGGATTTTCTGCCTTGATATTCTGGGTTATATGGCTGTGTGGAAGGGCCCTAAGTCTTCTGGTTTCTGTTTGCCATTCTTTTGCTAAAATGTCACTTTATTTCTGATGTTTCTTCATTGGTTGCCTATTCTTTTCTGGATCCAGTGTGAGATTCTTGTTTCAACCGATAAAGAACAATTCTTTCAGTTGTTGTTGCTCTTTACAAGATTTTGGCACGGCATCTTAAAGCATAACCTATCCTTATTACAGTTGCAGGTCAGCGTCACAATCACCTTTTATAGATCACCTTTTCCACAAAATTTAGTCTTAAGGCTTCTTGTTCTCTTGCTCCCCCCCCCCATTCTTTTGACAGGGAAAAACAGGAAAGAGGGAGGGAGAGGGAGGAAAAAACGTGGGATTCAAGTGGCAATGGCATTTAAAAAACGTATGTTACAATTCAGGTAAAACATCAAATGTATGCAAAAGCCTGGTGACTCCTTACCAAACTAGTTTTGGTGATAACAAAATCATCCTAGCATTTCAAAGATAACAGCTGCACTGGGATAGGAAACTATTGCCTCTATTCATACCCAAGCAGATAGCATCACACTTTTTGATAAGTTCTATTCAGCAGTTTCATGCTGGAGTTTCCCTTTAAGATTCCTTATTTTCGGTAAACATTCCTGAGTGAGTTGGGAAGCCTTGTCCATCCCTTGTGACAAAAACAGCAACTTAGAATTGAACAGCAAAAAGTGATCTAGAAACACTTTGAGGATTCATATTTGACATAAGCCTTCTGGAAAAGCTTTTGCGAAATTAATTCTGTCCTCTAGACTCTTCACTTATATTTTCCACAGTGAGCATCAGCCACTTCCTTCAGCCACATCTACACCTAACAGGTAAACCCATGTGCTCCAGTATACATCCCACCCCATAAGTTGTGGGAGATTCTCTCCCAGACAGCTCAAAAGCATGGAGTGCCAATTCCACTCTTGCTCTTGCAGGTGTCACACAGATAGCCTTTGGTACTACAAGGGGCAGTCATTCTCATGACGCTGAAAACATCCACATTCTCTAAGATAAGAAAAGGGGAAACCAAACAATCACTATACAACAGATACTCCAAATCTTTTCCTCACCCTGCCACACCTACTGGGGAACATCCAGCAGGGAAAACAGCAAGGAGAGTAGAGCATACCATGTGCAAGGGATCACAGGGGTGTGTGTGTCACCAAGGTATGGTCAGATTCCTGTCATGCTTATCTAAAACTAGTAATCCCTTTGTTTTAACCCAGATCTCTTCCTTTCTCTGAGCAGACCAATGGAAAAATATAGTATCAGCAAAAGCACAGGCCTTGCATTGAGGATAAAGTCATCAAGGATCTCTACTGACCAGAAGGTCATGAGTTTGAGGCCTTCCTGGGTTGGGGTGAGCTCTCGACCTATTGTGTAGCTCGTTGTCGACCTTTGCAACCCGAGAGACAGTTGCATCTGTCAAGTAGGAAATTTAGGTACCACTTTGTGAGGAGGCTAAATTTAACTGATTTCTGGAATGTTGAATTGCCTCTATGTCTGTTTATATATGCTGTATGTCAATGGCATTGAATGTTTGCCTATATGTGTGCATTGTGATCCACCCTGAGTCCCCTGCGGTGTGAGAAGGGTGGAATATAAATGATGCAAATAAATAAATAGTTGTAAGGATTGCACATTTCCTCCAGCATCAAAATGGCATCCAATGCAGGTTGAGGAGGGATATTGTGGAAGGTGATATTATGCATCTTATGCTTGGATTTCCGATGGACCCATGAGGGAACATAATGCTGGACTAGAGTGGCCTCTGGTCTAATTCAGTCTGGCTCTTCTGTTCTTTGATTTCATGATGACATTGGATGACTGGAGCTCCCTTGTCTTCAAGTGTTCCCTCCATGCTTTGGGGAGGGATTTCACCATATTTAAGGACATTTCTGGAGAAAAATAGGTGCAGAAGAACTTTATTTTCTGTTTTAAAATGCTTCTCTCAGGCCTAAGATGGCTAAGGTGGGGGGCCTGAGACTGGGTGGAAGAGGGTCTACCCTAGCAAACCTTTTGTATTGTTATCCCAATAACCCCACTAATGTGGGATATAATGAGCATGGTGATCAGATCATGATATGAATAAACATAATAGTTTAAATAATGTACCAGTAAGGCCTTTTCGCGGACCACCCTGAGAATTTCGGGGGGGGGCTGAAGCCCCCTTAGCCCCCCCTGGCTACATGCCTGATTCTTAGGGAATACATGCCTCCCATAGGTTGCACCTTACACACCCCATACTGTTCTGTTCATCCTGCTTCTGTATGATGCCACTATTTTTCTATTGATGGGACTGAGAGTAGCAAAATAAACTGTATTCAATCATGACTAGAAGGGCTCCTTGACTTTGATTTCGGATTATGTGGTTCTTTTTTTAACGTTCTTATGCTTTTTAATCTTATGTTTTAATGTATCTGTTTATTTTATTATACGTCTGTTTTACATTTTTATGACATCAAATTGTTGCCTATTGTAAGGTCACTCTGAGTCCCCTTCAAGGTGAGAAGGTGATAAATACAGTAAGTTTATTATTTATTTATTTACTTTATTTCTACCCCGCCCTTCTCCCACAGGGGGACTCAGGGCATTGCTACAGTCAGAAGGATGCACCATAATAGGCCACTGACTTGTTATACTTTATTTACTTGAAATAAATAGAACCATATTGACGGTTCTATAACTGGGATGGGAATCATGTGGCTCTCCAGAGGGTGTTGAGCTGAAAAATCCAGCATTTCTCATCCTGGATTATGTTAGCATGGAATAAGGTAAAGATAAATGTTTTCCCCTGACATTAAGTCCAGTCGTGTCTGACTCTGGGGAGTGGTGCTCACCTCCATTTCTAAGCCGAAGAGCCAGCATTGTCCATAGTCACCTCCAAGGTCATGTGGTTGGCACGACTGCATGGAGCGCTGTTACCTTCCCACCGGAGCAGTACCTATTGATCTACACTGAGGAATGCGGAAGGAACAACAAGGGATGCTGGGAACGCTGAGAGATGAGGAGTGCACCAGCTCCCCCTGGTGGCCAGAGTTTGCCTCTGTTCGTCTATATGTTGTGTATGTGGAAAACAGCAGGGATTGTCTGCTAAGTATGTGTACCTGTAATCCGCTCTGAGTCCCCTTTGAGGTGAGAAGAGCAGAATATAAATAAAGTGTATTATTATTATTATTACTCACATTTGTATGTTTTCAAACTGCTAGGTTGGCAGAAGCTGGGGCTGACAGTGGAAGCTCACGCCACTGCCTGGATTCAAACCTGCGATATTTCGGTCAACAATTTTAGCAGCTCAGTGGTTTAAACTGCTGCTCCACTGGAGGCTCCGCTGGCATGGAGTGCTGGTACATAATAATAATAATAATAATCCAGCAGCTACTGGGGGGCTATGTGATTTCTACCCCTGTGCTAAAATTGCATGTGGAACATAACCTTAGTTCAGTTAACATGAAATTAAACTAAAGTGCAAGACAGCAGTGTATTTGTGAAAAAAGGAAAAGAAAATATACCATTGTATTTCTTTGCATTTATAGGATGTGATATAATCTGATAAATTCTGAAGTCATCCTAATAATGTCAATAAGACTGAATTCAGTTTACCAAGGTTAACCAGTTGCTTTTACCTGTTACTATTAAGGGACTAGAACCCCCTAGCCCAAAATATGTGATCCTTAAAGATTGTATTGTTGTGTAAAAATACAGTACAAATCTGCTCATTCAGATTAATGTAGAGTAATGGGTACTACTGCTGGGTGGATTTGCTTATAAGGTACCTGAAGTCTTTTGCCTTACTTTTAGCTTCCAAATCCTTTTCAAAGATGGCCTCACAAAGACTGTGTTGCAGTAGTCAATCTAGGATGTTACTGGGTAGGCCCTGCTCTGAGAAGGCCCTGTCTCTCGTCCCCACCAACCGTGCTTACAAAGTGGGTGGGACTGAGAGCTGGAGAGGGCCTGCTCTCAGTCCCATCCTCTTCGCAAGAGTGGTTGGCGGGGATGCGAGAAAGGGCCTTCTCGGTGGTGGCCCCTTGGTTCTGGAACTCCCTCCCTAGTGACATCTTCTCATTCAGCACTGTTTCACAAAAAGCTCTTGGAAGTTATAGAGCTCTTCCTGAACTTAGTGTGTTATTCAGTTTAATGGGACACAATGTCCATCATTCTCAGTACATCTTCACTGGTTTTGATGGTTTCAGTTGTAATTAATCTCATCTAGAGGGAATCAAATTAGGAAAGGGCAGATATCAAATGAATTTCACACCAGAGTGCATCTACATTGCAGAATTAATGTAGTTTGACACCACTTTAACTGCCAAGGCCCAAAGCTACAGAATCATGGGAGCTGTAGTTTGGTGAGGCACCAGCCCACTTTGGCAGGGAAGGCTAAAAACGACTCCATGATTCCATAGCATAAAGCCATGGCAGTTAAAGTGGTGCCAAACTGAATTAATTCAATGGAGTAGATGCATCCTTACCCTTTATGGTCATCATGTCCAGTGAAGCACCTTAAGACCTAAAGTGTAACACCCAAATGTCAGTTTCTTGCTTATGGGCTCTCTATGTCTTGAGTGAATTCTCTCTGTGGTGAATATTTATTTTGGTGGGAAGGGTTAGATAGGACAAGAGAGATGAGCTGCAAACACAATAGCACCATAAAGATCTACTGATAACATTCCCTTTTGGTCTCTTTATGACAGAAGAGAGAATTATGCTTGGAAAATGTGTTCATGAAAAACGTATGTACCCTTTGTGATCCGACATCAGACCGTCCTGCATTATCATCACCACCAGAAAAAAAAAGCCACCGAAGGCTAAGGTTGGCCATTTTGTAACTTTCCTTTGCTGGTTGAACGATGCAACTTCACACCAGTGTTTTTTTAGAAGCCTCACATCCAACACTGTTTTCTTGATGTAGGGGAGCAAAGTGCATTTGATTTGGGAGAAGGTGTTATTTGAGTGTCATTCTAGATTTGGGAATGTAATTACTTTGTTCCCCCAAACCTGCAATTTCATTTACTCTCATTCGACAAAATATGTGTAGTTTCTCCAGGAAATTTATGGTATGTTTCTACTGGAAGTTGACTATAGTGTTATTCTGGAGGACCTATGTCTAGAGAGGTGTCTTCCCAAGGCATTTCCTTGGTCCACTATCATGGCTCTGTGCTGTGCTTCCCAGAAGCTCCAGAACTCACCTGAATTTTAGGCCAATGTAAACCGTTGGGCCACTTCCTATTCAGAAGCCATTTTGCTTTTCGAACAGTCCAGGAACAGGGGGTGGAACTTACATTTTCCTGTTGTTCTGGGTATGATGGCAAGCACCAGGCCTGAAATTGGCAGTGGTGGTCACTCAGCACCTATTGTGATGCTAGCCAGACCGACAAGCTGATTGGAGAAGGGGAGGGAGGAGGAAGCTATTTCTCATTTCCCTCCTCTCCTCCGTTGCTTCATTTCATCTCTCTGACTATGCATTATTACAGGTGCTGAGCAACCATCACTACCACTTTTGTTTTTGGTAGTTGCCACTAAGGCCTCATTGACAGGGGGAAGGTAAGAGCGATGGTGCAGCCGCGCCAAATCAGTTCTGTCTCCATTGACACTTTCCAGCCAGTGGGCTGGTTCAGGGCCATGCAGTGTAGACACCTGCCACCTGGCCATGTGGACTTCAGTGACACTGGTCCAAAGTACCCTACTCCAGCTCAAGCACCACTATTTTTGACACCTGTAGATGGCCCCCAGTTCAAAACTCTAAGAAATAATTTAAACAGATTTAAATCATACTAAACAATCTATTAAATTAAAATGGGACAACTAGTATCATTTAAAAAGAGTTTAAAGCAATTTAAAATTAAATATTGTTGAAATATAAGTAAGTTCAGATAGGCCTCAAGAGCTTTAATTAAAACACACCTATGGTTTTGTTTGTCACCACAGTTGGGGGCCAATCAAGACTCTAAGGGGGCATATATTTTACAACTGGGATATAGATCTGTAAATTAATAGTATTTGGTTTACCATGGACCAATACAGCTGCCCATGTATCCAGGGGCGGATCTTATTGGAGGCAAATTAAGCGGCTGCCTCAGGGCACCACGTGGCCAAAGGGTGCATCCAAAGCCGGGCGCCATGCCCCCAGGGGTGCCGGCAGGGTGGGAGGAAGGCTCGCGCAGGGCGAAAGAGAAGGAGGCAGAGGCACGCGCCTTTCCCTTCTCCCTGCCTCTCCCTGCGCCCTGCAAACGTCTCATCCCTCACCCTGCACATGCCTTCCCCCCCCCCCCACCCCGCTGAGGATGCCTTGCGCAGGGCGAGAGAGAAGGGGGCAGAGGCCCCTGCCTTTCCCGTCTCCCTTGCCCCCTGCGCGTCTCCTCCCTCTGTTGCTGCTGCCACCGCTAGTGCACATGGGGCAAGGGATGAGGCCACATGGGTGCCCTTACCTGGGGGCCAGGAGCAGGACTGAGCGGCCAGATGAGCCTGCCAGCCAGAGGGCACCTAGCCCAACCCCCGGGCCCTTGCTCCCGAAATTAGCCTAGACCTGATACACACACATATACATACACACAAAAAGAGAATAGGAAGAGGGGAGGGAAAAGGGTGAGAAGGGAGGAAGGGGAAGGTAAGAAGGGGAAAGAGAATAGGAAGGGGGCAAGGAAAAGGGTGAGGAGGAAGGAAGGATGGGGAATGTACAGACCCACACAAAGAATAGGAATGGAGCAGGGAAAATGGTGGGAAGGAATATATATGGCATGGGCCAACTTCAGCCCTCCATGTGTTTTGGACTTCAACTCCTACAATTCCAAACAGCCAGTAGGAAGTCCAAAATACCCGGAGGGCCCAAATTTGTCTATGCACCATCTCTCTCTCTCTCTCTCTCTCTCTCTCTCTCTCTCTCTCTCAGTGATTGGTTGGGGGCACCAAAATACTGTTCGCTTACCATTTAAAATTACCTAGGTCCGACCCTGCATGTATCCAGACAGTATAGGCAGAGTAGGCAGACAGGCTCTTAAAAGATTGTTTAGCTTCTTTTTCTCTGAGGCTAGAAACATACCAATAGTGTTGCTTCTCAGGTGGAGGCTAGATATAGTACGACCCCCATATCCATTGAACCAGTACATTCAGTTTCATTTATTTATTTATTTATTTGTTCCTTCTTGTATTCCGCTCCTCCCTGCAGGCTCGGGGCGGATAACATCATAAAAACTCGGCTGACATGTAACATCCGTGTCGCCGTACAATAAAACAACATAAAATACAACATTAAAATACAACATTTACCCTTGTTTGAAAAAAAAGTTCTCTCTAGGTTCTCCAGTTCTATTCTGTGGTATGCTTCTTCTGGAATGTGACTATAGTGTCAATCTGGAGGACCTTGTGATGCCTAGACAGGCGCCTTCTCTAGGCATTTCCTAGGTCCTCTCGCATCACTCTGTGGTATGCTTCCACTGAAAATCATTTGTTGAATACAGTTCACCCACAGTTTCACGCACCCATGCAAAGTCCTGGAACAAATCCCCATGAATATGTAGGTAATACTGTATTTGAAAGCAGCAATACGGTTCTGTGAAAGATATCTGATCTTGATTATAATGAGTCCTTAAACACCTAGAAATAAAGCACTTCAAGCACAGCAACATAATGTATATATAAAAGGTAACATTTCCCCTAGACCATTCTCACCAATGTCTTGTAAAATATCCTGGGAGAAAGTGGGGTATGATATAACATATCAAAAAACTCCAGATTCCCTGATAGAAAAATCGTAGAATTTTCACGTTGCTAAAACATAGGCCCTCTAGTGGAGATGTCACGAAGCAGCCAGGTCAAAAAATGAGCAAGTATTAGCTTTAGCTATCGGTTATTCCTGGTAGTACAAGGAACATATTAGTCTTTCTTGCCTTGCACCAGGCATGTAGCCGGGGGCTAAGGGGCTTCAGCCCCCCGAAATTCTCAGGGTGGTCCACGAAAAGGCCTTACTGGTACATTATTTAAACTGTTATGTTTATTCATATCATGATCTGATCACCATGCTCATTATATCCCACATTAATGGGTTATTGGGATAACAATACAAAAGGTTTGCTAGGGTAGACCCTCTTCCACCCAGTCTCAGCCCCCCGAACCAAACTCAGCCCCGAATCAAAATCCTGGCTATGGCCCTGCCTTGCACTAATTATTTGTTAGTTGTGTGCAGATTATTGGAGGCATCTGTAACTCATCCCAAGTTTGTATCTTTGCCATTGAACCATTTCGCCATTTTGGCATTGGTTTTCATGTTCAGCCCTCCACATTCACTGGAGTTGCATGCGCAGGGTCCCAGTCAAAGTGAGAAACTGTAAATAATGAAATTGCTATGTCTTTTTACCTGAAATAGCATCTCTCTAGGAATGTTTATGTCTTCCATTCTGACTTTGTGGTCACGTTCTGCTGGAAGGTGACCATTCAGCTGGAGTGGAGGACATTGGGGGCCCTTCCACATAGCCCTATATCCCAAAATAAAGGCAAAAAATCCCATCTGATTGGACTCAGATAACCCAGTTCAAAGCAGATATTGTGAGATTTTTTGCCTTGATATTCTGGGATATAGGGTTGTGTGGAAGGGCCCAGAGATTCCCAGAGAAGTATTCTTGCTTGAACTCTCTTGGTCACCCAGCATAACCAGAGGAAGTTTATAGCCACACTGGTGGACTTGGAGAATTTTAAAGAGTACATTTTAATCTCATGTATCAATTATCGAATCCACAAAAGTCAATACTGTAACCATAGCATTTGCATGGATTGGGAGAGTGTAATTTTGTATTGTGATCAGTCCTTTTTCTCTCATACCTCCCAAACTGTTGCAAAATGCAGTAAAACAGAGAACTATAACTGGGAGAAAGAGCAAGTGTTAGCCTTCCTTATATCCCCAACCTGCTTTTAGTGACCGAATCAGCTCAAATCCATTTGTGTATTTGAACTGAAGGGATGAAATTTCATTGTGGCATTCCATCAACTTGCAAATGCACTTTCCCCCTAGTACTTTTCCAGCGGTGTGGCCATGACAGATTCATTGCCAACCTTTCTACAAAGATCTCTGGCCAAACCCCATTGCAAACAACATCTGCTTTAGAACACCCTTCAAACGTCTTTGAGCCAAGTCTCCACCTTTGAACCATGCCTACCCAAGCCACCTGATTACAGCTAACTGAATCAAGAAGTAGTAGGAAGCTAAGTTTATTGTTCCAAGTCAGAAGCATCAGGCTTTAATCTTTTTAAGACAGTCAAGGGCAGATTAAAGAAGGGTTTTGGAGCCTCTGGCCCTGTAATCCCTTGCAGTCTAGTGGCAAGAGCATGGATCGAAGGAGGAAGAGATCAAAGCAAGCACCAGAAGAAAGAAAGGAAAGTTTGTTTTGGGTTACTTATCTCTGGATCTCTTATGAGAGATGTTTTCAGAGCTACGGAGTTAATATTGGAAAGGTCCTATCTCTCTTGCTTCCTAACTGTACAAGCTGTAAAAGCCAACTCAGTTAGCAGGTGTCTGGTGGCAGTTGTAAGGCTAGGGCAGTTTAATATGTGTAGAGACAACCTTGTGGACCACCCAGGACTGTAAATGTTGTCAATAGAAATAATATGTAAGGCCATGTGGCAACTAGTGTAATTGGTGAAAGTTGTACCATTTTGCTTCTAATTCTTTATGGCTTGATTTCTTGCTGGCTACTTTCTCCTAACCATCTGTAAAGGCAAATCCATGTAGGGAGCATTGGAGTGGTCCATTCTAAAAATAAAATGAGTGTGATCTACGTTCTCCAGATAAGGTTGCAGTTGTGAATTGAGCTAAAGATGGTAAAATATGTTCCTGGCCACACATAGATCCAGATCAAGATACAGCACTGTTTCACACCCAGTGTGCTTCACTTTGGAGAGAAAATGAAAATTAATTACATTAATTACATTTCCACCCAGTTCATGAGAGATTCCCCTAACAACAGAAGTCAACTCTGCTTGAATTTGTTTGCTGACATGCAAAGCACCGTGTTGTGACAGAAAGTAATATCTAGTGGTACAGAGGTGGACAAAATCTGGGCCTTGAAGCTGCATGTGATCCTTGGTGATATCTGTGATATCTTCCTTTGAAATGCAAACAATAACTTTTTAGTGATACTTGAGCAGCATAAAAGATAATCTTATTTTGTCTCCCCTGGTGGCATAATGGATTAAGCCCTTGTGCCAGCAGGACTGCTAACCAATACGTCAGCAGTTTGAATCTGGGGAGAGTGGGTTGAGCTCACTCTGTTAGCTCCAGCTCCCCATGTGGGAACACGAGAAAAGCCTCCCACAAGGAAGGTAAAAACATCAAATATCCCGGCATCCCCTGGGCAATGTCCTTGCAGACGGCCAATTAATTCTCTCACATCAGAATCAACTTGCAGTTTCTCAAGTTGTTCCTGACACCAAAAAAATTGGGCAGTGTGTACTCATCTCTCTGACATTGCTTCATGAACAAAGATTCTTAGGAAGGATTCATCCCACGCTTTTTACAAGTGCATTGATGACTAAGCGTACTCATATAATCCAATTTAAAGCAGAAAACCTGGGATAATAGGCCTGTCTGGAAAGTTTATACAGTGGGCACCAGCATGCCAGCATAGCCTTCCAATCTGTTTCTGAGCCCAATTCAAGAATATCTGAAAGACCACTTTCTCTCATTTGTTTCAGCCAGAAATTGGTGATCCTCAGAGGAGACCCTCTTGCACATCCCAACATCTAATAAAGTTGTGCAAGGTACAAAATGTTGGTTTTGACCTTTAAATTCTTACATGGTGTGGGTCCAGGTTATCTACAAGATCACCTTCTTCCATATTATCTACCCCTGAGGTCTTCTGAGGGGCAGCTACTCCAAGCAACCATCATCCAGAGGACTTTTTCATCGGCTGCCTCAGAACTGTGGAACGACCTGCTGGAAGGGCTTCAACAGCTAAATCAGTTGTCAAAATTTAAGACCCAACTGAAGTTCCATCTCTTCTGGCAGGCCTACCCAGTCAATTCTAAGTTGTGAATTTTAATCTGCATTTCATCAATGGATTTTAACTAGTATTTTAACTCTGTGTTCCTTTTTGAATGTGTTTCAATAGTGTTTTATCTCTTGTTTTAAAAATGCTGTACCCTGTCTTGAACTACAGGGAAAGGCAGGCTTCTTCTTCTTCTTCTTTGTGGTGGTGGTGGGAGGGGGGTGGTTGTAGTGCTAGTAGTAACTGGGCTTTTTCTGTAGAAGCATCCTAACAGTGGAACTCGCTATCCAAGGAAGCTAAACTGGCTGCATCCCTTTTAAGCTTCCAGTGTGCAGTCAAAACAGTGCTGTTCCATATGGCATGCAATATTTAAAATGTCTGTTTGACTGTTTTAAACCACACCTTAAGATTGTTTTTAGATTGCTTTTAGGAGTTTTGAGATAGTATTTTAATGCATTTTTTTTAAAAAAAATCTTTGTTTTGCTTTGTTTTTATTTATTGATTGCCTTGGCAGCCCTTGTGGGCTGGGAGGCAATACATGGATACTTCAAATAAACAAACAAAGAAATAAAGAACATATTGTTAGATTCAGGTTCAAATCCGGGAAGAGTGCGGATGAGCTCCCTCTATCAGCTCCAGCTCCCCACACGGGACATGAGAGAAGCCTTCCACAAGGATGGTAAAACACAAAACATTCGGGCATCCCCTGGGCAACATTCTTGCAGTTGGCTAACTCTCTCACACAAGTCACTCCTGACATGAAAAAAAGTTAGATTCAGTAAAGGGCAGTCCAGATTCCTGAACTCCAGGCAGAGCTCTGGGCAGAATCTATTATATAAAGGAGGTGCCGTCGTCGAACAACTGACAGAGACAGAGAAACCATCCAAGGCAGAGACACCAAACTGGCCAACAGAAATAGGCCTCAGGCAAGGAAGGTTTATAGCAAAAAAAACTTTCCCCTCCAAAACCTCGAAGGCCCCCAAAACAACAATTTAAAAAACTACATTTCACAGCATCCTCTGCGGCAGCCAGCGAAACCCATTGGCCAACATCGGCCCACACAAAATGCAGGGAGGCTGAGTAACCATAGTAACGCTGGCCAGAGCCAGCCAAGGCTAGGATTGAATGCTGAGTGATTTGAGTTCAGTCAGTTGGTGCAAGATCTAGGAGGGTGCAGGTTACTACACTCGAGAAACACAATCCAAAAGACCAAGCCAGCAAAAAAATCACACAACGCCAATATGCAGAAGATACACAACTATGTGCACAGAGCACATACATACCACTCACAGGACAAAAGACACCCACAACAAAAGACACCCACTTTACAAACACCACACCCACAACATGACAGCCACACAACTCGCGATGCCTACCTCTACAGACCCACAGCACAACTCACACTCAACACACACACCACTGCTAAACAGAAACCAGCACAGTACAATCAATTAACACAACCCACATACACACCGTACCTCCACACCACACTACCACTGCACACTCACAACAACAAACTACACACTCAACACCACACACTCTTCTCCAACCACCATCCCAACCACACACCACCAATCCTCCACTTTACAAACACCACACCCACAACATGACAGCCACACAACTCGCGATGCCTACCTCTACAGACACACAACACAACTCACACACAACGCATACATACCACTGCAAAACAGAAACCTCCACATTACAACCAACTAACACAGGAGGACATAACAACTACCAGGAGGACATAACACTAACACAAATAGGGCACCAGGGACACAGGCACCACTAACCAACACATACCACCAGAATAACACAAACTTCCAAAACCCACAAAAACAAACTAACAATCCTGCAACACAAAAACCCAACCCAACCAAAATTCATAACAAACACCACTGGCAAAAGCCACACCCCCTCCACATCACAACCAGCACACAGCCAGACTGAGACAACTATGTCACCACAACACACACAAAATAAACCCCACAAATACCTGACAGCAACACCACACACCGACAACTCCACAGGACTTCAACATCCCACCCACCAGAACAACCCACAACGACACAGCCATGACCCCACCAAGACCATAAGTAACATCACTTCCAACCCTTACATACTCAGACTATCTCGCATCTCTTAAATAGGGCACAGCAACGCATGCCGGGTACAGCTAATAAAGTCATAAAATCATTAGAGGTAGACTATAGAAAGTCCCATCCCATTTCCAGTTTGTGTCTTTCCTCACAATGAAGGTACCTTTTGTTATCTCTGATATAACAGTGCCACCTTGTGGGACATGAGAACAAAAAGTGTCTAAATCCATGTCTGATGATGGGTGACACAAGGAATGAAAAGGCTGAAAATAGTAAGGAAGTTATTAAGACAGGATTGCAACAGCTGTCATGGAATCAGTTCCCCGCTCTATAGTCTGTCAAAGGGTGGGTGGAGAGTTGTTTTTTGTTTGTAAAATGAGCTGTGTAACAAAAGGCCTGAAGCTTCTTCCACCTAATACTAATTATATATCGGTTTGAAAATTCTGCCCTGTTATTCCAATTTAAGAAAATACCCAAAGTAGTTTGCTAATAACATTAGGGGAGGAGGGGGACCCATGTAAAGATAGATTCTATTTATCTGAACTCAGACATGGCCTCATTTAATGCTGTTTCAAACTGGTGTTGAAGAAAGTGGTTTCACTGTGCAGTTGGATTCCTGGATGGTGGTTACACAAACCACAGAGCACTGGTGCACATTAGGACATTATTTCATGCGCTTTTGTTGGAGTTTACAATTAGAGTTAAAACTAACTGCAGTCAAAGTATTGGACAATTAAATAAATACCCATATAAAAATATAAATTTAAATTGGTTTAAAGGGCACTTAAAACATCACAATAATGGTCAGCCCATTATCAAGTCCAAGGCAATGGGGTGCCTAAAGAATGGGGGTGGGGGGAGAGCCTCCATTGAGCAGCAAGAGTGAGTAAGTCAGAGTTGCTTTATTAATCAAAATGGAAAACTGTGCTTTAAGTAGATAGGATTATTCTGATGGTGGAGTCTAGGGACTGACTCCATTACTACATACTGTATGTTCCAACCTGTAATCATCTGAACCGCAACATCTGCACTTACATTCCTTGACCAGAAGGTGGTGATGAAAGAAAGGATTGAATATTGACCCCCACTTTATGCAGAAAATAGAACAGGAAATTACTGACAGGGGCATTTATTTTAATTATTTTAGTTATTGAAATATTTATATCCCGTCCTTTATCCAGAGAGGTCAGACCAGCATGCCATAAATCTAACAGTTACTCAGTTTGAATAACTGAAGCAATTCAAAAAGCTAAAAAGAATTAAACAACTAACAGACTAATACAGTTTAAAATGAAATAGTTAAAAATAAATTAGTATCATGTATGTGGGAAGGTCTTTTTGTAAAAGTAATTATGTTCCAAGAACATTAATTAATGTCTATGTTTTTATTCGCCGCCTAAATAACAGCGATGTTGGCACCAATCAGGCTTCAAAGGAAGGGTGTCCACAACTGGGGTGCTGCCGCAGAGACGGTCCTCTCCTGCTTCCTACCACATCATGTTGTCCATCCTGATGTGATGCAGGGAAGTCCCCTCCAAGAGGACTTACAGCTTTGGCAGGTGCAAATGCAAAAAAGACCTTCTAACACTCAGCGGTTCTCAGCCTGTTGGTTCCCAGGTGCTTTTGCCTCTAACTCCCAGAAATCCTAACAGCTGGTAAACTGGCTGGGATTTCTGGGAGTTGAAGGCCAAAACACCGGGTGACCCACAGGTTGAGAGAGTGTTAAATATCTTGAGGACAGGAAGCATATTGGCAGCCAATATGGTTTCTTCTAAATCAGTGTGATATGGTTTTTACATTATACTCCTTGGGGAGGGGGACACAGCTTAGTGGTCACATGGCTGAGCAGGAATCCCCGCTCCTACACTCTGTAACCAGTCCCATGGTTAACAATTGAATCACTGTAGAAGCATGTTTCCTATTCCCCTCTGTTGGAGCAGGTTCAGTAGGATTTCATGGTCATTGATCGGAGGTCATTGATGACTCCATCTTTCACCTGGAGCCATCAGTAAGAGGAAATAAGCACCTGGAAGTGTCGCAGCTGGCTAAGTGTCAGCTGCATAAGATCTCTCTGACCTGTAGGTCATGAGTTCGAGGCCTGCCCGGGTTGGGGTTGGTGCCCGACCTTAAGTGTAGCCTGCTGTCGACCTTTGCAGCCCGAAAGACAGTTCATTTGTCAAGTAGGAAATAAAGGTACCACATTAAGTGGGGAGGTGAATTTTGACTGATTTATGAAGCCATAAAGAAATCCAGGAATTGCTGAGGAATGCGGAAGAACAACAAGGGAAGCTGGAAAAACGCAGAGAGAGATGAGGAGTGCGTCAGCTCCCCCTGGTGGCCAGAAAGTTTGCCTCTGTTTGTCAATATATGTATAATGTCGAAATGTATGTAGTATGTACTGTACTGTGACAAATGTCACATGTTTATGTCATATGTTGAACTGCAGGGATTGTCTGCAAGTATGTGTACTGTAATCTGCTCTGAGTCCCCTTCGAGGTGAGAAGAGCGGAATATAAATAAAGTAAATAAATAAGTAAATAAATAAATAAGGCTTTGAAAGTGCTGTGCTCTTGACTGAAACCACATTAATTCACTGCTGCAACTTGCAAAGACAATTTGGGGGGGGGGGGAGAGAGTTCATCTTATTCCTTAATTACCATCCTCATTTCTGTAACCATTACACTCAATTGCCTTTTCCCTTTTCCATTAACATCTTAAACTGTTTAACGCCAGCAGCTGGTGGCACAGTTATTTGGTTTGACCATTTAGGATGTTTATTTTTTTGTCACTTATCCTCGACAGACCAGAACCTGGTAAAGTGATAAGCAGCACGATTGATTTCTGAACAACAAACCCAGTGGTGAAGTCACAGATTTCCTAATGAAGAACAATTAATATCATTATTGTTTCCTCATCCACTATTTATGCCAATTACATATGTAGACCTTGCAGTTATATCACAGAATAGCAGCTCTTTGAATGTTTCTCTCAATTCATGCTTTTGCTTTCGACATAAGCTGGGAAATTCAGCTTAGAGGGGGTAGACAGAGACTGTTTGTTTGTTCATTCCAATCATTTTCTGAATTTGCAGGCTTAGATGAAGAAATTCAGTAAGGATTAAGGGGGAAAGAGAAAGATAAAGTAGAGTAGAATGCAATAATATCCTGATGATTTCCCAGTGTGTTTGGTCTCATCTCTTGGATTTTAGATTGCTGGGAGCCTCTGTCCCATGCCAAGACATTCCAAGACATGCTGACAAACAGTTTGTCCCCTGATGTGCTGGCGGCCATTGGATGCAGCATTTCCATCCCAGTCCACACAATGCCAAGTATTTAGAGCACATTGTTTTCATTCCTGAGAACAAGGCTGATGAACGCCCCCCTGCCCTTCTTCTTAAGAGAATCAAAGCAGAACATTAAAACCCAGAAGATGTGTTTGATGCCTCTGCATCAAATCTCACATCCTCAAAACCTTACAAATATTTAATTCTTCATTTGTTTGTTTAATATGTGTCCCACAAATAAGACTGAAGCCACTTTCTAATAGAATGGTACTAATGCATATAATGAAAAAGGATTGCATATAATGAAAAAAGAAGAGATGCTGACGGGTTGCTCTACCTCCTATTCCTCTGCTCTAAATATCCCTGTGTTCATTGAAATCCCACAAAGAGGTTCTCTGGAATAGGGGAGAGGCATTAAACAGGTAAAGCATTAAATCCTCCAGAGTTTGGAAAAAGTGGCTCCCAAGTTCCTGCAATGGAATGGCCAATGTCCACACTGGCTAGGGGACTTTGGGAATGTAATCCAACATGTGATATTTCCCTGCCACCTTCTTCACTCAAAATCTCCCTCTTTCATCATTGCATTTCGTTTTAAAACAGTCAAGTGTAAATCTCCCTCTCATTCATCCCCTACTTCCTTTCTAGTTCCCCAAATTTCTCTTCACAAGCAAGGAAAACAATTTTATTTATTTATTTATTTATTTATTCGATTTCTACACCGCCACTCCCAACAGGCTCAGGGCAGTTCACAGAAACAGATCAATATAGCACAATACAAACAGGGAGCAGAATTAACTAAAATCTATTCTAAAACTCAAAAGCTTGCCTAAACAAGAAGGTTTTGCAAGCCTTTCGAAAGGCTCCCAGATTTCGCAGTGCCTGAGTCTCTGGAGGTAGGGCATTCCACAGTGATGGGGCAATGATCGAAAAGGCCCTTTGTCTAGTTGCTGACAGGCGATAACTTTTCAGGCCAGGAGTTTCTAAGAGGTTTTGATCTTCAAAACACAGTGATCTCTGGGGTTTATATGGGATAAGGCGATCCCTTAAGTACACTGGCCCCAGACCATACAAAGCTACATTTTGATCACTATATAATCAAAAACCAAAAAAACCCCAAACTCTTCTATGTTCAGCAATGAAAAGAGTGTCCATTTTTAGTTTCTGAGTAGCAAAATCAGCTCACTTCCTCTGCCTATCTGTATGAATCAGTGACTACAAGGTGTGGGAAAGTCTCTGTTTGTGTGCATACATATGTATAAGAGAAAGATGCACCTTTGTAAAAAATGTGTGAGATCTGACCAATCTCCTTTAGACTCTTCTGAAGATCTCCCAGGTTCCAATCTGATCCTTAGCCCCAAACCACATAAATCTTAAAAAGCTTCTAGAGTTTTGTTACTTGTGTGTGTGTGTGAGTGTGTGAGCGTGTGTGTGTGTGTGTGTAGGTGGCAGCTCTGATGTCACTGAAGTAATTGATCCTTTCTAGGGATTGGATGAACCTTGAAGGAGCTCTCCAATGTGCTGATCCCTATTGGCCAAAGGGGAGCTATCCAACACTCTGAATAGAATAACAGAATCATAGAGTTGGAAGAGATCACAAGGGCCATCCAGTCTGACCCCTGCCATGCAGGGACATCCAATGAAAGCAATCCAAACCAATGGCCATCCAGCTTCTGATTAAAAGCCTCCAAAGGAGGAGTCTCCACCACTCTTCACTGCGAGTTTCACTGTTGAATAGCTCTAACAATTAGGATGTTTTTCCTTATGTTTAGGTGGAATGTCTTTTCCTGCAGCTTGAATCCAATGTTCTGCATCTTAGTCTCCAGAGCAGCAGAAGACAAGCCTGTGACCTCCTCAGTATGGCATCCTTTCAAATATTTGAAAACTGAAATTGAAAGCCTTCTGTTCTCCAAGCTGAATGTACACAGCTCCCTAAGCTGTTTCTCATAGGTCTTGGCATCCAGACCTTTGACCACTTTGGTTGCCCTTCTCTGGACACCTTCCAGCTTGTCAATATCCTTTTATGACTTCCCACAATCTAGACACTATGATCCTATTGTTGCAGCCTAGAATCACATTGGCGTTTTAGCTGCCACATCACATTATTGACTCATGTTCTGTTTGTGCTCTACTAAGACTCCTAAATCACTTTCACATATACTGTGAGGCCAGGTGTAACCCATTCTGTACATGTACATTTCATTTTTCCTGCCTAAATTGACATTTCTCTCTGCTGAAGTTCATTTTTTTAAAGTTTTGGTCCAGCTCTCTAAACTATTAAGGTCATTTTGAATCCTGATTCAGTCCTCTGGAGTATTATCTATGTTTCTCAATTTCATGTAGCCTGCAAATTTGATAGGCATGTATTTGTTGTGTTAAGAGTTCTAGTTCTTCTACTTTTCCATGCTCTGCACACTCTGCCCCCCTGCAGCTGCTTAGTACCCCCCAACCCCCTGAATAGCTCTTTTAAAGTTAAAACCAAAATCTGGAGAGGGTTCACTGCTCCACTATCATCACTGCCACCAGCTTCACTTGGTTCTGTGGACCCAAAATCTTGTTGCACACTAAAATGGCATTTCAAATACCTCAGATACAATAGCTAGCCACTATGTGGTCTATCAATCTACCTAATGTTGCTTCTATGGAGACATAAAGCTTCTATGTCACAATGGATAGACTGGATAATATGTTGTTGCAGGAATTTTCCTAGACTCTTCTTTCACAAGTAAAATAAACCAATTTTCTCAGAAGTATGAAGGAAGCTGTGAAAATGCTAAATATTATATGCACATAGAGAGACTCTGTAGCTTTTCAGTGGGAGAGATTTCTTGTGTGTGTTAACCTTTGGCTGGCAGGTGAAGACAGTTTTACTAGACATTTTATGCAAGGGCCTTTGGTCCTAGACAGACATAATTATGCTGTAGTTAGATTTAACTAGTTGCTTTTATTGGTATTTACTTGTCTTGTTTTTATATTTGCTTACTTTCTATTTTATTGCTGTTTTATTAGGTAATATGATGCAATGCTCTGCAAACAGATGTTAGGTTCTGAGTAGCAACAGAACTTTCCCTTCCTCTCTCCTCTCCCCACATCCCTACAAAACCGAGTGCCCTGGCCTTTTGTAATAGGTAAGGGGATGGGTGTAAGTTTAGGGTCTGAGGGAAAATCCATTTCCCTGATGGGTGCTAGAAAGCATTGGTTAGAATGTCACTTTTTATATTTCATCACATTTTTATTATTGCTGTTAGCTGGAAGGCATTTGATCTAAAGGCGGGATCCAGAATTAACCAGCCAATAAACCAATGCTCTAAGAAGAGAATGTCTAAGAGAGCAAGGCTCAGTTCAGAAATCACAAAATTCGCCAAAAGAGAGTTTGGAATCCAGGAAATCTGCTCCCATTCCTGCCATCTCCTCCCTTCCAACACACAGCATTAATAAACATTAAAATGCATTTTTTTAAAAAAAATACACAAGGTCCTGCTTTTCAAAAATGATTTGACAGTATCTAATATGAAAATAATAGTGTTTGGTGACTGCCGTAATCTTCCATTCTAGATTTACATAAAGCTTTAGTAGTTTTAGCCAACAAATAGTTAAATCTGACCAGAATGGTAAGTGGCTCCAGATGTGCAAAAATGATTTGAGTGACCAGAAGGGGCTAGTATTATTCACAATGAAATTGGGCTGTTTCCTCTGAGAACATGGATTCTCCCACAACTGCAAAATCCTCAAGTAAAGAAAAGTTCAAGAAGCAGAGGAGTCCCTATGTGGAATGCCAAATTCATATGGTGCTTTACAACAACTACTACTACTATTATTATTATTATATTAGTAGTAGTAGTTGTTGTCACAAGGTTTTCCAGATGAATAGAGACAGCAAGATTTATTCAGAGGAGGTTTGTCATTGACTTCCTGAAGTGTGACTTGCCTAAGATCACCCCAAGACTTCCCATGGCTGAGGAGCAACTTGAAGCCATTCTACCATACTGGTGCTTTCTGTCATAATCCATTGCCATTGGCCATACTGATTCAGGCTTTTGGGAATTGAATTACATAACATGGGGGTCCAGAAAGTTTCCCATTCCTATATTACTCCATTACTTGCAAAGGGAAGTGCATCAGGATGTGAATTGCAATGTGCATCTCTCTTACATCTGAACTTGTCATGTCTAAAGTTATGCACAGTTAGAATTAGGTCGAACTTGCATTTCAGCAAAGAAACCCACAGTGCAGTATAGCAAAGCAAGCAATGTTTGTTTATTATTTATTTACTTGTTTAATTTGTAGCCTGCCTTTATCCCAAAGTGAGATCCAATGTTAGCTGAGCAAGTGAAGTGTTTTCTTTCCTATCATTCAGTAATAGGTAAAGTTAAAAGTTTTCCCCTGACATTAAGTCCAGTCGTGTCTGACTCTGGGGATTGGTGCTCATCTCCATTTCTAAGCCGAAGAGCCAGCATTGTCTGTAGACACCTCCAAGGTCATGTGGCCGGCATAACTACATAGTGTGCTGTTACCTTCTTGCTGGAGTGGTACCTATTGATCTACTCACATTTGCATGTTTTTGAACTGCTAGGTTGGCAGAAGCTGGGGCTGACAGTGGAAACTCATGGCGCTCTCTGGATTCGAACCTCAGACCTTTCAGTCAACCAGCTCAGCAGCTCAGTGGTTTAACGCACTGGGGGCTCCAGAAATAGCAAAGGGAAAAGTTTTGATACACTTAGTGACATAATTCTGTTGTAGGAGCTCTCTTACTGAAATAATTGTAATCACTATATGATCTTTGGTTGGGTCTGACCTTACAATAAAAATAATTGTCCTGGATTAACAGCAAACCAAAAACAAACAAAAATGAGAAGTGTGAGAGAATAGAAAACATGGCTCATATTAATGCACCCCCATCTCAGGTGTCTTATCAAAACTCATTCAGCAGAGTGCAAAACAGCATACTAGATACTTTGTATGTTGCAAATTATACAACGTGAACCTAATACAATGTTGAAGCATTAATCACATGGGGGGGGGGACCCAAACTTTCTGTATCAGTGTTACATAAAAACCTGAATTCTTGTAAAAATAAATGTCTACTAGGCAAGAGAAGAACACTTCTCCCAGCTGCCCTGCTCTTCTTCCCTTCTCCACACACAAGGAAGCCTCGCAGTCAAGGGGCCTGCCTCCAGCTGGTTTCCCCAATTTGTTCCCAACCCTGTTGTTCCCTTGCAAAGTGGTAGTGTGGCACCTTTCCCACCCACGCTGCCTAGTCCCTTCCCATTCATGTCCCCGGCTTGCAATGAGCCCACGAGGCACACATGGGCCTTTTTAAAGGGCAATGGCTGCTGTGCCGAAACCCCTCTGCTCCCCACATGGTTTTCCCTCATTGGCTGGAGGCAAGCATCCCAGCATGCAAGCTACTGCTTGCCTGCAAACACTGGGTATTTTCTGATTCACTTCCTGAGTCTGAACAAAGATGGCAACAGTGGCTTTGAAATGGCAAGGATACTTCCGGGTTCCCAAATCCCTTCAAAATAGCTTCAAAAAGGAATTTGATCCAAATTTAATCCAAATTATGGAGATTCTAACTGGACCTAACCATGCCTATTGTATATATTAAGTTTAAACTTGACCCCTTCCAATCCGGCTTCCATATTGGGAATGGGACAGAGACCATGCTGGTGGCCATCACAGATCAGCTCTGATGCCAGCTTGACCGAAGTGGATCGGCGCTGCTTGTGTTATTAGATCTAACGGCAGTATTTGATACAGTCGACTACGATCTACTGACCCACCGCTTTGCCGTAGCTGGAGTTCGGGGGACAGTCCTGAAACGGCTGTCCTCCTTCCTCCGTGATCAGGGACAGCGAGTGGAGAGGGGAGACCTGATTTCTGAGAGGTCTCCACTTGTTTGTGGAGTTCCCCAAGGGGCCATTCTGTCCCCCCTGCTCTTTAACATCTATATGTGACCTCTCACTCAGCTGGTTCGGAGCTACAGGCTGGAATGTTCTGTGAATGGACCTGATAATTTCCAACAGTGCCTTGAAGCTGTGACTGGATGGCTGCATGCTAGCAGGTTGAAGGTTAGGGTTAGGGTAGAGGGACTGTTCAGTTGCCTACCCTAGACGGTGTACCTCTGTGTCCGTCGTCCTCTGTGAAGAGCTTGGGAGTCCTGCTGGACCCTCGGCTATCAATGGTGGCTCAGATCTCCAATGCTAGCAGAGTGGCTTTTTTCCATCTCCGGCAGGCTAGGAGACTGGCTCCCTATCTAACCAGGGAGGATCTGGCCACAGTGATCCAGGCCACGGTCACCTCGAGAATAGACTACTGCAATGCCCTTATATTGGCCTAACTATGTTGGCAATCCGGAAGCTCAAACTGGTGCAAAATGCAGCTGCCTGGCTTATCACTGGGACACCGGTGAGAACTCACATAACACCAATATTGCAGCAGCTGCATTGGCTACCAGTGGAGCACTGGGTCTGCTTCAAAGTGTTGGTTATCACCTTCAAGACCTTATATGGTCAGGGGCCTTCATACTTGAGGGACCGTCTCACCCCATATCAGCCCCAGAGGTCACTGCGCTCCACTGATCAAAATCTTTTGATGATTCCTAGCTGCCGCTCATATTGGCTGACATCGACAAGATGGGGAGCCTTTACGATCATAGCTCCAACTCTTTGGAATGCTCTACCAGAAGATGTACGAGCTTTGGAAGATCTAACAAAGTTCCACAGAGCGTGCAAGATGTTTTTATTCCAGCAGGCTTTTGGGGTCTGATCTGATTAATCAGCTGTAAATAGTTTTATAGTTTTTAGTTAAGAGTTTAATTCTTTCAGTTGTTTTAAAGTGTGTTTTTTATATTCTCTGTAAGCTGTCCTGAGCCCTTGGCAAAGGACGGCATAAAAAATGGAAAAATAAATAAATAATAAATAAACAAACTGTCTTAATCGAGATCAAGGATTAGTATGACGATGAAACGGAAACCAATTTTAAGATTGTGGAGCTGAGATTTGTATTTTGTAGTTTTTAACTGTTTATTTTATATGTTTTTATATGATTGTTTTTATCTTGTGATGTATTGTATATGGGCACTTGTTGCCGCTTGTTCACCGCCTCAAGTTGCCTTTGGGCTGAGAGAGGTGGTATAGAAGCATGGCAAATAATAATAATAAAATTATATGTGTCCAAGAAAACTGACTAGTTTTTCACTTGTTGATGAAAAAGGTAGAATAAATGCAACATTTCACCATTTTTTAAAATATTGGATGGCCAGTTTATATGATCTTTGCAATATAGCTAAACCCACACAGTGAATCAGTGTTCTGAAATGTTTTGTCATGACTGCAAACCACAGTTTGGCATAATATGACTAAAAGGTTTGTGTTGGATGGCTGCCCAAATGCAAATTGTGTCAATGAGAAACAGTTCAAATGCACACATATGCACACAGCTGGAATACAAGGCATGACTTCAAGTCAGCTTAAAGCCCTAAAATTTCTAGTGTCAAAAATTATTATTTGTCCTTAATAGTTGGTGTCCAAATAATGCAAGCCAATTGCTAATCTCAGCTAGGTTCAGGCAATGTATGTAATTACTGTATTGAATTTCCATTCAGCAGCTGATTCGATGAATCTATTTTAACCAGGGCTAACAACTGGACTTAGGCTTCAGTTGCTGTTGCCCAGATCCATACGAAACAAGGGTGTACACTGTGGCCTTCCAAATGTTTTTGGCATGCAACTCACATCACTTCTAGGTAGCATAAGCAGGGGTGATGGATTCCCAGATATACAATACAAAAACATCTGGAGGGCCACACAGTTGCCACCCCTGCTGTAGAACATTTTTAAAGTAGTGCTCTCTTTAATAAAAGAAGAAAGAAAACCAGCAATCTCAGCTGTACAATATCATATAATCTAATAAAAATGTATAATATAGGAAGACTTTGATGTGAGCCCCTTGCCATTCCCTCTTCAGTGCAGGGTCTGCATATTTTCAGCAGTTCACTTCTTCAAAGAGGAAGGGTCCAGAAAGGAAGCCCTAGGCATCAGCGAGGGCTCTACAGAGCAGTTACTCATTGCTGGGATATGTGATATCTCCTGACATCATTCCAGAACTTCCTGCCTCTCTCTGGGCTCCATTTCAGAATTTGCTGCTATCGTAGCAGATAAAATAAACCACTTTCATCTGGGGACCATATTGTATGCATTTCCAGTAGGCTAAAACAGTTCAAGATGCATTAATCTCAGTGGACCATTCTCCAGCAATGTGACTGGCTATTCTTCCAAAGCCAAAGGAGAGGGGAAAAACCACAACCAAACACAGAAAACACTTCCATCCCACACTGCCCTTCCCGTTCAAACTATTGTTGTTCTCCCTGTTGTTGCTATTTGAGATGCCATCCAAGCTCAGTCATAGGCATTCATACATTGAACAAATGATGCCTCCTATTTGGGAGTCGTATGCTGTAATTCTCCAAACACTTCTTCAACTTTACTTTTAAAATAATGGTTGCACTTTCAAGGCATAGGCAGTTTATTTATTTACTTTACTTTACTTATATACTGTTTTTCTCACCCGAGCAGAGGACTCAAAGCGGTTTCCAACATAATTATGGCAAAAGGTAATGCCTCACATACAGAAACCTAACACAACAATAACATACAATTATAAATTAAATCATAATTATTACAGTACAATAAGCAGAGTTTCTATTTCTTTTGTAGCTGTTAATATTTCCACTCTCTTTCTCGTTACAGCTAAGATGGACATATGGTAGTTGTGAGTAACAGATATAGAGCAATTTTCTGTGGCTTGCAGTAGCCCCACTGAAAATGCCTTCAAGGTACAAATAATACAGATTATACACGTCACTCTCATATCATTTGAATACTTTTCTGTAATCTGTAAATATTCTTATTTCTGTCCAATGCTGGGTTTTGATACATACAGCATTACATGAAGCCTTTATTGGTAGTAAATGACAACATTTAACCTCTTGCAACTTGGAGAACAAAGAGACCTTTGAAAAAAAGCCAACAATCCTTTAACAAAAAAAAAGCTAAAACTGGCCATGGATCTACTTTTAAATGTGACGATGCCACTGAGTCCCCAATGGGTTCATATTTGTCTGACCAATAGCAAGCAGTAAATTTAAAGCATATATGAGTACATTTATGCTCAATTGATGTGATGGCCCCAGAGATTGTCTATTAAGTATGTCATATTTTTAGTATTAGTATTCTTTGCCATTCTCTTCCTTACACTATTCCTTCTTCCCGCTTGTGCAGGGTACACTTTTGCCATTAATATCAGTAGAAGCATGGACAGTCTCCCCATTCCAGCCCACTGAAGACAGGCATTCTTTGGGGACCAAGAATTGTCCTCTTTGGGAAATAATAATGCTTCCCTGTGAGCACATGTGACTTGATTTCATCATAGGTGCTTTGCTAAACCAGTATGCTTGTTTCGATATTTTTTTAAGGAGAGAAGGAAGCCTATGCCAATCTGCCTGATGAGAAGGAGAACAAAAGAGTGACAGGAGCAAAGTCAGAATTCACACTACTTTTTCAACTTTCTTCTCTTCAGCCTATCTTATCAGGCAATATTGAAAAGAGGTTCATTTTTTAAAAGAAGTCACGTAATGGCAGAGGTGCTGTTCATCTGTGCCAGCTGAGATTGCTCTGCTTTGGAGAAGCTGGCAGACTTCCTGGGGTCCTTGGGAGACTCCTCAGACCTAACAATGCCGCTGTGGATGGTTGTAGAGACATTTGGGGACTTTCATTCTGCAGTAGACATGCACAATACTCACACACTAATAGTTGATACAGTTTTCATTAAGGACAGCCACCAGATTTGGTTGAAGTCTGAGCAAGAGATGACTGGTTTAGCTCTTTCCTGACATGAAATGGACTTATCTCCCCAGCTAAATCTGAACTCTATTCATAAGCTTTGTTCAGACTGCAAACTTTTGAAAGACAGGCAGACTGTTATCAATAATAGAGTAGAGAGTGACCAGGATATTGGCGAAAAAGAGGTTGAGTGACTGATTGATCTGCTTTTTATCCCTGGGACACATTTTACAAGTGATTCTTTAATCACTAAACTTTAGGGGAGAGATAAAGGAATTTTTAATGAATTATTTGTTCACATATTTTAAGGTCTAAACGTGATTTTCAAACTTTATGACTCTAAATTTTAGCACTTATGCCTCTGAAACCTTGCAGCTTTCTGACCTGGCAGTCACTCTATGATATGTTTTATTTTTTTCTATAGATTGCCTTCATATGTGGCACACTAACAAATGGGAAATTACTCCCCATCCATACATTTATAGGACTCTTCTTTCTGCTGGATTTATCCTTCTGAAATGTTTTACGTTCCTTCTTAGGGTACTTCTATGTCATTTGTCATAACAATGCTACATAAAGAAGTTAGTGGAATTAAATGTGTATTTTCTGGGTTATATATATATAGGAAAAAAACCTTTTGTGTGCAAGCATCTCTTTACTCAGGGTTCTGTGAGTTTTCCAGCTGTATGGCCATGTTTCGGAAGCATTCCCTTCTGACATTTTGCCCACATCTATGGCAGGCATCCTCAGGGGTTGAGGGGTCTCTTGGACACTAGGCAATTGAGCTTTATATATCTGTGGAATGTCCAGGGTGGAAGAAATAACTTTTGTCTGATTGAGGCAGGTGTGAATGTTGCAAATGGCCACCTTTATTAGCATGTAATGACACTGCAGCTCCAATGCCTGGCTGGTTTCTGCTAGGCTGTATCCTTTGTTGGGAGGTGTTAGCTGGCCTTGATTGATTCTTGTCTGGAATTCCCCTGCTTTTTTGGGTGTTGCTCTTTATTTACTGTCCTGATTCCAGCCATGAAAGCCTTCAACAACACATCCCTTTACTCCGTTGTCTGAAAAGTCACAGTCTTACTTATCCGAAGAGACGACCATTCCTGCTCATTTCTTCCCACGCTGACAAGAAAATACAGAAATTGTGGGTAAGTCCATTAAACCAACAACAAAGCAACATATTTTAAAGCCATGTACACAAACACATAGGCACTTGTGAGGCTGTGACAATCCTGCCAAGTTTATCCAATTCTGATAAAGCACTGAATCTATCCAAGGAGGCCATATTCTATAGCAACGAACCAGTATCTAGACTGAAAAGAGAGATGGGTTGCATGCCTTGCTTCCATGTGAATGTAGACAAAATTAAGCTCATTATACATACAGTAGTCTCACTTATCCAACCTTCACTTCATCCAACGTTCTGTATTATCCAACGCAGTCAGCCTCCCACCTGGATCCATGGCTGCTTCAATACATTGTGATGTTTTGGTGCTAAATTCATAAATACAGTAATTACTACATAATGTTACCATGTATTGAACTGCTTTTTCTATCAATTTGTTGTAAAACATGATGTTTTGGTGCTTAATTTATAAAATCATAATGTAATTTGCCATTTAATAGGTTTTTCCTTAATCCCTCCTTATTATCCAACATTTTCACATATCCAATGTTCTGCCAGCCCGTTTATGTTGGATAAGTGAGACTCTGCTGTATATATCAAATCCTAGTACCAACACCACCCGAGAAGTGCCATGCACCAGTCATTTGTGTCTTGATATCCCATATTTCTTTCCATATATTTTTGGAGACTGATATGAACAGGGAATGTTTATATGTCAAAAATTTGCCAGTGCTTCTATATGTGATCTTTATGTCTATTATTAGTGTGTCTGTTACTACAAACAACAATGCATGCATGTATTTTCCACCCACATGCAGACCTGCTCTTTGGAGAAGAAACCTATCATATCTTGAAATATTCTGGCTTTTTCTTCTTTTTATCCGTTTTCTTCAAACTGAAAAACTAAAAACAAGAAAACCAACTCTGGTCACAGAATCCCCCAGGGCTTTCATTCTGATTCTTGTTTCCTTCCCTTCTCAGACATCATGGCCCCGAGGTATTTTGGTTTTCTGTGACCTTGTTCTTGGTGCTGCTGAAAGCAGACTGTTCCCTAAAGACGCCTCTGGGGACTAATTTTTTTTCAAAATGAGTAAATTTGTAATATTGTTCATAGCCATAAAAAGACTCAAGTTCAGCTGAACTCAACATCTGCTTAGGAAAGTGATACAAGTTCTGTGACAAACTCATTGCGTTCATGTATAACCAATGTATAAGAAGGCCCACAGCAAGGACCAGTCCATCTTTGGCTAGGGAGGGATTTTATCAGAGGTAGGAGAGATGGAAATCCAAGGAAGTTTCTCCTGCCCTGAGATCCTCTCATCCTTTATCTGGATATACTTTACCTTTTCCACAGCTATCACCTTCCCCTGAATTGTTGTTGTGTGTTTTGTAGGAAAACCTATCATTACAGGGTTCTTTCATGGCAGTATTTGCCTTTGCCTGTTGGAAGTCCATAAGACCCTATGGCCTAGAGCAGTGGTTCTAAACCTATGGGTCCCCAGGTGTTTTGGCCTATAATTCCCAGAAATCCCAGCCAGTTTACTAGCTGTTAAAATTTCTGGGAGTTGACAACCAAAACATCTGGGGACCACTGGACTAGAGTATCCCATGGGTATAAAAGCAGCCAGCAGTTCCACTGAAAATGCCCCCTGACCCACATTATATTTGCAGACAATATTATTTTGGGATCATAAAATAATAAAACAAGCTATTAGAAAATGGTGGTCCTGAATGGTGCCAAATGAATCCAGGGTCTTTTCAAGTGAAAACTTTATTTATTAATGAATATATATTCAAAACAGATCCAGTGAGGACTTAGCTTGAACCAGCGTTTCAGGCCCAGTACTTTTGGTTCTTTTGGAGCCCCTGTTAGCACAGTGGGTTAACCCGCTGAGCTGCTGAACTTGCTGATCGAAAGGTTGCAGGTTCGAATTCAGGGAACGGTGTGAGCTCCTGCTGTTAGCCCCAGCTCTCTGCCAACCCAGCAGTTTGAAAGCATGTAAATATGAGTAGATCAATAGGTACCACTCCAGCGGAGTAACGGCGCCCCACACAGTCATGCTGGCCACATGGAGGCTTCTACAGACAACACCGGTTCTTTGGCTTAAAAATGGAGATGAGCACCAACCCCCTGAGCCAGACACAACTGAACTTAATGTCAAGGGAAAACCTTTACCTACCTACTTTTGGTTCATTGAAAGGCTTTTTATAGGAAAGAGGGGGAAATGCAGTTTATGTGTGCATGTGATTGTGCCTGCTTTCAATGTTGGCTCCCCCCACCCGCCCGCCACAACCTCACCCGAAGCCTCAAGTTACCATTTTTTTCTTCTTCTCTTTTTATATCAGCACAAATTTAAGAGAATTTGTGCTACTTCCTTCATGTATAGAAAGAGTCTCATTTATGTACTGTTATCAAAAACTTGTCATCACAGAGATTGTAACTTTTTCCCTCTCAAGGGCTGAACTAAGTTCTTACAAGAATGTCAGGGGTCACATCCCACAGTGGACAGGACTCTATTTACAATGTATTTGTTTACAAAATTTATATCTTGCCCCTCTCACCCCCAAGGGGACTCAGAGTAGATAGTTTTTGCCACTATTATAGAATATCTCCCAACGTGATTTTCCAGGGCCTATTTACTTCCCAAGCACTATCTCTACACACAAACAGAGAGACTCACCCACTTGGATGCACACTTACACAATTTGCTCCTTTCCATTACAATCAGGCTTTTAGAAGGACTCCTTTCAATGTCAAAGGGGTAGATAACCAAGATGTGTGTGTGTAAGTGGCTGAAAGGTTAACTCCGCATAAGCTGAAGAAGGCTTTTAATCTTGCATTGGCAGCAGTCAATTCTAGAATCAAAAAGTTTGAAAAGACTTCATGAGTTGTTTAAAAACTGATAGGAGTTTGTGGTATTTATCCAAGCACCTTTAATCCATGGCTCCAAATTTGCAGTTGTTCCACTAAGGTTGATTTTTTTTTAAAAAAAAACCTCTGCATGTTATTTTTGAGTGATTCGCTACCCCAAAGAACATATCCTGGGAATAACTTGATTAGGTCAACTGAAAAGGCACAACATTCTCTTAAGCAACACACATTTCTTCATCCGGCAAGGATGGCTTTAAAGAGCATGCTAGGGAAAGGGGGAAGGGAAGCAGCAACATTAGAGTCATTTAATTGGCATGTTGTTTTGAGATGGTGTGAAGGAAGGGTCTGCAGACTATCAAAGTCTTAGTCTCACCAAGGCACACCCCAGTGCCCCCTGAAGCTCACTGGAAAACAAGAAAGGCGGTAAAAGAACAGCAACAACATTTGGTAGCCCATTTGAAAATACCAACCTTTGTATCCCTTTGGAAGTCAAAGCTGTCTCTATCCCAGGGAGGGATAAGTGGAACCAATGTGTCCCTTGAGTCCTGTTTAGAGGAGACCTCCATCTTTTCCGGAAACATCTCAAAGCCCCCAGGGCATCCCAAGTGGAACAATACATTTTCAAAGCATTTTTTCATCCCAAACTAGCTTAATTTGCCTCAAAACTGTGGTACCCTTTGACTTCAACATAGCAAAAAAAAAGTAGAAGCAGAAAAATCTGCCAAAGATAATATGAAACAAAATTGAAAGACACGTGACATCTAGTTTTTTGGCCTTTCAGGAAGGGACATCCCACACAGTAAGAGACATATAACAGCACTAACCCAGTGCAAAACTCACACTGGTTGTTTTGCTTGAAGAAAACAATGAATTCCTCAGGAAGTGTCTATATTAGTGGTTCTCAACCTGTGGGTTCCCAGTTTACCAGCTGTTTGGATTTCTGGGAGTTGAAGGCCAAAACATCTGGGGACACACAGGTTGAGAACCACTGGCCTTTATTGTCAGAGCTAGGATGAAATTTGCTGGATGAAGCAAAACATGGTGGCACTCAAACTAAGTAGATTTATCTCTGGATGGAGTAAAAAAAAACCTTGGGAAAACAAAGCATCCACCTTAGGATGGAATAAAGTCTTCTTCCCTGAGTGTGATCTTCCATTGCCATTGACATTGTTGTTTATTCGTTCAGTTGCTTCCAACTCTCCATGACTTCATGGACCAGCCCACACCAGAGCTCCCTGTCGGCCATGGCCACCTCCAGCTCCTTCAAGGTCAAGCCAGTCACTTCAAGGATACCATCCATCCATCTTGCCCTTGGTTGGCCCCTTTTCCTTTTTTCTTCCATTTCCCCCAGCATCATCATCTTCCCTTGTCATTACTCAAACCAAAGGGAGGCACTTCTTCCAGAGAAATGTTTTGCTCCCACATGAACAAGTTGGCAACAATGTTCCTCATTGGCTTTTTGAAATCAATTCTATAAGTCTCCAGGTTTGATAAATAAGCTGCTTGCTTTAATAATATTTCAAACATGCAGAAAAATGTCTAAAATGTCACAAAAGGGGTCCCAGAAAAACCTTTAAAGCAGTTTATACATTTCCTCAAGCAGGCCCATAGTTAGGATTTTGATTTTGATTTGGGGGGTGAGTTTGATTTGGGGGGAGGGGGGTCTGAGTGAGAGAGGATCTACCCTAGCAAACCTTTTGCATCATTATCCCAATACCCCCATGCATATGGGATATATTGCGCATGGTGATCAGGTCATGATATGAATAAACATAACAGTTTAAATAATGTACCAGTAAGGCCTTCTTGTGGACCACCCTGAGAATGGGGGGGGGGGGGCTGAGAGGCCCTGTATCTCGTCCTCACCAACTGCATTTGTGAGAGTGGTGGGATCGAGAGGAGGGCCTCTCCTGAAGATCTTAAGCTACCTGATGGTTCATAGCAGGAGATACGTTCGGACAGGTAAACTGGGCCAGGTAAATGTGGCCCCATAAGGCATTCAATGCCAGGGCAACACTATTACATTTATCGTCTTGGGATTACAACCAGCCCTTTGAAGGCAGCCTTAAGGCTGACGTGGCCCTTGGTGAAAATGGGTTAGGCGCTCTGCTCTAGATACATCTGGACAGCAACTCCCATCCAGCCAAGCCAATGATGAAAGGTGATGGGAGTTGCAGTCAAAAGACATTCAAGGGAGCTAATGCTGCCCATTTCTCCTTAGCAATGTTCAAGTAGAAGATGGGCCTCCTCCTTGGGGTTTTGCTTTGCACTTCTTCTGCCTAAGGAAGATTTCCTTTGGAGGGAGGGAATTCAGCCGGAGAGTGGCCTGCATGTGGGCCTCCCTCTCAGCTGGGCTGGTGAAAGAGCCTGCCCTGGGCCTCCTCCTGCCGAAGGGATGTAGGCAATGCCGGCACGCAACGCACACCCTCTCGTCCCACTCGGGCTTGTCAACCCTGCCATTGTTTCCAAAAGAAAGGCGCTGGTAAACAGCGGTTCCGCCCAGCAAACAAGGCTCCTCGGAGTCAGGCACCCCCCTCCTCCCCCCTGGCGATAAGGCCCGGCGCGACCTCCTCTGGCAGGCAGGACCCCCGCCTGCCCGCCCGCCGTCCCTTTGGTGCCAAGGAGGGGCCGCAGCAGGGCTTGGAATCCGCGGCGCGGATAGAAGGCCCCGGCCTCCTTTCTTGAATAAAAAGATGAGTCAGCGGCTGGCGTGGGCAGCGGATTCTCTCAACATCCCCTCATCGCCTGGGAAAGGGAGAAGGCAGGCAGGGAGGAGGGGAAGGGAGAAAGCAAGAGGGGGAAGCAGGCGCCTTCACACACAAACACGGGGGGAATGGAGGGCAGCCGCGCTGAAGGGAAACGTCTTGGCCCACATTGGGGTTCCTCTCGGGTTTGTTTGGCTGAGTCGGAAGGAAGGAAGGAGGGGGAAGGAAGGAAGGAAGGAAGTGGAAGGAAGGAAGGAAGGAAAAAAGGGAAGGGAGGGAGGGGAAGAGAGGGAGGGGAAGGAAGGAGGGAAGGAGGAAGGAAAGGAAGGGGAGGGGAAGGGAAGGAAGGAGGGAAGGAAAGAAAGAAGGGGAAGGAAAGGTGAAGGGGAAGAAAGGGAGGGAGGGGAAGGAGGGAGGGAAGACAAAAGTGGAAGGAAGGGAAAGAAGGGAGGGGAAGGAAAGGTGAAGGGGAAGGAAGGGAGGGAGGGGAAGGAAGGAGGGAAGGAAAGAAAGAAGGGGAAGGATGGGAGAAGAAAGGGAGGGAAGGAAGTAAAAAAGGGAAGGAGGAAGGGGGGAAAAAAGGGGAAGGAAGGGGGGAAAAGTAAGGAGGGAATGAAGGAAGGAAGGAAAAAGGGGGAAGGACGGAAAGAGAAGGGGAGGGGGAGGGAGGTAGGGAAAGGAAGGGAAAGGAGGAAGGAGGGGAGGGGAAGGGAGTGTGGGATGGAGGAAGGGGAAGGAAGGGGAAGGAAGAAAGAGGCTAGGCTCTTCAAGGGAGCTCTCCTCCATCCTCTCCCGCCCAATCCTGGGAGTTTGAGGTTCCTCAGAACTTTCCCCAAACAAAACCAACAAAAAGCCAAGGGAGCAGCTTTGTTTTCTCTGTCCCAAAGTTGCTCGAGCAAAAGTTTGAGCCGAGCAGGGTTTCAAAAGGGAAAGCACCCCCCATCACTGCGATCGGAGCGCCGTCGCTGGCGAGGGAAGGGCTGCTGCTCCTGAGCCCAAAAAGATGCGAAGTGCATCCTCGGAGGGGGCGTGAGGAGGCCTGGCTGACTGCCTCTGGAGGCAGCGGGCGACCCCTTCCTTCCTTGCTTGCTTCCTTCCCTGCCTCCCTCCGCCTCCCCGCCCCCTTTGGCCCTCCGCCCCGCCCCCTCCCTCTGGGCCGGAGCAGGAGGCAAGCAAGCGCACGGCTGGCTCCCTCCGCCTCCTCCTCCTGAGTTTGGAAAGGGCTGCCCAGCTGAGCTGAAGCCCAGGCTGCTAGGGCTTGCCTCCCGGAGACGCTTCAGAGGGAGCCGGGCGAAGGAGCCTCGCCGAAACTCTGGGCTCCCTTTGGGGCAAAGCGGTGCCTCCTTCCTTCCTTCCTTCCCTCCCTCCCCGCTTTGGCAGAGCCAGGTAAGCCCCCCTTGGCCCCTTTGGGCCCCTTTCGACACTTCACCTCCCCTTTGCTTTTCCAGCCGGAGAGCCAGAGCTGCAAATGGAAACTCTTTTGAACAAATCCAGATGTGGAAGGAGGTGAGCGAGAGCCCGCAGCGCCGGTCCTTTTCCAGGGTCGCTTCCAAGAGGCGAGACCTCGCCAGTTTCCTTTGCCTGCTGCACGCGTTGCTTTGGACCTTCCTTTGGGCTTGGTTTTTTGGGGCTTTGGCTCCCTTTCGCCCCTTTCCAAAAGGCGCCGCGCGTGTGAAGGGGATGCAGGACCTTGGGCTGGTTCTGGAGACGGTTCTGAAGGGACTTGCCAAAGCTCTCCCGCCTCATACAGCTGGAATGGGGTTTTCTCTCTCTGTCTCTGTCTCTCTCTCCCTGCCTTGCCACCCCTGCTGCTTCTAAAATGCCCTTTCAAGAAGCAACGGGGGCTTTTCTACCAAGGGGTTGTCCAGAGCATCCTCTAGGCTCCAGAAAAGATCAGAAGGGGAGGCTGGGAAGGCAGCTTGTTGCTTCTGGCAAGGGCTGGAGAGGAAGAGCCTGGCACATCCCGCCTCTAGAGACCATGGGCATCATAGCCCAGCACCTCTTGGGGGTGAAAGAGGGCTATTATTGGGCCTATTATTGAAGGTAATGTTCATCATCCTGGTGTTTGAGAATAGCCTTCTCAAGCACAAAACTACCAAAAAGAAATCCCATCTTCACCAAAAAGGCTACTTTCACAGTCACAGGGGTTGGGTTGCTGTAAGTTTTCCAGGCTGTATGGCCATGTTCCATTTAATTATTTATTATTATTTACAGTATTTTTACCCCATCCTTCTCAACCCCCCCCCCCGGGGGGGGGGGACTCAGAGCGGCTTACAATGCCACAGTATACAATAACACCATAAAGCATAGGCTACATCAGTGTTTCCCAACCTTTTTTGAGCCGTGACACACTTTTAACATTAAAAAAATCTGGGGGCACACCACCAACCAAAATGTCACAAAATGACACTCTAACACAGGAAAGACTGGCTGGGGATGGTGGCCTGCTGGGAGGAGCTGCTGGGAGTGCCGAAGCCAGGGAGAGCCAGGCCACACCACGCCCCGCCCCTCCCGGCTTCAGTTCTCCTACAGCTTCGCCAGCCTTGAGGGCAGTGCAAGCCAGCATTGTGCTGGCTCTGCCACCGCTGGCTTGGCACTGCCCCTCAAGGCTGGCAAAGCTGTGGGAGCGCTGAAGCCGGGGTACGGGGGCGGAGCCAGGCTGCGCCATGTCCCGCCCCTCCCTGACTTCAGTTTTCCCACAGCTTCGCCAGCTTTGAGGGGCAAGCCAGCATTGTGCTGGCTCTGCCATCGCTGGCTTGGCACTGCCCCTCAAGGCTGACGAAACTGTGGGAGTGCTAAAGCCATGGGAGGGGCGGAGAAAGGCTGTGTCATGCCCCCTCTCCCCTGCTTCAGCTCTCTCACAGAGGAGGAGCATGAGCGGTGGATGGGCTTCAGTAGGCTGGGGAACCAACCGAAGGAGGCGGTGCCCCGGTCCCTTCTTCTTTTTCTTCACCGCCGCCCGTCCCTTCCTCCTCCTCTCGCAAGCAGCAGGAGTTCGGCAGGAGGAGGGGGGAAGGAAGGGGGGCAGAGAGCTTTTCTCGCGGCACACCTGATGATCGCTCACGGCACACTACTGTGCCACGGCACGCTGGTTGAGAAACACTGGGCTACATCACTAAAACAGTAACGATTAAATTAAAACAAATAACCAAACAGTCCATTAAGTTAAAACAGTATTCTGTCCACAGACCTAGATTCGTAAAACAGTAAGCCATATCCTCATCTATCAGCTTGCCAATCCAATTCCAGTCCAAGGTGCTGCATTGTGCTATTGTGCAAAGGCCTGGTCCCATAACCAAGATTTTACTTTTTTCCTAAATGCTAGGAAGGTTGGGGTCAATCGTATTTCGCTTGGAAGCGCATTCCACAGGTGGGGAGCCACAACCGAGAAGGCCCACCAGAAGCATTCTCTTCTGACATTTCGCCTGCATCTATGGCAGGCATCCTCAGAGATGTGAGATCTGTTGGAAACTAGGCAATTGGGGTTTAGATATCTGTCGAATGTCCAGGGTAAGAGAAAGAACTCTTGTCTGTTTGAGGCAAGTGTGAATGCTGCAATTGGCCATTTTGATTAGCATTGAATAATCTTGCAGCTTCAATGCCTGGCTGGTTGCTGCCCGGGGAATCATTTGTTGGGAGGTGTTAGCTGGCCCTGATTGATTTCTGTTTGGAATTCCTCTGTTTTCTGACTTGTGTTCTTTATTTACTGTCCTGATTTTAAAGTTTTTAAATACTGGTAGCCAGATTTAGTTCATTTTCATGGTTTTTTTAAACACACATACCTCAAACAATTCGATGCCACAGTATAGAATAAAACCATAAAACATAGGCTACATCATTAAAACAGTAACAATTAAATTAAAACAAACAATCAAACAGTCCATTAAGTTAAAACAGTATTCTGTCCACAGACCTAGAGTCGTAAAATAGTAAGCCAGAGCTGGTTCGATGTTCACTGCTGGCGAGCGGAAAAAGGAACTAAGGCATAGCCCTGCCCATGGGGCTATATAGCATAGAGGATCCTCATCTATCAATTGCCAATCCAATTCCAGTCCAAGGTGCTGCATTGTGCTATTGTGCAAAGGCCTGGTCCCATAAACAAGGTTTTACTTTTTTCCTAAATGCTAGGAGGGTTGGGGTCAATCGTATTTCGCTTGGAAGCGCATTCCACAGGCGAGGAGCCACAACTGAGAAGGCACTGTCTCCCATCCCCAACAGAAGCATTCTCTTCTGATATTTCGCCTGCATCTATGGCAGGCATCCTCAGAGGTGTTAGGTCTGTTGGCAACTAGGCCATTGGGTTTTAGTTATCTGTCGAATGTCCAGGGTGGAAGAAATAACTTTTGTCTGATTGAGGCAGGTGTGAATGTTGCAAATGGCCACCTTTATTAGGTGTTAGCTGGCCCTGATTGATTTATATCTGGAATTCCTCTGTTTTCTGACTGGTGTTCTTTATTTACTGTCCTGATTTTAGAGTTTTTAAATACTGGTAGCCAGATTTAGTTCATTTTCATGTTTTTTTAATCACACCTACTGCAAACAGACAAGAGTTCTTGCTCCCACCCTGGACATTCCACAGATATACAAACCTCAATTGCCTAGTTTCCAACAGACCTCTCAACCTCTGAGGATGCCTTCCATAGATGTTGGTGAAATGTCAGGAGAAAATGCTTCTGGAACATGGCCATACAGCCCAGAAAACTCTCAGCAACTCAGTGATTCCGGCCATGAAAGCCTTTGACAACATGTTGAACAGGGGTTGTTCAGTCTTTCCCATCACTGCTGCTGGTCACATAATATACATTGGAAACGCAGGAAGCTACCCAATACTAGATTGCACTACAGTTGGCTATCTGTATCCATGGATTCTGTATCCTCAGATTCCATCTTCCGTAGCTTGAAAATATTTTTCAAAATTCCTAAAACAAACCTTGGTTTACCATTTTATATAAGGGACACCATTGTACCATGCCATTGTATATCATGGGACATGAGCATCCGTGGACAAATGGGGTTCTGGAAGCAAATCTCAGCAGAAACCAATGACTCACTGTATTTGTCTGGCTAAGTAGCTGCCCAGAGTCTGAGGCTCAGGTTTTCAAACCACCTGCAACCTGATCCTCCTTTCTTCTTTCTGTTCATTTAGGGGGGTGGGGCGAGCTCCCATCATTCAGCTCCAGCTTCTTCCCACAGGATGGTAAAACATCCTGGCATCCCCTGGGCAACGTTCTTGCAGATGGCCGATTCTCTCACACCAGAATTGGCTTGCAGTTTCTCAAGTCGGTCCTTACACACACAAAGCAAGAGATGCTACAGACTGAAACTAACCTTTTATGTATACAAAGTGACCTGGCTGATGCATCACACATTAATGTTTCTCACAGTGTGAAATCTATATTGGTTGTTCTATAAGAGGCATCAGCTACTGTTGTCATATTTTGTGTCTCTTTTTCCAAACTTAAACTACTGAGGGAAGTACTGCTGTAACAAAGTGGTTAAGAAAAAAAGAGCTATCTGCCAGGAACCTTCAATTTGATTCTCTACTCAACTGTCATCTCACTGGACAGTTTTACCTTTTATGTCAGGTCCACAATGTCATATTGCAACAGCAATATTGCCTCAGTTTACTATGGTAGTTATTGTTTACTTAGCTTGCTATGGTGATCATTGAGATAATGCATGTAATATGCATTAAGCACCTAAAGCAATGATGAGCTCTAGGCACTCTTTAATGTCATTCTCAAGGCTGTTTTTTCCCTTGACTCCTGTGCACTTAAAATCATAGAATCATAGAGCTGGAAGAGACCTTGTGCCCCATCCAGTCTAACCCCCTGTCAAGAATCAGGAAAATCACATTCAAAGTACCCCTGACAGATGGCCATCAAGCCTTTTTTTTAAAGGAGCCTCTACCACACTCCAGGGCAGAGAGTTCCATGGCTGAACAGCTCTCACAGTCAGAAGTTCTTCCTCATGTTCAGGTGGAATCTCCTTTCCTGTAGTTTGAAGCCATTGTTCCACATCCTAGTCTCCAGGGCAGCAGAAAACAAGCTTGCTCCCTCCTCCTTATGACTTACCCTCACATATTTATACATGGCCTCTCAGCCTTCTATTCTGTAGACCAGTGCTGTCCAACATCTACCGGACCAGGGGCCTGATTGCCGGTCACTGATGACTTGGGGGGCCGAAGGGTCTGGCCCCTCCCCAGCTCCGCCCCCTCCCCGGCTCCGCCCCCTCCCCGGCTCTGCCCCTCCCCGGCTCCGCCCCCCATACTCAATATGCCCAAATGTGAACACTGGTGGATTTGGGGGAAAATAGACTTTGACATTTGGGAGTTGTAGTTGCTGGGATTAGTAGTTCGCCTACAATCAAAGATCATTCTAAACCCCACCAATGATGGAATTAACCAATTTTGGCACACAGAACTCCCATGACCAACAGGAAATACGGGAAGGCTTTGGTGGGCATTGACCTTGAGTTGTGGAGTTGCAGTTCACCTCCATCCAGAGAGCACTGTGGACTCAAATAATGATGGATCTGGACCAAACTTGGCATGAATACTCAATATGCCCAAATGTGAACACAGATGGAGTTGTGGGAAAATAGACCTTGACATTTGAGAGTTACAGTTTCTGGGATTTATAGTTAACACACAATCAAAGAGCATCCTGAACTCTTGCAACAATGGAATTGAACCAAACTTGGCATATTGAACTCCCATTACCAACAGAAAGTACTGAAAGGGTTTGCTTGGGAACTGACCTTGAATTTTGGAGTTGTAGTTCACCTACATCCAGAGAGCACAATGTTGGATCAGGACCAAACTTGGCATGAATACTCAATATGCCCAAATATGAACAGGAGAAGGAAGGAAGGAGGGGAAGAAGAGAAGGATGGAGGGAGGAACGGGAGGAGGGAAAGTGAGAAGGAAGAAAAGATAAAAGGGTGGCAGGAAAGAAAGAAAGGAAGGTGAAAGAGGGGCAAGGAGGGAGGGAGAACAGTTGAAAGGAAGGACGAAAGGGTGGGTGGATGGGTGGAAGGAAGGAAGGAAGGAAGGAAGGAGAAAGAGAGGGGGAAGAAGGGAAGGAGGGAGGAGGAAAGGGTGGATGGATGGATGGATGGAAAGAAGGAAAGAAGGTGAAAGGGAGGGAGGAAAGAAGGAAGGAAGAAAAGAGGAAAGAGTGGAAGGAAAGGAAGGGAGGAAGGAGAAAGAGAGGGAAGGGGGAGGAAAGAAGGCCGGGTGGCAGTTGGGGCTCCTGAGGTGGCGGCGGAGGAGGCGGGAGCGCCGCCGCGAACTGGGCCAGGCCTCCGCGGCCGCGGCCAGGCCTCCGCAGCTGCAGGCCACCGCGGCCAGGCCTCCGCAGCTGCAGCCTTGGCGGCCGCTGCTGGCCTTGGCGGCTGCTGTTGAGGCGCGCCACCGCCAGGCCTCCGCCGCTAGGCCTCCGCCGCCAGGCCTCCGCCGCTGGCGAGAGTGCGCCTGCGCCAGCGAGAGCACCTACACCGGCGCGAGTGCGACTGCGCTGGCGCGAGCGCCGATTGGCGGGGGGAGGGAGAGAGTAGGAGGGAGCCTGCTCCTCCTCCCAGCCCTGCCCCTCTGCAAAAAATTTAAAAAATTTTAAAAATTATTTTTTTTAAAAAACAGCCGATTTCTTTTTAAAAGGGTAGGGGGCCATAGGGAAGCTACTGGGGGACCGGATCCGGGCCGCGGGCCGGCGGTTGGACAGCCCTGCTGTAGACTAAACATGCCCAACTCTTTAAGCTGCTCCTCATAGGGCTTGCTCTCCAGACCCTTGATCATTTTAGTCTCCCACCTCTGGACACATTCCAGCTTGTCAACATAATTGTGTTGCCCAGAATTTGAGACAGTATACAAGGTGTGGCCTGACCAAGGCAGAATAGAGGGGTAGCATGACTTCCCTGGATCTAAACACTAGACTCCTATTGATGCAGAAAAACCCATCAGCCTTTTTAGCTGCGACATCACATTGTTGGCTTATGTTTAATTTGTTGTCCATGAGGACTCCAAGATCTTTTTCACACGTACTTCTGTCAAGCCAGGCATCCCCCATTCTGTATCTTTGCACTTCCTTTTTTCTTCTTTCAAAGGTTAAATTACATCTCCCGAAAGCCTTCGGCAAGATTTAATTCTTTGAGCATCCTACCTTTAACAAAGGTAAAACTTTTAAAATTTGGACTACAATTAGCAAGTTTTATCTATGCAAAATCTAAAGGTTTTTCCACATAGACATGAACCTTTTGAGAAATTCAGTGCTCTCTGCCTAAGAAATAGACAGTTAACTTTGCATAGGACAGGGACAACCTCAAGGAAAGTTACTTTCCTTTTGCTAATGGAAGTGAATTTTTATTACCTGTGTTTTATACTTTGTCCCCAGTCCTCTCGTGGCCTCTGCCTGCATTGATATCCTTTCAGACCATCTTAACTGATAAACAGCTTAGACAAATGTAGTCCTGTGACTTTAACATTTCCTTGTCCTGTATTATTTCTTAACAAAAAGGAGTAGCATGATAAAGAAGCCAGGGGAGTTACTGCCTAATTATTAGTATTAATATTTCTTCTTACCCACCTCTCTCCATAGATTGAGGCTGGAAACAGCAACATATTAAAACACAACATATTAAAACACAATATTTATTTGTCGTGTCAGAAGCAAATTGAGAACACAGTTATAATATATAGAAAAAGCACAAACAAAGTTAAAAGCTTGCCATTAAACTAAATGTCCTTTGACCAGAAGCTATCCACTTGGAGTGCCTCTGGTGTCACTGTAAGAAGGTCCTCCATTGTGCATGTGGCTGAATTGTAGTGAGTGGTCTGTGGTTTGCTCTTCTCCATCCTTGCATGTTGTGGATTCCACTTTGTACCCCCAATTTTTAATGTTGGCTCTGCAACTCGTGGTGCCAGAGCGCAGCCTGTTCAGCAGTTTCCAGGTTGCCCAGCCTTCTGTGTGCCCAAGAGAGAGTTTCCCACCCAGTCTCAGTCATGGATTGAGGTTCCAGGTTTTAACCTGCCACTTTTGGACTCTTGCTTGCTGAGGTGTTCCTATGACTTGCAGCATAAACCAGTTAAAACATAAGTTTAAAGGATTTTTTTAAAACAAAAAACTCCATTCACTATACAATTTAAAAATAATCTAGATAGGCCTGCCAGGAGAGGCAGGTATTTATTGCTGTTTTAAATTCATTGAATTACACTGTCAAATGTCTTTTCACAATCCAATGGCAGTTGAAAAAAATTGTATTATGTACTTTCTGTGTTTTATTTGGCTATAAAGATATTGCTCTTTTGTGGATGTTGTATTTTGATATCTACTCTGTTTACGCTCAGCAATTCAGAGGACAGCTTTTCTTAAGCACTGGAAATCTTAATTATGATTTGCATATCATCTTAAATGATACTTATCATTGTTTGAGATAGAAACTAATTGTGATTCTTATCAGAAACAGAATCACTTCTGCAGTGTGCCTGTAGGGTGTATGTCACAACTTTACAGGCGTGAAAATGGTATCAGTCATATTCTGAGGCTCCCTGTTTACAAATCATGAACATAAAGAAAAGACTAAACTCATATAAAAGTTTATGCTATAATGCCATCTACTGTTACTATGTATTATGAGAGCCGTAGCAATATGGAAGTGGTAACCAACAGATACTTTTGCTCTGTAGTCTTCAGCACTGAACACGAGTCAACTGATGGGTGTTTACATGGGGTGAAACAAAACATATTGTAGGTTCACCAAAGCTACTTATGGTACTAAGGCTTCAAATCCATTGGGCAAGAAAAACTTAGTCCATATGTTGAAAAGCAAATAGGCTTAAAATACCTAAGGTTTTGGCATGGGAGGGTATGTGCTTTTAAGTTACCTGCTGACTTATGGCAAGAGAAAGTGTATTTCTAAGTGGGGATCTGAACCCTGGTCTACCAGATTCCTGGTGCAACATGGAAACCATTACACTACACTGGATCTCAAATGCCAGCTGACAAATGACAATTTGAGTAATAGTTACAAATTAGTAACCGAAACTGACTTTAAGTGATGTAAACAATCACATACAAATAAAATAAATTAAAATGGCAACAATATAGCAATGTAATGCAAATAAAACATTAAGGATAAACACTCCCAGTACCAATAAGGCAACTAAATTGTTTCAACATGAACAAGCTGAAGTAAACAAACAACAACACCTAGTAACTACCATCTGCTGAATCCAATTTTAAAATAATGGCATCATGAAGTTAAAAAAAGGTAAACACAAAAATGTCATTAAATGGATGCCAGGCAAACTTCTCCAGAAAAGAAAGCCTGCATAAGTCCTGTTAGGTGACCAGTGAAATTATGGCAAACCCATGAATCTTATAGGATTGCTTCAGGCAGAGGATACTCTGAGATGCTTTTGCCAGGTCCTTCCTCTGAAATACTGCCTACAGGCTTTGGAGAAGGCAGTAAAAGTCCTCCGTCATCAGGCATTTTTGGACTAATGACATACAGTATGTGCGTTTGGGAATGATGTGAGTGGGGTTTTGGGATAGGTATGGAGTATTAATACTTTTAAAATATTTTAATGTTTAATGTTTCAGTGACACAAATAGTTTACAGCCATTCCCCAAATTGCGAACAAAATAGGTTCTATGTGTTGTCAAAGGCTTTCATGGCTGGAATCATTGGGTTGTTGTGCGTTTTCTGGGCTGTATGGCCATATTCCAGAAGCGTTATTTGCTGATGTTTCACCCACATCTATGGCAGACATCCTCAGAGGTTGTGACGTCTGTTGGAAACTAGGCAAATGAGGTTTATATGTCTGTGGTTTGTTTTTCATTTGTTTACAAGTCAGAACAGGTACATTCTTAAAGTGTAACTCCAGCCCAATATATAGGTTAACAACCCTGTGGTGTTTGTTTTTCTGTCTGTGCTCCTGTTCAGAAGATTTTAATGCACTTTCTGTCCCTGTGGTAATTTGATTTTGGAAAATTTGGCTTTTTGTGGAAACAAGGATTGGTGAGAAAGCTTCAGTGGAGACACCTTTCCCCCTTGATAACTCTTTCAGGAGTGAATTTCCTTTCTGAGGTGTAGATTTCTCTAACTTCATATTATCTCATGGGATTACCTTTGAAGGCTCCAAATGGTCCTATGGGCAGCAGACAGATTGCTCACAGGAGCGGCGCACAGGGAGCAACCCCCCCCCCCCTTGCATCAACTCTACTGGCTGCCAATCTGCTGCCGATCACATTCAATGTTCTGCCTTTAGCCTATACCGCCCTAAACGGTTCTGGCCCAGCTTACTTGTCCGAATGTATCTCCTCCTATGTACTACCTTGGAGATTAAGACCCCGCCGTTGGTGGGGTCAAGAAACAGGCCCTTCTTAATGGTGGCTCCTTGGCTCCCCAACAATATCAGACCAGCCCCTTCCCTCCTGATCTTCAGAAAAAATGTGTAAACACGGCTTTGGGATCAAGCCTTCAGCAACTAATACAGTACAATAGGTCAATTTGGATTTATGTGTAATGATAAATGGAATGGCCTGACTTTGATTGTTGATAATGTGATTTTATAGCTGGAAGTAGTAATGTCTATTATTTTACTGCTTTTAATCTTGTTTAGATTTTTAAATGAAAGTTTATTTAATTGTTGAATTGTTTTAAGGCATTGAATTATTGCCTCTTCTGTAAGCTGCCTTGAGTCATGGCAGGCGGGATAGAAATATAGTAAGTAAATAAATAAATAAATATCTTGCCCCCATTCATAACTATGAATCATATGTAAGTTGGGTGTTTGTAACTCTGGGACTGCCTGTAATGGTTTAATTTTTTTAATTATTGCACTTATGTTGTTTTAATTGCATTGTTTTGTGTTTATTGTTAGCCAGTTTATTCTGCTCTCATTTCTGCCACCCCAACAGTACTCTGTTCCTGTTATGTTGCCTCTCAGAAACCAAGGCAGATTCTTTGGAGAGCCAAGGCTCTAACTGCCAGCCAAAGCTCTCAGGAGTCTCAGGAAGGATTTTTTTTCTGTCATGAGTACCTGGAAATGCTTGGTATTCCTTGCCAGTCACCTATCCCTGTCCTGTTTAGCTTCTGAAACTGGTTGAATGTATTCAGAGTAGCCTTGTATAAAGTTGCCAAGTTGTCCACAGGGAGCTTACTCTGAACACAGACTTTGCTTCATGCTTTCTATGATTCCCATGGGCCACCACAGGGCTGCTTTTTAAGGAAACCCATGGAAGATCAGACCACCCTGTATCCACGGCCGGGCATGTTGTGGGTGTACTCTGCTCCCCATTTCCACTTGCTCATTGTCACTGCTGCCGCCACAGGGACTGGCAATGCCCAGCACTTGGACTCAAGCAGTGGCATTCTTCTTGTCATCTTGGTCAGTACTAAAGAGATCTGGGCAGTCCCAACTGCATGGCATGAATGTGTAATTGAAAGCCTCAAATATCTCTAAGACACTATGGGACATGGGTATGTGTCTCTGTTTCCAGAGATTGCATTGAGAATGCAATGGTTTCTCCTTGTCTAAGGTGGTCCAAAAGTTACAAAGTATCTAATGTCCTAATAACTTTTTGAAAATATGTAGTGTAATGTAATTTCCTATATATGCACTGTATATGGTGCTATGGTCTTGTATATTAGAAACAAAAAATTAAGTTATTAAATATTGAAATCCCTTTGTGACTTTTGGCCCACACTCTACATCTGAGGAGTTTGTTTGTGTGGTGGTATGGCAATAAGCTGGCAGTGGCAACAAAGATGCTAACTTGCCTTTAAACTAATGTTTTTTACTAAAGTTAAAAAAGTAGATGTCTCCTGCTTTTCCAGTATATAAGGTAAGATAAAGGCAAAGGTTTTCCCCTAACATTAAGTGCAGTTGTGTCCGACTTTGGGGGTTGGTGCTCATCTCTATTTCTAATCCAAAGAGCTGACGTTGTGTGTAGACACCTCCAAGATCATGTGGCTGGCATGACTGCATGGAGCGCCGTTACCTTCCTGCTGGAGCGGTACCTATTGATCTACTCACATTTGCATGTTTTCAAACTGCTAGGTTGGCAGAAGTTGGTGCTGAAAGTGGAAGCTCACACCGTTCCCCCGGATTTGAACCTGCGACCTTTCGGTCGACAAGTTTAGCAGCTCAGCATCAGCTAGTCTGACCTGAAGATTTCTTGCTGGTGGCTTTGGAAAAACAACTGGGTATTTTTTTCCATACAGGACAGTGCAGTAGTTAAAATGCTATGAAAACTAATCTTTGATGTATTTTCCAGTATATAAAAGACATCAAAATTGGGTTGCACTGTCCTGTATGGAAAAAAAAACCCCAACTGTTTTTCCAAAGCCACCAGCAAGAACTCTTCAAGTCAGACTAGCTGATTCCATTAATAAATTTATTTTGGCTCCAAGTCGTGAAGGACAACTATTTGTCATAGCACGTGATTTTCCTCAACTGTATATCTTGAATTTAGTGTGCTTCATTTTATGATTGGTCATTGGAAAGTAAACATGAGTTTAATTCGAAAATCCCACTATTGACTATCTAGACTTGGAGAAAATAATATTCTCTAGGCTGCAATTGCAACATGAAGATTGTCAGATAAGTCCGCCTGCTGGCATGAAGCAAGGCCCATGGGATAGGAAGGCTTTTGAAAGCCTCCACTAATAAGGCCAAGCTAATCCCTTTGGGGTCAGACTGCCTTCCTTGGCCTCCCCCATTTAGTGATGATGGGCAGACCCCTCTTTTCAGCCTCTCTTTTTCAGTATGTGGGATGTGTCAGTGCCAATTGGATGTGTCACTCCATAGAAAGCACTTATAACTTAGCTAGGCCATCTTGTTAGCTGATATGGATGAAAGCATTGAGCCTAATGAGGAGTCCAGTCCCCACCAGTCTTTTATGGGGACTAAAGGCAAGATATAAACATTTTATAAGTAAAATATTAACAGGACTCTGCTGACCCAGTACCTTTTCTTGCTGCCCAGATTTATGGTACCAGCCTAGAGTTTGTGTCTGTTTTCGGTTCCCCCAACAAACTGTTGTTGGCTTGGAATTCAGCCTTCTAGTTGGTTGTGACTTTGCATTGGTCTCTGGCCTAATATTTTAGTATTGATTTTCTGCTATCTCTGACCACATTTCCTTTTCTTCAGATTTCACCTGGATCCCAGGCGCAATCCATTATAGAACTAAGATTTTTAAAGTGTATGTATGTACACCATCTGCATTCACATGTGTGGACACACACAAGTTTACTTATAACAGGGAAACCTACTCAGGTTCATTTGACATGGATATGTTATTCCATCACAGGCACTAGGACTAAGCAAGGGTGGCTTATGCATGAAAAAAGGATTCAGTATGTAAAAGCACTTCTGTATTAGAGATGGGAGGGCCTGGGAAAACCCCAGAAAAATTGGAATGATTTTTTAAAGTTTTTTCTGCCCCCCCCCCATTTTTCTGGGTTTTTTCCCCCAGACTTTCCAATCTCTAATTGAGCCCTATGTGTTAAAGAAGAAAAAAACATAGTATGCAGGAAAACATAATAGGCAGAAACTATCCTGTGTACAAATGAAATACTGATGTCAACTCAAATTATTATTAATTTTAAGATTAAGAGTCATTGTTTCTAGCTCTTTTGTTAATGTTATTATTCAAGGAGGAAATACTCTCAGTGCTTAAAAGCATTTTATATGAAATCCCTACATGAGACCTTCTGGTTTTTTTTATCAAGAGTATTGATTAAAGCATTGAAACAACGTCTAGAGTTAATTCAAAGTTCAGTGGTTTTTTTCTCAACCATTTTAATGATAAAACATTATTTCCCACTATTTGAAGCACATGTGTATTTTATTATCAATCCTGCTGTAATATGATTTCTGTGTGACTTCAATCACCTATTGATTCTTCCCATGAATTTCATAGGATTTTCTTAGACAAGGAAGACTCAGAAGTAGTTTAACTCTTTCCTATCTCTGAAATACCTCACCTGGTATTCACCCATCCAAGTACTAACCAGGACTGATCCTGAATAGCATCCAAGATCAGATGGGATGTGATGCCTTTAGGATATTTAGGTCCTTGCCATATTCATTATTACTGTGTGAGAGCATACCTCATTCAGTCATTTCTAAAACTCGTATCCCATCTTTCCACTAAGGCTCCTTCTACACTGCCAGGCATGTAGCCAGGGGGGGGGCTAAGGGGGCTTCAGCCCCCGAAATTCTCAGGGTGGTCCGCGAGGAGGCCTTACTGGTACATTATTTAAACTGTTATGTTTATTCATATCATGATCTAATCACCATGCTCATTATATCCCACCTTCATGGGGTTATTGGGATAACAATACAAAAGGTTTGCTAGGGTAAACCCTCTTCCACCCAGTCTCAGCCCCCCCCGAACCCCCCCCCCGAACCAAAATCCTGGCTACGGCCCTGTACACTGCCATATAATCCAGATTATCAAATCAAATAATCCAGATTATCTGCTTTCAACTGGATTATCTGAGTCTACACTGCCATATAATCCAGTTCAAAGCAGATAATCTGGTTTTATATAGCAGTGTAGAAGGGGCCTAAAACATTTTTTAAAAAATCCCATTTTAGAACCTTTAAAAATACTTATCTACAAACACAAAAAGTTTAAATATTTGTCACTAGAAGAGATGGTGAGAGAGAAGATTAACTGAATCAACAGAAGAAATAAGTTGCATTGCAGCATACACTACCAGCTGGAGAGACAGTGACATGTAGAAACAGCATAATGTGACGACATGTAGAAAAATAATAAGGTGCTGCCGGGTAAACATTCAGCAGAAGTAAAAAAAAAAAGCCTTAAAGCTAGTTTTTAATCCCAAGTAAAGTGGTCCCATCAAATTAATGAAACTTTAGTAAATTGAGTCATATCCACTGATTTAACAGCTCTACACTAGTTGGAACTAATAATTTGATTTAGCAAATAATATAGGAATTTTTGCTGTTAATGAGTAAAGAGCCCAAATCAACGTATATTCTTAACATTTCTGTTTTAAATTATTTTTAACATTTTTAAAATCTAAGGCTTCTTCTACACTATCATACAAAATCCCATATAATTCTGTTTGGAACTGAATTATATGGCAGTGTAGGTTCATATAGGAGCCCCCGGTGGTGCAGTGGGTTAAACCACTGAGCTACTGAACTTGATGATCCAAAGGTCACAGGTTCGAATCTGGGGAGTGGCTTGAGCTCCTGCTGTTAGCTCCAGCTTCTGCCAACCTAGCAGTTCGAAAACATACAAATGTGAGTAGATCAATAGGTACCGCTCCAGCAGGAAGGTAATGGTGCTCCATGTAGTCATGCCAACCACATGACCTTGGAGGTGTCTATGGACAACACTGCTCTTCGGTTTAGAAATGGAGATGAGCACCAACTCCCAGAGTCAGACACGACTGGACTTAATGTCAGGTGAAAACCTTTACCTTTACCTAGACTCAAATAATCCAGTTCAAAGCAACTAATGTGGATTGTGTGCTTTGATAATCTGGATTCTATGGCAGTGTAGAAGGGGCCTTAGATTACCAGTTTTCATAGTGAAATTGTAAATGAGGGATGTATTGAACCTGATTTAAAATGTAGGGTATTTTCTTTATCCTTTTACTCCTTGTTTTAGAATGAAGTTGGAATTAAATCTCTTTACTGTGCATGAAAACCCTTGAGTGAAAGTTCTTCCAGGTTAATTAAGAATTAGTGAACACCAAGGTGTTGGGACTGGAGAGTTCAACAAGCTGGGCTTCGTGAACCTCACCCCCAATCGATAAAGTTGAGGGTGAAGATCAACAAATGTGACCCAAGTGGCCCGTTCTCACAGAAAAGTGTGACATATAATCACAGACTTGGTCTGAAACATTCTATGTGAGATCATTATTCTTTGCAGTTATGACAGCAGGAATTGCCATTGACTCTTTTGTGATTCGATATTACTTGTTTCCATGCAAATATGTGTTGGGCGACATATGTTGTATTTTATATGTACGACATAAATTTGTTTCAAAATGTTCTTGAGGCTTTCACCCAAATAGTTGGCAGTGCACTAGTTGTTCTATCGTCTCTAGTGTGACTTGGACTCTCTGTCTCTGGTGAGAAACTTCACATGGTTTTATAGCCTCCTTATTGATGTTAAAGGTCCCCTCTCATTTTGTCAAAACAAAAAGAACAAGCTGTGACTCTATGACCTGAGAGTTTTGGTTTGCATCCTTTCTTCCCGTTAGTTTCGGAGAATGTTCCTTTTGACTTAATGGAAGCAGGCTTTGTTTGAACACTGAAGTGGCCGTGAGCCATGGTTTGTCCCTATGAGAAAAACCAGGGGGGCCAATGCTGCTGGGATTTTTTCCTGAGACAAGGGGGATATTAAAGAGAATATTTTGGAATGGATTTATGACTTATGGGTTGATTTTTCAGGCAAATACATGAACACACATCTCCAGACACAATACAGTTTATAGTTTTTATATTATTTCAGTATCTCAGAATATTTCAGAAACTGTAGTTCGGTTCTTTGCCTTTCCTATATGCACGTTAATATTTCTAACCGTATGTATCCATCCTGTGTATCTCAAAGAGCCATTTGTAAAATCATGCCTCCCCCTGTCAAAGTAGCATCTAGGGCAGTGTGAACAGCTGTAGCTGGAAGAGGAAATTGCAGAAGCTTTTATGGTCAAGCTGGAATGCTTGCAGTCTGCATGAAGATTTAGATCCTAGTAATGTTCAAAGACTGTTTGAATGTGTTTATATAAAGAAAAAAATCAATTCAAAGTAAAGTGCTGCTCAAAGGTTGTAAGTATGAGCTGGTCTCAGAATACTCGGGTGATATATGGATTTACACACATGGTTATAATTAAGTTATAATTGGACCTCCACATTTGCAGATTTGACTTTAACAAATCTGCTCAGTCTGTCCGCTCTAGGAATCTCTAGGTTCTCGAGCACAACTTTATGGTCAACTTCCATTGGAAATTAACTATAACTGGAGGACTTACAGTTTTCTAAAGAAAACAGCTCTCTAAGCATTCGTACATCTTCCAGTGTGATTCTGTGGTCAATTTGACCATAGAATTGTGCTAGAAGATCTAGAGCACTCCCATCCGGCTCGGGGCGATTTACACATAGTAAAATATGGTAGGTCATGTTGCCCATCTCAGGTTAAGGACCTCGGCTTCTGTTCAGGTATACATTTCAACTTTGGTTGTCCAACAGGTTTTGCTTTTGTGTTGTTGCTCTGGATGGGGCTGAGAACTGTCAGACTGGAAGTGAGGTTGCTCCAAGATTGTGGAAAAATCTCTACCTAAAAAAACACAGTTTTCCTTCAGTACTGGCTTTTTAGGGATGATGGCAGTCTCCCAAGTTGTATCATTTTCATTGTGCTTTGTTCTTGTTCACTTTGTTCTTGTTCACTTGTACTTTGGGGAAGGTGAGCACCTCTCCTCAACTTTCTGAAATGATACATCCTTGCTTGGACTGTGTTTAATTGCAAGACATTTTGTTAAATATTTTTTTCTCTTGCTATATTAACATTTTTGAAAAATCACTTTAGAAAAACAACATAGAATTGTAGACATAAATGGATTCTCAGTTTCCATAGCTAGAACAAGTGAAATCTTATTTACTATATTATTTAATACGTAGGCCAAAATCAGATTTTCAAGGCCAGAACTGTTTCTTGTTTACAACAAAAGCAGATTAACCAAGGAAGGACACATCACCTGAACCATGTGGGGGTTTTTTCTCCTTCACCCCAACACAAATCACCTGCTCTGAATGCAGTGTTCTGTTTCATTAAACATGTTTTCAGTACTTTGGGGAGTGTTAGTTCAGATTAATTAAATGCCTCACTTGCCGTTCCTAGAATCTTGTTGGGGCCTTATGCTAATGTAAATATGGTTTGGGACTAATTGCAGGTTGTGTAAGTAGAACCCAAAGATAGTCACTCTACAAACGCACACACAATGGCATTCACCCTCTATCTTTTGACTTGGGGGTGAGGAGCCATTTGGCCATTGCTCAACTGCTGAGCTCAAGGCCTTAGTGTTGTTACTCAATTGGTTGCATAATTGTGAGATCCCTTTTAATAATATTGGCATATATTTTCCTGGTATCAAAGCATATATGACTGTGGTCTTTGTATTTCTTGTCATAGTTAATTAAATCTTTCAGAAAAAGCCTAGGAAAATGAGGAAAGCACTAAAAGTAAGTTGTATATTCGTAGAGCTACATTTGTGAGATCTGTTTTAATATGTCACGAAGGGGCAGCCATGGGTGCATCTATACCAGGCACGGGGAAACTCTGGCCCTCCAGGTGTGTTGTACTTCAACTCTCACAATGCCCAACAGCCTATCGACTGTTAGAAATTTGTGGGAGTTGAAGTCCAGAACACCTGGAAGGCTGAAGTTTGCTCATGCCTGATCTATACTGCAATTTAGCACCAATATAACTGCCATGGCTCAATTCTATGGGATTGTGGCAGTTGTAATTTGGTAAGGCAGCAGGAATATTTGGCAGAGAAGGCCAAACTACAACATTGGCATTCAGTAACATTGAACCACGGCCATTTAAGTGGTATAGATTTTAATGTAAGTCTTTTGCAGGAAAAATAACTCAGAGTTGTCTTTCAGGATCAAAAACTCAAAAAGTCTAACAAATGAATTTCACGGTGAGCTTTCTCCATACCTCTAATGAAGTCAATTACAGTAGAAGTCATGGGATAGAGGATAGAGCAAAATCTAAGATCCAATATAGTTTTTCAAAAGCTTGAGATTTACCATATAATAGAGATTTGTTTCTCTGAAGGATCAGAGATTTAATACCCTACTGTCTGTTCTGAGGAGAAAGTAATCTCAGAGAAGATAATTTTTCATTGGAATGGAATGAGTACCATACTAGCTAATTGTTGATTCTTATAACACCTTGCAGTGTTCTGGCTTCCATGTCTGGACAAGCCTTTCCTCTTGTATCTGCTTGTGTGGTGGGAACCATAGACAGCAGATATAGTGCCAGCCTAATAGTACTAATCATTTGTACAGCACCACTTTTCTGAGCATTACCTTCATTTTCTCCATGCATTGCAGGATTTTAAGGAGCTGTGACTGAATTCTTAATGCTACTGAGACACAGTAATTGGCACCAATTAAATTGCTACATTCATGTTTGAATTGCTTTAACTGGCGCGACACACTGTCTTATTTATACTGAAAGTATGTTTGCTTGTGGTTTGCTTTGAATCAGGGCCAGGGGAAACTAAACCATCTTGAGCCTCTTTCTCTGAAGGCAACATTCAAACATTTGCAAACTGGGCACCTCCTCAATTTCAGGGTATTGATTTTTTTTAACAGAAAAAAATATTGGCCCTGGACAAGCTGTAAAAGAGAAGACCGACTTGTCTGAGACTTGGGAGTGCATTTTTTATGCCTCTTTGTGCTGCCCCCATTCTTGCAGATTTTTCTTTTCCAAACTTGGGAATTGTCCAAGACATAGTTGCAGCAAGAAGAAGAATTCTTTCAAGCTGGGAAAAACCAGGGCTTTAACTGTTTAGTCCTCAGAGATCAAAATACTAGATCTTGATTTAAAATCTCCAGATCTAATATATGTAGCTAGAGGGCAAAAATGTTTTTTGTATATTAGTGAAGAAAGGTTAACTTGAGATCTCATAGACTGTAGGTGATGTAGCAGGAACACCTTGAGAGGTTTTGCTCCTCTTGGGATGCTGCTATACACACAGATTATCAAGAAAATTACACTGTTTAGCCGGTATTGCACCACCTGGCATCCGCCGGGAAGTAGCAACAAATAGTGAAAGGACCAAGGCAGTGACATCTCTGGCCCATCCCCTGTTTGGATATCAGTCTGTATGCCAGCATCTTAAATCAAAAAATAGCTTTCTAAGATCTACAGACACACTCGCTGGAACACCTCAGCAAGCAAGAGTCCAAAAGTGGCAGGCTAAAACCTGGAACCTTAGCCAATTGCTGATACCAAATGAGAGACTCTCTTCTGTGTGCACAGAAAACTGGGCAACTGGGAAGACAATGAACAGACTGTGCTCTGGCAGCACGAGATGCAGAGCCAACCTTAAGAAATGGGGCTACAAAGTAGAATCCATGACATGCGAGTATGGAGAAGAACAAACCACAGACCACCTACTATAATGCAACCTGAGCCCTGCCACATGCACAATGGCGGACCTTCTTATAGCAACACCAGAGGCACTCCAAGTGGCCAGCTACTGTTCAAAGGACATTCAATAGAATGCCAAGTTTTCAAACTGTGTGTGTCTGCCAGGTTTTAGACACAATCCTAAGTTAAGTTCATGTTGTGTTGTGCTATTTCTTTGTCTGTTTCCCTATGACTCTCCCAAAAAATTTTCTTCCTTGAAGAATCAGTATTGACGTTGGCTTGGAATACCTAGGTTTTTATTATGTATTGTTCGTTTTATTGAATGTTGTGATCCGCCCCGAGCCTGCAGGGAGGAGCGGAATATAAGATTGAATAAATAAATAAATAAATAAATAAATAAATAAAAGAGTTGTAGTCCTACTTTAATTTCCCAGAACTACTTTCACATACACCCAAGGGAAAAAAGAGACAGGTACTATCTATCCCATTAGTTTTATTTTGCTTCCCTGCAAAACATAACAGAAAGTATTCTGCTTGACATTTTACAATGCCTCTTGAGTGTGGGTGATGATATCCCATGCTTGGAACAAGTATGTTTCTTCCTATGCTTTTCATATTCCTGAAAGATTGAGAGGCATGCACATTTCACATAATTGTGTCTGTATGGTGCCTTGAAGGCATGTATTCACACACACATACACACATATACAGTGCCTGCTATTGATGCTAGAAATCGGCTTTGATGAGAATGTTGCTGCTAACAAAATTGCCATTTCAGTAGTATTTCAGTAGTATTTGCATTTTTTTACCACAAAAAGAGGAGACTTTCCAGTAGCAAGGCAGGCATGAGATGTATGATAGATATACCCTATTCTAAAGAGGTAAGCATGAAAGATGTAGTAGAATGGAAGGAAGGAAAAGGGTCAGAATAGAGTATAGACAGTATTTGTTTAGACAATGGAAAATGGAAGCAAGAACCCTTAAAGCCATTGTAAAAACCGGTTTTACCCTTCTTTGTCCATATGGACAAAGAAGCTAATCAAAAGGCATATGGACAGCAGCTAATCAGAAAGCATATCTATTCTTTTCATGGATAGCCTATACTTCTTTTTAAAAAGTACTGGAAATACACTCTCACAAGAACTGGATTACTGTAAATATAAATCGATCAACATTATAGTACATTTTCAAATGCATGTCAATAAATTGATCAATAATTTGTTAATTAAACATATCCCAGTGCATTAGCAATAATTGAAGCTGTATACAGAAAAGGTTGTATCAATTACAACAGCTTCAGCCAGTTTGTTCGCTCACTGTTATAGTGAAGCCAGAAGCTCTACTGCATGAATTCGTGTTGAGATTTGTAATTTGTGTTGTGTTTGAGTGTGTGAGAGAGACCACACTGCCATATAATCCAGATTTTCAAATCAGATAATCCACATTATCCACTTTGAACTGGATTATTTGAGTCTACACTGCCATATAATCCAATTCAAACCCTATAATCTGGATTTTATATGGCAGTGTAGAAGAGGCCTGAGAGAGCAGTGATAAGGAACAAATGAAAGTGGGAAGTCATAGCTTTGTTTTATACAAATAAGAAGAGATATTTCCTGGCATTGATAATTCACAAGAACAGACCAGGGAGAAGTTATCTGCCAAATTGTCCAGACAGGTCGACAGCCAGGCAGGCTTGGAGCCCAAAGTAACGCTTGGGCCAAAATTAGCTCATGTTTGAGCTGGGTTGGCCAATCTGTAAAAAGCTGCTCAGGTAGGTCAGTGTGCCTCTGTAGCTGTCTAAGCCTGCCAAGTCCTCCTGACACTCCTGAAAAACAGATCTGCATCACAGTTCCCCCCTACTCCCTGATATTTTAGAGAGTTAACACTCCATAACTGCTAGTTGTGACAAAGCAGCATGTATGAAGGCAATTATCCTCATAATCTATTTATATAAGACCATCACTGTACATATTGCTTTACAAGTAAAACAACAACCAAACCTCTGGCTTGCAATTTAACTAAGACATGACATAAATAGAAAACAAGATGGCAGTCAGGGAGAGGATTACATCCAACACACATTGTCTCCTTTTCTCTTCCTCTAAGATAGGGATTCATAGCCAGGGATCCATGGACTGCTTGATGGTCCTTTGAAATACTTCATGGGGTCTGTCTTTGAAAAGACTTCATGGGGGGGGGGGGGGCATGAGAGAAGCCTCCTCGCAGGATTGCAAGACATCCGGGCGTCCCCTGGGCAACGTCTTCGTAGATGGCTGATTCTCTCAGTTCAGAAGCGACCAGAAGCGACTTGCAGCATGCAACCAAACAAGCAAACTAACCAACTGACCTTCTCAGGACCAACCATGGCAATAATCTCAATCAACATTGAAGGCATGTCAGTTGCCAAAGAACAACTGCTCTATGAACTGTGCTGAGATAAGAAATATGATGTGCTGTGTATCCAAGAAACACACAGGGATAAACAACAGAAATGACCAAAATTCCAGGAATGATCTTAGTAGTGGAAAGACCACATGTGCAGTATGGAAGCGCTGTCTTTGTAAAACCAGGCCTCCAAGTCAGCAGTGCCCACAACACTGAAGAAAACAATATAGAGGTTATAACAGTAGAGCTTAATAACATCACAATTATCTCTGTGTACAAGCCTCCAAATGAACAGCTTTGTTTCTCCTCCCACGAGAACTTTGATAGGCACCAAAGAGCGGTAGTAAGAGCGGTGACTTTAACAACCATAGCCATGTATGGGGCTATGCTCAAGAGGATACAAATGGAGAGGCTGTCCTCTCCTGGTCTGAACCACACAAACTATCACTCATTCATGATAGTAAGCTCCCACCAACCTACAACAGTGGGGAGATGGCATCGAGGATATAACCCAGACCTCTTATTTGTGAGTGACAGCATTGTGTAGCAATTCACTAAATCAGAGGGACAGTCAATACCAAACATACAGCACCGACCAATAGTATGCCAACTGTTCCCAACTATAAGGCCTCAGGAAGTTTGATTTAAATGAAGATTCAACTTCAGAAAGGCAAATTGGACTAAATTCTCAGACATGTTAGATGACATGATCATATTGGTCGTGCCAATCCCTGAGGAATACGAGCACTTTATCAAAATAGTGAAAACCTCACGGGCCTCTATACCGAGAAGCTGCATTTTAATTTTTTTGAATTCATGGAGAATGGTTCAAGGCCAGCAGGCACAAACTTCATCCAAACAACTCATACATAATCATCACTCATACAGATGAAAAGATTTTCACAGAACCCAGAGTTTGTAAATAATCTTTTAATAATTAGTTTTTTACCTGTGATTTGTTAATATTTTACCAAAAACCATTTAAAATTTAAAGTTTTGATGATTGAGATCAATGTTATTTTTATTGAATAATGATGAACATTTCACGTTATTTTAATTTATTAATACTTTTTAATTATTATTTTTAAAGTGTAATTATAGGACACATTAATGAATTTCCTTAGTGCTTAATTAATTTATTATTTATTTATTTATTTATTTCCAGTGCTTATACCCCACTACTTCTCAACCCCCGAGGGGGGACTCAGTGAGGCCTAACAGACGGCAACAATTCGATGCCACACAATACACAGTAAACAACAGTTAAAATTAAAATACATTAAAATACACCTAGAATTCAATACATTAAAATACAGTTAATATTAAAACATCATGTACATTCATCACCATTAAAACAATGTTCCATCCAAAGTCTTAGATCTTAACCACCAATTTCCCAACTGACCAGTCTAAAAGTGCCGTATAACGTATAATGTAGAGAATTTGGGGTTTCTTATGTGATAAAAATTAACAAGTTAGTGCTAATATTAACATTTACAGCCTCTTACAGAGACATTTCATAATGTGAACACTTTACAATCTTGGCAGCACTAACGTAAACTATTATATTTCCTATCATTGTTCTTAGTGTGTAATTTTTCATTCTAGGTGAAGAAAGGCATGTTTTAGTTTGCAACACATACAAAGAACTCTATGGCTGTATAGGGAGCTTTCTTTTCTAGATTCCCAGTTGTACTTATTTGCACAATGGAATATTGTGGAATTGTTGTGTTAATGCATGAGATTGTGTTTATAAGTTGTTTACATTTTTATGACTACTCTGTATGTTTTATGTTTTCTTGTGGAAACTGCCCAGAGTCCCCTAGGGAAGATAGAGCAGTATATAAATAAAGATTATTATTATTATTATTATTATTATTATTACATAGGTACTATTTAGAAGTTCTCTTGAATTTACCTGATGGAAGTGTTGGGACTGGCCTCTCACATTCCTGCCTGCCCAGTAACCTAGGCTTTAATATCTTCATCATGCTTTGGCATCTAAACCAGTTAAAATCAATTTCTCACCCTGAATGTAATGGGAACATTAGTTAGTTTGTTACTCATGGGGTGGATCTACACTAACCAGTTATTCCAAGGCTGATTTGTAGTGGCAAACATTGTTTGGGTCCCAGGATGGTTTTTACTGGCAGTTTTTACTTGGGTGCTATGAAGGTGGAAGGGGGTCCTGACCATCCAATGGTGCCAAACCTAGTTCAGTACTGCCAGAAGGCCAGCCTTTCTCCCCTCCCCCTATGTTTTCCTCATCATGGTGGCCAGCAGGCATGACATGGTTAGTGTTGGTCACTCATCACCTGGAATGATATCTGGAGTGCCAGAGCAATGTGGGAGGGGGGAGGGGAGGAACCACTCCTTCCTCCCCCCCTTCCTTTCTCCAGTTGTCCCATTGCTTTGGTCAATGCCACTCCAGATGGCAGGCGACCAACATGCAACAGGCAGAAGGTGGCCTTGGGCTGTTCAATCCTGGGAAATATAGATGATCATGTAAACAAAGGTGGCCGGTTCTGTCTCGAACCTGGCACAGCTATTTACAGGGGTCTGAATTCATGGTTTGGTCTGGATTGTTGGGGAGAATTTGGAGCAACCTTTAACTTTGGTTAACATGGTTACGTGGCCTTGGCCCACGTTAACCTGTGGCAGCAACATGGATCATTTAACTGCCACAGAACTGATTTGGCCACCCTTTGGAATAAGTGGTCAGTATAGATATGGCATAGGCTATTATCTGCACAAGTGTAATATGGCTGAGTTCAACAAGGAATATCATAGGGTACATTCATATTGGAGATTAGACACAGAAAAGTGGAGAAGTAAATATTTCCAAGGTTAGTTCCTGGTTTGCAAAGCAGCATTTGCAAGGACTCAGCATTATCTTTGCAATAGACCAGTAATGTAAAGAGAGAGATCCATGGCGTTCAAGAGATTTTCAGTTGTGCTCAGATTAGTTGGACTTTGAACTTATTTGTTCTTTTAGAAGCTATTTTAAAAGATAGAAAACTCAATTCTTCATAAAGAAATTCAAAGGGAGAATGTTTTTTCAGAAAATTGTCTCTCATTTGCAAAGCGATCCCTCCCTCTCTTGCCCTTCACAAGATTGATCATCAAGGAACAAATGCAGCTGGTTCATGCCTGGGACACTGTGGGAATTTGCTTAGTTTAGTCTTTACTATGATGGTAACAGCATCACTCCTACTCATCAGCAGCATTGTGGGGCTGCTCTTTCCCTGTCTCCTCCTCTGCCCCCTCCCAATACAAGTATTTCTTAGGAAAACATTTTCTTTAATTAATCAAGAATGATGGATCACAGTCCCTTGGCAATTCTAGGTTCATTTTACAGCATGAACAATTCTCTGTCCCTTTAAAAACAGCTTCCTTGAAACCACATGAATCGGTTTTTCTATCTAAATTTTTACATTCTCATTCTCTTCCCCTCTCTTTTAAAAACTTTTTCTCAGTCAAATGAATCTGTCTCAAAGCCTCTTTGCTCCCATCGTCATGAGTGAAAATTTGCTGAGGGAAAAGAAAAATAAGGATAATTTCTGCTTCTGGAAATTCCTACCCCCAAAAGGAAACTGAAACACAAGAAATTATAAATTATTTGTAGTGGTGATTTCAGTTTTATCACATAATGTTGGCTTTTGCCCAGTTCTGTTGTGCTATACAGTTATTGGGAATGTGTTTTTAAAGCTGAAAATAACATTTCCCTGTGATGTTTCACTAGTTTGAACATGGGTGTCTCATTCCACTTTATTACACAAATGATTAATGGTTGTGGCACAGATGTGATCTGGTTGTCCCTCAAACTACTGCTGGCCCTTGGACTTCCCAAGAAAATAGCTCTGTCCATATTCTACCCTTTTTTACAGATAGATAGATCTGTACTAGTGCAGTAATACTGTGATATGGACCTGTTCACCATGCACACCATTACAGCTGTGGGTGATGGGAGGATTTGTGCAATACAGGCAGTCCCCAAGTTACAAACATCCAACTTATAAATAACTCATAGTTAAAAATGGGGGTGAGACAACTGGAAGTGAGAGAAATCTATCCCTCGAAAGGGAAATTCACTCCTGAAAGAGTTATAAAAGGAAAAAGGTGTCTCCACTGAGACTTTATCACCATTTTTTGTTTCTACAACAAGCCAAATTTTTCAAAATCCAATTATCACAGGGACAGAAAGTGAGATGACATCTTCTGAACAGGGGCACAGACAGCAAAACAAACACCACAGGGATGTTAATTCTTCCCTATGCTACCCAAAGTTAAAATAAGTCTTTTTGGCTGGAGTTACAATTTAAAATGTACCCGTTTTAAATTTAAAATGTACCTGTTTTGACTCACACACAAATTCAGCTAAAGAACAAACCTACAGAACCTATCTTGTTTGTAACTTGGGGACTGTCAGTATACTGAAAGTTGCCATTTTGGAGAAATCCAGTATAAGAGATGATGAGCATGAGACACTGTGTAGGAGATAAATCCCAACTTTGCCCTCAATCTTTTCAATCTCCGCCTTGAAGCCAATGTTTTTGAAAAATGTGTGTATGTTGCCTTCATTCCTGTGTTTCTAATATATTTCAGAACCTTTAGGATAATGCCCAAAACAAGATGAGTCCGTTTTGTGGGAATATGTTCAGTTAAGATTATGTGAGAGATGATTGATTGGGAAGAGAATGCAGATACGAGTATGGCCAGCTGGCAGGGACTATTTTTGTGGAGTGTGGGCAGAGTCCTTAATTTCCTATTAGATTAAGAACAGGCTTGCTTACCATAGTTTATTTTCTAATGTATGTTTGTGGGAAGGGGAAAGCCTTGTAGCTGTCCTTGGTTCTCATGGGGAGAAAAGGTTGAGCTAAACTGCATATACATACAAACACAGTTTTCAAAGAGATAGCCATGTTAGTCTACTTCACTATAAGAAATTAAGAAAAAAATGTTGTGCCAGGTTTAAGACTAAACATATTCCAACATAAGATTTTGTGGGCTACAAATCAGAATGCTAAAGTCTCATTATATACAATATCATAGGGAAACAATGTCTCTTGTATACAATGGCAAAATGAACATTTGCTTTTTATTTTTAAAAATATTTTGAAAGCCTGGATGATTGCATTCATGGATACAAAATCTGTTGATATGGAGGATTGACTGAACGAATACAGTTAGTTATGTTTTCATTGGTATTAAAGGTTAGGGAAAGGTTCCTGGCTGTTTTAACCCACAGTCCAATGTGTCCTCACTTTATCTCATTCTATTTGAATCTTCCTCATGGTTCAAGATGGTTCTTGGCCCCTTGCATAGTCCAAAGTTATTGTCCTGATTCTTGTTACTTTTCAAATTGGTGATTGGGAGGGGGATTCACTTGGACTACAGTACAAACTTTTTTGAAAGCTATTGAACGAAAGCTCACAGGCCATTTGGGGTTAGGCCAACACATCTTGAGGCAGAGTGGCATATCGAGTCAAGGGGTATGATAGTGCTCAAGGCCAAATAATTTGGTGACTGATTATGTCCATCCTACCAAAAGCTTTCCTCATTTCTGACAGAATACAAACAAGAGTAACCAGTTAAGGAATTGACAGTGTGTTATAGGTTTTTTAGGCTGTATGGTCATGTTCTTGAAGCATTCCCTCCCACGTGACATTTCACCTGCATCTATGGGAGGCATCCTCAGACCTCACAAGCTCTGAGGATGCCTGCCATAAATGCAGGCAAAAAGTCAGGAGAGAATGCTTCTAGAACATGGCCATGCACCCAAAAAACCTACAACAACCCAGTGATTCTGGCCATGAAAGCCTTTGACAATTAATTGATAGTGTGTTTCCTTTTCATGCCACCTCCATGAACTGATAGTGTGGAGATGCAAACTGGCAAAAAATTGCAATAATAATAATAATAAAAACTTTATTTGTATTCCGCCCTATCTCCCCAGGGGGACTCAGGGCGGATTCCAACATAACAATGGCAAACATTCAGTGTCTACATAAAACACATGATACTGACATAAAATCACAGAAAAAACCCCCACATACAAAAGTAGCATTAAAACCTGACATCAAATTAAAAACCTAGCATTAGCCTCGTAAAACTTGACATCAATAAATTAATCTACAAATAGTCAAACAAAATTCTATAATAACATAGATCTAAACAAAACATCCACACTAATATACCACAGCCAGCGAGGGTTCACCAAACAGTGCGGGTTGGTTATGCAGTCGTTAGGCTGGTGTCAACCAGGGAAGCCTAAATAATTCTCAACCAGAAATCTGGCATTGATTCCTCAATCATCTAATCCTCCTTCTCTCCATATGCTAATGTGCAAAAGTAGGTCTTCAGTTGCTAGACCAACCCCAATCTGTGGGAATCCATGAGTGGGACTATTGGGGGGAAAACCTTAATTTTGGGGAATCAAATGATAATATGGGTTTTATATCAGAAATAAAGATTTATAGATCTGCATGTGTGCTAGGAAAAAGAATAAAGACAAGAAGTTGCACAAAGGCATGCAACAGCAGTAGTATCATATGGATAGACTTCTAAAAGCAGAAGCTACTGTGTTGTGAAGAGATTGATCCAATTCTTCCTTCTATTTTTTTTTCTCCCTGCCCTATCTTCGCATCTATCAGTCCACTTCCTCTGTGCTTGTTCCTTCCAGATACATGGAGCTATTTTCTCACGAACTGTTCCAAGTTTTCTTGCTATTGAGAAGTAACCTGAATGCACTATGGGGCTCTTCTTTAATATGAAGCTGGGGCCAGAGGAAGCAAGTGCAGTGACTGGGGTGAATGCTCTAAGACTTATTTATAACACTGGCACTTAGCCAAACAGATGTTTAGTTTTATTTTTAACTTAATATTGGGGACTTCCTTTCCCGATTCTTCCACATAACCCCAAATAGGATTGTTGTGAGGTGGTAGGCACAAGGGGCCATGCTATGACTCCCTTGTGTACATCCTTCTTTTAAAGCTGGGAATAGGGATGCTTTGTATCCCCTTGAGGAAATGTGTTGGACTTATCAGCACACTCTCAAGGGATCATACATGACTCTGTCCATTCACAAGGCCAGTTGTGAACTTAGGCCTTCCTTTCCTTCTCTGCAGTTCACAGTCCAGATTTAGGAGGCTGTAGCTATGGCGGTAGTGGCAAAATGAGGTCTTTGTCACTTCTAACAAGAATTCTGGCACTCCAGATGAAATTTTCTTCCAGTGGGAGTGAATTAATGCTTTAATTGTGTAATTAGAAATTTATTTATTTATTTATTTGTCATGTTTCTATACCGCCCCTCTCAGCCCGAAGGCGACTCGGGACGGTTTACACAGGCAGTCTCTGCCCTCAATACAACACAGCAAATAAAGTTTAAGTATTCAAAGAAAAAGATCCACCAAAGTAATGTGAATACAGCAATACAAGCGTTCTGGGTGTGAAAAGCGTTAATGCTTTGCTCACTGCAATGCTAGAAATTTAGAGAATGAAGGAAAACACCACAAGGCGTGGAATACTTACAAAACTGAATTTCTTAGGAAATTCATTGTTTCATTTGTTATTAAATAAATGAAGTCCTGTCTCCCAATGAAACTGAGGGTTGTGGCCTCATCTGTCTGCTTGTAGGTAACCTAGAATGTAGCACTGATATGCCTTAAAGCAGAAGACTCAAAAGGTCAGTCACCCTGTATACACAAATTTATAATGAATCATTTGAGACAGACTGTTTTGTTATGAGAAAATAATTAAGACCAGAAGTGCTGAGTCACACAACTGGAGTAATGCATACTACAGAAAAGCACCCATAATTGTTTCCAATAGTCATTTCCTCTATTGTAACTGTGTTGCTCATTACACAAATTTGTAAAGGTCAGACACCCTGCAATGACCAATGAACATCTGGAAAACTGCAGCTGCTTTACAATATAGATTGTGAATGCATGTGTCCACATAGAGCAGTGGTTCTCAACCTGTGGGTCCCAGGTCTTTTGACCTGCAACTCACAGAAATCTTTGCCAGTTTACCAGCTGTTAGGATTTCTGAGAGTTAAAGGCCAAAACACCTGGGGACTTACAGGTTGAGAACCACTGACATAGAGCCTCTCCAAATGTCATGGGGATGTTCCCACTGTTTTAGTTTATTGCCTGCTCATATTTGGGTTGTTAAAGCCTGTGGCTATCAATTATCAAAACTCAGTGACATCCTTCACAACTGCATAGGACATAGGGTTGCCCGGTATGAATTACGTATAGTTCAATAGGATGATTGAACTATAATTCTTCCATCCTACCACAAATTAATAGACAGAGGTTGGACTGTGTGGGGCACATGACTCTATCCCTCAGGAGTGGTGAGTGTCCCAATCACCTTGAGAGGAACAACCTATTTTCTAGAGACATGAAGTGTTGCTCAGAGTGAAGAATATGTTCAGGTTATCAAGTGAAATCCATCTTGGCCACAGATTTTTGTGCCACTAATAGGAATAGAAGGAATGAAGCCAAGAGTAATTTGTGCCAATCTGTATCTTTTTTTGTTACTCCTGGAATTAGAGAGCGAGAGAGAGAGAAGATGGCAAGAAAGAAAACCATGTTGTGGGCCCCTGATTCACAGTTCCTTTCCATCAGCAAACCTGTTGTGGGCAGATTCCTGTGCAGTATTAAAGCTCCTCAGTCTTTATGATGCATCATCACATTTAGTCTAAGGAACAAAGTTGTTGTTTATTCCACTGCTAGCCTTTGTATATAGTTATTCTATATTCTAGGTATTACTTATATTTGCTGCAATTCTCCCCACCTCCTTCGTGGCTTTCAAGTAATTTCCAAGTGACCCTAAGGTGACATTCTGATATTTTCTGAGACTGACAATGTTTGACTTACATAAGATCTCCAAGTGAATTTCCATGGCCAAACAGAGAATCAAACCCTGGTCTCCAGAATCGAAATTCTATGCTCAAACCACTGCACGTTGCTGTCATTGTTTATTGCACCTAAATGATGCAATGAGTTTCAAACAAGAGCCACATTCATTCGGATGCAAGACAGGAGCAGGACTGGCTTTCTGAATTACAATTCTTCCTATCAATCTTTAAATCAAGAACTATCAGGCTATTATCTGTAGTATTTGTTCTTACCTGGATCAGAAATCTTGAGATGACCTCCCATTGTCTTTCTTATTCCTATTATTCTTTCTTCTTTCCTCCCAAAGCTACCTTTCTCTCTATTGTTGAAGGCTTTCATGGCCAGAATCACTGGGTTATTGTGGGTTTCCGGGCTGCATGGCCATGTTCCAGAAGCATTCTCTCCTGATGTTTCACCTGCAGCTATGGCAGGCATCCTCAGAGGTTGTGAGGTCTGTTGAAAATTGACATGTACATCCCGGATTCCCAGAGTATTCAGAAGGTATATTAAAAGTTTTATATCCTCCCTTTCTGGTGCAAAAGCAGTTCTGATTAAAAACTACAATTTCATTTTAAACATAGCAATCTAAAGCAATTGACAAATGAGACATAAAGCCAAAACATTGGCTGGAATCCTGCTAGTTACTAACAGTTAGGGTAGGGCTGTTGAATCAATTGTTGAATAATGAGTCAACATGTAGGTAAATCCATTTAATTCAGAGGGTCTAGTCTCATCAGGAATAACAATGAGATTTGGGCATTTAATCTGCCACATTTACCAAACGACTGCCAGAGTAAAGCTGTCTAACTAGTAAAAAATGGAGATGAGAGCATGCCCAACCATATGGAATTTGTTCCAAAAATGGGTATAGGCACTGAGAACAACCCCTACCCTGTCCCATTCATACATGCTTCCACCTGAGATGGAATACAAAAATGAATATCTCCAGATTTTAGAGACTCAGCAGGATGATCTGCTTTGAGTTCTTCTAACTCGATGCTATTTTAGAATGTTATAAATGATCACCAACACTTTCTGTCTGAAAACTAGTTACTATTTAATGCAGCACTCCAGTGGTTCATGATCCAGAAGAGGAGAGACATCCCTTCTCCATTTCATGGTGAGCAATCCTCCATGCTTCCAGGCCAGAGGCTTGCCTAACATACCATCCTTGCACCATTGCATTCTGGAGAAACATGTTTCAGAAAACAATTCAAATTCAACCTGGACATAACTATGTCAAGTGTTGCTGTGGCAAACACTAATATGCTTGCCCTTTCAGGAGCACTGACACAATGGGTGTCTTTATCATGTTCATAATGCTGAGATGGCATTATTTATCCAGCCATTTTTATTGTGTATTGTCTTCCTGAAAGTGCAGTTAAATGTGTGTTTGTGTGTGTGTTAAATGTGTGTTTGTGTGTGTTAAATGTGTGGGGGGGGGGACAATGACGAAGACGACGGGCCGGGACACTTCACTGGCCCTGTTTCTTCACTGCCCCTGATTCTTCACCACATTTACTCCTGCTCCTAGTGCCATGTTCATCACCGTTTGTTCCCAGGCTAACTTGTTTGCAAGTAATTATGTTCTTAGAGGTCACTAAGAAAGTACAGATCCTTACGTAAACCATGTGCATCTTCAGGTTTGCATTGATGCAGATGTTGCTGCTGGTTGACAGAGCAAATAACTGGCCAAGATAGTCAAGACCAAGATGAAACAAGTGTTGGAGCATGAAAGAAATCAGCTTTTGTGTGTGTCAACTGTAAAATAAAATGCATGAAGCTGATTGGTTGGGCTTCATGCGGCGAGATGGCTGAGCCTGGAACTTTTGGTTACTGTTACATTTTTAGTTGGGCTTGAACTATGCAGGTGTTAGAAGAGAAGCAGAGTGAATCAGAGAGAGACAAAGTTTGGAGTATGATCTCACTTCATTGAGCTGCTGGAGGAGTTTATTCACATGAACAAAGAAAGACCATTTAAAATCTCTCATAAAATGACATTATGTGAGTTGATGCAACTGACCACATTGTACTTATGTTGTTCTGAACTATGAGGAGTTCTTAACTACTTGTTCTTTATTGTTCATCTGTGTGGCATATTTTCTTTCTCTGGCAAGGCAGTGTGTGGCTGAGTAAACACGAACTACACATGATTTATTTTTACATTGTGCCACACCAAGCAGTCCAATAACCACGAGGAGCTGAAAATTATTAAGACTAACTCTTGCCTAAGTACTCTAAAGGCGCCATATCCTATCTGATCTAGAAGGTTAAGCAGGGCCAGCCTTAGTTCGTACTTGGATAAGAAACCACCAATGAATGCAATGTGCTGTGGGATACATTTCAGAGGAAGAAGCTGGCAACACTACCTCTGAGTATTTCTTACCTGAGAAAACCCCTTGAAATTCATGGGGTTGGCATTAGCTGGCAGCCGACTTGAAAGCACATACACAACGCCAATCTAACTTTGTGTGGCTATGCTTCAGGCCAAACTCTCATCTTTCTTCTTTGTCCCATTGCTTCTCTGCTTGCCAGCAGATCTCTGAAATACCAGAGGATTTCTATTGGTGGAAGGGGATTTTGGTGTCTAGTCCCTCAACAACAGACACATGCTTGAATTAGAACTTTAGAACTGTACTCCTTACTAGTTGAGGCAGTAAAGTTCTTGACTTTGATTCCAAAAGTGAAGAATTAATGTGGGCATTGCATGTAATAATTTGGTCTGGTTTCCCTTCTTCCGACTGCAATCCCACAAGTGTGTCATGCACACACACAGAGTGGAAACTCTATTGGACCCAAATGGCAGCATTTTCCTCTTTTTGAGTCCTAACATATATAAGATAAAAAGGCTATCACTCTAAATTGAAGCTAACTGGGAAAAGCATTACACAACTTTGTGCTTTGATATACACATACGCAGAGACCACCAGTCTAAGGCTTGGTTTTAGATTTCAGGCTCCTGTGTTTTATCATCAATTGTTTATGTGCATACTCTCCTTGACTCCAGCTAGGATGGGAAAACGGCTTTCTCATGATAATCTGGGTTATGAGTAAACATGGTGTCATGGGACTCTCGAGACCCTTGCGGAGGCATGTTGCAATAACGGATGTTTCTAGCCTGAGAGAGAGAGAGAGAGAGGAATGCTTTGATTTATTTATATTATAGAATGGGAAAGAGATGGGCTCGCAGAGACCAGGTTGACAGGAAGAAGGCTGATTAGTACTTCATTGCAAAGGCAGGTCCTTACATTAGATGAGGGATTTTTGCAGTTCTAGGAACACTATCTCCCAAAGGTGTGAAATCAAACCAGAGATCTTGGTAGATGCCAAAATAATGGTAGGGTTCCTGCAGTGCTTCCTTATTACACATAGGCATCTATGATCTCACTTAATGACTCGGATCCAATTTTTTGAAAGGAGAAATAAAATGTATGTTTTTAAATTTTCTCCTAATTTGCAACAGCTGTCCTTTGCTTACTTGGCAGAGTTTCAGTCTAGCAAAGCATTCTGGGATTCTCTGAAAGCACGGACTGGCTGAACTCACATAAAATAAGGAAAGGGCCATAGTAGAGAACAAACTACACATTCAGAAACTTAAGTGTGAAATATCTGAATAGTTGAAAATTCTTTAGGAATCTCTCTCTCTCTCTTCTAAGTTTGCTTTGTTTTTGCTGAAGATTTTTGTTTCATTCATGTGGCCTTTCATTTCAAATAAATGTGAGAAAGTAAAGGCAATGCTGCCTCCTTTCATAAGAATTCTGAGTAAATTAAAACATTTGTAAAAGGCCACCTTGTGCATCTGTAGTGAAATTTAATATGAGATTGAGAACTGGAGGAGGCTATTATATAGGTTTTCAGGAGGAAGGGGCACTGAATTCGTTAAAAAATAAAATAGGGACAGAAATATATATATATCCTGTACTCCTATTTCTGTCACATATTATCTATCTATCTATCTATCTATCTATCTATCTATATATATATATATATATATTGTGTGTGTGTGTATATGTATATATATATATATATATATCCTCTTTTATGGGGGAGGGATGTCATTAATTCTTGGCCTGGTGAATTTCCACAATTTTTGGTGATTTGAGTGTCCATGACCCTTTTCAATTTATTGTTAAGAATGTTGGCAAAAACTGACCAATGCTCCACAGTGTAACATTTATCAAAATCTGTGTGTTCTGCATTACATTGGACAAGATTTATTGAACTACATAGCTTGATCTTTGCGAACATAATTCATTATTATGTCATAAACATATTTTTCTCCAGAGTGAATTACTCTCCAAAATGAATTGGGTCACTAGGGACCTCATCAAATGGTTGTTTTTCCTCATCCCTGCATGATGCTAGCATGCTGCCAGGACGGAGGGCATCAAATGATGCAGAGCCCATGAGGGCATCAAATGATTCAGGGCTACTTCCCGGTAGGGCTTCATTTGGCTCCATGCCAGCAGCATGCTGTCAACATGCAGAGACAGAGCTCTGATGAGTCAGGTGACTACCAGAACCCTCATAGAAGAAGACGGAGAAAGCACGAAAGGAAGTGGACCCCTCCGCAGGGAAACACCATGGGATGGTAGCCCACAACGGTAAGGGAACACAGTGGTACACTGATCCATGGTTTCCCTCACTGTCCCTTGCTGTCCCCCAGCTTCCAAACCTCCATATGATGAGGTCCTAAGGTAAAGCATCTGCAATTTGATACCTTGATAATGATTTATATGAGTCAAGCCACTTGTTAATTTGTGGCAAAACCATGAACCTTTTAACCAATCAAAACATTTAAAAATGCCAGCAAAGTTTATAGGATTCTTCTGTCTGGATGTTATCTTAGGCAAAAAAGGATATCCATCCAAGGTGGGGTGTTAGTATAAAGTCACCAGTGCAAGCCCATAGTATAATTTCAGTATTATAAAATATAGCTATAGAATATTGTTAATATAGAATATAAGGTATGGCTAAATATTATCCATCTAGCAACACTGCATTAGTGGGAGTTTTTAAAGGATTATATTGTATTCTCTCATTCATAAAGACGGGAGCCACAGTGGCATAGTGGGTTAAACCCTTGTGCCAGCTGAACTGCTGACCTGAAGGTTGGCGGTTCAAATCAGTGATATGGGATGAGCTCCCATCTGTCAGCTCCAGCTTCCCATAGGGATATGAGAAAAGCTTCCCACAGGATGGTAGAACATCTAGGCGTCCCCTGGTCAACTTCCTTGCAGACAGCCAATTATCTCATACCAGAAGCGATTTGCAGTTTCTCAAGTCACTTCTAACACCATTCTCCCCCCCCCCAAATAAAATCAACTAAAAATGAATCAATTCTGTATCACTATCATATAAATAGATACAAAGGCAGCTGGACTGAAATGAGGCAAGATACAGATCTAAATTCATGCATGAAAGTTTAGGCCAATCCAGGAATGCCATTTACCTAAGTATAACATTCTGTAGGCCCACAAGATCCCTACCTTTGCTTATCTCAGGAAACGTAATGAATAGTTGTACTTTCGGGATGATTTACAATAGTAAATGGACACATTTGTTATCTAGAGGCTAGAGTTACCAAACATTGTAGACTTGAGAAAAGGGGTGGATCAAAGTTCATTATTTGGGGTGCTGTTGTATCAGAAAATTGCAATGGATAGACCACATCAGCTCTAGTTTCTGATACAGAACATATGCTATTCAGTGTAGTCAGTGCTCACCCACAGAAAAACATATTTAATAAGCCTCGGCACCATAAGAGGGTTTCGCAAAACCAGTCACTTTTGTTGCAATGGTGTAGTAAAGGTGAGGCCACAGACCATATTTTCGTTCTCGTGGACCACTGGTGGTCCATGGTCTAATGAATCCTGCTGTATGTTGTATATTGACAGTATGCTCTTTTTTAATTACCAAAAAAAATTCACGACACAGTAGTTAACAAACTTATAGAACTTTCAGGCTGTTATCATTATTATGGGAAAAAATACATGTGTGGATTTTCCAGATCTGGCATTTGTGCGGAAAGAGTTTATTTATTTATTTATTTATTTATTGTTTTGATTTGTATACCATCCTTCCAGTTTGGGTCAATTGCAAGATTATACTAAAATTGGAAAAATGATGTCTAGATATTATAGACTTGAAACTTACTGTATTTTTTGCACCATAAGGCGCACCTGCTGATAAGACGCACCTAGATTTCAGAAGAGGGAAATTGGGAAAAATATTTTGGGCCAAAAGTGGGCCCCGGCGCTTGCCTGCTTGAAGCGCGGCCTGCCCACCTGGAAGGGTGGACCCTCCTCGGCGCCCTCCGCCATCCCTAAGCCTTTCCCTTGGCCGCCTCCTCCTCGGTCCCGCCTCCTCCTCCGCCTCCTCTGCCTCCGTCGCTGCCCGGCTCCGCCCGCCGCCGCCTCCGCCCGCCGCCCGCCGCCGCCTCCGCCGCCGCCGCCTACCTTGCCTCCCCTCGCCGCCGTCGCGCAAGCGCGTCTGGCGTGTGTGACGCAGGCGCGCCTGGCGCGCTGACGCAGGCGCGTCTGACGCGTCTGACACAGGCGGGCCTGGCGCGCTGACGCAGGCACGCCTGGCGCGCTCGGGCCTGCGCGTGCATGGGCAGTAGGTCCTGAGCGCGCCAGGCGTGCCTGCGTCAGCGCACCAGCGCGCCTGCGTCAGACAGCGTCAGACGCGCTTGCAACGGGCGGCGAGGGAGGGAGGCAGAGGTAGGGCGGCGGGCGGCTGGCAGCGAGCGGAGCGGGCGGCGGGCGGAGCGGGCGGTGGCGGGCGGAGCGGCGGCAGGCGGCGGTGGGGCGGCGGCGGAGGCGGAGGAGGAGGAGGCGGGACTGAGGAGGAGGCGGCCAAGGGAAAGGCTTACTATCGCCTCCCCCTCTTCGCTCCATAAGATGCGGCTGATTTTTCCTCCTACTTTGGGAGGAAAAAAACTGCGTCTTATGGTGCGAAAAAATACGGTATTCATTATTGGTTATGTTTTTACAGAGCTTCAAATTAACTACTTATAAATGACAAGTTATATATAATAAGTTCCTTTTCCTAGTAACAAAAGCATAGTTTAATCAAATTGTAATTTTAAAGAGGCATAACCTCACTCCTTTCATAGTGCAGTACTTACAGTAATTGCAGGCCTTGAGTATATTTTGTACTACAGCCAATGGCTTGTAGTCTTTTTTATATTAAAATAAAGAACTTTGAATCAAAAATTCAAATTACCTCATTCACTTTTTTTTTTAAAAAAGAGAAACAAGTTATGCTTTTAAAATGTCACTTTACAGGGCAACTATTGTCTTTGCTTTAGCATTATAATTATATCTAATTATGTCTAAAAAGCTACAGTCCAATTTCTATGTTTTTATTCTAATTGCCACTTACATAATTGTTTTTAAAATACAGATAAGGACAATATAGACTGTAAATAAAAGGCTCTTTGTTGCCACTTTGAAGAGAAATTTGTATCGGCAATTGCTTGGGTGCTGTCATGAGGACCAAGGTTTTATTTGCATAAGATACAGAGGTAAAGGTTTTCCCCTGACATTAAGTCCAGTTGTGTCTGACTTTGGAGGTTGGTGCTCATCTCCATTTCTAAGACGAAGAGCTGGTGTTGTCCATAGACACCTCCAAGGTCATGCAGCCAACATGATTACATGGAGCGCCGTTACCTTCCTACCGGAGAAGTAACTATTGATCTACTCACATTTGCATGTTTTCGAACTGCTAGGTTGGCAGAAGATGGGGCTGACAACGGAAGCTCATGCTGATACATACAACTGTACATTCATTTGTGTCTTCAGTCTTAAGTGAAGACGCTGATTCGAGCTTGCGTGGAGGGGTTACGAGCCCTCTGTTGAATATAGTCAACTGCTCCCTTGAGCAAGGAGCTTTTCCAGAGGAGTAAAAGAGGCGGTCGTTAGTCCATTTCTGAATAAGCCAGGGTTAGACCCGGCTCCCTCCAAGTACCGCCCGTTGTCTAATTTACCGTACCTGTGCACGGTAATTGAGAGGGCAGCAATGGACCAGCTGCAGACTTTCTTGGATGATGCAACCTGGCTAGACCCCTTCCAGTCCGGCTTCCATTTGGGCCATGGGACAGAGACCGTCCTGGTCTCCATCACAGACCTACTCCGTTGCCACTTGGACCGAGGCGGATCGGCGCTGCTCGTGTTATTGGACCTCATGGCAGCGTTTGGTACTGTCGATTACCAACTTTTGACACACCGCCTGGCGGTGGCAGGGTGAGGGGGACAGCCTTAAACTGGCTGTCCTCCTTCCTCCAAAACTGCCTGCAGCGAGTGAAGTGGGGAGGGGTGGTCTCCGAGGGTTCCCCCTTACATCGTGGAGTTCCTCAGGGGGCCATCCTCTCCCCGCTGTTATTTAACATCTACATGCGACCACTCGCCCAATTGGTGCGGAGTTTTGGGCTGGAGTGCCATCAGTACGCTGATGACACTCAGCTCATTCTGAGGGTGGAATCTGTACCCGATAATTTCCATCTTTGCCTAGAAGCCGTAACTGGATGGCTGCGAGCCAGTAAGTTGAAGGTGAACCCGGCGAAGATGGAGATCTTGTGGCTGGGACGCCCGGGGGATCCAGTTGCCGACGTTTGACGGCATGGCACTATGCCCGCAGCCTTTAGTTAGGAGCTCAGGTGTCCGGCTGGATTCCCAGCTATCTATGGGGGCGCAGATTGCCTGCACCTGCAAGACAGCCTTTTACCACCTGCGACAGGCAAAACATCTGGCTCCCTATCTCTCCCGCTGCGACCTGGCCACGGTGATCCAAGCCATGGTCATCTCGAGGCTCGACTACTGTAATTCTCTGTACATGGGCCTACCTTTGTCGGCAATCCGGAAACTCAAGCTGGTGCAGAACGCAGCAGCACGCCTGTTCTTAGGAGCCTCAAGATCTGCTCATGTAACCCCACTCTTGCGCGAGCTGCACTGGCTTCCAATTGAATTGGTCTCCTTCAAGGTGTTAGTTCTAACTTTCAAGGCCTTATATGGTTTGGGGCCAGTGTACCTGAGGGAGCGGCTCACCCCATATGTGCCCAGAAGATAACTGCGTTCAGAGGGGCTCAACTTGTTGGAGGTGCCTGGCGTAAAGACCTACAGGCTATCTAGTACGCGGCAGAGGGCGTTTGCTGTGGCCGCGCTGACTCTGTGGAACTCCCTGCCTGAGCAGACATGAGTCATACGGGACTTGATGCCATTTCACAGATCAGTTAAGACCTGGCTATTTAGGCAGGCATTCGGCCCCTGACCGGTGCCCGCCATAATTTGCCACCCTGCCGCGTCATCGCCACTCGCATTGCTGTCCTGTTGTAGTTTTACTGTTGGGAATGGGGTTTAACTGGGGGTTTTAACTTGGTTTTATAATGTTTTATGTGTTTTATCTGCTATTTTATTGCTGTAAACCGCTCTGAGCTCTGGAGAGAGCGGTATACTAAGCTGAATAAATAAATAAATAATAAAGTGTAAAATTCCACTATCAAAAGACACAAAGTGGTAACTTTGCTCACAGTCATGAAAAGGAATGCAGTAAGGATTGTATACCATTCTGTAGTAGTTTCCATGTGCTAGACAGATGATTCCAGATCATATTGCAGAGGAGGATATATATTACTACACATGCCGGATGGAGTAGGCCAGGGAGCATGAAAATTCATAACACACAAAGTACATCTCAGATATACTCAGATAGTGGCTTCCTCCACGGTTCTATTTATATTTACATTCCAAATCAGAAGTGGAAGTTATGTACCGTGGAATGAGTTAAAAGGCTAAAGGGCTGGGATGGTTTGTATATACAGGTTAGGTTCCAGGACCTCCAGCAATAAGTGAAAAACCGTGATGTAAGGACGCTCTTATTTATTTTAATATTTATACATTATTTTAGTAGTTATATGCTATTTTAAGACTTTATAAACTTAAAATAAAATGAAGGAAAGGAAGGAAAGGCCCTTCAAGGCTGGAGGGAGGACTGAGGAGGGAAAGCATTTTGGAGAGCGGCAGCAGCAAACTCCCAAAAATACCATGATATATATTTTAAATTAATATTTTTTAATCTGTGAAACAGCGAGTCTGTAATAAGCAAACTGCAAAGTAGTGAGGAAACACTGTATTTATTTTGTATACCTGAAGCACTTGCATTTGGGCTGGAAGTTGTGTCACTCACTCATGTTGATCCTACTAATCTTCAGTCTGCCATTTGGCTAACAAGGATAAGCACAGGGTTTGGCTACTAAGGGATAAACACAAGGGCTGGCAATGTTTCCACTTGGCTTTGAGGTCTCAGGCAAGCTGAGTCAGCATGTCTGGTGTATGGAAGTACTTCTGCCTGGAAGTGCCTTTCAAGTGGATCTCCTCTCGACTGCAGGTTTTTCAGCTGCTCCACTGCCAACATGCATATGTGTATCAGACTTGTAACTCATTTAGATGACTCCATATGTGTAAACTTTAAATGGTCTTGTTCTTGGAAACAATTGCTCACAAAAATAACCCACATCAAATTGTTTTAAAATCCAAGAATGCTATTGAATACCAAACAAAAGATAGCTGCAATGAGTGGCCTTGGTAAGTAGATTAATCTAATTCAAGACCCACACTTTCCCATTTGGGTAAACATAGTATGGTCTCATGGAGTAAGTTTTGGATTTGCACCTGCAGAGTCAATCTGAACTCTGGTGTGGGCATAAATCAGCCTTAGACATTGAATTGGCATTTGGCATGAAGTTCAGAAGCTGAAACAATAGTTGTGCTGCCTGGTATAAAATAAAATTTAAAAAACTATGGAGGACTCTTGTGCACTATTAAAATGGTATCTATGTGGATATGTATATGGTAATTATACAAGCTCAGAACAAAACCACTTATGTGATAATCTTGTGGTTATCACATATTGAAGCATTCTGCTACAAAATGCAATTCTGAATGAGTACTGGATAACGGATACTGTTGAAATAGAAAAACTGTGGCAGAGAATTCAAAAGGCCCCACCCTAAACTACATCTCCCGGAAATCTGCTTGCTTCCCATTAGAGGGTTTTTCCTCTCCAAGTTGGAGAAGTTACTTTTAAAAGGCAGGTGTTGCATTGCTGGCAGGTCAGCAGCGCTAGAGAATTCAAAAAGTCCCACGTCAAAGTAAGTGTTGACTCTCCCTCCCTCCCTCTTTCCCTCTCCCTCTTTCCCTCCCCCCTTTGAAATCGAAGGGGATTTGGGGGGTCCTGAACCCTCTCCCTCTCCCTCTCTCTAGGCTGGCCATGTTCCTAAGAGCACACCATCCTCCTCAGGGCCCTTTGTGGGAATCAAACCCAGCCCTTTTGGGGAAGAAGCAGCAGCTGTAAATGGTGACCAGGAGTCATTTATAAGACTTACATAATTCATCCAAAAGTCATAGCTTAGTGCTTTGAATCTTAAGTTTTTTGCATGGGCCCCCTGTTGGTTCTTAATATTGAGCCATATGTACGAATCTAACGAAATAGATCTGAAAAATGAATTACAAACTAAGTTTTGCACACCCCTAGGATACTGTGTGAAAACACTGTAACCAGCAGAGAATGATAGACAACATTTATTATACATTTCATTTATTTTGCTAACACTTTATGTACTGCCTTTAACACAAAGTGTGATAATCAAAATATCAAGTGTTAAGACATCAGAATAAATACAAATGTAACATAAGCAGGTACAAGAGATGTTGAAGATCTTAGGATAAATTATCTACCTGACAAGGCCAAAAGCCTCAAGGGGAAAACTTTTCTTTAACCAATGGGACATTAGTCTCAATTATCGCAGTACGTAACACATTATATAATATATAATATTATATAATATGAAAATCCAGTTTTTTCCCTGTCCCAACTGTGTTGTAGGTCAGATGGATAGGCTGGATTTGGATGTCATAACAAGCCAAGGTTAGATGGGAATTGTGTCTCACTATGCACGTGCAGGATGCTGGTGCACATTTGCATTGGAAGAGGCCTTTTTAGAGGAGTGCTGGAGGGTGGTGACTCAGGGCATTGGTGGGCACTGGATAATCTTTGCCGTCTTCGGTCTGATGTTTGTCCAAACCCAGCAAGAGCCATATCTCAGTTTCTTTCCCTCCATAAACCAGAGAATCATAGGACAAAACATTATGTATTTATTATTTCTCTATGCTTTTATTCTAATTGCTTTTCACATGATGATTATTTCTCTGACTCGTTGGGGTAAAGTCAAGACAGAACACTGGAACCTGCTGCATGTCAGCTGATCCTTGGCAAGCCAGAATTCTGTTGCATTAAAATTATAATGATATGTTAATTCTCCCATTGAATGACTATGCCATTTGTTTGTAAATAACATGAATCAGAATAATGTAGCAGTAGGCAGTCTCCTGATAATAGCTATTTTATGCCCCAGGAGTGGGATCAGAAAAATCTCAGGCTTGGGTAGTGTTAAGTGTATGGCTCTGGGAGACGGCCTGACATTTGAGTATAAGACTTTGATCCCCTGAGTAGATACACCCTAGAAATTATTGCAGCACAGTTATAATGTGACTGTGATGTGAGTGGTGTGCCAAGCAAACACATAATAAAATGCAAAAAATTAGCTGCATATGTTCAGCATCTACCCCCCCCCCCCTTTCGCCTACTTCGAACCAGAACAATATTTCCTTTGTTTACCTTACTTTGGGGGGGGGGGGCAGAATCTCCTTGCAAGCAAAAGTCACATAACCCATTTCTCACATACTCTACATCTTGCTATTGAGATACTGCTTGCAAATATATTTCTTAGTGAGAAAATGATCCTGAATGGTGCATATGTGTTTATCATTAGTTTATGTGAAACACACAGTTGTAAATTATGTATGATAACTATAAAATCAGGAAATAAATCAGCCTGCTTATTGCAAAAATATGTGGAGAAAATGTGTTTAATAGCCATATTTTTGTCCTCATGTGCATTATGTGTTTGAGAGACAGCATGATGCAGAGGTCTGAGTGCTGTGTTCAAATCCTCAACTGATCATGGAAATGCACTGGGTGGTGCTGGGCAAGTTACACTCTCTTAGGCCCCTTTACCACAACTGTATAAAATCCATATTGAACTAGATTATATGGCAGTGTGGACTTAGGTAACACAGTTCAAAGCATTATCTGCCTTGATATTCTGGGTTCTATGGCTGTGTGAAGGGGTCCTTGACTTCAGGGAAAGACAAAGGAAAACCCCTAAACAAGTATTTCCAAGAAGACCTGCAATAGGCTTATAGTTGCCCTAAGCTGGAAATTACATGTAAGCACACAACAATAAAATGTCATGTGACACCACTCCTCAAGTCTTTCAATGAATACTATGTCATTTTTAAGTGCTTTTTAAGAATCCACTAAAACCAAAGCAAATTGTTACGCTTATGTTTCTCATTGTTCCATTATATATGAAAACTTGATAAAGTTTGAGAATAGATACAAAGAAAACTAGAAAGAAGTAAGGGAAAATGGCAATGATTTAAAATGTATTCATTTTATTGGTTTGGTTTGTTTATATCCTGTGTATATTAAGGTCAGGATTGTCCTTGCTGTGATTCTTACAGTTTCTATGTATGACTGTGAATGCTAGACAGTGAAGAAAGCTGAGAGGACAAGAATCGACTCATTTGAAGTGTGGTGCTGTGGGAGGGTTCTACGAATGCCTTGGATAGCTTAGGAAAATGGGTCTTTAAAAAAGTCAGAATTTGATTTCTAGGAAACAACTAATATGTTGTGTTTTCTCCACATCTTGAGAATACATGATTAACTCAAAAAGAAAATAATGGTAATGTAGAAACTATTTATAAAAGAAGAAGCCTGCATTAAAGATGGAAAAACTCAACCAAGGAAGTCATGGCCTTGCATTTGCAAGAGTATTTTCCCCTGTGGCTAGGTTGCTTTTGGCATCCAGTCTGCAAGTGAAGTGTAGCATCATCCATGACATATACACCTGGTATACTGCTAAATAAAATAATATGGAAGCTCAATTTACAGAGTCAACCTGGCACAATGTTTATAACCAGTGTGTAAAGCAGTCCTGCAGCATTCAATGGATATGCTGGCTGGGGGATTCTGTGAGTTGTAGTACAAGAATAACTTCTTCCAAGCTCTGGTATGGGCCATGAGGGAGGAGTGTTACATCTACCAGTGTAATTTACATTTAAAAAATATATATATATTGTTTTTATTATTTTACAATATATACAACCAGTGTGGTTTTCAGGGACAAAAGTGCTGTTTCCCTTTCAGATCAGTCTGACCTCTCCTCTTCTAGCCACATCTCTTTAAACAAAACAGATCTGTTTTTAAAAATCCTTCCCATGATAATCTGCTAACTATTTCTCATCAGGCAGACATATGACAAAAGGAGACAGTATATCTTTATCAGAAATGTCTCTGTGGCAGTGTTATAAATCCTGCAGGAATAGTTGCGATGTAGTGTGAGAGTGAAACCTTTAAACTGTTGCTGGATAAGGATAGGGGTGGTGCCAAGACTTCGAAACTTCATTTTAGTTCTATTTGAATGTCATCATAGCTGTTACTGAAATGTTACGAAAGGATAATACATTCCTATCTAATAGGCTTGTTTGATAAAAAAAATTGGTTCAAAACTCATTTCGGATGTAGAGGGTGCTGGTGGTTCGGATCTAAAGTCAATTTTGATTTTCACAGAAAAAAAGTTTGAAACTTCCAAGACTTCAGAATCCCTCATTAATGGTTTCAAAGTGTTATTTCCTGTTTCATTGGGTGGTCTTTACTTTGAAAGTAGTTGTTTTACCCCATAAAAGTGGGGGAAGCAAATTCATCCACTGGGTTTTAAATCGCTCCCCAGGCTCATGCGGGGAGACGAGAGGGAGGAAAGCCATCCACTGGGTTTTAAACCGCTTCCCAGCCTTGAGCTGAGGCCAGGGACCAGAAGTGGGGAAATGCTGAATCATTTCCGACTCACTCACTGCTTCATAACAGAAATGGCAGGAAAAACTTTGGAAGGGCAAAGGGACTTCCGGTTTCCTTAAAAACTTCACAATTGCTTCAAAAAAGCAAATCTTTCCAAATGTATTCCAAATTACGAAGATTCCGAGTGAACCTAACCATGTCTACTATCTAAGAAAGAAGAAGCAGAAAAGATGATCTGAACGGTGGTCTCTAGAGATCGCTGCTCTATACACTTGTTAGGGAGTAAGGCACACAAGCACCCAGAGTGTTGAAAGCTTTAAAGCAGGGCTGCTCATTAGGTCGATCACGATCGACCAGTCGATCGCGGTGCTGGACCTGGTCGATCGCATGGGACCGACCGAGCAGCAGAGCCTGGAGGAGGGAGGAAGCAGGGAGGAGAAGGAGGACAGAGCACAGAGAGAGGAGGGGATGAGTAAAGGAGTGGCAGCCAGCCACGCCCCTCCGCTCCTGGCCCCATGGGAGGAGCGAACCTGCATTAGCTATAACGCCCATTGGCTCTTTCCATGGGGCCAGAATGGGGCCAGAATGGAAGGGAATCCCCTCCGCTCCGGGCCCCATGGGAGGAGCGAACCCGCGTTACCTATAACTCACGTTGGCTCCTTCCATGTAGCGAGGATGGGAGGGAATCTCCTCCACTCCTGGCCCAATGGGAGGAGCCAACCCGCATTAGCTATAACGCATGTTGGCTCCTTCCATGGGACAGGATGGGAGTGAATCCCCTCCGCTCCTGGCTCCATGGGAGGAGCCAACCCATGTTGGCTATAGCTTGCATTGGGTCCTTCCATGGGGCCGGCAAGTGGCTTTGCGCTGCCCCTCATGCCAGGCGGGGAAGCGAGGCTGCGAAGCCCCTGCTTGGGCAAGGAGGCCCTGGAGCACTTCCTGGCTGCCCTCCTCGCTGCTAGCCATGACTCTGCTTCGCAAGGTAAGTGAACTATACATCCCAGCAACTCCAACTCCCAAATGTTTTGGTCTATTTTCCCCAAATTTCCCCAATGTTCACATTTGGGCATATTGAGGATTCGTGCCAAGTTTGGTCCAGATCCATCATTATTTGAGTCCACGCTGCTATCTGGATGTAGGAGAACTACAACTCCCAAACTCAGGGTCAATGTCCAGCAAACCCTTTCAGTACTTTCTGTTGGTCTCCTGAGAGTTCAGTGTGCCAAGTTGGTTAAATTCCATCATTGGTGGAGTTCAAGATCCCAGCAACTACAACTCCCAAATGACAAAATCAATTGCTTCAAACTACAAGAAAGGAGATTCCCCCTGAACATGAGGAAAAACTTCCTTACTGTGAGAGCTATTCAGCAGTGGAACTCTCTGCCTCAGAGTGTGGTGGAGGCTCCTTCTTTGGAGGTTTTTAAACAGAGGCTGGGTGGCCATCTGTCTGAGGTGCTTTGATTGTGATTTTGCTGCATGAAGGCAGAAGGTCCTTGGACTACATATGGTTATTATTATTATTATTATTATTATTATTATGGCTGGATGGCCATACATACAAAGAATGCTTAATAAATTTGAAAATAGTTATATGTTTTACATTTTTTTAGTGGGTAGGTAGATCATTTTGACTTGGTTGTTTTATAAGTAGCTCACAGGCTGAAAAAGTGTGAGCACCCCTGCTTTAAAGTGATCCCTAAAGCCTTTGTTTTTCCTCTCCAGGTCTGTATTTTTTGCTTTTAATTCTTTTGGAAGGGATAAAACAGAAAATTCTGTTGAACTCGGTTTTTAGAAACATGTTTATCCAATTTGTGGTTGACATGCCTGTTAATGGAAGTACATGCATATCTTTTGGTTTCCATCACTGAGTGGAAAAAATGATTGTCAAATTCTCTCCTGACTTCAAACACATAAATACACAAAAATAAATGTTAGTATGTTTGAAAAATACATCCTTAACACCCACCTTGGTCACACATATGTGAAAAATGCATTTATTCTTGCTAATTTTTGTCTTAAGATTATTAAATAAATAATTTTTATTTATATCCCACCCCCTATCTTCAAAAGGACTTGTGGCATCTTATAACTTAGAATCATATAATCACAGAGTTGGAAGAGACCTCGTGGACCTTCCAGCCCAACCCCCTGCCAAGAAGCAGGAAAATTTCTTGCAAAGCACCCCTGACAGATGGCCATTCAGCCTCTTCTTAAAAGCCCCCAAAGAAGGAGCCTCCACCACATTATGGGGTGGAGAGTTCCACTGCTGAACAGCTCTCACCGTCAGGAAGTTCTTCCTAATATACAGGTGGAATCTTTCCTGTAGTTTGAAGCCATTGTTCTGCATCTTAGTCTCCAGGGCTACAGAAAGCAAGTTTGCTCCCTCCTCCTTATGACTTCTCCTAATATATGATGTTACTATGTATGAAAGACCACCAGTAGCTGCGACCATGCTGCTCAGGTCCTAGATTTATTGAAAGAGTCATTCCATTTATATAATGTGGTCTTCATCGTTCTTCTGGTATCTTTTGTTGAGAATTGTCATGTTGCCTCATCATGTTTAATGCATTCATTAATCTCAACCAGAGTACTCCCATTCAATGGTGAGTCAACACATGGATACATCACATTAATTCTAGTGAGGACTAACAATACGGTTTAAATTGAAGTGTCCAAAGCACAATAGTTTCAAGGTAGCTTATCTTCTGGTGAGAGTGCAATGTTCCCTTACAATGTATGAGAGTTTAGGCCTGATTTGGACTTGGAACCACTTTTTAATAGTCCATCGTAACCATCAAATTCTCATTGAACATGTTTTAAATGAGTTGATCTGCCTGTCAGTTTTTGACATGGTCCAGCTTTCACAACTGTACACAGAGTGTATATTAGGTAGATTGTGTCCAGAATTTCTGTGTGGGAACTGGAAAAAAACTCCAGTAGCCCCACAACCCAATGTGAAACCTGCATGGAACCAGACTGTTGTGGGATTCGGGGAAATGCAATGAAAATGAAACTGTCGAGTTTTCACATCCCTGCTTCATGTTTGATTTGAATGCAGTTCCAACAGACTATCTGACCATTTGTGAATGGGATGTTGTTCTTGAGATGTGAGTAGAAAGGGCTTTGAACCTCCGTGTAATTTCACTCAGTCAATAAATAAATAAATAAGAAATGTGAGGCATACCTAGTCCTTGTTATTCTGCCAACACAGAGGCATTTTTAATGGCAGCTACTGTATATATGTGATCGGCTGATGGAGCAGAACTTGTACTACCATTTTCCAGATTTCCCCTGCTAGTAGTAATATGGACTGGGGAGTTCTGGAAAAGGAAAAATCCAAATTTTGGTAATAAAACACAATAGAGGTTATTCAGGCAGTAGTCCACACTAGCAGAACTGCTAAAAAAAGGGTGCTTTACAAGAGAAGCCTGTCTGATGAGACTGAACAGAAGCAACAGAGGAAGACAAGACTTCTGTGTCTTTTTACTAATAGGTAGATGAATTCTGCAGCAGGGAGAAAACACTGCCAAAACCACATCTCAATTCTCTCTTGCAAATCCTTTGTTCAGTACCTTAATAAGGGTGGCATCTTAATTATTTGATACTCGCCATTGCCATCTTAAACAACCAAGAGGAGGGAAATGCGAACAAGAGATACGTTGCTAAAGTTTAAAATATCAAACTGGATTTTGCTCTGCAAGATCAGATTATCAAAATCCAGAAGATTCATGTATTTTTTTCAGAATAGTCCTTTTGATCATTAAAAAGAAGATGGACAGAGTTTCCCCCGCTTTCAAACTACTTATCTCTTGACTCTTGATAAGAGTACTGAGAAGAAATCAAAGGATATACACAGTTCTAGTTCTTTTTCAGCAAGTGGCAGTATTACAAATCAGTGCATATTCCTGTTTTGTCCTTGAACACCTATAAATTTAATGTATTTTGCCCTGCTTGATAGATTTCAGAGGATCTGGATTCTCTTTTTTTGGCCAAAACCGCTGTCATTTTCATGGCAGTTCCTTTCTATATGCCTTCCTCCCACTTTCATTGTCCAGCCTGAGTCAATCACAGTTTCTCACTTTAACCCATTTTATCATCTCTTACTCATCCACAGTGACCTTCTCTCACCCCGCCCCCATTTCCTGATATATTTCCATATCTACAGATGCAAATACAAGATGTTAATGATTTGTATTTCATCTTGGAAAAGCAGGCAAGTGACATATTATAGAATCCTCGTGGCTTGTGAATGGAATAAGTTTGTGTGTGTGTAGACATTACAGCTGTCTATATGAGTAAAGGACAAAAGCCAAGGTTTAATTAATGAAAGAAATGTTTGCTGTGTCTGAATGATATGATGTATTGAGCTGTTCTGGGAAGAAACGGCATGGAATAATGTTCCCTTACAATGTATGAATAGATGCAATCCAGTAACCCTGTTGCTTAAGCCACTTTGAGTCTCCTTGTGGAGAGAAAAAATGTGGTATAAATGAACATCATCATACGGTCATAATCATAATCATGTTTCTGGTGTGATCATTTTATTCTGCTGTAGTTCTGATATTCCAGAAGCCATGTAGTATATGGTGGGCTGCTTCTTATCTTCCCCTCCAATTATCAAGCTGGGTGAAGACACGTTGCTTTACTTTGTTCTTTATTTTTGGTTTTGTTTATGATTTTAAATTTGTTTAGTTGCAGTTCTACAATTGCACTACAATGGGGGACCACCAGCATGCTGAAATTATGCAATTTTTCAGTACCCTCCATTTCCAATGGTGTGATTGTGCAATTGCATCATAAAAGGAGGAAAATAAAACAGTGCACATATGCTACATAGGGTGGACATGGGTAGGAAGGCAGGGTTAGGTGAAGCAATGCAGAAAACTGATTGCAGGAACATGCATTACCAAAGTGGCACCATTGCTCTATTGGATAAAAGGTATAAAAGTGATTGTTCCCCTACCAGTATGTTTCTATTTGCTGTAAGACAACAGTGTATCCTACTATCAAACAGATCTTATAATCACGAAGTTCTTGGTAATGTTTCGGTGGAATCTCTTTTCCTGTATTTTGCATCCATTGCTCCATTTAGTAATCTTTAGAGCAGCAGAAACAATCTTGCTCCCTTCCCAATATGACATCCCTTCAAATATTTAAACATGGTATGGTTCTATATGGGCACTTGATCCTGGGGCTGATCTGGAGTACTGATTTTTGAATTGGCCCCTGATGATTTTGACCACCAACTCCTGCCATGGAGGCGGGAAGCAGTCCTGACTATCCCATTCTCATCATAACAATGCCACTGGGTGCATCATGGTTACTATCTGTAGCTCATTGCCAGGAGTGACATCAGCCAGGGCACTTGAGCAACACTGGAGAGGGGAGGTGAAAAAGGAGGAATCACCACCACCACCACCCCGACATTCTTCTCTGATTGTCCTGGCAACAGTGTCACTCCAGGTGACAAGCAATGGAGTAGCCATGTCGTACCCACTGGCTGCTGGTACAACAAGAACTGGAGGGTTGACAGTGAATGCTATCCCATGTCCCAGGCCTCCTGAACCTGGGGGATACAGGGGGATCATGTAAACAGATGCAGCCAGACCCATCCTGGAATTGGCCCAACTGCTTATGCTGGGCCACAGTTGCAGTTTGTTCCAGATTCTCAGGGAGAATTCAGAACAACCCACAACTTTTAAAAAAAATGGCTCAAACGGCAGATTGCATTCCCTTTTAGGATAATGGGTCAGTAAAGATGTCCCCCCCAGGCTGTCGTATCACACACTAACCTTCTCTTCTCCAGTCTAAACAAACCCAGTTTCCTCAGCTGCACTGCATAGCAGCCTCTCCTGAGTAGAACTAGCTGGGCTACAGTTATACATACACTGATAACATTAACATTATCAGTGTTGTACATTGAAGACTTGTCAATAGGTTCTAACACAATTATTTAATCATACAAGAATATATATAGCATCATATAATACACCAAATAAACATCACACATTACAATATAACCGCATTGGTACCGTGTCCGAGGGATGGCTGAGTCATAATGTTCATCAATATGTGCATAGTTCAGTCCATACAGAACTCAGAGTCAGTGTCCGTAGGCTCAAATGAAGAGCGGTGGGCACGGCAACCGAAGGTGCGGTGAGGAAATCCTTGCAACATAGACCAAAGTAAACCTGAGCCATGCAATCCAGGCTCTCGGAAATGAAATAAGCAAGCCGACGGAGGTATATTCCTTCAAATCTGGGCCGCTGAGATCCGTTTCGGAATCTTTTTCAAAGGCAAATATCCATTGTGCAGGTTTAGGTCCTATAGGATTACATATTATACATAATACAACTCATAAAGCATGTTGAACATCACATAACCATTGAAAATATATATCATTGCGAAGTCGCAGTACATACCAGGATTAGGGAGAGAAACCACACGCAGCACTCGAAGCGCGGTGACCGGTTAAGGTGAATTACCACCCATGAACATACACATTAAATACATTATCCTAAATTAGGAGAGATTGTACACGAGCTTGACTCGGTAGTCTAAAATGAATACCAATGGGATTGAATCCTTTGACCAACAAGAAACTGATTCTATTACTAACGCATGGTCATTAAACCTTAATGAGGACACGGGTAATGAGGCCGGCCCTTCCACGGCCACCCCTTCTCTCAAAGACCTCGAAGAGAAAGAATTGCGCTTAGTCAGAGTGGAACTCAATGCCTCGGCTCTTTCCGAATACATTCGGAAGAGCCTGATTCCAAGAGGCATGAGAGTATATTTGCCTTCGGGCGTATATTTGGATGACGATGTGTTTTTGAATAATTGGAGATTAATAACTGAGAAATGTAGTCGTGACCTTATGACCTTGATAGTTCAAAGAGCGGCACGTGAGGCTGATGAATTAAAATGCGAAATAGCTAATATAAGACAAAACCTCCCAGATCCGACTCCCCAAGCGGATTTAGACAAAATCCAGCAACAATGCCAAGCTCTCTACAAAGAGATCAGAGACTTAAAAATTGGCAAAATCAAAAGGGATGAAAAAGATAAAAGAGAAGGACGTATTCCTAAACCTCCTAATAGATCAGGCCAATCCTACAAGCGCCTCACCTTCTCTCAAGAATCAGATGATTCAACAGGTGGCCCCCGTTCATCTGATTCTGATGGATCTAAAGCACAGCCCTACAACCTTAGGAATCAAGGGAAAAAGCAATACTATAAGAAAAAGAATTTTCGCAAGGCCAAACCACCACAGAATCAAACATAGTAGTAAATTTATCTAAATATTCTTTATCGCAAACAAGAAATTCAATTATTAAATCATGGTTTTTCTTTTGTTAATACTCCTATGCATTATGATTTAGATATTCGCAAAGACCTGGCCACTCTATTCAGAACGATTAGTCTTAAGGAACACATTTCCGCTCTTCCCTATAATTTCGACCAAAATCCCTGGCTAAATTCAAGCCTAAAAGCTCCTTTATCCCATCTAATGTTTCTCATGCTGTGCGCACCTTCGAAAAATACTGTTTTGAGAGAAATAGAGAAGGCTAATGCCTCTAGAAAACCATCTTATGGTAATTTATCTGCTACCGATATGGAAATACTAAATAAATTAGGTAATAATCCTTCGATTGTAATTTAAAAAGCAGATAAATGTGGATCCGTAGTGATTCTCGACAGAGATGTTTATGTCCAGGAGTGCCAGAGACAATTAAGTGATGTTAATTTCTATGAAAAAATTCCATGTGATCCAACCCAAAGATTTGCCACTATAATACGCAACACTATCGAGGGACGGTTGCTCTTGGGCACATTACCAACCAAGTGGGAGAATACCTATATGTTAGTAACCCTACTACCCCGCATTTCTATATTTTGCCCAAGACGCATAAGCAAATTTATCCTCCTCCCGGGAGACCCATTCTCACGTGCTGCGGAGGGCTCCTCGAACCGCTTTCCAAGTTCCTCGATTTTCATATACAACCATTTGTAAAGACTACACCCGCATATTTAAAAGATACTTCTGATTTTTTGAGGAAAGTTGAGAATAAGACAGTCCAACCCAATGACATCTTATACACTATAGATGTGGTTTCTTTATATACACATGTTCCTTTAATAGACTTGCGTATGATGCTTATGGACGTTCTGGATGATAGGCAAGAAAAATTAACCCCTACTAGCTTTCTTTGGAAATTTATGACATTCTGTGTGATTATAATTATTTTCAATTTGAATATGATTTCTATGTCCAAAAATGGAATTTCAATGGGCCAGGCCGCCGCCCGTCCTTGGCCAACATATTTATGGCCTTTCTGGAAAAGGAATATATTTTTGGGCCTTACCATACACGCTTACATCTCATATTAATATCTATCATCGGTTTTATTGATGATATCTTCCTAGTGGCCAATAAGGACCTCCCACAGTTGGAATTTGTACAATGGATGAATAGCTGGCACCCCAATATTTCATTTACGTTTGTGTCCAGCGAACACAGTGTTAATTTCCTAGACCTCACGGTCTCTCCTCTCTCTTTTGCACCCAGTTACTAAACAGTCTCCAGAAAGAGTAGTCTGGCCACTCACCCTGACTCCTCAAAACAGAACATACACATCTATAGTAAAAAAAATTTGGCCGCTCATTTCTAATATTAAAGGCTTGGAATGCCCTCCAATTATTGCACACAAGCGGACTAGGAACTTGAGACAAATCCTGACCCATGCCAACCATATTAAACCACCTAAATCTAATTTTACAGCTGGCACGAGACCTTGTGGGAATTGCTCCATTTGTTCAAACATATGTACTGATAGGACTATCTACAGTCCCCAACTAAATAAACATTTCCCTGTTAAATCTTTCGCAACATGCGCCTCCTCCGCAATCATATACGCGGTTTTTGTGAGTGTCAAAAAAAATTTATGTAGGTATGTCTTCGAGGAAATTAAAACAGAGATTTATTGAACACAGGAGTAAAATTAATAATAATAGCACAGAAATCCCTTTCTACCAAAACTGTATTTTAAAAAAGAATTCCCATGCGTCTTTAAGATGAATGGTTTTGGAAAAACCTCTTGTTCCCCACACGGAAACCTTTCACAGGTGCTCCGTAAGCTTGAAGTATCTTGGACAATAAAATTAAAAAGCGAATTACCTTTTGGCCTTAATGAGCCGGTCAATTTACATTCTCTCCTAATTTAGGATAATGTATTTAATGTGTATGTTCATGGGTGGTAATTCACCTTAACCGGTCACCGCGCTTCGAGTGCTGCGTGTGGTTTCTCTCCCTAATCCTGGTATGTACTGCGACTTCGCAATGATATATATTTTCAATGGTTATGTGATGTTCAACATGCTTTATGAGTTGTATTATGTATAATATGTAATCCTATAGGACCTAAACCTGCACAATGGATATTTGCCTTTGAAAAAGATTCCGAAACGGATCTCAGCGGCCCAGATTTGAAGGAATATACCTCCGTCGGCTTGCTTATTTCATTTCCGAGAGCCTGGATTGCATGGCTCAGGTTTACTTTGGTCTATGTTGCAAGGATTTCCTCACCGCACCTTCGGTTGCCGTGCCCACCGCTCTTCATTTGAGCCTACGGACACTGACTCTGAGTTCTGTATGGACTGAACTATGCACATATTGATGAACATTATGACTCAGCCATCCCTCGGACACGGTACCAATGCGGTTATATTGTAATGTGTGATGTTTATTTGGTGTATTATATGATGCTTTATATATTCTTGTATGATTAAATAATTGTGTTAGAACCTATTGACTAGTGATATCTAACCAGACTCTAGAATAAGAGTACATTGAAGACTTGCCAGAAAATTTAGTAGTACAAAAGACAGCTACTAGGGCTGCACTGTGGCCAACAACATTTCACAGGTTTCACTGATTGCCAGTTCTATTATAGGCAGGGCATGATTTAAGTTCTGACTATTAACCAGAAACCTGGATGACTGGAAGCTGGTTACCTGAAGAGCTGTTTTCTTCCTTATCAATCTGACAGAAGCTTCTTTTCATCTTAGGGAAACTTTCTCCATCTTGTTGTGACCAGAATGAGGCTCTTCTTAATCACATGTGAACTGTTCTCAGGTAAACTCACCTGCAACTAACCTGGCCATCATTTCAGTGCCAGAGAAAATAGTATATCCTTGCCTAGAAAAACAGTTAGTTTTCCTAACCGTTCTTAGTTTTATGGTTGCTATTTCTGTGCTTCTTCTCAACTTTGGTTTTATTATCAAATATGTTGCCCTTGGAATTTTATACTGAAAGCTGACCTATGAAATACCTAAATAAATAGGAAAGAAGAACTATCTAAATAAACAAGCCTTGTTTGTTGAGACTGACACTGCTGAAACCCATGTCTCTTTATTCTATGAAGAGTTTTTGTACAAGTAAGGAAATTTTAACAATAATATTTGACTTGTGTTTTTAGGCAATCAGAAATAATGTCAGTCTTTTTGGCACGCTAGTTCCAGCTGCTACAGGCTAAGTGTTGTTTTCTCTTGAAGATAAATGTAGATTCCTCTATGGTTCTTCTTATGGCATATGAAAGCTCCAGAAGCTAAATAAACAGGAAGTAAATTCTTCATGTGAACAAAACCTGGGAAAGCAGAAAAGAAAGAATCCCATGGCTTTGGGGAAGGTTGCTGAATAAATCAGAAACACATTGGGGTTTACTGGGAAATCAATTCATTCAAGCTGAAGTGAGAGAATAAGAAAAATATCTGATGACCACATGTCACTTAGAAATTCATTTCCTCCTTTGTGCTGACCAGGCAGCCATGAGGCCAAGTCACAACACACTGGTTCAAAAACAGACCGTTCCTGCAGTGAGGCCTGCCTGGCACAGTTTTCAGGCACTGTGTGTGCTGAGGCAGCGCAAGAACTTTGGCATGGCTGTGGGGGTCTCTGGTTCTTATTTCTCTTACTATTAAAGAAATGGCCTTTATATATTCTTCAACCCATTCTGTCCAGATTAGAGCTGAATCAAGGAAAATACACTTTATTTTTGGATAAAATAACTCTGCATAGCATTTATAGGATAGGTTTAGCATTAGGCGTAAATGCCAAGTTTTATCCTGTGTCAATATCTCCAACATAGGACAATTTTTATTGAAATAGTAGACTAAGCCCTCCTTCCTAAAAGGAATCTAAATCTTCCTCCTGATACCTATTTAGAGCTTTAAAGCAAGTGGAACTCACCTTTTATTTAATGTAGTGCACAATATGTTTTTTTTAAATCATTTCTCTTTACAGCTTCAATATTTGTTTTAGAACCATAACTCATCAAAACATTATGCTAGATACCTCAAATTTTGATACAGTTCTTTTAAAAAATGTCATCCAAGTTGTCAGGTTTCAGGACAAAATTCAACATGGGAAATTCACTAGAAACAAAAAAGGGAGTCAACTGTAGCTCACCAGGAAACTATGCAGATGCCTCAACATTGGACTTAGTCCTTTTGTTTGTCATTCATGTTGCCTAGTGAGAAGTTTCAAGTCACTAGATTGCATCCAAATGCCCCATTTTAAGGTGACAATTTAAAAAATGAGGGCAAAAAGGTGACCTGCCATAGTTCAAGAAATAATTTTTAAATGACTCAAATTTCTCAGGCCTTACACAGGAGAGGACTAAGACACGGCTGCTAAAATTCTTGAAATTACACAAGAAGTAGCAAAAAGGAAGAGGCCTTTCAAAGCTGCTGCTGATAAAATTCCTGAAATACAAAAATTAATGAACGGTAATACACGAAGTCCCGTTGGTACAGATTCTGGGAACCCAGGGAGCTTTTCAGGTACTAGCACCAATAGTGAATTAAAATATTAGTAAATATTGGCACTTCTAAGGCTACAGATTAATTCCTGAGGTGCAACTTGAGTGAGTGGCTTTGAACATTTCAATCCATGTGTTTTTTCAGTATGCAATTGACCTTGGTTTGCTTTGCTAAGTGGACATTATCAATAGTGTTTCTTAAGTGCATGTGACAGCTTAATGCCTAGTCCAGTCTCACCAGTTAGGTTTCATAAGCAACTTTGAGAGGAACCCCTAAAGAATATAAATTAGAACTGACTGGGGTGTATTATTTGATGTGCATTTGAATTTGGTCAGTTATTTTAATATTCCCACATCAGGGTTAGAAAAATTGGTTTGCTTTCCCCAGGAATCAACTAATGCCTTTCTTGCTCTGTGCCTTCATTATGGTCATCCTAAGATAAACCGTTCACAAGGTTTTCTTGGCAAGATTGGTTCGATGGTATTTGCCTTTGCCTTTCTCTGAGGCTTCCTCTGTGATCATGGAGGTTTTCATGGCTATTCATTCGGTGGTTCAAACCGTGGTCTCCATAGTCTCAGTCCAATGCTTAAACCACTATACCACCTTTACACACACACCTTTTCTCTTTAAATAGTTCATACCTCACCCTTGCGGACTTCTGTATAATTTCCATTTTTTTGTTATTTGCTCCTTCCAAATGAGGATGAAGTAGAATTTGATGAGAAAAGCAAAACTGGTTATTTCAGTGAACTGAAAAAAAGGTTTATTTTGCCACAAGGGGACATGGTAGAACACTTCAGCATATTCTAATCTGATACATAAAGCGGTAAAAAGAAAGTATTATAGTCAAAGAAGAAGACAGAATGAGCGTGAAAGAAGGAAACGATATAAGAGCAATAAGAGGAAGTTAGTAACGTGGACATTGTATACATTATTTGAAATAGCAGGTAAAATAATTTCTTAAAAGTCTTCAGGGGAAATGGGAAGACAAAATTATCTGTATTTGAGGAGCTGCTTTGGAACCCTTCTCATAAAACTGAATATTTTACATAAAACTGAATTTTGGTGGTCTGCTAAGAACAATAATCCGAGTGAAATTTATATTGCGTCATTGATGACACATGATGACTGTCAGATGTGGAATGCAGTGTAAGATCAGCTCTGAAATGATTTCTAAAGGGTCTGTGTCACTAATGGAAACTCGTTGAAATCTTTTGTTGTTGCTTGAATAATCATGATGTGTTTGTTGTTTGATTCAGTTATTGTTGAAGTGTTGCCAACACTCAGTATCTAATCTATATACAGGCAACAGATTTTTAGAGAGATGTCCATGGTGTTAACTGCTAAAGAGGGTATTTTACAAATTTTCTGCTTCAGATGTTTCACCACATAGAGGCTCTGATTTCCTCCCCAGTCTTCCACAGTGCTTAAATCTAGGTCCCCAAGAACATGACTAGCATTGTTTGTATCCAGTCAAATTGTATATTCTTTTGATGATATCTCATTCTACTTATGTGTGGCACCTTGAATGCTTTGTTAGCCACCCCAAGTCCCTTCGGGGAGATGGTGGTGGGGTACAAATAAAGAACATAAGAACATAAGAAGAGCCATGCTGAATCGGGCCTCAGCCCATCTAGCCATCAACACAGAGGTGGCACTTGGATGTCCATTTCAGTAGCTACTGATTCCTTGGTATCCATGAATCTGTCTAATCCTGCCTTGAAGCTGTCCAGGCTGACCGCTGTCACAACCTCCTCTGGAAGTGAGTTCCATAACCCAATGACCCTCTGGGTGAAAATATTTCCCTTTATTAGTCCTAACTTTTCCTACCTTGGAGCTTTGGGAGTGCCCCTAGTCCTAGTGTTGGGTGACAGAGAAAATATTTTTTCTTTATTCACCTTTTCTATCCCATGCATGATTTTATACACTTCGATCAAGTCACCTCTTAAACGCCGTCTTTCAAGGCTGAAAAGACACAAGGCGTTGCAACCTAGTTTCATAAGGGAGCTGCTCCATCCCTTGGATCATTTTTGTTGCCCTTCTTTGTACCTTTTCAGTTCCGTTATATCCTTCTTAAGTTGCGGAGACCAGAATTGTACACAGTACTCCAAATGTGGCCTTACCATAGATTTGTAGAGAGGCAATACAACATTTGCCGACCTATTTTCGATTCCCTTCCTGATCGTGCCAAGCATAGAATTTGCTTTTTTTCGCTGCTGCTGTGCACTGGGTTGACATCTTCATTGAGCTGTCACCAAAACCCCAAAGATCCCTTTCCTGGTTTGTCTCGGAAAGCTTTGACCCCATCAATTGGTAGGTGTAGTTGGGGTTCTTTGCCCCGATGCATGACTTTACACTTGTTTAGGTTAAAATGCATTTGCCACTTTGTTGCCCATTCACTCAATTTCGAGAGATCTTTCTGGAGCTCTTTACAATCAGTTTCATTTTTAACTACCCTGACAATTTAGTGTCGTCTGCAAACTTTGCTACCTCAGAATTCACTCCTACATCCAGATCATTAATGAATAAATTAAAAAGTAACGGACCCAAAACTGAACCTTGGGGTACGCCACTTCTCACCTCTTTCCACCCAGAGAAAGTGTCCATTTACCACCCTTTGTTTCCTACAGTTTAGCCAGGTTCCAATCCAGGACAAGACCTGTCCTCTGATTCCATGGCAAGCTTATTTAGTAAGGACTTTGTCAAAAGCCTTTTGAAGTCAAGGTAAACAATATCGACTGGGTCCCCTTTATCTATGTGTTTATTTACACCCTCAAAGAATAAAGATTTTTTATTATTTATTATATCACTGCTATAAAAGATATCTAAATTTGGTGTGAAGATTGCATATAAACATTTTATATAAAATTTGAAGTTTGCCTTGTGACTTGAACCCAGCATATCCCTTGCCCTACTTTCACATCTTGGGTGAGGAAACTGTGTTTGAAATTAATTTAATGACTTGCTTTTAGCATATGAAAAAGTTGTAATCATATAGCCACATAATGTATTTTATATAAAAAATACTGTTTCTAGTAGGAATAAAATAGAGTACTTGCATTTTATAAAACTGTCTGCCATACTTCAAGTGCTCTCCTTACTTGGATAGCTAAATTGTATGGGAATGAAGGGGGCATATATGATTAGGCAAAATGAATTAGTAGGCATTTCCCCATGCAGACAAATTCCCACCTCTTCCCTCAAATTACATTTGTCGAGCTATCAATCTACCATTGTAAGTTGAGTGCTTGTTCTTCTTGGACGGAAATATTAATGCGCTCTCATAGCCTTGTGACATAACATAATGGTATAAAGTATTCTCAGAAACAAGTTTCACTGTATTTAGCATAGGATGCATCTACGTATGTGCACAAAACCACAGTCAGAGTCAGTCCCATTATGTCTAATGGGCCTTATATTCAGGTAAGTGGGCAAAACATTCTATTTTGAAAGCAGGCAGGTAGATAAAAATATTCCAAAGACAAATTCTACACTCCATGTTTGGACAATTCTTTCATTAGGGACATGAAGAAGGCTACAAAACTGAGCAAGATTTTCAAGTCTCCAGAATGCTTCAAGAAACTATCTAGTAACTGGGCTTATAATTTTGCATTACGCTCACACTGCTTTTCAGTCACATTATCTTTCATGATCTCTAGTATACTCCCACCCAGCATTAGGAGAGTAACTTCAATGTGGTGTGTTCCCACTTGGCAGGACATTGACTGTGTTTAAGGAAGTCTTGTGGATTGGACTAATAATATGTGGGTGCTGCATGCAGAATAGGTGTCTTGCTGAAATGTCTCATGAATAGCTATCGTGAGGTTGAGCATCCTTCATTCAGAATTCTAAGATATAAAAAGTTCCAAAATTTTCCAGCATTGCTTTCTGATGGTTCAATATGCACAAACCTTTGTTTCATGCCCAACATATTTAAAACATGGTGTATAATGTTACCTTTAAGTTAAATGTGTACATTTTATGTGAAACATACATTAATTGTGTGTTTAGACTTGAATCCTTTCTCCAAGATACCTCATTTGGTATATGCAATATTCCAAAATCCAAAAAAAACCTGATATACAAAACACTTTGAATCCCGTCTTTTGGATAAAGGACACTCAACACGTACTGCATTGGGTACGTCATAAAGTGTCTTCCTTGTTGTTTAATAGATGCTGCAGAAGACACAGGGCTGCTGCACAATTGGCAGTTCTATATTTCACTCTTTCAGTACTCCACAGCATCAAGTTTCTACTAAAGTTAACTAAAACAGAAATAATTGCAACTGATGGATACAATGTGCTTTCAGCTGTGTTACAAAATAAAAAGTCTGCCAGTTCCTCACATTAGACAGTTGAAGAGGCACAGCTCTGTGTTGTGACTGTTTATAGTATTTCTATCTTCAGTAACAATAATACAATCATTCTTACTTAAAATTCCCAGAGATATACATAGCATCATTGTAAACTATATCATATAAAACAATAAAAAGAACAACTTATGTGGCTTGGGTAAATTTCTATCTTCAGGCTCAGTTCTTCATATGTAAAAATGTGGAGATGATGGACTTACTTGAGAAAGCTATAATTTCTATAATTACATGCTCTACAAAATCTGGAAGTTCCATTAGGTACAGCACTGATTCTCACACCTACAGGAGATGGGCTGAAGCTCAGAAGACACATACAATTACTCTTCCTATGTAAGTTGCATGGGTTTCACACATACACACTCCATGTGTTTGCTGCATCCAGTGGACCAGTATTGGCTCGCAAGTAACACAGAAAATATGACAAGTGGTCACAAGATCCTTTTTATCTCATTAAGCTGGAATGCTGTGGTGGATATCCGATGCCAATATTGCTCCAAAACTAAAGTTGAGCAATCGACAATGTGTTACTTGGATCCTATGGTTCATTCCCATGCCAAAGAGCAGATGCCCAGAAAAAGCTGAATCTAAAACTGAATCTATAGTCAGCACTTGGACTACTCTTCAAATAGAGGTTGGAGGTTCTGGGAAGTATAATCCAAAAAAGAGTAGCAGATGGCCAAATTATAGCAGAGGTTGCCTGTTCATTGAGACCAAGCACAATCATTTGCATTTTAAGAATTTGACTTGTGTATGAAGTCCTGTGGTGTCCATTGTTAAAACACTTCCAAGCAGTGACAACAACCAAAGAGCTTTTTGAAATAGCCCTTGCTCATTTCTACATACACTGCTCAATTGTCTGCTATTGAGGACAGAGCTGATTGTGATAGCATGCCCCGAGCCTTTGGGAAAACTATATTATCTGGCTTTACTCTAGGGCTATCTGATACCTTCTGTTAAGAATAAGACCCTTAGCATACAGAGGCACTTTGAGGCAAGGTGAAAAGATAACCAAATGAGTTTACAGAAACAAATTCCACCCAGGACTTCATAAGTTAACTTAAAACAATACATTAAAAAGTAGATCTTACTGGTTGCAGTCATCTTTCTGTGATGTTTGAAAGTCTCCCTTGCCTCTGATGCAAAGCGGTGGATTATAAATTGTTGCTTACAAACTGTCTTTATCTTCTCTCCCGTGAAGCTTAGGTTGGCCAAAAGCTTATGTTGTCCTTTGGATTGTTGGTATAATAATACTGCTAAAAGCAGCAAGTGTTAAGAATGCCTGTTTGCATTGCTTGGGCCTAGAATTCCAGACAATATCTAAGCCTCTAGTGACTGTAGAAAAGGGAGGAGTCCAGTAAGAGAGCTGTATACAGGGAAATGGAATAGAGCAACCAAGACTGGCCTGTCAGGGGATTTTTAGCTCCACGCAAAAACTAATACAAAGGAAGGTCTCTATTGAGAAGGCCTATAAACACTGGGAACTAAAGCAGAGGAGAGGAGAAAGCAGAGTCAAGACTTCACGCTGACAGTGATCAAGCCCAGAGGAAAGAGACTGCTTCTGGCATAAGGAAGGAACCTGGCGTTCCTCAGGTGTTTTGAATGGTAATACACCTCATATGTGACCATTTGCTATGAAACCTGAGCCTTTTAGAAATGGTAGCCCAAAGCAGATATGTGTGATGAATCCAACTTCAATCTGAGGTTTGTTGAGCTTGCCTTGAGCCATACTTCCTGGAATGTGAGTTAAATTCATATATTATAAACATGCACATTCCTAGTCCAAATTATCTGGAGAACACTAATGTATGATTTACAGAATTTTTATTTTAGTTGTCATATGTGTAACTTACTCATCTTCCAGCCAGCTTGTGTTGATCCAGATTTCTGCTGATCACACGTTGTTTTTTTAACAGGTAATTGCTTACTTGAAAACAGAGTCATGTGTTGCTTTCATCTGCTTCTGAAGATGCCCATCTTCCTTTTCCTCTTCCTCACAGGTAAGGAAATCATGTGATGTACGCTTCGTGCATAAATGTGTCTGGTTGAATTGCTCATGGAATTCCCACAAAATATGTGAGGCGAAACAGAAGTATCAATATTTTAACTCCTATACAAAACAATTATGTACCATAGCCAAACATATGCACAACTTTATAGTCAGCCCTCCACCTTCACTAGGGTTAGGAGTGTAGGATTTACACAAAAGAGGAAAACATCATAAATTTAAAAAACCCTCTTGTTTTGCCTGAGAAAACACTTTTCTACGAATCTCTATGTTTTACATGGTGATTCTTTGGTCATCTTCCTCTAAAAAGGTGACCATAGAGCTCTATGGGAGGATCTAGAGATTCATAAAGAACCATATTAATCTAATTTGCAAATAATTAAATCCACAAAAGTGCTGACTGCAGCATATACACCATGACATGCTGCCAATCTTACATTTAAAATAATAGCATTTGTTTCTATGAGAGGTTTGCACAGGAAACAAAATGCATCTCACCATACATATAGAACAGCCACCACAAAATAAAGTTCAGCTGGTGGGAAGGGGAGAACCTTTGTTGGAAAACAGTTCATCTATGTGTAAAGTGCTTCTCTAAACGTATGGGGTGCAGCAAAAAGTTGCTACAGCATTTGGGGGAAAGCCAGATATTGTTGTATTCCCATCAGTCCAGCCCCGCATGGTCAAAACTGGAAGGGGAGATGATTACAGTTCAACAACAAAGATGGAAACACTCTGTGTATGTTTTCGGTTTCAATTTTTTCACCAGATCGCTCTATGTGTGACAATAGTTTAAATGCAGAGGCATGCTCTTATGCATACATTCACATTGCAACAAACCTTATCTCTTTTGTACTCATCAAGCTTCCATTTTATGTTCTGTTGGTAAACCTAGAGGTCCTTAGTGTAAAGGATGCCATGTGAGACAAACTCATCTAACTTGAACTTACCATCTTACTTCCAATATCTATTCTCATTAAACAAAGAAGAGGATGGGGATTCAGGCACAAAAACTTACTGTTGTGGACTGTGTTCACATTTTGGTGGCCTGCACGTTGTGTGGCCTGCTGCAGTGTTTTGCTCCAGGGATAGCCAATTTCTGCCAGCTGGAGTTGTTGTCTCTCTGACATCCTTCAGGCAGGGGACCCACAGTGCTCTGGCACAAAGTGAATCAACACAAGCACCTCCGGCTTCTTTAAGACTGAGAGCAATGCCAGGACTGCTGCCTTGATGCCCAATTTGAAACCTTTCTGCTTCAAAGTCTCCATTGCTAATGCTCAACATCCTGTTTTAGTCCTGCAGTAATTACACCTTTTATTCCTGTTATTTTATAAACAACCTTCTGAGCACAGTGAGCATCTGTTTTTGTATTTGTGGGAAGGGGACATTTTGTAGACAAGCCAAAAACTATTCAGAAGTGGAAAGTTTGTTTAAAATGCTAGTCAGGATGGTTGTTTGTTTAAATTAAAACCAAAACAAGTCTTTCTGTATCAAGACTTATATATTTGGAATCCCAACGTAATCCCTTTGGGAGATAGGGCGAGTTAAAAATAATTTTGTTGTTGTTGTTGTTATATTGTATCTCTTCTCATGTGGAGCCCCCAGTGGCGCAATGGGTTAAACCCTTGTGCCAGCAGGATTGAAGAACGACAGGTCACAGGTTCAAATCTCTTGTCATGCTGTCTCATTGTGGTTCTAATAATTCTATTGGATTTGATCTAGGGGTGTGTGTAGTGTGGAAATGCAGAAACTGGATTAGCATGGGGCTGAAATGCATGGGGGAAGGTGAGATACATTGTGGGCACTCACAGCATGCAAGATGGCACTATGGGTGTCAGTGAAAATATGTAAAGAAACAAAACAAAACTACCTCCCTTATGGGATTTCTACTAGATCCCAATCCCTCCATGAATGGGGTTTGTGGGGAAACAACTCATTATTCACCTTGAATACCTTTAGCTAACTAAAATGGAATATAAATACCTTCCCTAAAGTAAATATATACAGCCCCATCTAGAATGCCAGATAAAAATCTGCTTTGAACGGGAATGTCTGGCACTGTAGACTAAATATAATCAAGTTTAAAGCAGATAATTTAGATTTTATCTAGAAGTGTAGAGGGGGGCCTTAGCCAGTCTTTGGTTTTTGGATGCCCATATTAATGAGTTTTGAAAAACCGACATTGGCAATGCCATTTGGAAAGGGACCCTCTTGACATCTTCAAGAATCCTTCTCTCTTTCTTAAAAGTACAGAGTTCTAATGTAAATGTTTTCCTTTCCTATTCATTGTGCTATGCAATGAGAAGTGGTGTATGGTTGAAATGACACTACTTACTGATCTCACTAAGACCACTACCTTTGGGAGAGAATTATACCAAGGGCTCACTGTTTTTAACTTAATTAAATGCGTATGATGCTTAATGCAATTGTATTTTAATGTTGAATGTTTCTGCGGTTTTATATTGTGTTTTACTGTGTGGGCATCGAATTGTGCCTTTTTGTAAGCCACTCTGAGTCCCCCCTCGGGGGTTGAGAAGAGCGGAGTAAAATGCCGGAAATAATAATAAATAATCTACATGTACCATTAAATCTGAGGCCAGGCCAGGTTTGGGGACAGTGTAGAAAGGCCTTGTGAAGAGGAGAATTACTCATCTGCAATCCTTTACCTACAAAAGTGGCCTTTTGAATTTGTGGGATTTCTAAGAAACTTCTATAGCTATTATACCATGAGTGAAAGTTACTACACCCTCCTTACATGTTCTCTGTGGTAACCCGGGTAAGCTGCTGTATTAGCTAGGAAGCTGAAAACTGTGATGGGCTCATAGGAAGCAATCCAGGAAATGGTTGTCTGCCCTATCATTTCCCAAAGATTTCCTGGCAATTCTGTTTTTAGTTATACTGCCACCTTCCTCTCACATCCACTGCTGATTAACTGTATCCAGAAGAAGTCATTCCACAGACATCCGTGACATGGTGATCACCCAGGTTCTTAAAAATGCCCAGGTTGAATCTCTTGAGTCAGGAGTGTCGGGATGTCAGTCTCATTCCTGTAAACCAGGAATTCATTTGTTGATGAAGGTTGTCCCTCTTTCCTCAGCATGAGAAAGCCAGAGTACGGCTAATCCTAGGAAGGAACAGTATCCATATTATATTGGGGCTTTTCAGTTGTTCAGAATTATCTTGTAACATAATACACCCATCACTGAGCAAATGTGGGGCCCTTTGTTTTCCTCATAGTTATAATATAAAAGGAATCTCTTATAGTAATGCTGGGAGCATTGGCCTCTTCTTCATGAGGAAGAAAATTCAGTTGAGAAAGAGGTCCAGTTATTTTATATATGCCTATGAATATATTTTTCTTGGAAAGCCTATAAATTAGACAGTCTTGACTCCACTTTGGCCCATGTTTTGTTTTCCAAACAGCTCAGCAGTTTATTGTTATACAGATGAATATATAATTTGTATTTCTGAATCCAGTTTGCCATTTATTAGAAAGTTTTCTCACACTAACCTCAGTGAAGTTTTGGGTCCTTCTTATCATCTACTTTTATTCCAATTTTCCCCAAGGACTGCTAGGAATCAGCTCTCTGAAGATCTCTCCAAATGACCGTGAAGTCATCCTTAGTCTCTACAGTGATTTTACTTTGACATGTTCTGGACAGAATGAGGTTTTCTGGATGAAAGACAGCAAACATAACATCATAGACACCGTACTCGAGAAAAGGGGTGGCACTTTTTTAAACACTCTAACACTTAGGAACGTGACTGGATTCGACACGGGCGAGTATTCCTGTAATTACAACCAGCTACCTGGGGGAAAAGCCATCTATATATTTGTACCAGGTAATGTCATTTGCATTGCTGTGCGTTGATTCTTTACACTAAGTTTTCTATCAGTGTGCATGGAATATGGAAATGTGTAGCATAGGTCTGGAGGAACTTTGCAACTGTCTCCGCTCTTCAGAACAATGCAAACACACAATATAATAGTGGAAATTGCACAAGCAAACACGGAAGGAAGCAATGAAATACCAAATATCAAAGCTTTGTGTAATACATTCTAAATATACAGTACATCAACAAAATGCCCATATACAAAGTAATGCGGCGTCCCTCATGCAGCACAAACCAAAATACAATACGGAGCGACAGGGTATGTGGGAAAGTAGTCCTGGGAAGGGAAGAAATCGACGAGGCGGAGAGTCTTTTAGGGAATTAAAACATAGTCCATCCCTTTTTCCATTCAAAATGGATATATACTCATCCAGGTTCACCACATAGGTCACGATCCTGTATAGCGTGCAGGCCTAGCCCCATTTGCTCCACAAGCCGGCTATCCACGCACGCTATACAGGATCGTGACCTATGTGGTGAACCTGGATGAGTATATATCCATTTTGAATGGAAAAAGGGATGGACTATGTTTTAATTCCCTAAAAGACTCTCCGCCTCGTCGATTTCTTCCCTTCCCTTCCCACATACCCTGTCGCTCCGTATTGTATTTTGGTTTGTGATGCATGAGGGACGCCACATTACTTTGTATATGGGCATTTTGTTGATGTACTGTATATTTAGAATGTATTACACAAAGCTTTGATATTTGGTATTTCATTGCTTCCTTCCGTGTTTGCTTCCGCTCTTCAGAAGCCAGAATAGTTCTGGGCTTCATTTAATTGTAGTTCATGTTTCTGTAAAGTCAGATATTGCTCTATGATCCAGAAGATTTTAACAAATGATTATTAGTGAAAATATATGTATATACCATATTTTTCCACTTTCAACTAAGTTAAAGCAAACCTTGACAGAGAAAAAGTTCTCCATACCTTTTTAAAAAGAAGGATGATAATGAATTTCACAAGATGATGCATTATGATTTGGGAACGTGGGTTGTTCCGAGACCTTTTGCTACTTGAGACAAGAGAGAAGACTCTAGCTGACCATTTTATGTACACTTGATTTTATGTCAGCCTTGAGGTGCCACAAGGCAATTTATTGAGTGCTTCAAGGGTTGCAGGCTTAAGGGGAAATGGTGCAGGTTGTATAACACACACAACTCCCTTTCCTATCCTCCAGCACCTCCCTGTTGCTTTTACTCCTAGCATCTGCCATTTGGTTTAATGGTAAATCAAGTGTATTGGGTGTGTTGGGTTGAGGGTGCCTATCTTTGCAGTGGCCATATGTGGTGACCTATGCTCAAACTACATGTGCCACTAGTGCAAACTTACCTTTGTGGGCTGATATTTTGTATTTGAAAGGCAATAAATCCAGACTTGCATGTAATATGCTTCTAATTCCATATCCACTTAACACCAATCCCTGCCATTAAAATGGACGCCCCCATCTTAAGGCAATACAGGTGTGTGTGTGTGTGTAGGTAAAGGTTTTCCCCTAACATTAAGTCCAGTTGTGTCCGACTCTGGGTATTGGTGCTCATCTCCATTTCTAAGCCAAAGAGCTGGCGTTGTCCATAAACACCTCCAAGGTCATGTGGCTGGCATGACTGCATGGAGCTCCGTTACCTTCCCGCCAGAGTGGTACCTCTTAATCTACTCACAGTTGCATTTTTTCGAACTGCAAACCTGACTCTGCCTTGCCTAAACCACAGATGACATCTCACTGTTATAGTCTAGTACCATACTAAACTTTACACTAGCGTTGAGTGTTTCTGGTTACATTTACCCGTTTTATCTCTCATCCTACAACCAAAGAACTGTATGAGCTAAAAATATTTTTGAGACTGTGTGAAATCATCTTCATAGCTAACCTGTGTCAGTAAATTTTATTTTGAATGGCTATATATTGGTCTTGATATTGAATAACTGATTGAGTTCTCTTCATATTTTTTCTTCCTACAGACCCCTCTCTGCCATTCCTACCAAATACACATGATGAAACATTTGTTTTTAGTACTGGCCATGTGGAGGACATCATCCCATGTCGTGTGACAGACCCAAACACTACAGTGACTGTGTATGAAAAAAAGGTTAATGATCCAGTCCCTGGCGTTTATTACCCACAACAAGGGTTTAAGGGATACTTTGATGATACAACATACATCTGTAGGGCAACTATAGATGAGCAAGAGTTTGACTCTGAGCAATTCTATATCTACAGCATTGAAGGTGAGCCTTTGCTAAATATCCTCCTCTGCCATTTTGGGTAAAAGAATTCATCATCAGTGTAAAAACTTAAATCTGCACTATAATAACAGCAATATAGCTCTGTATTCATTGAGAAACCGAAGAACAAGTAACATCGGGGAAATCTACTATGCAGCATGACCCCTGGAAGTGGATATATTCAGGGATCCAGAAATTATTCATATGATTTGAAATTGGCCATGCTGATCAGTATATTTTGTGGCTTGGAACATGTTTCTGGTTATTCTGCAGTACAACCAGATTAATTTTTCATACACCTTTGGCTGCCCAACCACAACAGATAAGGCTTTTTCAGTGGTTGCTCCTTAGGGAAGTTTACCAGGATTGGCACCAATCTTGCTGTCATTTTAGCATCTTGTTAATATATTACTCCAGGCCTTTGATCATATTATTTAGTCTTTGCGGAATTATTTCTGATTTAAGTTACACTATTGAGTGATCATGTACAGCTAGCAATTGCAGATTTTATTTAACTTTATGACATGGAATGTATTTGTTAAAATTTCCTGGTGAATTAAAATGTTACCATTTTATTGTTTTATAGTCATATTTTAAATTGCATTGAGATGCACTGAAAAATGGTAACTATCTGTCTGAAACCATAAGAGAATAACTTTTTCATTGTTGCTATCTATATCAGACAACTTGGCTTACACGTTGGACGAATTTTCAGTTATGTCAGCAGTCATGCCTGAAGATGGCTATAGCTTGGCTTCTTTGTATATTCATTTCATCTTTTCTTTTTTATAGTTCCTTCTCAACCTAACTCTTCTATCAACATGTCTGTTAGTGCAGTGCAAACTATTGTGAAGCGTGGCGAAAATATATCTTTGTCGTGTACAGTGAGAGGGATTCAGTTGGTTAATTACACCTGGAGCTATCCAGGCCAAAAGGTAAGTCATTCTAATTCTCATTAAAATGTAAATTTATTTATTTTATAAAGTATTTATAGCTTATCCTGCTTCCTAACAGTTTGTGCCATGATACAGGAAATAAAACACCAAGGGTCTTCTCACACTGCACAGTTATGCTATGATTTCATTTAATTTACATGGAAAACTCCTATGGAATCATGGGATTTGCAGTTTAGGGAAGGAGCATTTAAAATTCTTAGCCAGATAGCTCCAGTGCCACCTATCTACAAACCCCCGGATTCTATATGATGAAACCATGGTAATTATATACAGTGGAATCATAACACTATAAAAGTGTGGGTAGAAAGGGACATAAATAGGAGGATTTCTTGGGCTGCAGAAACTTTGCTGAAGAGCCAGGTTTTAACCATTCCCAACATTGATACCCATCATCTCTCAAAGAGAAAGGCTTTCCTCAACCCGGGTATCATAGACACTCTCCCATGTCTCCAAATTCTGCATTGTTTCCATCCATGGAACACTGAGAAGTGCCCTGCCAGTGATCTCAATGTGTGGGCAGAAATTCCTTTAAGTATCAAGATCCCCAGGCATTTAAAACTTTCCATGTCATTGGTAGCATCTTGAACCCTGACTGCAAATATACCAGCAGCCAGTGCAGATTTTCTTACAAGTGATGCCATAGGATTAGGTACTCCTGCCAGCAATTTAGCTACCACATCCTGCATTAATTTCAGCCTCTGTGTTTTCTTCAATGACAGTCAGTGTCTGGAGCAAGCTCAGCTGTTCCTAGTTGAGACTAATCCTATAGCTCTATTTCAGGCTTAAGGCAGGTTGGGGGGGTGATCTAAATAGAGAGTAGCATGCCATTGTTGATTTGCCTAGGATCCCTCAGTGGTTTGCAATACCATTCACTATGGTGTCCTTCTGGGCCACCTCTCTAGAATGGGGCTGCTGTTTTACAGTGACTCTCGATCTTGTCCATGGGGTGCACTCAGACGGTTGTGCTTGAGAATTCCCTTTTAAACAACCTGGCCCCAAAGGTCTCAGTTTTGTCGCCCTTTTCTAACGCAGAATTTGTCCAAAGCTGTGGGATTTGTTGACAGCAGTATGCTGATGATGCCCAAATCTTTTTCTTTCCTTTCCATTCAATTTCATGGAATCTGTTTTGGTTGTAAATTGGTATCTGCTGCCATTAATGGATGCCACAAGAGTGAGCAGACTGAAACTCAATCCAGAGAAGACAAATGATCTCCTGGTCAGTCAAAAGGCAGATCAGGGAGCTTAGATTCGGTCTATGTTTCTTGGGGCTGCATTCACAGATTGGGTGTTCTCCTGGACTCAGACTTGAGTCTGAGTGTTCAGTTCCAGTAGTGGCCTGGTGTGCACTTGCAGTTAAGTCTTCTGCACCACCCTTTCTGGAGATGTCATATTTGGCTATGATGAAATATGCCTTGATTGCATCCCTTTTGGATTACTGGGACACTCCCTTTGGAATCTATTGGGAAACTTCAGCAGGTCCAAAAACACTGTAGCCAGACTGCAGGGAAGATTTAATTCCCTTCTTTTCAGCAGCTTATATACCCGCCAAATTCTTTCTAGACACAAGTCAGAGGGCTGGGTCTGACCTATAAAGCCTGAACAGCTTGGGTCCAGACTGTCTGAAAAACTGTATTTCCTGGTAGGAGCATGTCTGATTTTAAGATCCTTTGGGGAAAAGCCCTAATACTGTCAGTGGCATTGCTAGTGATTATGCACAAGAGGGTTTTTTCAGGGGCTGCTCCCAGGCTATGGGACTCCCTCCAGTGCAAGACTGGCCTGAGGACTTCTAAGCTTTCCTTTCGCTGGCAGATAAACCTTTTTATTTGATGTTTGGTAGTTAACTAGTTGTTGAAAAGAGGACTGTATTCTTATTTTCATTTCTATGTCCCATGTTAGGAGAAAGACTTGACATTAACACCTCTCTTATATAGTGCAAATCTTGTTCATTTTGCACATGGTAAAGGTGTTGTTTTCAACATTTAAAACAATACATTAAATATATTTACTGACATTAAAAAATTAAATTTACCGACATAAAAAAGTGTTGCCTTTATTATTCTTCCTTTAGAGTAGGGATGGAAATCCTGTGGCCCTCCAGATGTTGTGGAACGGCAATTTCCAGCAGCCCTAAACCAGCATAGTCAATGCTGAGGAATTCTGGAGGATGTAATCCTACACATTTATTCCTGAGCAGCTAAAGCAGTGGTTCTCAATCTGTGAGTCTCCAGGTGTTTTGGCCTACAACTCCCAGAATTCCCAGCCAGTTTACCAGCTATTAGGATTTCTGGGAGTTAGAGGCCAAAACATCTGGGGTCCCACATGTTGAGGACCACTGAGCTAGAATAAGGTGGATGAAAACATTATTGAATTAATTAATATCCTCATTTAAACTCTAGCCCTGCATAACTCAGCTGTCACACATCTAGAAAAACTTTTCTTAGGTTTCAAGTTGTAGCTGAAGTCTGGTTTCTGTTTTATGATTACCATTATTTGATTCTCAGAACTTTCTGACTGTGAGAGCTGTTCAGCAGTGGAACTCTCTGCCCTGAAGTGTAGTAGAGGCTCCTTCTATGAAGGCTTTTAAACAGAGGCCAGATGGCCATCTGTTGGGGGTGCTTTTGAACGTGATTCTCCAGCTTCTTGGCAGGAGGTTGGACAGGGTGGCCCACGAGGTCTCTTCCAACTCTATGATCCTTTGATTCTATTGGTAGGTGCTGCTTGCCTCATCTTTCTTCATTTCCCTCTGCAGGTAGGTAAGGTGGTTAAGACAGATACACAGTTTGCACAAGGAAACTACCACTATTCCACACTAACCATCCACAACGTTGAGCTAGAAGATGAAGGACCCTATGTTTGCGAAGCCATTGATACCTATCATGGGAGGAAAGAAGCGCAAGGCATCAATATCAGAGTGCTTGGTATGTTGGCCAAAAGATATTGAAAACCTACAATTTCTAGAGATAAATAGGGGCACCTCAAACTTTCTACCTGTCATGAAGTTGCATCTCTCCTGCTTCCAAATTTCTCTACAGCAGAATTTGTCAAATCAACATGTTTTTTCTCACCTGTTCCTCTTTATCCTGAGTTTACCCATATCGATTTCTGCTTCCTTAAGAGGTGGCTGGATCTTTAATTATTGGTTTTCACTCTTTAATTGTTTATTTTTGTTTGTTTTTTCATTTAATGTAATTGTGCAGTTGCTGACTTGCAGGCATAAACATATGTATGGTTTATCTCGGGCCTGCCCAACAGGCGGCCCGTGGGACCACACACGGCCCGCCAGCCTCTTGGAGCCGGCCTTCCTACCCTCCTGCAAAAAATCAGCTGTTTTTTAATTAAAAATCATTTTTTAAAAAAAAATCCGAAAAAATTAAAAATAAATTCCAAAAAAATCCCCCCAAAAAAGTGTGCATGCACGCAGCGGCGCAAGCGCCATCCACGGCCGCCAACCCCTTTGCTCTGCTCCCCATGGCTCCTCCCTCCCTCCTAAAGCATCATGCCGGGCGGCAGAAGCGGGCGAAATTGCCGCTTCTGAGGCTGGCGTGACGCTGTAGGAGGGAGGGAGGAGCCAACGGGAGCCTCCCATGGCTCCGCCCTCCCTCCTAAAGCATCATGCTTGGCAGCAGAAGCGGGTGAAATCGCTGCTTCTGAAGCTGGCGTGACACTTTAGGAGGGAGGGCGAAGCCATGGGGGCTCCCCTTGGCTCCTCCCTCCCTCCTAAAGCGTCACACCAGCCTCAGAAGTGGCGATTTCACCCGCTTCTGCCGCCCGGCATGATGCTTTAGGAGGAAGGGCGGAGCCATGGGGGGCTCCCCTTGGCTCCTCCCTCCTAAAGCATCACGCCAGCCTCAGAAGTGGCAATTTTGCCTGCTTCTGGGGCCACCCGGCATGTTGCTTTAGGAGGGAGGGAGGAGCCAAGGGGAGGCCCCACCCTTCGGGCCCCTGCCGCACATGCGCGGCATCGGCTCCGGGGGTGGGGCTTTCCTTCCTCCTCCTCGTACTGGCGGCCCCCCAGGTGATCAGTGACCGGAATTCCGGCCCTTGGGCCGGTAGAAGTACAGCCCTGGTTTATCTTATTGGATCATGAGTGTCTCAAATGAAGTTGCCACAGTGCTGTTGCTAAGATTTAGGGATGAAGACATATTATTAAGCCAAAATCTAGATTGCATCCCTCCTGATTTTTTTTTTTACATGGACTGAAGAGTCATTTCTTTTTTAAAGGGTAATTGAAAGGACTCTTTATCATCCTGATCTTCCAACTGTTTCACCACATCAATTCCCAAACAGAAGCTTAGGCATATATACCTATGTCACCGCAATCCTAACAAATGGAAGGATGGCAAAGCCAGAGCCATGTTGCCTTCTCATAATTTTTCTCTTTCATCCTTTGTTATCTAGACCATGGATTTGTGACTTTCCACACTGTTATGAATGACACTGTGTTTGCTGAACTGCACAAGAGCCACATTTTCCATGTGCAGATTGAGGCCTATCCAAGCCCAACTATTGTCTGGTCTCAGAATAACCATCCACTGACTTCAGGAAACAACAACGAATTTGCCATCAGCACCAGAAATTTGTCAGAAACCTGGTAAGTAGTCTGAAATTTCCTAGACAAAATCCTTTCACTGGGGCAATAGGATAAAGAGAGATAAAGTCAGATATAAATAAATGTTGTTGTTAGTCTCATAGCATTTTCTACCATGACAGAGGCTCTTTCTTCACAGTCATTATATATCCCAGGATCTGATCCCAGGCTATCTGCTTTGAACTGGATTATATGAGCCTCCACTGCCATATAATCTGGAATAAGCAGATAATCTGGGACTGTGTAGAAGGGGCTAAAGGAGGTTTCTTGCTGAATAATTGAAAGCAAATTCCCAGATTATCACAAAAGTGTAACAACTCAGGAGTAATAAAATCTAGCTTGCATAAAGGGTATAGGTTTCTTTCTTTGGTTTTCAAATTTTCCTTTTCACAATGCAGCAGGTTTTCTGCCTCTTTTGCTAGAGCTAATCTCTTTCTCCAGTATTTTAATTTTTGTAAGTTTCACTTTATTCCAGGTATCAAACTACTCTAACCCTTGTAAGAGTGAAACAGAGTGAAGGAGGTTTATACACTGTCCGAGCTTTCCATGAGGATGACTCGGAGGACCTCTCCTTTTACTTGCAGATTAATGGTGAGCACACCCCTTTGCAATATTATTTTTGATTAAATATATCTTCATTTAGGTCCAATATGTAAAGATATGAAAATGCATTTTAGAAGTCCAGGTCTCCCCACCCTACGTATCTCACTACTACAGGAGTAATTCCTTTTGTACTTTTATTTCTCTGTCACTGAACAAAGTGCAAAACCAGAGGTGATGGAGGACAGAGATGGGGAAATTCAAAATTTAGATCTATTAGAAATCATGAAGATGGATTGCCTTTCCCAAGCTTTAGCACAAAATGCCAAAATGAAAAGAACAAATTGGACTCTAATTATAAATTACTGTAAAAATTGTAATGGTGATTGGTTAGAGAATATAGAAATATAATAGCGGGGACGAAATGAAGAGAAGGCCAGTAATGATCAGAATCAAAAGACTCTCCATATATATAGATATAAAACAACATACAAGAGTACTTCCTCCATATATATATATATATATATATATATATATATATATATATATGTAAGGGATGGAAGTACTCTTGCATGTTGTTTTTTCATGTATGTGTGTATAGATTATATGTGTGTGTGTATATATATATATTTTCCCTCCCCCCATCCACCTGTCGTCCCCCTTCCCCTAACCTACTCCTTTCCCCCTTTTATATGTTAATTCTTTGGTTGTTCATGTCTCTGGGGTGTTTGCTTTTTTCCTTTCTTTTTTTTTAAATATACGTGTGTATTGTTTTAATCTGATACTTAAATAAAATTAATTATTAAAAATTAGATCTATATTGTGTTTTTCTAGAACCCCGAAATTCTACCAACAAAAACAGGTTGAAATTACTTTACATGAACTGAGGACTTATGTGGTCTGAGCCTAGATATCTGCGATGTTTTCATTAATGTTTTTGCTAATTGACAAGTGGAATAGAAGCCCATGAAAAAAGTTATATATACAAATTATAAATATAGTGTATTTCTTGTAATCCTTCAGTTCTAACAACAACTTTATACTAAGATCAGCTCTTTTTTCTTTAATAAAATTTCTAAACATATGAGAAATCTTATTTTCTGAATTAGAGTTTCTCTATACATGACTTTATTTATTTATTTATTTATTTACAACATTTCTATCCTACCTTTCTCACTCCAGAGGGGACTCATTACATTACATGTCATTACATGACATTACAGCAATATCAGTAGCAATATCATAGATTTGCCCCATAACTGATTGACTACCAAAATCATCAAAGCTGATAGGATATTTGAATTCTTAAAGTACACATGTACTTTGCCTGTAAAAAAATCCCTTGGAAATTGTACATGCAAATTACTTACTTATTTAGGCGATCCCTCGTTGTCCGAGTATGATGACCTTCCATGTTTAGCGTCTTGGCGGTGGGTATGTAGGTGACCGTGGAGCCCTGTTCTTGATCCACATGCTCTTCCACAGTGAGGACATCGGTTTCCAGGTGGAAGGTGGTCCCAGTCAGGGTTGGCTTGACATGCCTTCCTCTTGGTACATTTCTCTCTTTCGCCCACCATTCATGCCTCTTCGAATTCTGTGGCACTTCTGGTCACAGCTGACCTCCAACTAGAGTGCTCAAGGGCCAGGGCTTCCCAGTTCTCAGTGTCTATGCCACTGTTTTTAAGGTTAGCTTTAAGCCCATCTTGAAATCTCTTTTCCTGTCCACCAACATTCCATTTTCTGTTCTTGAGTTTGGAGTAGAGTAACTGCTTTGGGAGACAGTGATTGGGCATTTGGACAATGTGGCCGGTCCAGCGGAGTTGATGGTGTAAGAGCATTGCTTCAATGCTGGTGATCTTTCCTTCTTCCAGCACTCTGACATTTGTCCGCCTGTCTTCCCAATAGATTTGCAGGATTTTTCGGAGGCAACACAAATGGAATCATTCCAGGGGTTGAGCGTGATGTCTATATAGACCACATTTTGCTGGCATATAACAGGGTTGGGAGGACAATAGCATTATAAACAATTACCTTGGTATCCCTACGGATATACCAATCCTCAAACACTACCTGCTTCAGATACTTCTCATCAAAGTGGAGGGCTCAGAGTAGACCCAAGTTTTGTGATTCAGATTTTATGAATAAATCAAATACTTTGGTTTTAGCATAGATTCACACCACTTTCTTTCATCTGTGGTGGGAAACTGTTTTTCCTACCATCTCCTTCTTGTTTGCTAATCATTTCCTACTTGTCCTCCATTCTTTCTCCAATGTACTCAGTCCCAGCTAAAGTGACTGACCTGAGAGAAAACAGCAACACTAGCAGTGGGGAGCAAACTGTGATATGCATTACAGAGGGAATGCCTCAGCCAGAGATTACCTGGTTTACCTGCAATGATGTCAAGCGGTAAGGAGCTTGCTTTTGCACCATTTGCATAGTACCTTTGTGATTGAAGCTCTGAGTGGGGAAGATGGCAGTGGAAATGACGCAGGACTCTCTGTAATTAATTTCAATAACTGTGTTACCGAGAGGGCAGCTTGCAATCACCATGCTGCTTGCATTAAGTTGGAAAGCAAAGCCTGTAAGGAAAGTCTTCCAATGAATTTTTATCCTCCTAATAAGAGTATCACTGTCCAACAAATGCTTTCTTCTCCACCAAGCAATCCTGGTTCCCCGTTTTCTTTTTTCTCTTCCAGCGGAGTGAACATGCCATGGCCAGTGAACATCTTCAGCCCTCTGTTTTTGGCAGAATGGAGGAGAGAATTAATTTTAAGAAATCTTCCTAAGCATGTTCATTCTCTATACTGTTTTAATTTTTTGAAGGTGCTGTGAATGCTTCTCCTATTACTGCTTTTTGGGGTATATATACAGAACTAGTTCACACCAGAAGTCTAAACACAAGTTTTATTTATTTATTTATTTATTTCATATCAAAAGCATTGCATACATTCGTATATATAAGTTAAACCTTAATCAATCATCAATATCACTGCCTTATTTTTATTACAGAAATATTATTTTATTTATTTATTTATTTAAAACATTTATATTCTGCTCTTCTCACCCCACAGGGGACTCGGGGCAGAGCACAGAATATATATACCACAAACATTCAATGCCAGGACATAAAACCATAAATATATACAAACATTAAAAGCACTTATATCCACATTAAAAGTTGCTTGAAAACCATCTCAGGACACCATTTTTCCTCATTGTACTGCCCCAAAGGCTTGGTCCCACAGCCAGGTCTTCACCATCCTTCTGAAGGACAGGAGGGAGGAGGCAGATCTAATATTGCCAGGAAGGGAGTTCCATAGTCGGGGGGCAATCACTGAGAAGGCCCTGTCTCTCATCCTCGCCAAATGTGCCTGTGATGGTGGCGGGACCGAGAACAGGGCCTCCCCAAAAGATATTGGTTTCCGTAGTGGTTCATAAAGGGAGATGCATTCAGACAGGTAAACTGGGCTGGGGCTGTTTAGGGCTTTATAGGCCAAGGCCAGCACTGTATGCCTTCACTCCACATGGAATTAAAAGCACAGAGGCAGGATGCCCCCCATCCCAGCTGTGGCCAGACCTAACCTGATTTAGGAGCTTATCACACAAGGCACATTGCAATTATGGCAGAAGAACGGTGTCTTTGGCCAGGGCCTGTCTCATGATATCACTCCTTTCCCATCATTCTCCTGGTGGGAAAAAGTCTGGAAAGCAATTTTTTTACAAACACAAATAACCTATTAATGACCCCCTTTTGTAAAAGAAACTCCTTTCAGTGCACTTCGACTGAGGCTGGATCTACACTACCATATAATCCAGTTTTAGAATGCAAATTAATTGCATTGAACTGGATTATATGAGTCTACACTGCCATATAGTCCAGTTCAATGCAGTTTATCTGCATTCTGAAACTGGATCATATGGTAGTGTAAATCTAACCAGAGAGGGTAGCAGGAAAAAAAAGCAACATAGTGTGATAAGTAATTGCAATTTGACTGGTCATGTAATAAGTTCTTTAGCTTCAGCAACTTAGCTCCATTCCATGCTGTCAGGTGTTGCCCTGGGTTATGTTAACACTCTTGATGTGAGATTAGAATTTCAGCTTGCAATACAATGCATTATCACTTGTAAGTAAAGCTCTCTGAATCCAGTAGGTCAGTAGTTCTCAACCTTTGATTCTCCAGGTGCAGGCATGTAGCACCAAGGTGGTCCGCGAGAAGGCCTTACTGGTACATTATTTAAACTGTTATGTGTATTTATATCATGATCTGATCACCATGCTCATTATATCCCACATTAATGGGGTTATTGGGATAACAACACAAAGGTTTGCTAAGACCCTCTTCCACCCAGTCTCAGCCCCCCCGAACCAAACTCAGCCCCCCGGAATCAAAATCCTGGCTACGGCCCTGTCCAGGTGTTTTGCACTTCATCTCCCACAGTTCCTAACAGCTGGTAAGATGGCTGGGACTTCTGAGAGTCCCAGCCATCCAAAACACATGGAGGACCAAAGGTTGAGAACCATTGCAGTAGGTCATCCTTCTGAGTAATTAGGCATAGGATGGGTAGAACATGATGGAATCTGACATCCGAAAAGGACATTTAAATTGTTCTTTCTGTTGCCTGATGTCTTCTAAAACAGGTGTGATGGAGAGGCCACCAGAATCCTGGGGAATACTTCTGAAGATATGAATCTACAAACAAACTCCACCTACCGAGATGACCTAAGGATTTACATTGTGACAAGCAAGCTGCACCTCCACCGAGTAGATGAGCCAGTCTTCATAAGCTGTGATTCTAGAAATCTCTTAGGCGCAGATTCTCAGAACATCACCTTGGTACCACACAGTGAGTTCTACAGCATATGCCCGAGTATATATTTGTGTGTGTATGTATGTGTTATGTTGCACTGTACCACAATGCACAGATCAAGTAGGACTGGTCACATAACCTCTTTTTTATTTGTTTGAAATTGGATCTCAGGGAAGTTTATAATAAAATCAATTTAATCAATTTCAAACAATAAAAATAATTTAAATAGATTATTTTGAATTCTAATCTGAGCATAATCTCATAACTACAATAACTACAATAAAAATAATTTACTGGGTGCCTTTGAGTTTACCAGGCTGTATGGACATGTTTCAAAAGCACCCTCTCCTGACAGTAAATAAAGAGGAACACTCACAAAACAGGGGAATTCCTGACATGAAACAATCAGCCAGCTAACACCTCCCAACAAAGGATGTACCCAGGCAGAAATTAGCCAGGCTTTGACGCTGCAAGGCCATTCAGTGCTAATCAAGATGTCCAAGTGCAGCATTTACACTTGCCTCAAGCAGACAAGAGTTATTTCTCCCACCCTGGACATTCCACAGATACACAAACCTTACTCGCCTAGTTTTCAACAGACTTCACAACCTCTGAGTGTGCCTGCCATATGTGGGCGAAACGTCAGGAGAAAATGCTTCTGGAACATGACCATACAGCCATAAACAAAGGCCATATCTCATATTGTGGAAGACATGCCACCTGGAGGCTTCTGGAGATGTTTTCCTTCTCACTCCACCCCACTTCTGCCTTTTTTTGTGCGTTTTTTAAAGGATTAGGAAATACGTATTTTTATATTTCACTTTGAATATGTAGATATCAGATGTCCTCCTGAAATGCGGCATTGTCTGAATCATGAGAAGGCATCTGTGACATCTATGAGAGTATTTTAAGTCAAGCAGCTGATATTGCTTAGTGCTTTGGATAGGTTCAAATAGATAGCTTGTTCATATGAATCATCTAGCTCAATTGAAACCTTTTTATCTTTCATGAGCCAGACTAGCCTTTTCCCCATGGATGAGGCTTAGGTTTTACCTGTGTTGGTGAACCAGTTTTAAGGAGAGCAAGTCCCTAGTGTAAAGACGATTGGTTCCACCAGGAAATCTGGTCCAGGAAGTCCCATCATTGGAGATCTTTTGCACAAGAGGCTTTGAAAGACAGACTCCTGATGTTGGCCGTCAGCTGCACATCTCAGTGGTCTTCCTGAACCCATGGGGTGCTCCTCCTCAATGTTCTGGCTCCTCACAGGATCCAGATTATGTCAAAGAAAGGTTGGGGTGCCTTTGTGAACATGATGTAATTCTACCCTGGAAAAATTCTTCTGCCCTGGATCATTGAACAAAGTTGCATCTACATTGTAGAGTTAATGTATTTTGATGTCATTTAAACTGTCGTGGCTCATCACTGTGGTATGGTGGGAGCTCTGGGTTTTGACATTCTTTAGCCTTCTCTGCCAAAGAGTGCTGATTCCTCATCAAACTACAAATCCAAGGCTTCCATAGCATTGAGCCATGTGGCATCAAGCTGCATTAATTCTACAATGTAGATGCATACCATATTCTACAATTCTGTAGGGTGAGTGTTGTTTTGGCCATGGAATTAACACTGTGAAAAGATAACACAGCCAATCTAATCTAATAAGATAAAAGAAAATGAGTAAGAGGTTTAAAAATGGAGGACTGCATTCTTCTTCTGCATCATCTTTTGATCTCACTTGTTATCTGCAGGGGAGACTTGGTTGAAAGAAAGTGTCTCTATAGACTTTAACAAGAATTGCTCTTCCACTCATGATGTGATATGGGGGTTTGTGCTTAAGGGCAAAGAACAAGAAAGATCAAGAGGTGTTGGAGAAGGCACTGTGGCAGTTTTCTTACTAACTACGATTCTGTGCTAATATGAGATGAACCACTGCTAGAGTTTCTGCATTTTGTTTTATTGTTAGTTTATTTTAAGCCCCTTAATCCTTCTGGCTAAAAAGTAATATTACAATGTAAACCGATATACAGTAATGTATTTCCTTGTCTGGCAGCCATGAATAACAAGGCTATTTAATAATGTTGCATGTTCTCACTGTTTCAGATTTGCCCTTTAAAGTCATCATCATCTCAGTCATCCTGGCCTTGCTGGTCCTTATGGTTCTTTTTTTGGTGATCCTCATCATTGTGTGGCGAAAGGTAAGAGCCTTTCTGCCTCCTTTCCATGTTTCATGGATAGATTTATAGAGAAGCTAGAAATTATCAGAGTGCCTTACTCTTCGGAAACGTGGATTTAATGTTTTGGACAATGGCTTGGCTGAGCAAATATGAAGCTTCATGTTTTCAACTATAAGATGTTACACAAGAGAACATGGTTAGGTGTTCTGGGCTGTTCGTTATATTAGGATATATATTATGTTGCCTGAAATGCAAAGAGGAATTTATTGATTAAAAAACCTAAAGTAGGGGGGAAACTTACAGAAGTATGGGAAATTCTCATCAGAAGTGGTAGGATCCACACAACATCTTTTCCATTTTGACTTACTGTCATATATATACTGTAAATATGCCAAAAAAAAAACCCGCTATCACTTGTGTCTATATATATCAGTGATAATATGAGATTTTAGGGTAATAATTTTTTTTAAATGCCAGAGTTACTTCTCTTTTGATACTACAAAAGCTACAAAACCCCTGTTGCAAGAACAGTAAACAATAGGCCACATTGTAGAACTCCTAAACTCTTTCAATGTCATTGATTTTAGTAGGGCATAAGTATATATAATGCTGTGGTGGTTTCCGTTCCAGTTGTAATGCTACTATCATTACTTTGTTAGCCCTTTAGTTGGTTGGAGATGGGCAATATATGCGAATGTGAGCTATTTTTACAAACCATCTAGGGACTTTTCTGGATCTATCTCAACTTTTTGCTACACTACACACTACACATCTCTCTCTCTCTCTCTCTGTTATATTAAAATTCATACTACTATACTAAAGGAGCTATTCTGTTCTACATAAAAGCTACTTTCTATCACCTTTCTTTTCTCACTCTCCAGAAACCTCGCTATGAAATCCGCTGGAAGGTGATTGAGTCAGTCAGCTCTGATGGACATGAATACATCTATGTGGACCCCATGCAGCTTCCATATGATTCCAGTTGGGAGGTTCCAAGAGATAAGCTTGTGCTGGGTGAGGAGAGAAAGAGGCCAAGGGAGAAGCTTTTTGCACAAACAGCCAGAACGAACTAAACATGTGAAGTTTCTTCTTAATGTTACTTTTTTTCTTTTGGATGGCCACATATCTTACTTGTAGCCTCTTCCAGTGTGATGCTAAATTGGGAGGATTTGTATTTTAATACAAACTGGCCTATTTCTTCTTTATGCTACTGTATGGGAACTACAGGGAAACATCACAAACTGGGTGTTCACAAACCCTGTATAGGTGTGGAACCTATGATACTCTATCCAGATGTTATTGAATTCCACATCATCCACCACTATTGACTATGCTTCTTGAGATTGGTGAGAGTTTGAATCAAACAATGTCTGAAGATACAGAAGTTCCCATTTCTTCTTTAGGCAAAGATTGACTGTGGCTACAAATATCGATAAATATTAATGTTGTTAAGTGGCTCCAAATCGCCTCCAACTCATTGCAATGCCATCCTAGAGCTTTCTCGGCAAGATTTTTTGTCTCTATCTAAGTCTATGCAAGGTCACCCACTGAGTTTCCTTGTCACTCAGAGTCCATATAAATTCTCAAACCATTGTACCACACTGGCTCTTAAAAGTTCAGTTTGTTTTTACATACCTAAAGGTTAGTGCTGAAACAGTAAGGCTTCCATGCACAGCTGAGGTCAAAAGGAATCACTGTGGAATTTGCAATTAGCCCTCCACCTAGTGGTCACACTGCCTTATCAGCCAGGTGGAAACCAGCTCTTGGCCAGACATTGTTTTGGTCATTCCTCATTGGGAATCGTTCCTAGTGTCCAGGTTTCTCACAGGAGGAGATCAGCAATTTTCACACGGTTGTTTTGTGGGCTCCTCCCATAGTTGTTAACAGTCGGTAAGGTCTAGAAAATGTTGATTTCTTATGCTGTTTTTGACATGAAAATGCATCTTTCTGCTCCAGGACGCACGCTGGGCTCTGGGGCCTTTGGGCGTGTGGTGGAAGCCATTGCCCACAGCCTCAGCCATTCTCAGTCCACTATGAGAGTTGCTGTGAAAATGCTCAAGTGTGAGTTTTGAATTTTCTCTATCTCTCGGCATGCATGAATGTTCAAGTGTTCACACTGTTCACCACCGCTGCTTGTGTTTCTCGTCTGTGTTTGTGTTGTTTTTCCATCTGTTTTTGTCATTCATTCACCACTTTTCTGCCAATTTATCTAGTCATCATTGCTTTGATCACATGGCATACCGTATAAAGGATGCTTGTTAAGGAAAATGCTTCACAAGGGAAAAATGCAAATGTCAGCCACAGTTAACCTTTAATATTTTGCTACATCCAGTGTGATGTGGAATCACTTATGGTTTATAGCAAATTTTAAGCAAGTGAGCATATTGTTATGCAACATAATGTGAAATACTGCTGTTCAGGAACATGTACTGTGTGGCCAACAGGGGCCAAGTGAACTAAGCAATGAATAATCCTTTAAATATAGAATACAAATTGATTTTTCCCTTTGTCTGCATCTATATTCTTCAATTCTTTCCACCGACAATGTTTCTGTGTCTTTCCACATTTAAGATTTTTCTGATGACTATTGCTGTATTTAGATCATACTTTACTCTTCCATGTTTGAAAAGCTCTTTCACTATTTGATTTGTTCACCTTCCAGCTACTGCACGAAGCAGTGAGAAACAAGCACTCATGTCAGAACTGAAAATCATGAGTCACCTTGGGCCTCATCTGAACATTGTCAACCTGCTTGGTGCCTGCACAAAAGGAGGTACACAGTTTTTTCCTGCTCCCTTCACCTGGAGCATATCTCAATGGCTTTGGCTTTCCTTTCTCTAAGAACATATAAAATAATTCTACCTTTCATAGTAGTTAGTAGTTCTCATTTCAGTAATATTCATATGACCTGTCTCATGATCATGTCCCATAGACTTCCCCCTTTCCTTCTTTTTTTATCTTACTCTTTGTTTTGTTTCTAAATATACTTTTAAAATCTAATATATTTTGAAAAAAATATAGTATTAAAAACTATCTTGCATGTATTACAATAAAAGGGAGATATCTGAGCTTTTCTGTTCTTTCTGTTAACGGAGCCCCCAATGGCACAATCGGTTGAACTCTTGTGCCGGCAGGACTACTGACTGAAAGGTTGGTGGTTCAAATTCAGGGAGTGGGGTGAGCTCCCATCTATCAGCTCCAGCTTTTCATGTGGGAACATGAGAGAAGTCTCCCACAGGATGGTAAAACATCCGGGCAGCTCCTGGGCAACGTCTTTGCACACGGCCAATTCTCTCACACCAGAAGCAACCTGCAGTTTCCCAAGATGCTCCTGACATGAAGAAAAGGAGAATTAAAGCAACCCATATGGCACTGTCCTGCATTTAAAGCCAGAGAAAAAAGATAGCAATAAGGAAAACCCACCAATAGGCTATTGCAGCATCATGTCATTTACAATCACTGTAGCTGAGATAGAATACTGTAGAGACAGATATTGCAACAGGACAAATTCAGACACAAAGAATGACATAAGTTAATTTTCTCTCTTCTGTCTCCAACATATACACTGACCAAGTTTTCAGACAATGAAGTCTGGTTTTGGCTGCACCATTTCAGACAGTAGATGGGAGTTTTACATAAATTGGGGAAAACTCACTACCTGCAGCTACAGCAAATATTGCCAACTGAAAGGTTGACAGTTCAAAGCCGGGTTAAGGTGAGCTCTCCCGCCCACCCAGCAGATCGAAAACAGCAATGTGAATAGATGAATAGGAACCGCATTAAGCGGGGAGGTATTTTAGGCACAGCGTTTCAATCAGAAAAAGGAGGAAAGTTCTTTGGCAAGGAGATGGAGCGACTCCCCCCCAGTGGCTGGAGCATAGCCTCCAAAGATGCTGAAAGATTGAGGGGAAGCCTATATATATATACTTCTATTTGTTATCTGTCTTAGTCTTGTCATTGTATAATCGGCATTGAATGTTCTGTGATCGTCCCTGAGTCCCCTTCAGAGTGAGAAGGGTGGAATATAAATACTGTAAATAAATAAATAAATTCTGCAACCAAAAAATTTGCTTTAACTCAGGAAATGAGCATAACAGGAAAAAGGGTCTGGAATAGCTGTTATTTTGTTTTTCAGTGCACAAAGACATGGTTCAATGCTATGGAATCATGGAAACTGTAGTTTGGTGAGACACCAGCACTATTTGATAGGGAAGGATAATACCCATGATTTCATAGCATTGAGCCATAGACTTGATGAGTTTTATTTCTCTCTCTTTATTTATCGGGTCATTAAAAGTGCATCTACTCTGTAGAATTAATGCAATTTGTTGCCACTTCAACTGCCATTACTTAATTCTATGGAATCATAAATCTTATAGTTTGGTGAGGCACCAGCACTATTCACTAGGCAAGGATAAGGCTGTATAAAACTACAACTTCCATGATTCTGCAGCATTGAGTCAGGGCATTTAAAGTGGTGTTAAACTGCACTAATTCTGTATTGGAGGCCCCGTCTATACTCACATATAATCCAATTTATGAATCCAGATTATCTGTTTTGAACTGGATTATATGGCAGTGTAAATTCATATAATCCAGTTCAGATAATCTGGATTCAGAAACTGGATTATATGTTAGTGCAGATCCAGTCCTAAAAGCACTCTTAAGTGGTTTTAAACATTTTACATGCTTTTGTATATCAGATATATGTACAGGCTCATCCCCATTCTAAGAATCCCTCATTCTAAGAATGGAAATTCACTCCTGAAAGAGTTATCATGGGAGGGGAAAGTGTCCCCAGTGAAGCTTTATCAGCAATCTTTGTTTCCACAACAAGCCCTTTTTTTCAAAATTCAATTATCACAGTGAGTTGAAATCTTCTGAACAGGAGCACGGAGAGGAAAACAGCAAAACAAACACCACAGGAGTTTTAAACTCTTCTCTATGCTATCCAAAGTGCTCCCTCCCTCCCTCCCTCCCTCTCTCTCTCTATATATATACATACATACATACATACATACATACTAGGCCTGGGTAGGTTCTGTCGGAATCTTCATAATTCGGAATAAATTTGGATCATTCCTCCCGTGTGTCAGACCTGGGGCGAGAGCCGTGTTTAACCCAGTTTGGATGCAGATGTCCTTCCCTCCATGTCAGACCTGGGGTGAGAGTTGTGTTTAACCCAGTTTGGATGCAGATGTCCTTCCCTCCCATGTCAGATCTGGGGTGAGAGCCGTGTTTAACCCAGTTTGGATGCAGATGTCCTTCCCTCCCATGTCAGTCCTGGGCGAGAGCCGTGTTTAACCCAGTTTGGATGCAGATGTCCTTCCCCTCCAAAGTCAGTCCTGGGTGAGAGCCGTGTTTAACCCAGTTTGGATGCAGATGTCCTTCCCTCCCGTGTCAGTCCTGGGCGAGAGCCGTGTTTAACCCAGTTTGGATGCAGATGTCCTTCCCTCCCATGTCAGATCTGGGGTGAGAGCCGTGTTTAACCCAGTTTGGATGCAGATGTCCTTCCCTCCCGCGTCAGTCCTGGGCGAGAGCTGTGTTTAACCCAGTTTGGATGCAGATGTCCTTCCCTCCCATGTCAGTCCTGGGCGAGAGCCGTGTTTAACCCAGTTTGGATGCAGATGTCCTTCCCTCCCATGTCAGATCTGGGGTGAGAGCCGTGTTTAACCCAGTTTGGATGCAGATGTCCTTCCAGATGTCCTTCCCTCCCGTGTCAGTCCTGGGCGAGAGCCGTGTTTAACCCAGTTTGGATGCAGATGTCCTTCCCTCCCGTGTCAGTCCTGGGCGAGAGCCGTGTTTAACCCAGTTTGGATGCAGATGTCCTGTCAGTCCTTCCGTGTCTCCCAGTTTGTCAGATGTCCTGGGTGAGAGCCGTGTTTAACCCAGTTTGGATGCAGATGTCCTTCCATGTCTCCTGAGCCATGTCGAGAGCCGTGTTTAACCCAGTTTGGATGCAGATGTCCTTCCCTCCCATGTCAGTCCTGGGCGAGAGCCGTGTTTAACCCAGTTTGGATGCAGATGTCCTTCCCTCCCATGTCAGTCCTGGGCGAGAGCCGTGTTTAACCCAGTTTGGATGCAGATGTCCTTCCCTCCCATGTCAGTCCTGGGCGAGAGCCGTGTTTAACCCAGTTTGGATGCAGATGTCCTTCCCTCCCGTGTCAGTCCTGGGTGAGAGCCGTGTTTAACCCAGTTTGGATGCAGATGTCCTTCATGTCTCTGGGGCGAGAGCCATGTTTGTCAGTCCTGGTCCTGGGAGAGCCGTGTTTAACCCAGTTTGGATGCAGAAGTCCTTCCCTCTCCTGTGTCAGTCCTGGGTGAGAGCCGTGTTTAACCCAGTTTGGATGCAGATGTCCTTCCTTCCCTCCTGTGTCAGTCCTGGGTGAGAGCTGTGTTTAACCCAGTTTGGATGCAGATGTCCTTCCCTCCCATGTCAGATCTGGGGTGAGAGCCGTGTTTAACCCAGTTTGGATGCAGATGTCCTTCTCTCCTGTGTCAGTCCTGGGTGAGAGCTGTGTTTAACCCAGTTTGGATGTGGATGTCCTTCTCTCCTGTGTCAGTCCTGGGTGAGAGCCGTGTTTAACCCAGTTTGGATGCAGATGTCCTTCCCTCCCGTGTCAGTCCTGGGCGAGAGCTGTGTTTAACCCAGTTTGGATGCAGATGTCCTTCAGTTTGGATGCAGATGTCCTCCATGTTTAACCCAGTGTCAGTCCTGGGTGGGGAGTGCCGTGTTAAACCCAGTTTGGATGCAGAGTTCCTCCCCCCCCATGTCAGTCCTGGGCGAGAGCCGTGTTTAACCCAGTTTGGATGCAGATGTCCTTCCCTCCCATGTCAGTCCTGGGCGAGAGCCGTGTTTAACCCAGTTTGGATGCAGATGTCCTTCCTCCCGTGTCAGTCCTGGGCGAGAGCCGTGTTTAACCCAGTTTGGATGCAGATGTCCTTCCCTCCCATGTCAGTCCTGGGCGAGAGCCGTGTTTAACCCAGTTTGGATGCAGATGTCCTTCCCTCCTGGGGTGAGAGCCATGTCAGTCCTCCCGCGTCAGTCCTGGGAGAGCTGTGTTTAACCCAGTTTGGATGCAGATGTCCTTCTCTCCCAGTTTGGATGCAGATGTCAGTCCTGGGTCCTGAGAGCCGTGTTTAACCCAGTTTGGATGCAGATGTCCTTCTCCTGTGTCAGTCCTGGGTGAGAGCCGTGTTTAACCCAGTTTGGATGCAGATGTCCTTCTCTCCTGTGTCAGTCCTGGGTGAGAGCCGTGTTTAACCCAGTTTGGATGCAGATGTCCTTCTCTCCTGTGTCAGTCCTGGGTGAGAGCCGTGTTTAACCCAGTTTGGATGTGGATGTCCTTCTCTCCCGTTTGTCAGTCCTGGGTGGGGAGAGCCGTGTTTAACCCCCATGTCAGTCCTGGGCGAGAGCCGTGTTTAACCCAGTTTGGATGCAGATGTCCTTCCCTCCCATGTCAGTCCTGGGCGAGAGCCGTGTTTAACCCAGTTTGGATGCAGATGTCCTTCCCTCCCATGTCAGTCCTGGGCGAGAGCCGTGTTTAACCCAGTTTGGATGCAGATGTCCTTCCCTCCCATGTCAGTCCTGGGCGAGAGCCGTGTTTAACCCAGTTTGGATGCAGATGTCCTTCCCTCCCATGTCAGATCTGGGGTGAGAGCCATGTTTAACCCAGTTTGGATGCAGATGTCCTTCCCTCCCATGTCAGATCTGGGGTGAGAGCCGTGTTTAACCCAGTTTGGATGCAGATGACTGGAGTTACACTTACATACAAATTCAGCATAAGAACAACCCTGCAAAACCTATCTTTTTAGTAACTTGGGGACTGCCTGCATCGTGTAACTGATATAGTAATCTGTAACTTGTATCTAACTATAATGTGTTATTTATGTATTTCCCTTTTCTTTCTATTATCAATCCCTGAAGAAGGGTGCTAAATATTACAGGCCAAAAGACTTTGGGCTAATAGAAAAATAAAATTGTGTTCTTTAACATCCTGGGACATTGTTTATTCTCTACATCCTTTCTATTGGATGTTACCCATCCTTGTTGCTTCTGTTCCTCCAGCCACTCTGTATTTGAGCTCTAGGCAAGAGGTCATTTAACACTATACTTATATAGAGCTGATCTTCTTCTTTGCAGGTCCCATCTATCTCATAACAGAGTATTGCCGCTATGGAGACCTGGTGGATTACCTGCACAGGAACAAGCACACCTTCCTCCAGTGCGGCAGTGAGAAAGTAAAGCAGGAGACAGAGGTGTATGGAAATGCCCCCAGTGAGGACAGGGTGCAAAGGTGCTTTCAATTAATGCTCTGTTCTCACTAAGCACTAATATTACTCCATGAGTATCTATGGGATTATGGTCTTTCTAGTTCACTGAAACAGAAAACTGCAGATTATGAGGATTATACCAATTTTGTAAACAAGATTTCGCAATGGCATATTCAGCACTGAGTTGTCCCCCCCCCCTTTTTTTTTGTATACTTAAGCAATATTTACATTTTACATTTCTAAGATTTACTTTACCTAGATGCATCCCTCTTCCATAATGGAGCTATATTAGTAATCACCACAAGGTGGAGGCACCTGAAAGTCATTTTTACAGAACAGGTCCATCCCTTCAACCCAGTGTCTGCATTTGTGTACATGCCTTCATGTTGCTTGTCAACTTAGGTTGTTTAGCCTATTCCTTTTGGCACCTGGTATATTCATTAGCAGACAAGTCACTAAAAATAAATTGACTACATTAAGATTATTTTAAAAATGCAATAAACTGCTAAGCCTACTCTGCATGGTCCTTGACAAAGGAGGGAATTGTCACTGCCCAGATGTTTGAAACAAGTACATTAAGACACCAGTTAGTGGAAAAAGGTAACACATACAACATACATATATATCCATTTGATTTTTCAGGTCTTTCCAATGTAACAGTTTTTTTAAAAAAATCCAAACAATGAAGGCTTAGGATGAAGCAAATATTCAGTCCACAGGGCATTTTTCTTCACTTTGTGTGTGTATATGGCCCTTCCATTCCCTTCCCCATAATAAATTATATGCTATCTACTTTGAAGAGGAAAAAGGTCCTAAACACATAAGAAAGAACTGGTGGGATCAGAAGCCTGGAAAAGTTACAGAAAATGAAGACGTCAAACTACTGTGGGACTTCCGAATTCAGATTAACAGAGTTTTGGAGCACATTACTCCTGACCTCACTATTGTGTTAAAAAAACAAAGTATGGATTGTCGATGTTGCAATCCCAGGTGACAGCAGGATTGAAGATAAACAATTGGAAAAGATGACACGATACAAGGATTTAAAGATCGAACTGCAGACTCTGACACTAGCCAGTCAAGGTGGTCCCAGTGATGATTGGCACACAGGGTGCAGTGCCTAAAGACCTTGGCCTGCACTTAAACACAATTGGCGCTGACAAAATTACCAACTGTCAGCTGCAAAAAGACCACCCTACTGGGATCTGCATGCATTATTCGCCGATAAATGACATAGTCTTAGACACTTGGGAAGTGTCGTGTGATCCAATTGTCGTGTGATCCAATACAACAACCAGCAGAGTGAGCTTGTTTGCTGTGTAATAATCTTGTTGTGTTTATAATAATAATAATAATAGCTTTATTCTTGTATCCCACCACAATCTCCCTGAAGGGACTCAGGGCAGCTTGCACATTGCACAAGGTGCCTAAAAACAGAACATAAAATAAATACAATTTAAAATACAATTAAATAAAACATATGAACATGTAACTAACAACTAACACTCAATTAAAAACATGTGTTTGTATGCATGAGAGAGAAAGCGTGAGATCCTGAAGACAATCAATGTGCAAAAATGTGGAAAGAATCGTTATAAAAGTAACATGGTCCCATACTAATTGTACCTGTAATAATGCTATCGGTAGCCATACAGCTTTCATTTTCCTTACTTTTCTTTCAATAGCTCCACTCTGGCGATTTTTAAAGAAATAGTTACTGAGTGTCCCTTTTCCCATGCATAATGAGTACAACCTTCTCCACTTCATACAATACTGTGATTCAGATTGTGTTGACTTGTTTTAAAACTTTTTAAAAGAAAGGATATTAATACAGAGCCACAAATGCATTCATGTATTTTAGTATTGTAGCAATTTTGTCCTCTACCAGAAAATACCTGACTTAAACACAAGAAAAATCCCTTAAACTTTTACCAAAGCTAGCTAAAAACTCCAGGGGTTTGTAAAAGATAACTATTGTTTTTCTTTTGGTTTGCAGTATGTTGAGGAAGGCATTTAAACAGGTGAGAATCAAACGGTTCGCTGATTAAATTGTATACATTCATTTGTCTCCATTGGATATCCATAAATAGGGACACAGTATCTAAGACCACCATTGTTCCTGAGAAATGCCTTGGATCCATTTGTATTGTACTGTTCTTTGTCACTTGCTGTGTTTGTGTAGCTTTGGACATTGTTTTAAGTGAACATGGTGTCTCCTCCCTTGTTTTTTTAATATCATTTGAAGCTCTATTTTGGCATAGATCTATCCTCATGGGACAGGCTTGTGGATTAAATAACTCTTTCTGTCTTTTGCAGCCATACATCATTATCTGTGGAAAGTGATGGGGGCTACATGGATATGAGTAAAGATGAATCGTTGGATTATGTGCCCATGTCGGACATGAAAGGTGAAATCAAGTATGTGGACATTGATTCCTCCAATTATGGTACCACTTATGAGCTGGGCACCTATTCACCTACAGGTAAGGAAAGTCACAGGAAGGTAGCACACAAAATTTGTAATGCTTTCATTGCTTAAAAAGTAACAATGTACGGATGTGGGTATTTAACTTATAGCATTATTGAATGGTTCAGCTGTTGTCAAGTGAGGCAAGCTTTTAAATTGTTTCTTCTTCCTCTTCTTCTTATCTTATGTTCAAGTAAGGCTTTAATAGCCGAGGTCTAGAGTTAAAGCAGGCTTATATCACTGGGGTCTTTGGATACCAAACAACAATAATTCTTTCTCTGTTCTGTGTTCCCAGTTTCTGAGAAAGTGACATTGATAAACGAGTCTCCTATCCTCAGCTACACAGATCTTGTTGGTGTTAGCTTCCAAGTGGCCAAAGGGATGGACTTCCTAGCTTCCAAAAATGTAAATATTTTTGTTTATTCAGAATTATATCATTATTTCTCAAAGTGACTGGCTTCACAAGAGAATGGCTGTTTACTTTATGCCTATTTGTGGAACAAGAAAGACACAGAAGCAGCTAAAAGAGCACAAAGGTGTATCAACCAGTTTTCTTGCCTTTGACTCATGTGTTATTTGGTGCTGATATATTGCCCTTTACACATTGCTTATTCTGAGGAAGAAGGAAACCGTAATGTTTATCTAATCACTCCAATGTGTGGAGCAGAGCCATATTTGGTTATAATAACTTTCCCCTCACCTGTTGAAGGCAAACAAGTTTTTAAACCTATAATATTCAGTTTTGTATTCAATAAATTTCCAGTTTTCTCATTGACAGATTGGGTTTGTTGTTGTCATGTGCCTTCAAGTTATTTGCAATATATAGTGACCTAAACATTTTTCTTGGCAAGAGTTGTTCAGAAGAAGTTTGTCATTGCCTTCCTCTGAAACTGATGAGAGACTATGACTTGCCCAACTGCACCCAGTGGACTTTATGGCCAAGAAGGGGTTCAAACCCTGGCCTCAAGTTGTAGTGCAACACTCGACCATTACACCAATCTGGCTAAACTTCATAGTTACTTAGAATCATTGAATTATTGAGTTGTAAGAGACCTCGTGGACTGTCCAGTCCAACCCCCTGCCCAGAAGCAGGAAAATTGCATTCCTGCTTCTTACCCACACTACAAAAAGAATTCCCTCCTGGAAATGTTTCTGGGTCTTTCTAGGTCCTCTGGTGCCATTTAATAGTATACTTCTAGCCCACGAACAGTCAAAATACCAGTATAGAGTTCGCTATTATCCACAATTTTGCAAGTGTCTTGGATATGGAGGTTGCATCATATTTTACATTATTAAGTTGTGTTTAGTATGATTTTATGTGCTTAAATTGGTGTTACTGTTGCTTTAACATTCTTAAATTGTTTAAAATGGTTAAATAGAATCCACTGTGTGCTACCTGCAGTCTTACAGTACAGGGTAGGATATAAATATTTTAATAAATCACAAGTTCTTTACCACAAATTTAGTGTTATAGTTAGTGTAAACATTGTATTTTCTCACTGCGTGTTTTACATACCTTATTTTGCTTCCAGTTCTCAGCAAAAAAAAACCTGCAGTACAATCTCTACTACTCCACACCTTGACCTTTGTAAATGCTGATTATTCTATTACTATTTTTGCAACTTCCATAGCCTTTTGGTAAAAGTGTAAAGAGCTAAAGAAATTGCTTGTGAGAAATTAATGAAAAAACAAGGAAAGTCTAGTTTTCATGCTTATTCATTTCACTCTGAGTTTATGCACTTGAGCTATACTGTCATGAATTTGCCCACAGACAACAGCGCTCATTCTTGGGTTGTCCTATTAGAAAACATAATGGAGCCCCCATGGTGCCATGGGCTAAATCCTTGTACCAGCAGGACTGAAGACCGACAGCTCAGAGGTTTGAATCTGGGAGAGCTCGGATGAGCTTCCTCTGTCAGCTCCTGCTCCCCTTGTGGGGACATGAGAGAAGCCTCCCACAAGGATAGTAAACCATCAAAGCATCCGGGTATCCCCTGGGCAACATCCTTGCATACAAACAATTCTCTCACACCAGAAGTGACTTGCAGTTTCTCAAGTCGCTCCTGACACACACACACACACACACACACACACACACAAATAGAAAACATCAAGTGGTTTTAAAGTTGAGTTGCAATGTACTATTCTTGTTGTTTCACATCACAGTCTTCAATTCCCTAGTCATATTTCATGAAGCTATATCATTCTTAATAAGTCTTAAGAGTAAAACTTGGGAAAGTTACTCTTTTTATTATTGTTTACAGAATACAGTAGCTCCCAGGCCCATGGCTTCTAGGCCATGGCAAGAATCTTTGCTGATAATAACTTTGGAAAAGTGAAATATGGTAAATGTGGTGAGCACTTCTGCAGACAAAGGTACTGCTATGGTTCACCACACTGATGATCTATGGTTGCTTTCTCATGTGAATTCCCACAAGGTACAGTTCAGTCAACAGTACAGGTACTCTGGAGGCTTGCCAGAACTACAGGGTGAATATATTACTGGAAATAAGTTCTTTCATAAAAGTGAACATCCCTTTTGAGTCAACACACACAGACACACACACACACACACACAGATATATATATGTGTGTGTGTGTGTGTGTGTGTGTGTGTGTGTGTAAAAGTAAAGGTTTTCCCAGACATGTCTGACTCTGGGGGTTGGTGCTCATCTCCATTTCTAAGCCAAAGAACAGGCGTTGTCTGTACACACTTCCAAGATCATGTGACCGACATGACTGCATGGAGTGCTGTTACCTTCCCGCTGGAACAGTACCTATTGATCTACTCACATTTACATGTTTTTGAACTGCTAGGTTGGCAAAAGCTGGGGCTGACAGCAGGAGATCACACCGCTCCCCGGATTCGAACATGCAACCTTTCAGTCAACAAGTTCAGCAGCTTAGTGCTTTAACCCACTGTGCCATCAGGGGCTCTGACATATATATAAAGCAACATTGAGATGTTGATTTTTTAGTCTCTGAGGTCTCAGTTGGACAGATTTTGTCATGATTGATTGAAGCTTTCTTGTACACAATTCTCTTACCATTTCAGATTTCTTTCATCTGACACACACACACACACACACACACACACATATATATATATATATATATATTCACTTCCTGTAATAGCCAGTCCCATTGACTATGTTGATTGCTGATGGGGATTGCAGTCCAATAATTTTGGAAGATCATACTTGCCCATCTCTGCTCTAGTAAATCAAGTTATAATAGGGACATTACTAAAGAAAATATTCTTGGAAAGTGGGCCTTGCATCTTTACTCACTTTTGGAGAACTATTGCTTATCTCTAAATCTGCTTCGAGTAATCGACAACTGTTTTAAGTCATATGAAAAATAAAACATCTGTAGTGGCTATTGCACTCTTGGGGATTCACCTCAGATTTTGGTGACAGACTACCAAAGACTGCAAAATACTAGTGCAGAGGAGGTGTAAACTAGAAAGAGATATACCACAAGCAGTCAGAATTTTGCAAGACACTTCCTGGTCTCTATAAAGCTATCTTTTGAAGTCAGCCTCAGTTATTGCTAATTGATTTCCACACATATTCCTTGTGATGCTTTTCAGGAAAGGATCTTACAGCAGAATGCCATACTACTTTTGAACGGATGAGGAGATGGTTAATACAAACATTGTTTACAGCATGATTTTCTGTGTTCCTCAGTGTGTGCATCGAGACCTGGCTGCAAGAAATGTTCTCATCTGTGAAGGAAAGCTGGTGAAGATCTGCGACTTTGGCCTAGCAAGAGATATCATGAGGGATTCAAATTACATTTCCAAAGGGAATGTAAGTAGCATGTTTCCTTGGACTTGTGAAAGGTTTACCACCCCACCCTTTCTCATTATTGGCAAAGGACAAATTCCTAAATTTCAGATTCCTACAGATCTTAAATTTTAACATAAATCTTTATGTGACTGAGGCATAATAAGTTTAACTAAACACAGTATATTTCATTTTTAAAAGACCCAAAACTGCAGCATGTTCAAATGAGTGTCTTCAATATTTTTACCGGCAAGTATTGCTTCATAAACTCATGACTATCTTCCAGTTTCACATTTCACAGCAGATTGCTCTCTAGTATCTCCACACACAAGAAGGATCTCTACTGTAGTTCTGAGAAGAGTCTTGGCATGTATTCCAAAAGGATACAATGAGTCCTCTTAGACCTCAGCTAGAGGCAATATGGCACCTAGTTGAGATCCTCAATGCATATGAAAACAAAAATAAGCAACTCACAGTCTATTATAAACACACTGCTCCTGATATAGCTGCATCTATAGCTTATACTAATACATGTTGTTCTTTGCAACTGCCTGTGGTCTCCTCATGTCTCTTGTATGTCTCCATTCTCCTAGATTAGTCCTGGGTCGTTAACCAGGAATCATTAACTATATGGTCTCACTTAACCATGAATTCTGTGACAGTACACAGTCAAGCAGGCACTGGTTCTCAGCCCATGCTGGTTGGTGGGCATGAGAAGTCTGAGATTCATAGTTTTATATAAAGAGTAAGCTTTGGATTTTCAACACCGCTGAGGAGCTGTTCTCCATGCTGGTCGCCGGTGTCTTTGCAGATTGATTGAGAAATCATGAGTCTCTTAAACAAGCCCAAGTGTGAAATGACCCCAGAGGAACTGCAGAAGCAAAAAGAAGAGGAGTTCAACACCGGGCCCCTCTCTGTCCTCATGCAATTGGTCAAAAACAACACTCAGGTGCTGATCAACTGTCGCAACAACAAGAAGCTCTTGGGGCGAGTCAAGGCCTTTGACAGGCATTGCAACATGGTGTTGGAAAATGTCAAAGAGATGTGGATGGAGGTGCCCAAGAGCGGAAAAGGCAAGAAGTCGAAGCCTGTCAACAAGGATCGCTACATCTCTAAGATGTTCCTTTGTGGCGATTCAGTCATTGTGGTGCTGAGGAACCCTCTTATTGCTGGGAAGTAAAGAGCTGTCAGAGTTAGGAACACTCCAGAGCCTGGTCTAGAAAAGATATTACCTTCAGGGTCACCATAAACAGACTCATTCAGCATTAGTATCTCTTTGTGAGCTGTCTACAAATGATCTCGGCGTGCATAGTCCCCTGATTGATGTTTTTTTTGTTCTCCTGAAACCCCCTGCTATATACTTGTATATGGCCTGCTGACCTCTTTTGGGTGGTTTTTTTTTTGTAATAAAATTTTTGTTAATTTTTTTTTTTAAAAGAGTAAGCTTTGCAAACTCAAGAATGCTATCAGATTGTAGGGTGAGCCAAAGAGCGAACTTAGGCTGCATTTATTTATATCCTGTCTTTTTGCAGTTTGGGTATCAAGGCATAATACAACAGCTAGAGCAAAAGCAGTCTACAAAGGTTGCAAGTATCATAACATGTGAAACCAATTAAAACAGCAACAAATAAAAGTGCAGCACATTATACATGTCCTGTTCCCCTGAAAAATCCATTCTCAAAGCTGAAATAAAAAGCACACAGAATACAGATTTCCCATGAAACAAAATGATATGGATGTGGTGGTGGGGGGTCAAGATATTATTTTCTTCTCAAAATGCATTATCATAATTATGCTTTCAGTGAAAAAATCTGCAGAGAAAATAACATTTTTTGTACAAAAATGTGATATTCTACACAACAAGACACAGAATATTTTATTTATTTATTTATTTATTTGTTCAATTTTATATTCCGCTCCTCCCTGCAGGCTCGGGGCGGTTCACATAACATACATAAAACAACAATATGAGTTTTTGGTGCTGAATATGATGCCTTGTATGATGGGGTTTGTGCAGAAAATACTGCAAACCTCACCATATCTGTGATTTTTCTCTGGAAAAATAGTTTTCTGTTGTGAGAATGTCACAGGAAGTATTTTTTGTGCAGAAAAAAGATGTTTGTTGCATACACAAACATTTTCTATGGAAAAAAGATGTGTTTGGGACAAAAAAAACCCCACATAACTTCTCAGGAATTAATTTTAAAATTAAAATGGGTTCTGAACAATTATAAATGTAATTGCATCCAAATTTTCTTGTTAGCGAATGCTTTTTATATTCTTGCTCAGTCTAAGATTCAGAGGCTAAACAAATCTAATGAAGGCTCTATTATGAGTCATTTTACAGGACTGGAAACAGAACACACATTTTTTAAAATCTCCCTCAGCCGGTCACTCTCCCTGATAAATAGGAAATGAAACCTTAGACAGTCGCAATCCTTCCTGGAAAAATATTTTTGGTGCTGGTTGCGCAAAAGACTCAGGGAAAGGTGCTAAGAAAGCAGCAAAGCAGCACACAAGCTGCTGCTCAGAAAACCAGAAACAGGCTGCTTTCATGTGCCACAAATAAGTATGGGCTGGAAACTGGGGAGATGAACACAGGAAATGAGGACAGCAAAAGTTGGATTCCTAACTGTCTTTTCAATGCCTCTTGTGTTTATAAAGTTCTTTTTCTCTCTGTGTCAGACATAGTTGTATAGCCTGACTGCTCCAACTGGAAAGGTTCACACATCAGTGTCCATATCACTACAAGCTCATTGCTCCCTTCTACCCTTTGTGTTTTATATGTCCACACATTTCAGCCATTCCTTAGTAGCCCTGCATTGATAATGGACATCTGAACTTTGGAAGCATACACACATAGGCCTGTGTAAGTCACTTGCTGACAAACCTGTTCATGGAGAGGTGCAGTCAGTAAATATATGTTAGATTTTAAGATGATGTCACTATCAGAATCAGTACCAATGGTACTCCAGTGTGTGGCAAGGCATGAACTGAACTGTCTGTCTTGAGCAACAAAGCAGAAGTATTGTGTTCCTCTCCTTACGCTTGCCCTTTGGCAATAGGCCACCAATACAACCACTCTGGAAAGCCTTGCTGGCTTTTCTCCAGCTGTGGAAAATACCGCAGCCAGCAATATTTTTCAGAAGTATAGTTTTTGTCATACTTGTTGTTGTTGTTGTGTGCCTTCAAGTTGACTCTAACTTATTATGATCAATGGAATACCAAGGTTAGAGTGCTGGGAGTGGTCTGCTTGAGTGCAAGCATTAAGGAAGAGAGGATGAATTGGGGTAAGAGCGAGGTGCCAGATAGATATTAGTGAACCCATTAATTGGGAAAGTCCCAGGAAGGGTTTACTCCCCACCCCCACCATTTGCATACTCCTCGCATAACACCTTTCTTGGGTGTTAATAATAATTATTTAATATTTATTTATTTACTAAATTTCTATACTGCCATTCTCAGCCCGAGGGCAACTCATGGTGGCTTACAAAGCGGCACAATTCGATGCCAACAATATAAAAACAGATAAAACAATTAAACATAGTTAAAAATTACAATTACATATAAAAACATAATAAAAGCATAAATCCACTCCAGGCACAAAATGATGCTAGATACCCTATTGGTAGTGAGTCTCTCATAGGATTTTCTTGGCAAGATTTATTCAAACTAAGTTTGCCACTGCCTTCTTCTTAGTCACTGTGTCTTTTTAGCTTTTACATTGTGAGCTCAGATGTTCTACCTGACATATCTCATGAACTTGGTATGTGACCGCAGTCTTGTGAATCTGTTGATGTTCTTGAGCTCCAGAGAGCCAAGTTTCATAGCGCAAAGGAAAGCTGACTCATTTTTTAAAATAAAAAAACCAACAACTGTGATTCATAAACTGTTTGTTCCTTTTATTTACTCCTTTAAGTCTTCTGGCAAACAGTCTTCATTAAAATTCACAGGGAAACCCTTCAGTAGTAGGAAAGAAAGAACAATTCACTGTAGATGAATTGGTCAAAATCTTAAACATACAGGCAGTCCCCAAGTTACTAATATCCAACTTACAAACAATTAGGGTTGCCACTTTTTGATAAAAGAATAAGGGACAGGTACCTAAAAATAATTAATTGTTCACAAAAATTCCCTATTTTTAAGTACCTGTCCCATATTCATGTGGCAACCCTACAAACAATTCATTGTCACAGATAGGAGTAAGACAACAGGAAGTGATAGAAATCTACTCCTCGGAAGGGAAAGTCACTCCTGAAAGAGTTAACATGGGGGAAAGGTATCTCAACTGAAACTTTATCACCAATCCTTGTTTCCACAATCAACCAAATTTTCCAAAATCCAATTATTACAGGGACAGAAAGTGAGGTGAAATCTACTGAACAGGGTCGCAAACAGCAAAATAAACACTACATGGGCATTAGCCCTTCCCTATGCTTGCTTAGCATAGGGGCTGGAATTACACTTAAAAATGTACCTGTTCTGACTTACAAACAAATTCAATCTAAGAGAGCCTTGTTCATAACTTGAGGACTTCCTATACTGTATTCCTACTTGTTTTTTTTATTACAGACCTTCTTGCCTTTGAAATGGATGGCACCTGAAAGCATCTTCAACAACCTGTACACTACCTTGAGTGATGTGTGGTCCTTTGGGATCCTTCTATGGGAAATATTCACTCTGGGTAAGTAAGACAGGTCAATATTATCAAGCCTTCTTTTGATATCTACTGTATTTTATATTTCATTGCAAAATGAAAATCAGGATGGGTAATTTGTAGTTAAGGGGCCGGAGAACCCTACTCTTGGAAAAAAAGGAATCCCCACACAACATCCCCAGCATTTTTTGTCTTCTCTGGACCAAACCTCCAAATCACATCCTGTTTGGAATTAAGAATAGAGAGGTGTGTCAGTGCAATAGCCTCTCCTGGGCCTAAAATGGAGAGGAGAGAGTGCCAAAACTGTTTCCCGTACTCTCTAGGGAGTATATAGGGGAGAGTCCTCCTGGCAAAAAATAAATCAAAATGTTAGGGGTTTTTAGGACACTGCAGCTTCTCACTCCTGGTCCATATACAGGGAGGGGGAACCCCCCCCCCCCTTTTCTGGTTCTTCTCATGTCATAAATATCTTCACTTCAGTCCTTAGCTCTCTGTTACATTTTTATTAACCACTGCTAACTGTAATGAAAAAGATTTCCAAGAAAAAATTATATTGCATTGGCATGAAATATGAAGAGTTCATCCATTACCCAATTTGCTTGATCTCTTTTTGATATCTAAATCCCTAGGTGGGACTCCATATCCTGAATTGCCCATGAATGAACAATTCTACAATGCCATCAAGCGTGGTTACCGAATGACTAAGCCAACTCACGCATCTAATGAGATGTGAGCATACATATTAATCTTTCATATGCTGGAAAAAGAAGTTACGCATTTTCCCAGTACATAATTTTCAAAAATGTTTTCTCTTCCTTATCCTTTCTTCTTTCCAGCTATGACATCATGCAAAAATGCTGGGAGGAAAAATTTGAGATCAGACCATCTTTCTCTCAGCTAGTGATGCTCTTGGGGAACCTGCTGACAGAAAACTATAGGAAGGTAAGATGTCTCATGCTGACATGACAGAGGAGAAAGAAGCACCTTATGATTGTAGCATTGGTACATTAATGGTTGTAATGGCATTCAAAATCTCCCAATAAAAATCAGAGTCATGATAATATTTGCTAATATAGTAAGACATTGTTTGCATATAAGACTGAAGGGCCATGCCATGTACATGAGTGCCTTTATGCACCATCCCTTTTTATGTTTTTCTGCCCTGTATAACAGAGGTATCAACAGGTTAATGAAGAATTCTTGAAGAGCGACCACCCTGCAGTTGTGAGAACAAGGCCCAGAAATGTGGGACTCAACAATTCCAGGTCCACTGCCAACTCCAATACCAGTTCAAGCTCTGTGCTTTATACTACTGTGGAGCAGAACGGACTAGACAATGATTACATCATTCCTTTGCCTGACCTTAAACCCGAAGGAGTCAATGACAATCCTCAGGAGGCTTCCAGCAGTCGGGCAAGGTGAGCATCTCCATCTTCGCTCTTCCTGTGACATTATTCAGTTCAATCTCAAACTTCTTCCATTCTGAAAATGTTCTTTGCAATCCATATAGGATTGTAGCATAATGGGAGGGAGAAATGTTTGATGAACATGCAGTACACTGGGGAAGAGTTTTTTTAAAGTGTTTCATATGAGGTTGAATATCCTTTATCCAAAATGCTTAGAGACAGAAATGTTCCATATTTTTGTTTTTTCCAGATTTTGGAATACTTGCATATACATAATGAGATACCTTGGAAATGGGATCCAAGGCTAAACATGAAATTCATTTCTGCTTCACACATACACAGAGGATAATTTTATACATAGTAAAGTTATGAAGCACAAAGATGTTATTCGTATCTCAGCCACCCATGTGGACACTTTTAATTTTCTTTCCCCCCATTTTCCCCTTCAGTTCTACATTGAATGAAGCAAACACATCATCGACTCTATCCTGTGACAGCCCTCTATCACATCAGCAAGATGAAGAACAAGAACAAGAAGAACAAGAACTAAAGCCGGACTGCTAGGGTCACTAGAGCTCCCTCTGTGTTTCGCGGGGTGTGTGTGTGTGTGTGCGTGTGCGTGTGTGTGTATGCCTATGTCCCTGTGGCAGTAGTGCTAGGGACTGCTATTGAAAAACTTACACATTCTTTCCTTCTTTCCTCTTCAGCTCAAAACAGAACTCAAAAATTGCAACATGTAACAGACTTTCCTGTCACTAAAAGTACATCCCTACCTAAAAATAGGTTTGCAGTCCAAATTAACATGGACAATATGTCTGTCATGAGCTAGGATTTGTGGCTGCCATGCTTCTTAAAAGGGATGGTTTTCAGTCCATTATTTAAACTAAAGGTTGTGTTGGGGGCTGGTCCCCCAGGAAACCTTGAACAGAACACACAAAGTGCCATTTATTTTTTGTACCCAAATGGTTTCTAAGGAATTTTTAGCCCAGGGAAGGGCTTTTCTCCCAACAGCAGATGACCCGACATGCAAACCCTCTAGAAGCTGTTTGTGGGCATTTAGGGGCAAAACATTATTTTAACCTCTTTTTTTAACCCTGTGGGCCAAAAACATGGACCTGAGTGGCTTCAAGCAGTCTGCAAGGTACACTTTGCCCACTGAAGTCTGGACAGAGAATTCATTTTCCATCCACACATCCCTATGCCAAACCAAGATATTATTCAGACTCTGTTTGAAAGATTACTCTTCCTTAAATAGCCCTCAGACCTTACTGCAAGAAGGGATATTTATGGATCAAACTAGTCTCTGCTCTCTATAATAAAGCATGTCCTATTGTATCATATGGAAAAAAGGCATCCAGGGGATCTGGTGTAAATACCTTTACTTATTTCATTTTCTGTTACTTGCAAGTTTATTGTTCACACCAGAAGCTATGTGGTTACTAGAGGATCAAAAGCTTTTAAACTTTTATCCTTTAAAAAGTGGATGGATGATGATGATGTGTATGTGAGTTTATGTGTACATGTGCTTAAAGCTCAACAGTGAGGCACAAAGAAGTGACTTATCTACAGTTTTGGCCAATGTCCCAGGATTCTCCATTCAGGGCAGTATTATGATGATGACCAACAAAAGAGCAAACTCAAACATTTCAATGGAATTGTGTTCTTTCTTTCCTGGTTTCTGCATTGTTTTTGCAGCAGGCCAAGTAATTTAGGAATAAGGGTACAGAATTGTAGGTACCATGGATTACAGGTACTCAAGGCTCTACAGTTGTCTAAAATAAATAGTATCTTCTTTGCCCAAAGCCATACAGAACAAATGGAGACTGGCAGCTTATGATTCAAATGTGGCAATAGCAGGACATCCCATTGCCAAGTTCCTCTGTGTATGACATATTTTCAGCACATCACTCATCTTATCAGAATTCATGGAATTGTCTGAGGCTAATACGAGAATGAAAAATGCCTGAGCAGCTTTGGAAGAAAAGCCTTCTGCTTGTATGGGAGCAAACTCTTCACTTTGGATGGACATCCCTCAATCTGTTATCAGTAGATGGACAATCCTGTTCTTCTTCTGGTGGTGGGAAGGGGAGAGTTGGCTGGTACTTTATGTGAAGATGCAGATCAAGGCATTATTATAGAAGAAATCTTATGAGAAATAAGCATTTGAGGATAATCTAAGGTGAGAAGACATCATATCCCAAGGGCACCCATCCAACCATCTTTTTAAAAACCAAGTTAGAATTTTTAAATGATCAAATGGGTCCCTTTCTCTTGTTTTGGTGTGTCTTCTATCTTTGCTGAGGTTGCTGGGGTGATCAGCCTTTGCCATCAGATGCCATTTAACCAAACAAGTGATTAGTAAGTGGTTTGATGTGTGATTCCCAGTATATGTTGTGTAAGTGGGTCATGGCAATTTCAGTCAATGTGCCTGAGGGCAAACCTATTATTTAGGCAAAATGAGCTAGCAGATTTCTGTGCCACTATCATCCCAACGTACTATTGATTCAAGGGTGGAATCAGCCCCTGGAGTCAGTGGTAGATTTCTTCTCAAGACAAAGAGACAGCAGGATTTTGAAATACTGGTGAAAATGTTAACCCATCTCTTCCCTTGTACTATAGTTAGTCTTAGTGGAGCTCTCCAGTGATCGCTACATTAACTTTTAAAAAAGTGAAATAGAGGCCCAGACTTCATGTATTGTCTTTGTTAGTCCTTGTTCTGCCTAATGTGTAGATCAGCTCCAGCCTTACTACAGCCTCAAAGTCATCGGCTAGAAAACCAAGAACTGCCCTAGTTCTTTTCTGGCATTGGTGTCTCTTCCATTTTACTAAAATTGCATACTGACTGGTGTTCGCAGCATTTTATTATCAACCATTTTGTATAATTTTCAACTGTCTTCCATACAGAAATATGGGCAGAGGAAAGCTTCTTTCTCCTGCCAGGGCAATCTATTTACCACTTTTGTCACATTTTTTTAAAAAATAGCTGCTCCTCCATTTTGTATTAGCTCTTCTTCTAGCCATTGCCAGTATTTGTTTATACACATAGATTAAGCAATAACCAAATAAACAAGGAGTATTTTCCAAAGAAGCTGCTACATATAAAAGGAAGAGTGTCCAGAAAAGACATTCTATAAATCATCAGCAGGATGTGATAGAGTTTTGGTGAAATCAGAACTTGGTGTTTTGGACTATATTTCCCAAAATGGTCATGATGATCTAAGGATTTTGAGGGTGGAAGTCCTTTAAAAGGTACATCTCATTTTGTGTAAGTAATCATCTTGGTTACTTAATGGATTTTAGTCTCATCTGAAAAATATTCTAGCATTTTACGAGCACATTCACCATTAAAGGCATATAGTGACTTAGCAAGAGCTGAATCTCTGCTTTTACTTTCTTGGAGGTCTGATTTGTCTTTGGCTCCACATAGTGATATAATCTTGGACTTCACATCTTTGTGAGACAGTGCAGCCTAGGCATATTAGTGTGTAAGGATAAGTTGACATCAGGGCCAGTAGAGCAACCAGCCAAGGTGAGGTCCACTATTCCTGGGCTGAAGCACCACCAGTAAGTGCAACATAGTCTAAAACAGTTCAATTTCAGCTTTTTCTTCAAACTGCTCTTCAATCAAACGGTGAATAATATGATATTTACCATTAAGAGAGTGAATCCATGATCACAGGGCATTTCATACAGGGGCATTTCAAATGCTGGTCTGTTGTGCCCCCAGTTACCTGATGATACCAGACATAGTGGGTGCTACGTCCTCCAAGTTTCATACTAGTAGAAAGGCCCAAACCACGTGGGATTACATTCTGCCACTGACAAGATTATAGCTCAGAAGATGGTAAATCGAAGTTCCATGCTCTTCCTATAAGATTTATAGATGTAATGCAGTCTCTTATTCCTCCACCCCACCCCCCAAAAGTGGATCACTCCTCCTTAGTTCTGTTTCTTCACATTGTGACATTGTGTCATGTTTCATTTCATTTTATTTTTATATCCGTATAGAGATGAGCCAAAACTGAATCTTTTCATTCTGATGGAAACATACTAAACTCTAGAATGTCTCAAATCCATGTTTCAGGTTTAGTCTCATCTCCTGGGGTGTTACATTTACCTTTCTATAACATTTTAATCTACTGTTCTTGCAACATTACAAGCTCAAATATATGTATCTTTTTTCAACCAGTCACAACTGTTACATAGCCAGAATATACCAGAAAAAAGTCACACTACAGTGTTATGTTTTGAAATGTGTATAAGACTGATGTATATACAGTTTTTACTTTTTGTCTTTACCTTTTTTGTTTATTAAGTGAGGGGGCAGAAAGTAGTGCAGAGTTATATTTTTGTTATCGCTGTGCAATCCAGAGCACATTGGGCCTTGCAATAAATGTGTTGTCTTGTCCACTCTTCCAAGAGCCAATAGGTCCATCGTAGATGGAAGGGCAGGAAACAGAAGTGCAATTAAGCAATACAGTGGAAGTTGGACAATTCTGGCATATCAAAGCCTTCACCCACACCCAACATAGTTTCACCACCTCCATGAAATGAACAGACCATTCCGTAATGGTACGTTTGAAATCCAGTGAGCTCCAAACTGGTGGTTGAAGTAAAGAATCAAGGTGGTTCCCTTTTATTTGCAAACTTCGATGGATGTCCAAACCCTTTCTCAGATGCCATTCACAATTGGGTTGGATCCAGATTTTGCCATTGCTGGAGTAGGCCCATTAAAACCCATTGGATTTATGTTGGTCCCATTTAATCTCTAGTAGGTTAAATTGCCATTCAGAGAGCAAAGTAGCTTTGATAGTGGCTTCCTGCGGGTGGCAAGTAATACGCCATCATTTGAAAATGTTCAGAAAGCACAACCAGAATTAATTTTCCCCATTATTTGATATTGATTATAGTTCAAAACGGGAACTGTTTGTACTTTAATCTCATGATTTCTCCCCAGTTGTTGCTGTTTATTTTGCTTCCTAGAGATTTTGTACAAAAAATTAATGCCTCATGCAATTAGCCTGGATTACTGTCACATTAAATCCCTCTTTCCAATTACTCCCTTCTCCCTTTTAAAAATATTTGATTTTGGGTATTAATTGCATGCAGATGCATTCCTGAACTAGTTTACCATGCTAATATCTATCTCATTTTCATTTTGGAAGAGACAGAGGAGGTTGTTTCTAATCTTCTCCCAAGTTAGTAGAACTTGAGGTGTGAAGGTGAAAAGTGTCTGCAGAGGAGGTTAGGCCTACGTATTTCAGATGGCAATTGAATAGAGGCCACATTGGGTTCCATTCTGCACATTTGCCATGATAGGGCCACATTCTTTTTCTGAAAAATTAACCAGCGAGTTTTTGAATTACTGTAAAGATATGGGCATTACTTCACATAAATAAGGTTTCATGATGATGATGATCATCTTCAAGTGGGGAAGGGCAACAGTACAAAAAGGCAACCTGAATGAAATGCCACCTATTGCTGTTAGACATACCATGTTGACTTTACAGGAAACATGATGGCAAAGCAGGGGGAAATAGAATAGATATATTGGCTGAATGATCCAGGCACATGTTAAATAATTATAATTGTCTGGCTAAAGTCCACAGTAAGATCTACCCACTGAGACTGTTTTGCACATTGGAATAGGTTTTTGTGTGTAGCCTTTGTCTGCAGCTTATGCATGCAGCTGTAAAATGGATCCCAATCTCTTCAGGCACAGTAGCAGGATTCAAACTTCTCTTGCACTCCTTGAGGTCCCCCATGTGATCCAGTGCTGAAAGGAGTGGAGTGCATTTAGGCCCTTGTCACAAGGTGGTACCAAATAGATAAAGGGGAGATTTATCAGAGGTAAGCCAAATGATGGTGTTTCTTATTGCTTTATATCAGATAGGTGCATCTCCAAAGCACTCAAGGAGATGTTTGCAGAGGACAATTAGTCTGATCCGTGAATTAGCATTCTTTTGCAAATTTGAAAAGTGTGCACATGCACAAATAAAAGTGGTGAGGAAGTGATGCCCATATTCTCACCTGTAAATCCCACTACTCTCTGCTTGATGTGTACCACTTGTAAGAGGCTCACAACATTCCAGGCCTTCAAAGCATCTTGCTCAAGTCAATTTAGCTTTCATGGCAGTATCATCATGCACCCAGTTCTCCTGAACTTGAGATTGGCATATTCTCGCCTAACCCAGGTCCTTGCCTCTTAGCAGACCCCATAGAGATTCTTCCCTACTTGCAGTGCTCTCTGAATGGGAAAACAACCCCATAATGTTTTTCTCCCATTTGAATTCTTCCCTAAACCACCATGGGGGCAACAATGTGTTTTGAACAAAGGTACCAAAGATTTAGCATTATCCTAGGTTTACAAATATATGTTAAGACTCATTAAACCATGTTTATATCAGTGAAATACTATTTTATTCTGTAAACTTGTCATATGTATTTTTAAAGAATGGTTTTTTAAAAGAATTAAAAGAGCTTCTTTTTGAAACCGAGTGCCTCTTCTGTTTCTGGAAATGTGGGTTAAGGCTTCCCCTTGGTTTCTCTGTACTGAACAGAAGAATGTTAATATGCTTACTGTAACTCCAGGGCTTAGGACAATCTTAGCCGTGGTACCAAGGAGAGAGGGGGCATATATGTAAGGCTATGGCGAAGTGTGCAATGGAAGTGGGAAGGGACAAATAGAAGAGTATTTTTTAAATATTGAGCAGAGTCATTGGGTTGTACAAAAGAAGGTAAGTGAAAAAGAATGGGTTGTAGGTGCCATTTGGCTGTATGAGAAGAAATGAAACCACACAAGTTTTCCAAAAGTAGAAGTGGAGTTTCTAAAAAGTAGGTGTTAGGTGTGCTTTCCTACATCCCTGGAAATGTGATCCCTGGTGAAATAACACCTCATTCATGCTCTGGGACTCTTCTGATGTCTGGACCTCCACCTTAGTCAAATCAGCACTGAAGATGAGAATGAAAATGTGATCCTGCAGCAATAAACTATGAAAGCTGGTTTGAACATGATTTTTTAAAAATTCTATGTGGACAATATTTGGAGAGGGGGATGCAAACTGTGCCTCTTCTTCATCAACATCAAAGTTGGATTGAAGCTCTTCCAAATGCGTGAACACAGACTGCAACATCCACACATCTGATTGGGTCAGGGAGCACTCTACGCATCTCAATTGGCCTAGTTGCACCTAATCTTCCAGCAGTGACAAGGTGAGAAATGCAACATTTGTGTATGTTTCACATCCAAAATTAAGGCTCAAGATGCTGTCCCGGTCTGTCCTGCTCTTGGGTTGGGAGAACTTGGAAATCATTATCATCCCATGATTTCTGAGAATGGGGTGGGAGAACAAATATGTGTATTGATTCATGTGTTTTTTCTGGTTTTCCATATATATTGATTTAATCTCCAAATGATCGACTAGCTTCAATATTCATCTAAAACTTTATCCCAGGCATGAGGCAAAAACCTTAAGTGCATTATAAAAATATATTGTAGGCAATTATTCCCATTTCCAAGACATTTACTTTTAAGCAGGAAACATGCATGTCTTCTCCAAAAATAACCTGGCATCTTGTCAGGGGCAGACCTACCTGTTCCCGGGGGGTACGCGGGGAAAAAATTTGCACCCCCTCAGTTGCTCCCGAGGGGAGCCCAGTGCGCATGCGCTAATTTGTGCGCATGTGCACTGACTCCAGAGCGTGCCTCCCGCTTTGGAGGCCAGTGCGCATGTGTGAAAGTGCACGCATGCGCACTGGCTCCAAAGTGGGAGGAGCGCTCTGGAGTCAGTGTGCGTGCACAAAGCTTTTTCGCACATGCGCAGAAGTTTCTACAGGCGCTGTAGCGCCTGTAGAAGCTTCTGCGCATGCGAGGCGCGGCTGGCCTAACAAAGGCCAGGCCAGCGCGCGGCACGGCACAGGCCACGGAGCCAGCTGCAGAGGCCTGGCCGGGCGCGGCGGCGCAGCGCAGGCCGTGGAGCCAGCTGCAGAGGGAGGCCTGGCCGGCGCAACGGCAGGGCAGCGCAGCCCGGGCGTGCAGCGGGTGGGGGCCGGCGCAGCGGCACCCCTCCCAGGTGGTGGCGCCTCTCCCGGATGACGTCGCCCTACGCGCCTGCGTAGTCCGCCTAATGGACTAACCGGCCCTGCATCTTGTTGTCTGCAATACCTTCCAAATCCAGATTCAAACTGAATTGTTGTAAATTTTCAAATGCATTCTGAATTTTTGTAATACAGTAGAGTCCAAACTTTGCTCATCCAACATTCTGTATTATCCAACACAGTCTGCCTCCTGCCCAAACTAATGTCCAGGGTGGGAGAAAGAAAGAACCCTTTGTCAGTCTTAGTGCTAAAATTGTATGTGCAGTAATTACTACATAACATTACTGTTTATTGAACTCTTTTTCTGTTGATTTTTTGTAAAACATGATGTTTTGGTGCTTAATTTGTAAAATCATAACATAATTTGATGTTTCATAGGCTGGTCCTTAATCCTTCCCTATTATTCAATATTTTCACTTATCCTACATTCTGCCAGTCCATTTATGTTAGATAAGAAAGACTCTACTGTATTTGAAAAGGTAAAGGTTTTCCCTGACATTAAGTCTAGTCGTGTCCGGCTCTGGAGTGAGGTGCTCATCTCCATTTCTAAGATGAAAAACTGGCATTGGACGTAGACATCTCCAAGTTTATGTGACTGGCATGACTGCATGAAGCACCGTTACCTTCCTGAAGAAGCAGTATCTATTGATCTACTCACATTTGCATGTTTTTAAACTGCTAGGTTGGCAGAAGCCGGGGCTAACAGCGGGAGCTTATCCCGCTCCCTAGATTGGAACTGTCAACCTCTCGGTCAGCAAGTTCAGCAGCTCAGTGGTTTTCTAATACACACCGCACACACCTTTTAAAAAGCATACCCAGCCACCACATTGTAATGCCCACTCCTGAGAGACTGCCTCAAAACTTGCATTGTGTGGTCATTTGGATGTAAGATGAAACTGTAAAAGACAATCTCAAGACTGTTTATTGTTCAACTTTTAAAAGTTATTGCCTTTCTAGTCTTAAATTGCTGCTAATAATTATATGCAGTTCAGCTTAGTTTAGTTTTAAAGTGAATTTTTGGTGTTTTTTTAATATTTTTAAAACAAATATCTTTTATAGTTTTTTGTTTTCTGTGGTGGACTGCTGAAATAACCTTGACTATAAAGTAATATTGATAACTAAATTATCCAGGAAAACGATTTAGCCTTGTAAAATGGTAGTTTTAATGCTTCCACATGGAAATGTATAGTGGTCTGCTTCATGTGTATACTCTGGAACCAAAGATTTCATTCTTAAAAAGGGAGGAAAAAATAAGTTGAAAGTTTCAAAACCCCTTGCCTTTTTCAATCAAACTCTTGGCACCCCTTCTACTTCTGTTCTCAGTACTGAAATGTTACTCAAAAATGAAAGGACCCACCACTTATTTGCTATTAAACTTGCAAGTACGCTACTTCACGGTTTGCTTATTGCAGACTTGCTGTTTTGCGGATTTTTCAAAAAAAATTAATAAAAAATAATCATGGTATTTTTGCTGTTTTGTGGGGGTTTGCCGCCACCGCTCTCCGAGGCACTTTCCCTCCTCAGTCTCTCCCTCCCTCCCTCCAGCCTTTAATGAATAGCAATGTTGCTTTTGATGTATGGCTTCCTACATCTGGATTGTAGGCTCCTTAACTGATCCTAAATTGATCAAGGACACATTAAAGGCTTCCTTTCACATGCTTTTGTGAATTTGTTGCCTGGCCGATGCAGTTTGAAACCAGCTTTAAACTGCAACAAATGGTCAGTGTAGATAGAGCCTATGTTGAACCCCAGCTTTGTGGAATAAAATATAAGATGAGTCCTGAGGCTTGTCTAATAGGCTTGTTCTGAAATTTTCCACCAAAAAGTCAGAATTTCCGAAATTTCCAAATTGCTTCGTGAATAGCGGGCGCGATTGTGCAATCAATGCACAAAAATCTGCAAACAGGACAGGCAAAACTTGGGGGATTCCCTTCCCCTCATTTTTAGACCGCTACTGACAAAACTTGCCACAGTGGTAGAAATTATTAGCAGATTATAGGAGATTTCTTGTTTCCAATAGTACAACGTGTAACCCCAAGCAGAGAAAGGGGGCTCCAAAGTTGTATGGTGAGGTTCCCCAAGGAAATGATTAGATTAGGAGATTTCTAGTTTCCAAAAGTACAACATGTAACCCAAAGCAGACAAAGGGGGCTCCAAACATTTATTGTGTGTTTTCCCAAGGAAATTATTAGCAGATTGTAGGAGATTTCTAGTTTCTAAAAGTACAATGTGTAACCCAAAGCAGACAAAGGGGGCTCCAAAGTGGTATTTTGTGTTTCCCCAAGGAAATGATTAGATTAGGAGATTTCTAGTTTCCAAAAGTACAACGTGTAACCCAAAGCAGACAAAGGGGGTTCCAAAGTGGTATGGTGAGGTTCCCCAAGGAAATGATTAGATTAGGAGATTTCTAGTTTCCAAAAGTACAACATGTAACCCAAAGCAGACAAAGGGGGCTCCATTTATTTATTGTGTGTTTTCCCAAGGAAATTATTAGCAGATTGTAGGAGATTTCTAGTTTCTAAAAGTACAACGTGTAACCCAAAGCAGACAAAGGGGGCTCCAAAGTGGTATTTTGTGTTTCCCCAAGGAAATGATTAGATTAGGAGATTTCTAGTTTCCAAAAGTACAACGTGTAACCCAAAGCAGACAAAGGGGGTTCCAAAGTGGTATTTTGTGTTTCCCCGAGGAAATGATTAGATTAAGAGATTTCTAGTTTCCAAAAGTACAACATGAAACCCAAAGCAGACAAAGGGGGCTCTAAAGTGGTAAGGTGTGGTTCCCCAAGGAAATTATTAGCAAAAAATTGGCTTTCCAAAGTCCAAAGGGACTTTCTGGGATCCCAAAATCCAAAGTGTAACCCAAAGGGGATTGAGGTCTGTTGAAAGTTAAAATCACTGCTTCAAAAAAGAAAATTGGCAGTGGCAGGCAAGAGAAGAACACTTCTCCCAGCTGCCCTGCCCTTCTTCCCTCCCCACACACAAGGAAGCCTCACAGGCAAGGGGCCTGCTTCCAGCCAGTTTCCCCCATTTGTTCCCAACCCTGTTGTTCCCTTGCAAAGCGGTGGCGTGGCACCTTTCCCACCCAAGCTGCCTAGTCCCTTCTGTTTGCGTCCCCGGCTTGCAATGAGCCCACGAGGCACGCACGGGACGTTTTAAAGGGCAATGACTGCCGTGCCAAAACCCCGCCCCTCCCCACATGGTTTCCCCTCATTGGCTGGAGGCAAGCATCCCAGCATGCAAGCTGCTACTTGCCTCCAAATGCTGGGTCTTTTCTGATTCACTTCCTGAGTCGGAACAAAGATGGCAACAGTAGCTTCAAAATGGCAAGGATACTTCGGGGTTCCCAAATCACTTCGAAATCGCTTCAAAAAGAAATTTATCTGAATTTAATCCGAATTACGAAGATTCCGACTGGATCTAACCATGCCTATTGTCTACATGGACAAAACATAGTCGGTACAGCAATCCTGTTATGCAATGTCTTTGATTATTCACTTGCAATGAGGTTCCTTGGGCATTAATCCAGATTGGAAAACCTTGCCTTTTAGGCTGGATCTACATCTATATCTCAGGATCTGATCACAGATTATCTTCTTATCCCAGATTATCTGGCAGTGTAGAATAATATATTCCCATTCAAAGCAGATAATCTAGCATCAGATACTGGGATATAGGGCAGTGTAGATCCAGCCTTAGTTCACTTCTATACTGCCTTATATCCCAGGATTATTTGCTTTAAACTGAATTATATGAGGACCCTTCTACACATGCTCTAAAACCCAGAAGTAACTGCATTAAAAGAGGCAGTCGCTAAACGACGTTTAGTAAAAGTGTGGGAGGGATCGGATTAAGACCTAAAAAGCATGTGTTTAAAAAGTGCACTTAAATCTCAATTCAGTTTGAAGAAATTCACCTTTACATGACTGTATATCTCTGTAGTCATGCAAAACATGTGCTTTCCTTCCCGCTCCAGCACACATGTACAGCTGATCAGACTGTCAAATGGACACACTGGTGGTTCCAAGGAAGCACAAATAGAGAAGAATTAGAACTCTTTGAAACTCTTTGAAACTCTTTATAATCTTAAACAGAGGTTGAACTAAAAATTGGTGGAGGAGAGAGATCTGAATGAAGATTTTTTAAAAATCTTGATCTGCTACAGAGGAAGGTTGTGGCGAAGGACCATTTCCTGGGACTGACTGGTCTGTGTATGGACCTGCTGTCAGGTCCCAGGATTTTTTTTTTACTCAATTATAAAACGCGGATTTTGCACTGTCTGGAATTACCCTGAATTTCCATTGACAGATAATCTGGGATAAGAAGATAATCTGTGATTAGAAGATAATCTGTGATCAGATCATGGGCTATAGGGGTGGTGTGGAAGGGACTAGACTCAGCAGTTTTACCCCCAAAAAAATCCAGGTTTTTTGGTGTGCAGCCCTCTAGATGGGATCTCTTTATTTTGGAGTTGGAGGGGGAAGGAATTAATAGTAGGCAGAACTGGGAAGTCATCATTCCTACAGGGAAGTGGTTCTTTACTGAGTTGCATTTTTATTTTTTCAGAAAGTGTATGTGCATGTGTGTGCAGATACTTGTGTATCAGTATATCAAAATTAGCACACCCCACTTAAGAAAAGTATTTATAATTGAATATATGATTGGGGATGGGCAGAGTGGAGCAGGCATGGGAATGGGCCAGAATTAATTCAAATGATTGCAAATGTGGACCATTCCCTAATAGTGAAATGAATTTATCAGTGGTAAACATGTGGCCAGTAATGGCAATTACTACATAAGAACATAAGAACATAAGAAGAGCCATGCTGAATCGGACCCCAGCCCATCTAGTCCAGCATTCTGTATCACACAGTGGCCCACCAGTTGTACACGGGGATCTCGAGCAGAAGGGAGGGCAAAACCCTGACCTGCTCCCGACCCCCCACAGCCAGTACCCAGGGAAATCCTGCCTACCTCAACCAACTCTGAGGTGGCACTTGAATGTCCTTTTCAGTAACTAGCACTTGAATGTCCTTTTCAGTAACAAGGTATGTGATGTGTGTGGCGATTACAAGGTCACCGCAGGGTCAATGCAGACAAGGAAAATGCGATGCCAAACAGTATGTTTTTTGTCACTGCAGACAAGCCCCTGGAGAACAAAATTTACACCCTTCTCAAGCAGAACACATGCAACATTCTGCCTACTGTGGGCACCCAGATACAAGGCATGACTGCAATGGCACTCTCCATCATATCCAACAGAATATTGCAAATAAGCATACTGGAGTTCCCCTTTAACTTTAGCTTGATATGGCCGCTGTTGGATGCAGATCAGTTTCAGCCAAGATGAAGAAAGGGGCTGGGCAACCTTTTCGTTACACCCAGACTTGATTCATATGGGAAGACTGAGCTGTGGCAGTCATAGCTGGTAATTTATGTCTATCAACACTCAGTAGGAGTTGAGTCAACAAGAAGGAAAAATAATCATCACTTTCCCATCAAAGAAAAAATGTATGCTTTATGGGCAGCTAGCTTCCTTCTTGTTTATGCTCAGGCCTTTTGTGCAAAGAAAAGAACTGAACAAACTGTGCGGTGCTGGCAAAATCTTAGGTGTTTGGGGGTGGAAGGAATGAAATCTAAAACCTCTATTTGGGGTTGCATCTATGGGCTGAAAGGGAAGGCTGACAGGAGAAAGTTGATGAAATTCATACTTCAACAGTGTTCACACAAGGTCTTAGGCACTGCACTTTGCTGATCCCAGAGAGCTTCAGTATTTACAGGCCATGCAATGTGGGGCAGAAACGAGGAGGAATATTGGGTTGTTGTAGGTTTTTCGGGCTGTATGTCCATGTTCTAGAAACATTCCCTCCTGACGTTTCACAACCTCTGAGGATGCCTGCCATAGATGCAGGTGAAACATCAGGAGAGAATGCTTCTAGAACATGGCCATACAGCCCGAAAAACCTACAACAACCCAGTGATTCCAGCCATGAAAGCCTTTGACAAATGAGGAGGAATATTGTGTGGCTATGGCCCCTTCTATACTGCCATGTAAAATCCAGATTATCTGCTTTAAACTGGATTAGATGACATTGTAGAATCATATAATCCAGTTCAAAGCAAATAATGTGGATTATCTGTTTTGATAATCTGGATTATATGGCAGTGTAGAAGGAGCCTATATGGGTGCATCTGCAAAGTATCACAAAAATGGTAATACTAAGGGCCTTTCCACCCAGCTGTACAAAATCCACATTGAACTGGATTATATGACAGTGTGGACTCAGATCATCCAGTTCAAAGCAGATATTGTGGATTATCTGCCTCGATATTCTGGGTTATATGACTGTGTGAAAGGGCTCGAAGTAAAAAAAACTTTTCCCCTAAAGAGTAGAATATATGGGAATGATAGAAGATGAAGGGTACATCCACACTGTATAATTAAGGCTATTTGACATTGCTTTAGGTGTCATGGCTCAGTGCTATGGAATCCTAGGATTTGTAGTTTGATAAAGCTTCCAGCCCTATTTGGCAAAAAAGTAACCTCTCTGCTAGCATTCATTTTTCACTGTAAATGAACCCTATGTCTTCTTCAGAGACCAGGATACTCTGGTACCTATGAAAACCTTTTAAATACTTACTTTAAATATAATTTGCCATCTGATTTGTGAGATTTTAATAGGTAAAGGTTACTTTTGAGATACCCTACTGAATGTAGTGCTGCTTCCCATACTCAAAAGATTATTTTTGTTAAGCATACTTTAAAAACGTTGCTTCAGTTTTTGAAAATCAGAAGTACATTTTGCAAGCCTTACAGTTAAAGTTTTAGGCTTGTTGTCTGGTGTCTTTCTGCAGTGAGCATCTTTGTGGAGAGAAACAACCGAGAGGCCACTGAGAGACAGTTTCCTCTCCCAGCAGATGATTTAGTGCTTGTTCCTTCCTTCGAGTGAGTCAAGTTCCCTTTGAGTTGGCATTTGTTCTTGGAAAAATAAATAAATAGAGAAATAAAGGGGTTTTTTAAATTCCCCTTTGGTTAAAAACATAGGTGATCAAGACTTTTGAGCAGTAATATGACCAGTCTAGATTGTTGTTTTCTTAATTGCTTATCAAATACATTAGTGAAGGTTTTAAACCTCATAAATCATTTGCTAAACCACATTCCATAGTTCACAAACCATTAAATGAATCAATACAGGCAGTCCCCAAGTTACGAATAAGATAGGTTCTGTATGTTTGTTCTTCAGTTGAATTTGTATGCAAGTCGGAACAGATGCATTTTTAAGTGTAACTCCAGCCAAAAGTAGCTTTGGATAGCATAGGGGTTAACACCTCTGCCATGTTTGTTTTGCTGTCTGTGATAACTGGATTTTGATCAATTTGGCTGGTTGTGGAAACAAGGATTAGAGATAAAGCTTTAGTGTAGACAACTTTCCCCATAATAACTCTTTCAGAGTGAATTTCCCTTCCAAGAGGTAGATTTCTCTCACTTCCTGTTGCCTCAGCCTCATTCTTAACTATGAATCAGTTGTAAGTCGAATGTTTGTAACTCGAGGACTGCCTGCACCTTATAGTTTTTACACAACCTCACCATCATACACATTATTCATTTTGTGGATTTTACTTAGCTTAACTGCCTTATTCACACCTGTTTCTCTATGATACATTTTCCACAGTCTACACAAGCAACTCCTTCAATATGCTTCTATTTACCCTCTCTCCTTGTCTTTTCCCAGCGTCTTCTTTCCTCAGAACAGCATCATGAGGTGGCCACCTCAGGGAGGAGAGCATGGTAGCAGGGTATCAGTATCATCATCATAATCACTTTGTTTATCTCATGCCATTGCAGTGCCCTTCACCTGCTTTTTCTACCCTGTCACTCACTCACCAGGGCAGCATGCCTGGAATCAGCGTAAAGTTTGGATTGCACTGTGCATACCTTTGCTATCCTTGATCACTATTCACTAGTCAAGCTACAGCTGACTACTGGCTAGACATGCTCTGCTCTAGAGCATATCAACAATGGATAATATTGAAACAACTCCCACTCAGGTGACTAATTTTTTTCACCATGGTGGTTCAATGGGTTAAACCACTGAGTTGCTGAACTTGCTGACCAGAAGGTTGGTGGTTCTAATCTGTGGGATGGGATGAGCTCCCTATCGCACCCCAGCATAGACCTGGGCCCTTAGAATCCAAACACACAACTCCAGCTGAAAGAATAGTCTTTTATTGAAGCAAACAGCAAGCAATATGAGCAGTATAAATATATAAGAAGAGATATATCCAATCAATAGTCCAAAGGAATAGTTCAGGCTAAAACTAGATTTGCAGCTTTCCCTGACCTGATCTGAAATTCAAACTGCAAAAACTTATATCGAAACTGCTAGAAGGAAAGACCTTGACATTCCTTCTTTCTATCCCAAGCTCCACAGCCAGCTGCCTTATCTGTGCACTAATGACTCTCAGTGAAACTGACCTCCCTAACAGCTTTTCCCAAACACTGTTTCTGCAAAACATTTGCAAAAGTTTCCTCTCCATCATGAACTGTGGCAGCCACAATCCCTTGCACAGGAGATCCCAGAATCCCTGCTGAGGACACAGGCCCAACACTCCCTCTGTTAGCCCCAGCTTCTGCCAGCCTAGCAGTTCAAATGTATGCCCTCAAATTATCACATTAAAAAATATAGGATCCACAAAATAGCACCAGTTATTGTGCTCATGCATAGCCAGATTCTGGCCCATATGATAAACAAAACCCATAGGTTTATTGTGAAGTACAGATACTTCTGTCCCTTTACTTCTCATTTTCATCTGCTGATGAATTAAAATTCATTGAGGAAGGTGAAGGAGAGTTCATAGCCTATGTTTTCATGCTCTGCTTGCCTTGTGTTATCAACAAACTATAACATAACTCATTTATTTTTTATGCCATACAATACTACATTATTAAAAATCATAAGAACACAAGAAGAACCCTGGATCAGACCAAATGCAGAGCCAACCCATCTTGAATTTTATTACTGACCATACACTGCCTTTCATACAGAATGTGTATCCAGAGATATCCGTATCCCACTCTTTAACTCCATTGAATCACATTTCCATTATGATTCTTATATCAAGGAGTCTAACTCCCTGATTTTGTCCTGGAAGTTTGTAGAGCTAGTAAGAACATAAGAACATAAGAACATAAGAACATAAGAAGAGCCATGCCAATGTTTTTATGGACTGAACATTGTTTTAATCCATAGTGAATGTGTATGGTGCTAATGTAGTTGTATTTTAATGTATTTTTAATGTATTTTAATTGTTGAAGTGTTTTGGGGTTTATATTGTTATTATGTGGGCATCGAATTGTGCCATACTGTAAGCCGCTCTGAGTCCCCCCTAGGGGGTTGAGAAGAGCGGGGTAAAATCCCGAAATAAATAAATAAATAAATGCTGAATCGGGCCTCAGCCCATCTAGTCCAGCATTCTGTGTCACACAGTGGCCCACTAGTTGTCCACAGGGATCTCTAGCAGAAAGGAGGGCAAAACCCTCACCTGCTCCCGACCCCCACAACCAGTACCCGGGAAAATCCTGCCTGCCTCCATCAACACAGAGGTGGCACTTGGATGTCCATTTCAGTAGCTACTGATTCCCTTGGTATCCATGAATCTGTCTAATCCTGCCTTGAAGCTGTCCAGGCTGACAGCTGTCACAACCTCCTCTGGAAGTGAGTTCCATAACCCAATGACCCTCTGGGTGAAGAAATATTCCCCTTTATTAGTCCTAACTTTCCTACCTTGGAGCTTTAGGGAGTGCCCCCTAGTCCTTGTGTTGTGTGACAGAGAAAATATTTTTTCTTTATTCACCTTTTCTATCCTATGCATGATTTTATACACTTCGATCAAGTCACCTCTTAAACGCCGTCTTTCAAGGCTGAAAAGACCAAGGCGTTGCAACCTGATTTCATAAGGGAGCTGCTCCATCCCTTGGATCATTTTTGTCGCCCTTCTTTGTACCTTTTCCAGTTCCGTTATATCCTTCTTAAAATGCGGAGACCAGAATTGTACACAGTACTCCAAATGTGGCCTTACCATAGATTTGTAGAGAGGCAATACAACATTTGCCAACCTATTTTCGATTCCCTTCCTGATCATGCCAAGCATAGAATTTGCTTTTTTCACTGCTGCAGCGCACTGGGTTGACATCTTCATTGAGCTGTCCACCAAAACCCCAAGATCCCTTTCCTGGTTTGTCTCGGAAAACTTTGACCCCATCAATTGGTAGGTGTAGTTGGGGTTCTTTGCCCCGATGTGCATGACTTTACACTTGTTTAGGTTAAAATGCATTTGCCACTTTGTTGCCCATTCACTCAATTTCGAGAGATCTTTCTGGAGCTCTTTACAATCAGTTTCATTTTTAACTACCTGAACAATTTAGTGTCATCTGCAAACTTTGCTACCTCAGAATTTACTCCTACATCCAGGTCATTAATGAATAAATTAAAAAGTAACGGACCCAAAACTGAACCTTGGGGTACGCCACTTCTCACCTCTTTCCACCCAGAGAAATGTCCGTTTATTACCACCCTTTGTTTCCTACAGTTTAGCCAGGTTCCAATCCAGGACAAGACCTGTCCTTTGATTCCATGGCTGAAGAGCTTATTTACGAGCCTTTGGTGAGGGACTTTGTCAAAAGCCTTTTGAAAGTCAAGGTAAACAATATCGACTGGGTCCCCTTTATCTATGTGTTTATTTACACCCTCAAAGAATTCTATCAAGTTAGTAAGACATGATTTGCCTTTGCAGAAACCATGTTGATTTTCCTTCAGCAATGCCTGTTCTTCTATGTGCTTAGTAATTTTTTCTTTAATAATGGTTTCCATCACTTTGCCTGGAACTGAGGTTAGACTAACTGGCCTATAATTTCCTGGATCACCCCTGGATCCTTTCTTGAAGATCGGAGTTACATTTGCCTCCCTCCAGTCCTCGGGTACAGTGCCTAATCTTAGAGAAAGGTTATATATTTTGGCTAGAATTTCAGCAATTTCACACTTGAGTTCCTTAAGAACTCTGGGGTGGATGCCATCTGGCCCTGGTGATTTGTTGACGTTTAGTTTGGTAAGGCATGTGAGAACATCTTCCTTGTTTATCTCTATCTGGTTTAATTCATTTAATTCCCTCCCTGAAAAAACTGACTCAGCTGCAGGCATATGTTGTCTGTCCTCCTGTGTGAAAACGGAGGCAAAGAAGTCGTTTAGCCGCTCAGCAATCTCCTTGTCTTCACTTATTGTCCATTTCTTACCATTTTCGTCAAATGGCCCAACTGCTTTTCTAGTTGGGTTTCTACTTCTGATGTACTTAAAGAAGTTGTTGCTATTTTTAAAATATTCTTAGCTATATGTGCCTCAAAATCTCTCTTGGCTTTCCTGACGGTTGCTTTGCATTTAGTTTGCCAGAGCTTGTGTTCCTTTCTGTTCTCCTCAGTAGGAAGAGCCTTCCATTTCTTATATGAGTTTTTCTTCTTTCCAATCACATCTTTTACTTCATTTTGTAAGCCATGCCGATGTCCTCTTGGACTTTCCCGGCCTCTTTCTTATTTTAGGAATGCATTTTAGTTCGGCTTGTTTTAAAGTATTTTTAAACAGTTTCCAAGCATTCTGGAGGGATTTGATTTTTTTACTGTTCCTTTTAGTTTGTTCTTTACTATTTTTCTCATTTTGGTGAAATTCCCTTTGTGAAAATTTAAGGTCTCTGTGTTAGTTTTCACTGACAGTTTGCTATCCAAACTTAAGTTGAAGGTTATTGTGTTGTGGTCACTGGTACCTATGGGCTCAGTTACAAGGACATCTTGAATGAGATCTTGTTCATTTGTTAGCACCAAGTCCAGGACCCCCTTTCCCCTGGTTGGTTCCATGACCATCTGCTCAAGGGAATAATCAGCTAGCATGTCGAGGAACCTTGTCTCTCTTTCATGCGTAGAACAAGAATTTAGCCAATCTATTTGGGGATAGTTGAAGTCCCCCATTATGACTAATTTCTTCCTTTTTGAGGCCTGTTTAATTTCATTTTCCAGATAGCAGTCTGCCTCTGGAGTTTGGTTGGGAGGGCGATAGCAGATCCCTAATGCTAGATTAGTTTTTTGTCCTGGGATTTTTACCCACAATGTTTCTGTAGGTGAGTTTGAATTTTCTTGAAATTCTAATTCATGCGATTCTAGCTCTTCATTTATGTACAAAGCCACACCGCCACCGTTTTTCCCTCTCCTGTCTTTCCTGTACAGTTTATAACCTGGAATTTTTGTGTCCCAATTGTTTTCCTCTGTCCACCAGGTTTCTGTTATGCCAATAATATCAATATTTTTTTCTTTTGCCAAATATTCCAACTCCCCTATTTTTGTTCGAAGCTTTTAGCATTTGCGTACAGACATTTATATTTATTGCTCTGATGCCCTTTCAACTTTGGCTGTTTATGAGAATTTGTAGAAGGCCTACCATGTCCTACCTCTTGACTACTTTCTATCTTTTCTGTTGACTCAGCCATTTGTGCGTAAATTTCATCCTCCATACTTGGCGTTTCACCCTCTCGAACCGGAAGCTGCCCAGCTCCTGTCGACTTTCCCCTAGGAATCAGTTAAAAAGCTGCTCTGAAGCCTTTTTAATATTAATTGCCAGCAGTCTGGTTCCATTTTCGTTCAGGTGTAACCCGTCCCTTTTGTAAAGGTTTGGCTTTCCCGAAAAATGTCCCCAGTTCCTAACAAATCTAAACCCTTCCTCTCGACACCACTGCCTCATCCACGCATTGAAGCTCCGGAGCTCTGCTTGTCTGGCTGTCCCTGTGCGTGGAACCGGTAGAATTTCCGAGAATGCTACCTTTGAGGTCCTGGACCTTAATCTTCTACCTAGCAACCTAAATTTGGCTTCCAGGACCATCCGTTTGGTCTTCCCAATGTCATTGGTACCGACGTGTACCACGACTGCTGGCTCCACCCGGCACTATCTACCAGCCTATCTAGATGCCTCGTGATGTCAACCTTTGCACCCGGCAGGCAATTTTACCATCGGTCATCACATCCATCACAAACCCAGCTTTCTATGTTCCTGACAATCGAATCGCCCACTGGGCCCCCCCTCCTACCACCCGTTGAGAATTATCCTCGGGGTGGCAGGATATGGGCACATCCTCCGAGGAAGGGGTCCCAACTAAGGGAGCCGGTCCCTCTTCCTCAGACTGATGTCCTCCCTGCCCAAGACCCCCATTTTCCAAAGCAGCTGGAGGGCTGCTCAGAACGGAGTGGGATGCTCCTATTTCATCCCTGGAGATCTCTTCCTCCTGCCTCACATCCTCTCTGTGCTTCTCCAGGTCTGCTACCTTGGCTTCAAGGGAAAGAGCACGTTCCTGAGAGCCAGGAGCTCACTGCAGCGAATGCACACCCAAGACTTCTGCCCAGCAGGCAGATAGTCATACATGTGACACTCAATGCAAAACACTGGTAGCCCCCCTCCCACTGCTGGCTGACTACCTCCATTTCGTGTTAATATGTTTTTATAATTTGACTCCTTTATTCTAGATAATTAGACTTTTTTTTTTCCTTTTTGTAGATTTACTGTATGTTTTGGTCAAGATTAACTTTTTTACAAGTCTTTGGATATTTCTCTTTTTTTTATTACTTGTAAGCTGCTAAAAACTACCTTCTAGCAGCTAATACTAGAAGCTAAACAACAAATTTACCCAGGAACTTACCAGTGCTTCTTATTTTCTTATTTGCAAGTAGTCTGCTTTAAACTGCTCCTCACAGAGACAGTTGGCTGACTGATTTAAAAAACAGGAGCTGGGCTCTCTGCTTAAAAACAGGAAGTAGGCTAACTGCTCCCACCTGGCAGAAGGGCTGCTGTAGCAAGCCCCGCCCTTTCAAGGAATGTGCTTAAGGCAATTTGGAAGGGAAAAAGAACCTCTTTTAGCTGCTGCTAAAAACTACCTTCTAGCAGCTAATACTAGAAGCTAAACAACAAATTTACCCAGGAACTTACCAGTGCTCCTTATTTAAGTATATATGTATCCATCTCCAAATATTTTTTGGTGTATACACTTTGTGTTATAAAAGTCTAAACAGCCATTATGTCCTTCTCTGCAAACAATGCATAGTTGCCAATGCTCAGGTTCTATTAGCTCTTTTGCATTGCGCATTCCAACATGTTTCTCAGTACTGGAGACCTTCTAATCCACATTATCTCATTAATGTATTGAGCCTAGTCAGTTCTGCCTGTCTAGCTTGCTCTTAATATAAAACAGGCAGAATTCCAAAGAAACGGCAAAACGGAGACCTTGAATTTTAGTTTCTGTATGTTGATTTAAATTTGGCTTCTAGGACACCATGCCATTGGTGCCAATGTGTACCATAACTGTGTTCAACACACCCCTTTGCCAATCTATCTAGATGAACCATGACATATTCTGTAACCAGTAATCATAAAAGACACAAGGCCATCTCCCAGTAGTTTTTCAGTGATTTCCCTGTTCTAGTAAGCTGCTCGCCCTGGTAGATTACAAGAAAACATATTCTAACCCCATTGAAGCTGGTCATGTATATTCACCCATTTGAAGGTCAAACAAAGCACTGTCTGTGGATGCCAGCACCCTTTAAGTATATCTTGAATTTTCCCACATTAAAACATTTCCATGTCTGATATTTGGTCTCAGTTCCTTAATATCCAAGTAAAAGGAAACCAGGGTTTATTTCCCTGTTTAGCCATGAAAACCTTCTGGGTGACCCTGGGCAAGCCACACACTTTAGTCCCACATGACAGGGTCATGTTAAGGTTGCCATAAGCCAGGCACACAACAATAACACGAAAGACATGTTTAGTGAGTATGTGCTGTATTACAGACTAAATATTTGATATACCCTCTCAATTTCCCCAAAAATCAAGACTGTTGGATTTTATGGATCAAATTGATGACACCTTAATAAGTGTGAAGGCTGAAAGCAGAACAACTAATTAATGTAGAATGATTTAAAACCACAGACACTTTAACAAATCAATACATATGTTGTTACACACCTTCAAATCAACTCTGACCTATCACAGGGTTTTCTTGGCCAGATTTATTTAGAGGATTAATTTCTTTGACTATCGGGCGGAAAAAGTTTGACTTGCCCAACATTGAGTGGAATTTGAACCCTAATTTCCTGGAGTCCTTGTCCAATATTCAAACCATCATACCACACACAATAGATGTTTTCTCTCTGATAATGGGAGGAAGAAGACAATAAGAAAAGTCCATCTCTATTGCAATATACCCATATATTTGGTGCCAGGCTTCCTATGAAAGAATAGAAAGGAAGAAGAAAATAGAGACAGAGGATAATGGTGAAGTTCCTATGCTGAAAATGAACTAAAATGTAAATAATATTCTCCCACAAAGCCATTAAGTTTGAAAACCCATCCATGTAGTCTTTGTACATATTGTATTTCATTGCATAATAGTAGCCATCACATATTAGTTGCATCTCCCTTTTTGGGGTGCCAGAAGTGGTATATTCTTGTTTTCATCGCATATTAGTTTTACCTGCAGTTGATGGGAGTGACTATTATACAAGGAGACAAGACTCCTTAGCTCTGAGAGGAGAGGCAGGCAAACAGATGAACCTCTCTGGGTGGTGACTGCCATCCAGAGAGCAACAAGGCTCCTCTTGGCTGCTGCAATGGAGAGGAGCCTTGTAACTCTCTCTCTCTCTCTCTCTCTCTCTCTCTCTCTCTCTCTCTCTCTCTCTCTCTCTCTCTCTCTCTCTCTCTCTCTCTCTCTCTCTCTGATGGGTGGGCAATCCTTCATCACCTGCACATCTGCTAGCAAGAGCATCAGGGTCTCCCTTGGCTGGCAGCAACCTAAGAACACCTCATAGTTCTCCTGTGGGTGACTTTGCAGCTACAGAGTTTCCTTCATCTGACAGTCAAGAGAAGCCCTGTAGCTACAAAATGATTTCCCCGCGCAATAGTAACAAAAAGTGGGGAAAGTGTGATTATTATGCAGTGAAATACACTAAGTCTAGATTGTGTGTTCTCCTATAAAAGTGATTTGATCCAATGAAAAATTCCAGAGAGGTTTTACAGAAACCATGTAGTGAATACATAGCTTATTAGTTTTCAGAATCCATAAATAGATGGAGGTTGGAAAGCAAGCTGTAGACACAATCGTTGAGTCTTTGAGTCTTTTTTATAGCGTTTTTCAAACGTTTATAGTTTCCCTTCGTATCTGCACCCTCACCTCATGTCTCCCTTACATATGTCCCTTAGCAAAATCCTGATTGGCATTGTTCTGCATGAATGATTTTTAAATATTTGGAATAAACAACCAAGCTGTTATGGACATTGATAGGTTTGAGAGGGGTCCTTTCTATGAAGGAACTACTTCCCTCTCCCCAGTTGTTGCAAGAGAAGCTTGTTTTTTTGTTTTGTTTTTTAATGACACACACGCACTTACACACTCTTCTTTTTCTAGCTAAACTAGGAATTTCCTAACTTGTGGTCATCCTTAAAAAGGAGAAGTTTCTTGCTCAAAGTAGCTAACAGATCCAACAAATGCATGGCTGAAGATAGAGTAGCAGCCTTTTCTGCTTTTCACCCATCTCTTTCATCTCAAAGCAGATCTTTTGGACCAAGGAGGCACTGGCATTTTTTTAACACCGTGGCAGCACACCTGGCTGGTGTGGGCTGGACACCTTCACTCCGTGGACAATGGGCCCAGCTGTCTGGATGCTTCTTTTGGGAATCATCTCCCAAGGTATGTCTGCTTTTTTGCCAATCACACCCACACAATAGCAGCTCATGTGGGAGCTGGAGAATAGTTAGACAAACCAATTTTCTGATTTGACATATGTTTATTTAGCTACTGTATGTTAGACTTTTGAAGAGTCAGGTGTTGTTTATTTTTGTATTTCTTTACAGTTCTCAGAAACATCTAATCAACTTAAGCTAGTTTAAGATTGTTATGAGTTATAGTCCAAAAAGGTAACTTTTCCCAACTCAGAAGGCATAGGAGGGGGAAGGGGAGATGCATTGTTTATGAATTGTCTCTCCATGAGTTTTTATAGTGTGTTGGATTCAGGTTCTGTCTTCCATTAGTGTAAAGTTTTTCCCACACATAATTTCCCCCCACTCAGTTTTCGGGACTCACTCTCTCCATTGCATAGCAACTTAACTTACCCTTGATATTCGAGCCCCCTGACCATTTCTGTGGGATGAAGGTTCTGCCATGGGAAGGATTAATTGAGCATGAATGATTACATGCTCAAATCAAGAATTCTATTTGTTGAAAGAAATCATATGATTCTTACTGAACCTTTTGCCTTTTCTCCAGTCATGAGGGAAACTATTATTTGCTCTCTTATCATTTGTCATAAGTGACTGCTACTCTTGCGTGGCTACACCAGCCCCTGTTATGGACAAATGAACAATGTATTGAGCATTAAAGTTTGAGGTAGTTTAGAAAAACAAATTCTGGAAATCTTCACTTTACAATTTTCTTGTAAAGTGAAGTGATACTTCATTGTTGGATGAGAGATGAAGTCTACATTCAAGTGAATGAACTGATGTAATACTAACCCAGGGCTGTCTACACAAGTCAAAAGATCCTGCCTTCACCATGAAGGGAAGGCTGGTTGTTTTCAAGATGCACGGCTGTTTGGCATAAGCTTTTATGGACCATGAACAACTTTCTCTTATGCTTCTCATGAAATGGCCTGAAGTCAAACAAATATGCCCAATCAAAATGTCAGTATTTAAGATGTCAAGAATACATCCCTGCTAGATTACACAATGCCATGTATTTATTTAGTATTCATCCACCCACAGTGCATAATATGGGTGGGGACATTAAAGGGAGCTTGCTTTTGTCTAGAGATCAACTAAGATGGAAAACCTCACCTTTGTACAGACAGTAATTTTGACTTAGCCTCTGGAAGTAAGCGCAGGACAAAAAAGTTACAAGCCTGACGGTCATGGCTCTGATGGGAGAGAAAGGGCTTCAGATTATAACTGACGGCCACTATTAAGCAATGTGGCAATGATGAAAAGCTAGTAGCCAGTGTTTACTGGAAGAACTAAGGAAGTGGGAAAGGAACAGTACTGGGGTTATGAGACTTTTGTGTAAAAATTGGTTCTGGTCATTGTAAATGGTAGCAGAGATATCAGAGCAATTTATACATATGTTTAAGGAATTTTAGAAGATTATTAGCTTATTCTGTTCATACCATGTTTTTTTTCCTAGGATGAGACCTAAACGTACATTCTTAATGGTGCCTCATATCTAAAATATCAATTTTATATAATCAAATAATGTTTGTACACTTTTATACAATCATATGTGACAATTAAATATTTGAGAATACAATGGTCAGCCCACACCCGATTCTAGATGGCAAATGGAAGATCTTCCACTTTTATTGATGTGTCCAGTGATTAAATAGATGAGAATAATATGATGGTAAAGATGTCTCATTCCTTCCCAGCCTGACCCTGGCTGTCTCAACTCTTCCTCAAATGTATTTGGAACTATCTATGCTTGGACCAAGGTCAAATTAGTAACATGGCTCTATTTATTTATTTATTTAAAACTTGTATATCCCATTCTTCTCTACCTCCGTAGAGGGACTCAGAATGGCTAACAGCAAGAATTCAATGCTAACAATAATAAAATTTAAAAACATCATACATAAACAATAGGTTAAAATACATATAAGATAAAAATACATATAAAACCATTTGCCAAGATAAAAACATTGTCCAACTCAGTCCGCATGTTGTGGCCAATAACTTTAGTCATTTACTGGTCTCAGCCATCACTCTGCAAATGCCTCATTCCAAAGCCAGGATTTAATTTGCTTCCTAAAGGTCAGGATAGAGGGGACAGATCTAACTTCATTCGGGAGAGAGTTCCATAGCCAGGGGGCCACCACAGAGAAGGCCCAGTCTCTCGTCCCCACCAGAGGTGACTGTGAAAGTGGCGGGACCAAGAGCAGGCCCTTTCCGGAAGATCTTAACACTCTTGATGGTTTGTAGGGGGGAATACATCCAGACAGGTAAACGGCCAGAACCATAAAGGATTTTGTAGGTTAAAACCAGCAGTTTGAATTGTGCTTGGAAGCTAATTAGTAACCAGTGGAGCTGGCACAACAAGGGAGTTGTATACTCCCTGTACCCAGCTCCCTTGAGCAACCTGGCTGCCGAACGTTGGACTAGTTGCAGCTTCCGGGCAGTCTCCAGAGGCAACCCCAAGTAGAGTGCATTGCAGTATTCTATTCAGGATGTGACCAGAGCGTGGACTACCATGGCCAAGTCAGACTTCCCAAGGTAAGGGCACAGCTGGTGCACAAGCTTTAACTGTGCGAAGGCTCTCCTGGCCACCACCAAAATCTGGGGTTCCAGGCTCAGCAATGAATCCAGGATCACTCCCAAGCTGTGAACCTGCACCTTCAGGGGGAGTGTAACCTCGTCAAGCACAGACTGTAACCCTATGCCCTATTTGGCCTTGCAATTTACCAGGTGGATCTCTGTCTTGTCTGGATTTAGTTTCATTTTGTTCGCTCTCATCCAGTCCGTTACAGCGGCCAAGCACTGGTTCAGGACTTGAACAGCCTCCTTAGTAGCAGGTGGGAAGGAGTGACAGAGTTGGACATAATCTGCATACAGATGACACCACACTCCGAAACTCTGGATGATTTCCCCTAATGGCTTCATGTAGATGTTAAACAACATAGGGTACAGTACTGAATCCTGCGGGACCCCACAGTACAATGGCCAAGGGGCGGAGCAGGCATCTAGGTAAAGGCATAGCCATGCTTGGTTTGACTCGCTAGAGTTTTTCCACCACATGCCCTCTAGCCTCCTCTTTGTTTGCTTTATCGCTGCCAAGTCCTCATTGAACCAAGGAGATGACTTAGCTCAGCTACTCAAGAGGGGGCGCTCCGGAGCAATCATGTCTAAGGCCCTAGTCAACTCACTATTCCAGAGAGAGACCAGGGCATCAACAGGATCACCTACCGAGGTGACGGGAAATTCCTCAAGAGCCTTCAGGAGTCCATCTGGATTCATGAGTCTCCTGGGGAGGACCATCTTAATAGGTCCACCACCCCTGCAGAGGTTAGGGGGTGAAGTAAGTCTAAACCTGATCAGGTGATGGTTGGTGCATGGCAACGGAGTGATAGACAATTCCTCCACACCACCACCTTCCTCCCATCTCTGGCAGAAAACCAGATCTGATGTGTGTCCAGCACAGTGGGTAGGGCCAGATACTAATTGGGACAGCTCCATAGTTGCCATGGTAGCCATGAAATCCTGAGCCGCTCCCGAAAGGGTAGACTCTGCATAGACATTGAAGTCCCCCAGCACTATGAGCCAGTGGGACTTAAAATTATGACCATGGAAGCAACTTTCTAGGATGCAGTGACAGCATTCACCAACTAAACTATCAGTATCTCCTTTGGTCCCTCCTCAACTCTTGATCATAATCCAACTAGAATAAGAAAGAAATTCTGACAGTTTCTAGTTAGGATGAGTGTCACAGAGAAGGGGCAAAGCATTATCTAATAATCGCATCCCACCAGAATGGCATTCACCTACTCACCACAGTGGGCAACAATAAATCTGCTACAATCTAACATAGTCACCTGCAAGCCACTCTCAATTTTTTAAGATCCCCATAATGTGCTTATCTAATTTCATCCCACACTACTGTCCAAATTCCTACCTGCGTCTTTGGTGATCAATAAGTGTTGGCCAAAGAAAACAAATGGTTGCAAGGCTCCAATGCTGCAGTGCTAGAAATTTGGGGGCAAAAGGGAAAATTCACAGGGGGAAGGGAAACTTCATTGTGCAACCTCCCCATAGCTACACCCTGGGCCAAGCTTAAGTGCTAGTGAATCACCCTAGGGTGCTGCATCAGACCTTGTTCTCTATTCTGCCTGACCGATCGACCCAAATTTTTTCATTGTAGAGATGTGCAGTCCAGACTTACAACCTTATCACAAAGGCCAATCAAAGTGTCTCACTTTGCCTAGCTTTGCGGAGGAAAGAGGGGCAGCGGGGCAAATCCGTCACCGCACACGCAGCTCCCCCTTGGTGATGCTTCTCCCATCACATACGGAAAGCATTGCCATTCTGGAGGGAACTGTGGAAAACCTCCTGTGTTGTGAAGGAATCATCCGAGGTTGCTTCCACCCTGGTTGGGGACAGGGTCTCTACTAGATGTCACACACGCTGTCATGTGATGGCTGATGTAGGGCTCTTTCCCCCAAACATTTATTTATTTATTTACTTTGCTTCTAGACCGCCTCTCTCAGCCCAAAAGCGACTCAAGGTGGTGTACAAATAGCAGGAACTGCTCAAGACAAACAAATCAACAATTATCAATACAATTCCAACATATACAATTTGGGATTTAACGTTAAAAACACAATATCAGCATCTCATTATTAAGTCGATTTCCAATTGCATCGTCGTCGTTCCTTAGGTCTCTATTTGATAATCATACTACATTTGCAAATGCCCGGTCAAATAGCCAGGTCTTGACCTTCCTGCGAAATGCCAGGAGGGAGGGGGCTGATCTGATGTCATTAGGAAGGGTGTTCCAAAGCCGAGGAGCCACCACTGAAAAGGCCCTGTCTCTTGTCCCCACCAATCACGCCTGCGAAGCAGGCGGGACCAAGAGCAGGGCGTCTCCGGATGATCTTAAGCATCTTGAAGGTTCATAAGAAGATATGCGTTCAGACATGTAAGTTGGACCAGAACCGTTAAGGGCTTTAAAGGCTAAAGCCAGAACTTTGAATTGTGCCCGGTAGCAAACTGGTAGCCAGTGGAGCTGGCGCAACAGAGGTGTTGTGTGCTCCCTGAGTGCCGCTCCTGTTATCAACCTGGCTGCTGTCCGTTGGACCAGTTGAAGCTTCCGAACAGTCTTCAAAGGCAATCCCACGTAGAGTGTGTTGCAGTAATCTATACGGGATGCAACCAGAGCATGGACTACCATGGCCAAGTCAGACTTCCCAAGGTACGGGTGCAGTTGCCACTCAGGTTTTAGCTGTGCGAATGCTGGAAGCATCCTAAGATGCTGAATTTAGGATTGTGATGAGGTCATTAGTCCTGAATGGTAAAGACACAGAGGCAGTGATAAAATAAAGAGTGGAGATATTTGCTTCCAAAGACATGAAATTTTGTGGCAGAAAGACATGAAGAGAGACAAATGAGATGCCACAACCTGAACAATGCTCAAGTCATAGTAGTGAAAATACAAGCATCTAGTGAGTAGCTAGGATGGTTTCAGCTCTGGCTATGTTTCAGATGAAACCAACTCTGAGTGTTCCTTGATTAAGAAAACCCTATGAAATTCATGAGGTTACCAGAGCTTGACAGGTGATTTGAAGACATGTATGTACCCCAAAAGAAATAGCAAAGTTGTGTATAACTCTACAGGACCAGCCCAGTTTTGTGTGCATATCCATACCCAACATTATGAGTGTTTGTGTGCTTTTGTGCATGTGAAATACACAGTTGCCAGTAAATGGCTGCATGCAACCTAGGTGTGGTTTTTCCAGCAAGCATTTCCACTTCAAAGGAGTGTTGATTTCCCAACAATCACACTTGTAAAATCAAATGGATAGGAAAGCATATCTTCCTCATATATTCGCTGTGTGGCATTTGGATTGTGATTGTGCAAGCATGGTGGGTCATGCTCATGAACAGCAACCACAAATGTTCCCCTACGAGTCTCATGAAATGTTATGTACTTTATGTACAGTATATCTTTTAAAATCAATTTCTGTTTTATGACCTTTTTGATAGTTGCTGATTTGGGTTTTTTCCCTGTATTCTGAAGTGAATTTTGGCCAGAAGTTCCTGTTCTTTATACGACAGTTAAGTCTCAATTTGATTTATTTTAGTGTAGTAGATTTGGCATGGTTTTCTACTGTGTTTCCCCGAAAGTATGACACCCCCGATTGTAAGACGTATCGGGGTGACAGGGGGGTCGGCTAATGCAAGCCGTACCCCGAATGTAAGCCGTACCTCGCCGCCACGCCCACGCCGCCCGCCGCCGCGGCCCATCGGCCGCGGCACACCTCCGCGGCACACCTCCTTTCTGCCAGGCCTCCAAGGGAGGGGGAAGAGAGCCAGAAGCATGGCAAAGCATGCGCTGCGTCAGAATGACGCGTCATCGCTTGCCCCGCCCCTGGCTCTCTTCCCCCTCCCTTCCTTTGTCCAAGAAAGGGAGGGAGAGAGAGCCAGGGCGGGGCAGAGCGACGACGCATCACTCTGATGCGTCGTCGCTTTGCCCCGCCCTGGCTCTCTCCCCTCTCTCTTTGTCCAAGAAAGGAGGGAAGAAGAGAGCCAGGGGCGGGGCAGAGCGACGACGCATCACTCTGACGTCGTCGCTTTGCCCCACCCTGGCTCTCTTCCCCTCTTCCCCCTCTCTTCCTTTGTCCAAGAGGGAGGAGGGAGAAGAGAGCCAGGGGCGGGCAGGTGACGACGCGTCACTCTGACGCGTTGTCCCTGCCCGCCCTGGCTCTCTTCCCCTCTCTTCCTTTGTCCAAGAAAGGGAGGAGAAGAGAGCCAGGGGCAGGGCGTCACTCTGACGCGTCGTCGCTTTGCCCGCCCTGGCTCTCTTCCCCCCTCTTCCTTTGTCCAAGAAAGGGAGGGAGAAGAGAGGCAGGGCGGGCGACGACGCGTCACTCTGACGTGTCCGCTTTGCCCAGCCCTGGCTCTCTTCCCCCTCCCCTTTGTCCAACGTCGTCGTGCCCCGCCCCTGGCTCTCTTCCCTCCCTCTTCTTTTGTCCAAGAAAGGGAGGGAGAAGAGAGCCAGGGTCAGGGGACAGATGCAGCGGCGCTTTGCCATGCTTCTGGCTTTCTTCCCCCTCCCTTCCTTTGTCCAGAAAGCTGCGCCGCGGAGGTGTGCCGCGGTGGCGTGACGGCAGCGGCGGCGGCGGCGGCGGTGGCGTGGCGATGGGGTACGTCTTAGTTTATATAAGACGTACCCCGAAAGTAAGACGTAGGGGGACTTTTCGGGGGGGAAAGAAAGTAAGACGCTGTCTTACTTTCGAGGAAACACGGTAGAACAACCCTAGGGCGCCACCGAAGATTGGTAAAAATTTCTTCAATTAGTTGATCCATAAAAGTGGACAAACTTTCTTAAAAATAATTAGTTCATTGTTGCTGATTTTCATATGAAATGTGCAACCATTGTGTACCATTGTTGTGTTCTAGGGACCTTGTCACACACACCGCTTGTATCTCTGCAGATCACTGCAGATTGTGGTGATCCTGGCAGTGTCCATCCAGCGAGTGTGGATACCTGTTGTCTTGTTCCCTCCACCTTCCCGGCCTCCCCCCACTCATCACATGGGGGAAGCGGGAAGAAGCCAGCTCTTTCTCTTGATTTCAAGGGAAAGACAGGAAGCGTCTCATCTTTTGCTGCTGGCTTATTTTCAGTAGCAGCAGGGATGTTTTTTTCAGTTTCACCATGGAGCTACATCGGAAGTACTTCTCTAGGGGTGTGATGGAAGCTGTCAGGTTCCAGGACCAAACTTGCAAAAACCTGTCATCATCGCCAAAAATTACAACTCTAACTTTGCTTCACATTGAATCATTTTACCATGATCTGTCACTACAAATTGTTAATGAAAGATTGTTAAGATAATATATTATTGGTTTTGTTTAATGCTCTTTCGCTAATTCCAGTTTTATTATCCAGTACTCATAATAGGGAGGCTTACTTACTTACTTACTTACTTAGGCGATCCCTCATAGTCCAAGGATGATGGTCATCCAAGTCTGGCGGGTTTGTGGGTGGCTGTGGAGCCCTATTCCTGATCTGCATGTTTTCCTGTAGTGAAGACATCAGTTTCCATGTGGAAGGCAGTCCCGGTCAGGATTGGCTTGACGCACCTTCATCATCATTGTGAAACGATTACAACACCAAGCAGCCAAGATCAGACCAGGGAAATAATAGGAACAGTTGTTCTCTTTCAAGTATTTTGCCCCAACCTCATTACTTCTATGACTTCAAGTCATTTCTGACTTATGGCATTCCAGAGGCAAACCTTTCATTGGATTTTCTGGAGCTGAGAGTGTGTGAGACTCCCTCAAGTTTACTCATCTGGTTTCCATAATAATTGGACCCAGGTCTCCAGGGCCATAGTCCAAAGCTCAAACCACTACACCACACAGGTTCACTTCATCTTTATGTCCATTAACAAAATTCTTAATCCCTTCTAGTAATATCCAAATGGCCATGAACTCAAAAGAGACAGAAAGCTACCTTGAAGCAAGCAGCCACTTATCTCTCTATTTCTGTATTTTCTACTCTATGCTGACTGGCGATGGTTCTCTGGACTTTTCAGAGCAGAATCTGGGGATACTTGGCACTGATTTTAGGGCTGTCTCCACGCAAAGCCTGAGCTACAATCTCCCATTCCAAAAGAGATTTTGCTCAGAGAGTGATGTGTTAAGGACCACTGAAACAGGTTCAGAGAGTGTTTTCCTCTGTATTATACAAATAGCCCTGTATAAAGCAATTGCCAAATACCATTGGTCACTGAAGTCATCAGCATTGACTCATCTCTCCAGCAGTACATTTCTTTTTAGCTTTTTTTTAAATAGCCAAGCAAATATTGGTAATGAACCGTTCTGCTGCTAGCTTTCTTATAGTATTTAAGAAAATATTTAATATGTTTGAAAATATAATAACAATCAATAGTACTGTGAATATTTCAATCAACACAGCTTCTGAGAAAGAAACTTACTTTTATAAAGTCTATTTATGCCTCCTCGGCCTCTATTTTGTTCTTTGTCATTATTTATTTATTATTCATTTAAAACTTTTATATCCCGATCTTCTCCACCTCTGTAGAGGGATTCAGACCAGGTAACTAGCAGCATCAGCACTGGGAGCATAGGGAAGAAGAGCCAGATTTTTTATGTCTGCAAGCAGCAGTAGGTCTGCACTATGAAATGCAATAAAACTTATTATATTATATTTTTACAATGCCTGCCTGCAATAGGCAAAGTAAACTGCAGCTAAGCCCCAGATTCCCTTACTTAGCATGGGTAAACAACAAATTAGAGACCAGAAAAGGGGGGGGGGGCAGGGGAAGATTTATTTGTTTGGTTGGTTGGTTTTTTTTACAACATTTCTCCCCCACCTTTCTCCAACCCGAAGGTGACTCAAGGAGGCTTTACAACCAGGCTTGTCTCAACAGTAATCACTTTCCAGGTTTTTTAAAAAAGCATAGCTCTCTAAATACTTGGCTAATTGAATTTAGAAGAAAGGTGGGAGAAAAAGTCATTCCTGGATGCATTTAGCAAGATAACTTCAAGTGGTTTCTAGATGTTTCAAAATGTTTTCAATCGCTTATGCAAGGCTCACCTGACTTGCTTGTTTCATCCACATGTATATAGTTAAGTGTGAATGAAAGGTTTGCTGCAAACTATTGAACTGTTCTCCTGTTGAACTGGCATAGGAACCTGCCCTTATTCTTCCTACCATTTTCTGCATTTGGGACTGTTTAAGTAATCATGCCCAGAAGCATAACTATTATACGGCAAGATCTGCAATGTTTAAGGAGTTTTTAAAACCTGAAAGTAACTAATACTGGCAGTAGATTTTTTTCAAAATATGTTTCATGACAAATGATAAAAAGTACAATTAAAATAGCATGAGTCTACAGCCCCTACAATGACATATAAATATATCATATGGATTAATGAGGATTCGTATCCTAACCTACAGTATATAATGTTCATGTGTGTACTGATTTCCAGAGTCTGAAAGGGATTTTTAAGCACTCTATTATGTCACTTAATGGAAGCCTCCCTGAAAGAAATGCGCTACCATTCTAAAAACCTCTCCCCTTAGTTTACTCTTAATTTGGGGAGGGAAGGGAGAAAGGTTGTCTCCACTCAGAAATAAAACTGTATAGTATTATGTACAGAAGAAAGGTTTGAAACATGAACAGTTATGTTCAAAGCAATATCATAAAATTTATTTCAAATTAGCTAAAAACAAGTAGGAAAATGTTACACAATATACCAAAAATGCATGCATTGTTCCCACTTCCCATTACATACTTGAGAAATGTAACTCTGTTGTGCTCATATTTATTTATTTATTTATTTATTACTTTATTTTTATACCGCTTTTCCCATCCCGCAGGCGACTCAAGGCGGTTTACAGGACAAAATCAATGCCCGCAATACCATAAATACAATTAAAAGCATTAACATAATAAAAACATAACAAAATCAATAAAAACATAAATCATTTGTGTGTCCTTGTTAAAATCATTGTCCGATCCCATCGTCTAGTCGTTCCATTTTCCTATGTCAGTTACTCTGCATTTGCAAATGCTTGCTCAAAAAGCCATGTCTTTACTTTTTTCTGAAAAGTTGAAAGGGAGGGGGCTGATCTGATATCCTTAGGGAGGCCGTTTCATAGCCGAGGAGCCACCACTGAGAAGGCCCTGTATCTCATCCTCGCCAGACATACTTGTGACGAAGGTAGGATCGAGAGCAGGGCCTCCCCAGATGGGGAGATGCGTTCTGACAGGTAAGTTGGGCCAGAACCGTCTCAGTTATCTCAGCCTTCGTTAACTTATTTCAAGTAATTGCATTGTTTGTAATTTATAGTTCCCAGCTATGGCTATTTTTTGTTCTTGTTAAGATCATTATGTCCCTATCCATGGTAGCTCAACAAGTGAGTATATGATTGTAGCCCAAAATTATGATTAACCAGCCAAAATTTACATTTTAATGGGGCTGCCAGCATGGGACTTCCAAATGAGGTCATGTTTTGGGGAACACTAAACATTATCATGACACCATTTACGACAGAAAAAAATTGCTCTGGCCTCAAATGTTTTTTTCTTGCCTTTGGGTAGCGTGATAGTGGGAGGAAATGCCCACCCCCCCAACCCTGAATTTGCTTCAGTGGTTTATAGGGAACATATAGAAAAGATCGCTACACACGCAATCCTTGTTAGGTTTTGCCATAAAATGCAAAAAGCAGAAATGATCTTGAGGGGCCAAAGAGAGAAAGAAGAAGGGTACAGAACGAGGGAGCCACGCAGGCAGCCCAGAGACAACCATATGCAATGTGTTTCCTCTGCTCGACAGAGGTTTTTCTTCTCACTGCTTTCCTCAGCATATCTCAGGCACTGATTCATTTCTCACTTCCCCATCTTCCCGTTAAAATATATTGTCCATGGTTGCAGATGCTGATTTAACAAAAAAGATTTGGCCTCAGTTTTTTTGGACACAGTCAAAGCCTAAAGATGGGCAAAACAGTAGATGTCTCTCTTCCCCTCAACCCTTTGATTTAGGCTAGGAAGAGATGGATCTAAATCCATAATATATAATAAAGGCATGGAGACACCCCAAGCTTGTTCTATTGTTAATTTATTTGCCAGTCTCCACTCCAAAACAGAGTAAACAGAGTTTGTAAAAGTTCCTTTTTGTACTAAACCCTTCTGCATCTTGCACTGGCCATACTGGCTGGGGAATTCAAGGTGTCAACATCAAAAAAAGAAATAGGGGCTTTTAGAAATTCTGTCACAGGTTCATCTACATTGTAGAATCAACCACTGCAAGGTGTCTGAAGAATAAGGATGGCTATGGGAATTGATCCCCGAGATTATGGAAGCAATCTCTGAAGTCATACCCTGAAGTCATCCCTGAAGTCAAGGACCCATTCCTGCCGTAAGGTCCAGAACTCTTCAGGTTTCAAAATCATGCAGAGGAAATTGGGGGATCCCATTTTATTCTGCATATATCCAGGTTTACCCAAAGTATTGTTTGGATGCCTCAGGCCAACCCGTTAGCTATCACAGGCTTTAAGGCCTATGTAGAAGAGCCCTCATAGCCTTGGCAATTGAAGAGTCCATCAAGCAATGTAGGGCAACTACTGGTGGGGCTCTGTGGGCAAACTAGGCAGCAGCGTTGATGCTGACGCCCTGAACAGAGAAGCCAACCCATGATCCATAATGAAACAGTGACACTTCCCCACGTGGAAAGGGGGAGCATCAACTGACCGCTGAGGTGCCAGGATTGCCCCTCTACTCCCCCACCTGCTGCCATGATTCACCACCAAGGCTGGCAAATCACAGTTTTGGATCTCATCCATGTGATGAGGTCCCTGGTCTCCATAATCTGCCCAACTCTGCTTTAAAGATAGCTCCAGTGGTTTTCACCACTATTCCTGTGGAAATACATTCAAGAGATGTTTTGCTGTATGGCGAAGTACTTAGGAATCTCTCATCACACAATTTCATTGAATGGCCGGAACAGGAGTATTATTTATTTATTTATTTATTTATTTGTGCATTTCTACCCCACCCTTCTCCCCCTGAAGGGGGACTCAGGGCAGACTAGAAGGGTAGACCTTTCACAGGAGAGACACCAGGGCATCAACAGAGATCATGTCTATGGCTGGATCTATACTGACATATAATCCAGCTCATCAAAGCAAGAGTATCCAATGGTCTCCAGTCAATGACACAGCACTGCACTTTTATCCCATGCCCTATTCCTTAGCTACAATTTGCACTATCCCATTCCCTTGCCTTGTTTACAGTTATGGTAGTTGTCACCCAAGGTCATTGAGCATTGTTATGAGTTTTAAACTGTTATTTTTATATGCTATAGTTTTTACTTTATTGTATTGTACTGTGTGTTTATTTTATGCTTTGTCTTGGCACATTGTGCCATATGTAAGCCGTCCCAAGTTCTTTTGGGGAGATGGAGTTTGGGTACATAAATAAAGTTGTTGTTGTTGTTGTTGTTGTTGTTGTTGTTGTTGTTCTGCTTCTTCTTCTTCTTATTCAGATTATCTGATTTGAACTGGATTCAATGAGTCAATACTGGTATGTAATCCAAATTATTAAAACAGATTATCTGATTTGAACTAGATTATATGTGTCTATACTGCCATATAATCCAGTTCAAAGCAGATAATATGAGGGATCAGATATTGGATTATATGGCAGCGTAGATCCAGCCAAAGGTACTCCAGGCACATACTGGAGTACAGAAGAAAGGCAATGCCACACTCTGCAGTCCTACATGCAATAGGGTGGGAAGCATTGCCTTGACACTACACACAAAATTTTGATTGCTGCATAAAATAACGTAACATTAGCCTTGTTCCAGGACATCTCTTTTACATATGACACCATTTCACAGTGATATAAAAGAGTATTGGAAACTCAAGACTTTTTTCTACTTGTGGCGTGGTGTAGTGTAATGTGAAGTCTTCCAAAAAAAATATCTAAAAATTGCCGGTGGTCTCTCATCTCTTCAAAACCAAAGTGACAAAAGCTATGGAACATCCCCACCCCTCTCTTTCTGCACATGTGCACGTGTGTATGAGATCAAGCCTGACCATAAAGCATAACTTTTGCTCCATTTGGTATCTGGCTAATGAGTGTTGTGGTAGAACCGAAACTGAAAGGACTGTGGGACTTTTTATTATTTGCTGGGGAAACTGATATAATCCACCTCCACTTGGATCAATTATTTCCGTTCTGTTCATAATAATGAGCATACTTAACAGGAGGTGTCCTAAAGTGGGGGCGGGAAATGACAGCTTTGGGATCAATTTTTCATATCAGTTTTCCAAGCCATGAATATTTTGAAAAGGATTCTCATGAGAATTTATTTCCTTATGTGTCGCTGGGAAAAACGAAGTTGTGTGACTAGTTTGAATAAATCCTGTTGCTGCTCACAGTGGATAAGGAACTAAACCAAAGGGAATATTTTCCCTCTAACTTAAATCTATTTACTTATTTGAACATATGAAGTCATCTTTGCCCTCAGTGTGTCCTGGAAGTCAGACCCTTAACTAAATGCCTTCAAGTAGACCCATGACATCTGATGTGATTACGCTCACATCAAAATCAAGATTTTCTTTTCTTTCTCTAGCAAATACTATAGGATCCATCAAAAATATAAAGCTCTGCCCTGGATCCTTACATTGGAATGGGTCAGAGGGAGATGGGAGAATAAAGGTTTAAGATTTTAGGAAAAAAACCTTCCCTTTATCCAACTTCAAATTGTTTGGGCTTGAGTAACATTTACTAGTGAATTGACAGGCATGTAAAATGTTTTCGGCTTTACCCTTTCTGGTATTTCTCCTGCAGAAACTCTAGTGTTCGTCTCTATAGCTGTAGCTGTCTTTCTGTCTATCTACGTATATGTCTATCTCAGAAAAGGCAGTGCACATCTCAAACTGTCATGCTGCTCTCATTGTTCATGCTGGTAGGGGATGGTGGGAGTTGGAGTCCCTCCAAGGAGATTGTTGCCAAAAATGGATCTTTCTCATCAATCACTTATCTCCCCAGCTTTACATACTCATTCCTAACTTCTCCCCCCTCTGCCCTCCAACCTACCCTTCTTTAAATAATAGCATTTGCATTTGACAACATAAATTCTCAAAGGAATATATACGGAAAGCGATCCCTATATCTTATAGCACAAAACAGTGCTTAACTGTAGTACATTCCTGGGGCGACGAATGACTTCACTAAGTGAAATGAGGAAAGAGTTCTTTCCTCATTTCACTTAGGATGAATATCACAATGCTGTAGTCCAAGGACGGATGTCTCCTAAAGGCTGAGGAAGCACAGGGGAGTTAGGGGTATTCTATCCACCTGTATGGTATTCTATGGGATAATGGGGATTTTTGGTATACCAGGGAGCCCTTGAGGCCAAAACTATCATTGCAGGCCGATACATGGAGCCAAACAGCTGTAATTTTCCTGAATTACCTATTTACTAGCATTTTTCTTATGTACTTTGTGCTCTTTATTTTTCAGAACTGTTACTTTGATGAGTTGAATTAGAGCCACTTGACCAGAGATCACTCTCCAACATTAGTACCAAAAAGGTTACAAACCAGTTTTTGGTCAACTTTAGATTTGGTTTGGTTATTTGGGGTGCTGATTCAGAAAATTGCATTGAATCATCTCTAGTTTCTGATACATAACATATGCCATCCAGTAGTCGCCATCTGCGCACCCACAGAAAGCCATATTTAACAATCTAGAGCTGATGTTGTAGTAGTAATCTTTCATGGGTAGCCAGCCTCTCCCCTCCCAACATCTCAGTTGCCTCAGCACTATAAAAGGATTTCACGAGACTAGTCGCTCTCATTGGGGCTATGATGTAGTAATGGTGAGGCTGCAGACCATATTTTCATTCTTGTGGACCACTGATGGTCTACGGACCACGGGTTGGGAACCACTGCATTTTGGGGGTGGGGGCAGCAGAGCTTTATCCAGACTGAGATCTGGCAGTGCTAAAAATCAGGATACGCATATTTTATTTACCAAAGCTACTTTATTTTACTACTGTACATTACTATCTGGGAAAGAGAGTCACGAAGAGTTCCTCAAGATCCATGGGCTCTTCTCTTTTTCTTCTTTCTAGGTTCAGCCTCTCCCACCATCGTCCCTAATCATAATCCTCTGATTGTGACCCAAGGAGACCCAGTGAGCCTCCTTTGCTCTGGGAATGCCACCATAAAGTGGGTTGGCATGGAGAAGAAGGCTGAAGTAGAGGTGTACAAAAATGGCACCCTCCATATACCCAAGGCCTCCTGCAAGAATATGGGAAACTACCAGTGTACCTTTGACAACAGCACAGATGAGGAGCCCGCCTCTGTATATCTGATTGTGAGAGGTAATTAAATCTATCTGTATTTATAAATTGCTATAATATTTCAGCCTTAATTCCTATCACATACAACTAAAGCAATGCTGGGACCTGTTCATCCATCCAAATATTAAAGTAAAGGTAAAGGTTTTCCCCTGACATTAAATCCAGTCATGTCCAACTCTGGGGGTTGGTGCTCATCTCCATTTCTAAGCCAAGGAGCAGGCACTGTCCACAGACACCTCGAAGATCATGTGGCCGACATGACAGTATGGAGTGCCGTTACCTTCCCGCCGGAGTGGTACCTATTGATCTACTCACATTTCCAAGTTTTTGAACTGCTAGGTTGGCAGAAGCTGGGGCTGACAGCAGGAGCTCACGCTGCACCCCGGATTCAAACCTGTGACCTTTCAGTCAACATGTTCAGCAACTCAGTGCTTTAACCCACTGTGTCACTAGAGGCTTCAAATATTATTGGACTAAAATTTCCAGCTATCTTAACTGTTTAGGGCAGCTGCATGATTTCCTAAATCTCTAGCCATAGCATGTCCTAAAGCTCTATCCATTGTATGGGAGTTGATTTTGGACTACGGCTCCCAGAATTTCAGAGCAAGTAACCTTCAATATAAACACAGTGTGTGCTTAGGATAAATGCTATTTCACATGAATAAAAACTAAGCAGAAAGGGGAAGTGGTCCATTCCCTGGCCTGGATAGTGAAGAGAAACACTGGGGAAAACATATACCGTAGTTTAAAAAACTTGTTTTAGGATCAACATGGACAGGTAAACTAAACAGCATACAATAAATGCTAGTAGTGAGATTAATAGTGCAATGAATTTTGCCACACACAGAGCCATTTAATTGCAAGAAATTCATGTGGCATGTTCATCAGAATTCTGACTAGGACGGAAATTAGCTTAGCTGGATATGCACTTGGTCTTTGCCAGAGGTGCAACCTAACTGACAAACAGCTTGACCAAATTTGTTGACAAAATGTAAAGTTGAATCCTCTCCATGGTACCATGCAGCTCCCATATTTTGTGATCACTGCCGATGTGTTCCAAGTAATGATCTATACAACAGCCATGTGTTGCTTCCTCATAAGTCCCTAACCTTCTTTTTTCATCCCCAGATCCTAAATCACCATGGTGTCTTGCCAAGAAGAACTTTGTGACAGTGACAGAAGGCCAAGATGCATTGCTCCCATGCCTCATCACCACTGACCCAGGATCCACAAGCAATGTTACCCTTATGAAAAAGAAAGAGTCCATACACTCTTCAAGGGTCTCTTTCAGTGCTCAAGAGGGAATACGCTTACACAGAGTAGGCATGGATGATAACGGCTGGTACCAGTGTCAGGCCCTTGTACAAGGACAGTGGGTGGATTCACCCAGAATTGGCCTAAGCGTTGAAGGTTTTGTTATATTTTATTCCATTTTTACTTATTTCTTTGTAACTGCTTCTCACTGTATTGTTTTAACTTTTGCAAGCCATTGCGAATGCCAATTTTGGGGGGAAAGCAGGATAAAAATAATAATAGATGTGAATGTAAAAAGGATGAAGTAAAAGATTTATGAAATTTGGAGAGCCCTATATGCCAGGCATAACCATGGTTGGATTTGCAGATGTGGCAATCCCAGAAGACAGATTCAAAGACAAAGAAAGGGAAGGTTTCAGAAATATCAAGGCGTGCAAATTGATATTCAGCATATCTGGGAAATGAAACAGTTGGTATTCTAGCATTCAAATATTTTCTTGGAGCAATTCCAAACAGTTCCAAAATACCTGAAGAATGTTTCCATAAATAGGATCATTGTAGCACAATTAGTGTGTTGTCACGTTCAATTCATTCAGAGAACTGATAACACTTTGTAATGTGCTTTTGACCATACTTATTCACCTCAACAGATCTGTGACTGATCAGTCAAGCTGAATAATCAGATTTTATAGTCACCCGTAGGAATGGATTATCATCGATCTTGTCACCTGAGAAATATGTCTCAGGGACCAAAGGATTGTTCCATGTTTATACACGAAACACAAGTTGTTCTAAGAAGTACATACATTACCTTCATCCAAAGTGAGGAAAGGCAATTAGCACACAAATAAAAGAACCCCTTTCTTCCTAGATGTATAAGCTGCTTTCCCCCCATAGTGGCACTCAAAGCAGCTTACCAGAAAATAAAAACAAAACAAAAAATACAGTGTAAAAGAACCCCTCCCCCTCTATAAATTGCAATATTAAACTATTTATTTATTTATTAATTATTCGGGCTTCTATGCCGCCGACTCCCTGAGGCTCGCGGTGGCTTACAGGAGCCGAAAGGCATAGTAAAAACAGGCAATAAAACAGTTAAAACAGCTAAAAACAACATACAGGACAGCAGAACAATAGAACAGTAGCACAGCTCAACAATAAGCAGCCCGTCGTCCCAAGACGAATGGATAGGAGGCGGGGCGTGGGCAGGACCTACCCACCAAAAGCCTGCTTAAACAGGTGGGTTTTACAGGCCCGCCTGAACGGGAGCAAGTCCTTCATGGCTTGAGTTCCGGCCGGGAGGGCGTTCCACAGCATAGACGCTATGACAGAGAACGCCCTCCGGCGGGTAGATGTCAGTCTTGCCAGTTTGGCCGAGGGTATCTCCAAGAGATTGGAGTCCTCGGACCATAGTGATCTCAAAGGGCAGTATGCTTTAAAACATGTAGAAGTATACTGACAAAAAAGCAGAGTGCTCTTATTAAAAGTCAGTTGGTTGTATAAATAAATAATAAAGTAATATACGGTACCTCTTCTCCACATAAATAAGGAGTGGAGGATCCCAACCCAATTATGCTGCACTAACCAGAGTTTTACTAAAAATAATGGCTTATCACATACTGTAACAATAGCACAATTAAAAATAATTACATAATAATCACATTAATGGGTGAGTCACAGTACTTAGGTGATCTCTCGTAGCTCGAAGATGATGGTCTTACAGATGTGGTGTTTTGGCAGAGGTTCTGCAGGTGGCTGTGAAGTTCTATTCTTGATCCACATGTTCTCCTGCAGTGAGGACATCGGTTTCCAGGTGGAAGGTGGTCCCAGTCAGAGTTGGCTTGACACGCCTTCCTCTTGGCACGTTTCTCCCTTTCGCCCTCTATTCATGCCTCTTTGAATTCTGCAGCACTGCTGGTCACAGCTGACTTCCAGTTAGAGTGCTCAAGAGCCAGGGCTTCCCAGTTCTTAGTGTCTATGCCACAGTTTTTGAGGTTGGCCTTGAGCCCATTTTTAAATCTCTTTTCCGATCCACCAACATTCCGTTTCCCATTCTTGAGTTCAGAATAGAATAATTACTTCCATTTAATATTGTATAAACAAGCACATGGGATATCTGTGGAGGAGTGGATCGGAAACCCTGAACAGATCATTTTACACACCCCATTAAACTACATATTCTTGGATTCCATAAGATGAATCAATTTTAAGTGAATGGCATGAAACCAATGAGATCTGATAAAATTCTGGATTGTGTGACAGTAAGGTAAAATGCACCAAAAATAAGATCAATTTACCACACATCCAGAAGATGAAAAAGAAAAATAAGTTATAGTATCACAAGAAGGGTAACAATAAACAAAATACATTATCTTTAGTTTTTTTCTGAAGGCAGAAAATATGTCAATGATAGCAGAAATTTCAGGATGCGTCTACACTGTAGAATTAATACACTTTAATGACTGTGGTGTAATGCCATAGAATCATAAGAGTTGTAGTTTTACAATGTCTTCAGGCTTTTGTGCCAAAGAGTGTTGGCACTTCCCAGAGCTACAAATCCCAGAATGTCATTGCATTGAGCCATTGCAGTTAAAATGGTGTCAAACTACACTAATTCTACAGTCTGGATGCACCCAGAGAAAGGTGACAGATCTCCATATCTATTAGGTTTCCCTGCTACTTGTTATTAACTGCTCTTTTGACTTCTTAGCTATCAACATACCTATCTCTATCACAATCGGCGCAAAAGACTATGTGAGAATCCAAAGAGAACCTTTCAACATCTCCTGCAACGTTAGTTACCCTTCCTCCCATTATCAAGTTCAATGGGACTATCCTTCCACTGCAAATGTGAGTAATCTTATTTGGTCCTGAATAGGATGTATCATTCGTTTGCTTTTTCTGTTTTGGATGGAAGAGATGGATGATTGGGTCACACTCACTAAATCATAGAAGGGTTTCACTTCTATGCTGCTAGACTCTAGTCTTGGAGGTCTAATTCTTCTGGAGACAAATTCATACCTGTATGTGCTTTATTATATTTTCTGCCTTTTGTAAGCTATCTTAACTCCCAGTTTATGTCACACCTTGAGGAAAAGGTGGGATATAAATAAGTGATGAATGGATACCATTTTAACGAAACCAAACTCAGCATTCTATCCATGCCATCTTCCAAGTAAATTGATTGCATCACAGATTAATTTCCTTCAGCCTTTCAGTTGTGCTCCCACAGTGAATTTCATCCATATCTAAGAGGTTTCCACCCAAGAGACAAATAACAAGAAGCAATTGCAGGAGGCATCATTGTTTTCTCCTTCTTTTAATTTGTTTTCTGGGTGTTTTCAATTTCTGATTGTATAACTAGCTAGCAAAGCAGGCAGGTGATATTTATTATTATTGAATTTGTACCTCACCTTTCTCTAGGGGTGGGATCCATTTAAGCCGTTATAGTGATTTTCATTTTCAAAACTCCTAAAACATGTTACATTTTTAAAAACTGGGGGGGGGGGGGGAAGCATTTATGTTGAATGCTAAGACAGCAACAAAATAATTATAGCATAGAAATATTTCATTAAAATCGCAAGAGCTGGTAGTGTAGGTTCATATTTTGTTATCCTAATCTAAAAAGTAGCAATCTAGAAAGTGCACATCACACACACACACACACACACACACACACACATACTGCTTAAGACGTGGGCATTATGCTCATTTGAATGAAGTGTCTCCCAAGGTTCCAGGTGAGTCAAAATGGTATGGGAAGAATTAAGTAAGGATGGACACTGAACAATTAAAACAATGGGGTTTGTTCCAAATATGTGGTGTCATTTTTAACTTTCTTGAACCCAGGTGAGTTTGGAGAATCGTGAAAGTTTTGATGATTCTAGTCAGAACTACAACACACAATATATCCTATCCATCCCAGCAGTACAATTGAATGACAGTGGGAAATATACCTGTTTCACAAGTAGTCCTGCCAGCAATTCCTCAACAAACCTGAAAGTGATAGGTAAGTCTTTCTAAATGTATTTTTCTCTACACAGGTTCTCTCTAACAGAAGAATCAAATAGGAATGTATGGTGGGGTGTTAATGGGGACACGACCATTAGTCAACACAGGAGCCCCCAGTGGTGCAATGGGTTAAACCCTTGTGCCGGCAGGACTGCTGACCAACAGGTCAGGGGTTCGAATCCTGAGAGAGCAGGTTGAGCTCCCTCTGTCAGCTCCAGCTCCCCATGCAGGGACATGAGAAAAACCTCCCACAAGGATGGTAAAACATCAAACATCAGCTGTCCCCCCGACAATGTCCTTGCAGATGGCCAATTCTCTCACATCAGAAGCAACTTGCAGTTTCTCAAGTTGCTCCTGACATGAAAAATTTAGTCACCACAATGAATCTTTCAAATGAATGGGAGGAATAACAAATAAGGTTTAGATTGGCCTTGAAAAATTCATCTATATGGAGGGGTTTTCTGTCCCCTTCCCTTTTTATAAGGGTGGTAGCTCCAGGATTAAGAGTAACAGTCTTATATTTCTCAGCCTGTGCAATATGTATAAAATAAGCAGCAGCAATATGTTTGTAAATGAATTGGGGGAAAGAAACATGCACCCACCCCTATAATTAAAATTACATTTTCCTTTAAAGTTAATTAATCAGTTCGTCCTCCACATGTATTTATTATTATTATTATTATTATTATTATTTACCATATTTATATACTGCATCTCTCAACCCGAAGGCAACTCAAGGCGGTCTACAGTTGGCAAACGATGGCATCAACAACATAAAATACAGTTAAAAACTTTAACATATAATATAAACCATATAAAAGCAATAAAACCATAAAACACAAGTCCATTTGCTAAGATTAGGGGCATAGAACCCCTGCAAAAGTGAAAAACTGGAAAAAAATGTTGGTTTTTAAATCTTTATAGGAATTTCTAGGTCCTCCAGCATGGCTGTATAGTCAACTTCCATTGGAAGCTAACCACAGAATTTCATTTGAAGATTCCTAGAGAGGAGATATTTCTAAGAATCTTTAGGTCCTGCAGCATGACTCTATGGTCAGCTTCTACCCAATGCTGACCAAAAAGTTGCACTAGAGGCTGTAGAGATTTCTAGAAAGAACATTTCAATCAAATCTATACATAATCAAATCAACAAAAGTCAAACTTGCATTTTTAAGACCACGATATACACAATGTTTTCACTAGCCACTCTTTCCCGTTTTATCGTGATAATTCATACATAGTTTTTAAAAGCATAGTTTGTCAGCCAACAAATCCTCAAATCCCATATTTCTGTTCATTCTTATCCAAATTTCTAAGAGTGTGATCCTCCAACAGCATCCTAATTCTCTACATCAGGAGTGCTCACACTTTTTCAGCATGTGAGCTACTCTTAAAGCAACCAAGTCCAAAAGATCTACCTGCCCCTACCGCCGTGCTCTCCCGCGCGCTCCCGCCGCCGCGCGTGCTCTTGCTGCTGTTTTCCGCCCGCACAGCGCTTCTTCCACCTGCAGGGCATTGCAGGAAGGAGAAAGCACAAGGCGGGGCATCCAGAGGGAGCGCTCTGCCCTGCCTGTCTCGCCGGCAACAGAGGCTGCACAGCTGCTTCTGGACGAGAGAGAGGCAGGGCGCTCCCTCCAGAGGCCCCGCCTCGTGCTTCCTTCTTCCTGCAATGCCCCGCAGGTGAAAGAAGCACCGCGAGAGCGGAAGCCAGCAGCAGGAGTGCATGTGCGCGCAGGGTGTGCACGTGCATGGCAGGAGCGCCCCATCCGGCTGGTGAGGCCCGAAGATCACCTGGAAGAAGGCCAAAGATCTACTAGTAGCTCGCGATCTACCTAATGAGCACCCCTGCTCTACATATTCACTTTTTCATTTCCTCAGGAGATGCAAATCTTCCATTGATTAGTTCTCACATGCAGGAATGGGGAGTTTTAAACATTTCCTGTCCTCTAGTGATATTGTGAGAGTTTTTACTCATTTTAAAGATTATGTTTTACATACGTGTTTATACCTGACCCCAAACCTACCCTTGAGGTTGTGCAAAAAATGAGTTTATGTAAAACAATGTGCATTTTGCACAAATGACATTATTTGCAATTTTGTGCACAAGCCCATCCTTTTACCAAGCAAATAAACGTATCAGTATTATTGATTTATATTAATAATAAGTGTGTCCAGACACACTCTCTTGTTTGTAACAGGAAGAATATTCATATTTATAAATCCTTAATCTTCTCCCAAACCAGGACTTGGTCACACTACAAAATTATAGTGCTGTTATTCCACCTAAATTGCCATGCATCCATCCTATGGAATACTACAACTTGTGGTTTGGTGAAGATCGGAGAACTCTGGCTGAGAATTCGAATAGCACTTCTCTAAACTCCAAACCTGAGGAACCATTGAATAGATCCCTGGCAGTTAAATTTGAATCCTACTACTATACATTTGTAGGCACCAAATCTCCTCCAGCTGTGTGCCATCCCCTTCCATGAATAAATTATTTTTAATCTCTTCACTATGCATGATATTCTTTTTCTTTTCAGAGAAAGGTTACATTCATTTGTCCACCATACAGAAGAGAATACAGGAACCAAGTCTGCATAAAACTCTGGAGCTACAAGTTATTACCGAAGCATATCCTAGGCCTTCTATATATGGATGGAAACACGTAAATCCATTAGGAAGCTCCAAGGATTCCATATACATTGGCCAGATGAGTTCTGGCAACAACCGGTAAGGAGGAGGTGCTGCCTAAGGACCTTCCCAAGCAATGGCTTTAACATAAAGGAGTGTGACATTCTCCTGACTTGGTTGAAGTTCAGAAGATCTAGAAAGAGTGACTCCTTGCAAATGGTTGGTAAAAGAGGGTGCATCTATACTGTAGAACTAATATAGTTTGACATCACTTTATGAAGTTGTCTTCAAGAGTAACCCCATGTAAAATGCATTGCAGTAGTCTCACTGGGAAGTTACAGAAGGCTGCTATGGTAACTATATAATTAATGCAGTTTCACACCATTTTGACTACCATGCTCAGTGGAATCACAGGTCATGTAATTTTACAAGGTCTTTAGCCATCTCTGTCAAAAAGTGATGGTGCCTCCCCAAACTACAACTCTCATGATTCCATAGCATTGAGATATGACAATTAGAAAGGTGTTGACATGCATTAGTTCTTCACTGTGGATACACCCAGAGAGTTGCCTCCATGCTTTTTCATTGCAAATAATACCCCCACCACCCACACTTATTTGTTGTCCTTTTCTTTCATTCTTCTTCTGAGGACCTTAGAGCCAGGGCCCACTATATCTTTAGACAGAATGAAGCATTTGGCTGCAGATCAGCAGCTCCCAAACATTGTTTTATAGTTTCCAGAATTCCTGACTGTTGGACAAGTCAGTTAGGGCTCATGAAAGTTGGTTTAAAATAGCAAGTGCAACAATATTAAGAATCACTACTGTTGATCCTGGAGGTTGGTAGCAGCTTCCGTCTAATGCGTGAGCTCATGTCAGCAGACTACAATAATGTACCAAACTCTCCATCAGTTCAACCTTAGATGGTGCTCTCCTATAGCTATGATCTCAGATTTGTGGGCTGATGGTAGATTCCCTTAATCTTGGTATATGGCAGTGCATCGTATAACTGTGCCAGGGAGGTAGCTATCTATTCAGCACTTGAGGCACTGTAGGATTACTGCCTTCTTACCTACTTTTTCATGGTATGTTTAAGAGAAATTATCACAATTGATGTTGAAGGAAGCAAAATGAATCCAGGTTTGAGATGGTATGCAGAAAGTATCTACAGGATGATGACTCCCGCACTGACTTTACTGTGTATATTTGTTTTCTCTTTTGGAAGGTACATCAACACACTGAAACTAAATGATATTGGGGAAAAACATAGTGGGATGTATACGTTCTTTGCCAATAATAATGAAACCACTGCACACATTACTTTCAACATCTCAGTGAAAAGTAAGTACTCCCTCCACTTACCTTCTTCCAACATTTGGGTTGACTTACAGAATTTATCATATTTTCTGCAAAGAGATTCTGCACATGGTGGAAGAGGTTTGTTACTCATGGTATGTGATTTTCCTCACATAAATAACTTTCATTTAGATTACATAGAAGAGAAATTGAAATCTCACTGTGAGAATGGAAATGGGGTAATTGTAGGGAATATAAATTCTATTTTAAGGGTTTAGTTTGCTTCAAAATTTAGAGGGAAAAAATTAAGAAGCTCAATTCCAGTGAGATAATGTGAGATTATCTTGTTCTTTCTGTAAGCAAATGAGGTGCTACAGAATCAAAGTGCTGTAACATATTTCTAATGGACCTCTTTCCCTCAGATATGTCCAAGAAAGCCTTTAGAATTATTTTCAATTTAACCAAGGGCAGGTACAATCTTTTGTTTTAACAATAGAGAAAACACTAGCCAGGAGGCACTGTGACTTTCCTAGAAGGGACCAGAATAATTCAGGCAATAAAACATAAACCATAGTGTTATCTGGATTAAGGAATGATCAGCCACACACATGTAGAATCCAAAGGTTATAACCAAGGCATTGATATGTGAACTTGTTTTACATAAGAAAAATGTCGTTAGACTTCTTAATACATTTTGATTGTGGCTTATAAACAGGTTTGAAATGAAGTGATTGTGTATCACTTAATTACTTTTCCCCAACTTGTTTGTCAGTCCCACCTCAAGCTATGCTGAAATTCAACAGCTCCAACAGTCTTTGGTGTGAAGTCAGTGGCTATCCTGCTCCACATATTGAGTGGTATCAACTACCCCACAATCATAGTACAGACAGGTAAGTTGACAGAACAACAGCACAGTCCTCTGGATGATTACTTATAAAGTAAGGCCTTCAATTTACTTCTTACCAAGATTGCAGTTTTAATATAATGTATATGCAATATGTTTATTATACCCATATAGAAGTAATAAACACATACATTTACATTGGCAATAATTCCTCTGGCTACCAAGAAATATCCTGTTGGTGAGTCAACATTAGATTTATTGTTGAAATAATAGTTGTTAGATGGCTAGGTTTTGGGACATCCAGGTTTACATCTCCATTGAGCTGTGTAACTAATTTGGACAATCTGGTGTCAACCATTCTGTCTTAACTGAACCTATCTTAGAGTGCTGGTGTTGAAAGTAGAAAGTAGAGAATAAGAGAAAGATACATAATGACTTAGGACTTCATCACACAAACCCGCTATTCCACTACAGTGGTGTTTTCATTGATAGTGGGCACATACCACATTGAGCATCTTTGATAATGCACCTATTTTCATTATAGTGTAATAGTACTTATCTTCCATTCCATGGTTTTATTTATTTCAAATATTTGTACCCCACCCTTCTCAAACCCCAGTTTTCAACAATTGGTTTTGCGATTGTACTTCTCTTTACTCTGCTTTCCTGTTATGCTGCTGTTCCTAATATTTTATTTTTAGTTCAATTTCGCAATTCCAGCATTTAAAAACAAAAAAGGCAAATATAAACGTAAAATAACAGATAAAAGGAGAACAGCCAGTTTGGAAATAGCGAGGGGGAGCGGGGAGTGGAAGTGAATAGATGTCACTTTATCATTTGCATGCTGGCCCAGAAGCCCAAGGGACACAATGCATCAGAGTGAATGGTGAACACTTTGTAGAATTGGGAAGTAATGATGGGATGGCAGAATCACAGGAAGAAGCAGACCAGCAGTCCCTATCACACACCTTTCATGTGGTGTCGTCTTGTTTCCCTCATGTGATAAAGTCCTTAATCTCACTTGGAGGAAATGTGAGAGAACAATGTAATAAGCAACCAAATAAAAAAGGTTAGGAAAGAATGATTTCATTTGGAAGTGGGGAAGCATAATTGATTTATGAACCTGATGAACTTCCAGATTGGTATGTCTGGGGTAAGTCATCAGCTATTTTGTTGCTGCTTTCTGTTGTCTTTCCCACACATAGTATCTCAGGTTTTCTGTTTTATTGTGAATTGTGAATCTTACAGTAGGTGATCAATGAGCAATAAACCTCTGTACTAGGATCCATCAGTTGTTACCAATTCTTTTAACACTAGAAGGTGGAGAAGGAGAGATGCAATCTGAACTCAAAGCCCAGTTGGCCCTCCTGCTCCCTAAATAGAAGGCTGTGATGTGGTTGTCTGTCACAGCCCATGTGGCCAATCAAAGGAAGGGAATTAAATGGTTCTCAAAGGGAACAACTGATCAATCAAACATTCAATCAAAATTCTACAGGCATTTTAACATCTGTTGTCTTTTTTTGGTTTTCTAACAGATGCTATCAAAGTGGTATGCTGTTCATTAATGACACTAACCCAGAGATCGTCAGTGAACTTCCCTTTGGAAGAGTGATAGTGAAGAGTGTTCTTCAAGTTAAGGAGAAGAAAGGCAACACCTTATTTTGTTGCTTAGCTATTAATAGCGCAGGAAATGAATCTAGCATTGGATCTTTTGTTCGAACGCTTGAAGGTGAGGGAAATGTAAGCACTTCTTTTGCAAAATGATTTGTTTCTTATTTAGGAATTGCTCACTAAATCCTTAAGTATGACTATATTTATACCAACAGAAAGGAAGGTTTCTGTTTGAATAAAGATGTGTATAGACAAAACAGTTTTCCATCATCTGATTTAATCGGACCCCTTTCATTATATATGTTTTATTCATTAATAATCTGTTCCATCTTTTCTAATTGATTTCTGTTTTCCATTTCTACATTTCTATACAAAAGTAGTATTACAGTGCTTGCATGAAAACTACTAAAGTTATAAGGAGGGGGGGCAGGGAAGTCTTCCATTAAATCCAGTTGTTAAGAGAATAAAATGCATTATAATCAAATGGTGGTTTGCTTGGAGCTTAGTGGTTTCAATTCTCTTAGTATTTTAATAGACATGCATGAAATGAATGGGGCCATTTCACAACCCATGAGAGGAGAATATGTACTACTGTTGGACTCCAGAACACATCATCCCTAAGAGTCTCCCTAATGATTATGAATCATGCCAATTGTTGTGTAAAACAAATGAAGAAAATCAGGTTGAAAAAGCCACGTTGAAAATGTGTAAAAACAATACTGAACTTAATGCAAACAGATTTCTAGAGTCATGGGTAATTTGACTAGAATTAGACTAGGCAACCTGATAGGAAGTACTGGTATACTTGCAAATGATATTTTCTTTTTTTCCCCAGTCAATACTACAACTATAGCTATTCTCTCTAAACCAGCTATCATAGCCTGGGCAGGCGTAATGGCTTTCCTCCTTCTGTGTATCATCATATTATTCTACAAATATAAACAGGTCAGATTCATGTGTATTCTTTAGAGTTGGGCTGGGAAATGTACAGGCCCCCAAGGAATCTGTTTTACTATAGCTCCCAACTGGCCAGCATAGCTAAAGGTGAGTAATGAGAACTGATGGGAATTTCAATCTAGCAACTTCTGGGACAGTCATAGCATTCCCCATCCTGTATTCATCAGGAAGTAATATGAAAAGAGCTCCAGAAGCTGAGAAAACCCAGTCTGAAGCTCTCCTTCTGTTCCATATAATGTGTACAATTGTTGTTATTTCAACTGCCTGTGTAATTCTCTTTGAATCCATCTCATCCTGCCTCAAGCTCCATACTTTAAAAGAACCTCCTAGTGGCATCACAGGGATTGGTGTCACCCAGTGCGGTAACTCATGGTGTCACACCATTGACCTCCTCCCATAACGGACCAGACCGCAATGTTGTAGCTAAAACATCAGAAAACATCATAAAATCAGCACCGATGTTTAAAATCATGCAGGATCAAAATTGTGATGATGTTAGAATCACAGGTCTGCATTCTGTCTGAGATGTTGTCAATTAAAATGACAGAAGGGACTCCCCTTGTTGCCCTTGTGACAAAGACAATAAAAAAAGCCCAGGTAATAAAATAGCTGCTCCATTCACAATACCAAAGTCACTTCTCTTGCAATCAAACTGCTCCTGTTCTATGTGAAGCTAACTGCTCCTTGCTTAGTAGAGAACACTGAAACAAGGAGTCTCTGGAAAAATTGTTACATGCTATATAAGTAAAACTTGCCACATTGTGGTTCCAAATTGTACTCCAATGAAAGAGCTTTACCTTTGTTAGAAGTAGAAAACCTCAAAGAGTTAAGATGTTCGTCCTGTTGAGAATTCCCCTCTTGCAGCTTTTTGCTTTATGGTAGATGCTCCTCTGTCTGAAGGACTATTTAAATCCAGATTAAAGCTAAAGTATGATACTGTAAGAGGAAAGAGAGACCAAGGGTCTTGCATTTTTCCATCAGTTATTAGCAGCACTGGACAGCAGGTACACAGGTCTCATGGTCACAGACGTCCTTTCCTCACTTGTTTCTAAATGTCTGTTATACATTAAGATGTGTAATTTTACACAAAACCAATGTTATCATTTTTTTTCATTTCTGGAGGTGATGAATTGTTTGTTCTTTGATGACAACCCTTTTTTAAAAGTCTACAGCCAGACATGATAATAGTGTATGTAATCAACTTGTTATGGGTTGATTTCAGCATGCAGGCTTCAATGAGTCAATTCATGCACCACCATGAACCTAGATCTGGGTTGGGATTTATACTGTTGCTCACATTTATGAAGTAGGCTCTTGGGGGTTTAACAGCCCAATCCTTTTCATGTTTTTTGGCGGCAAGAGTCATTAAATTCAGTAAGACTTACAATAAAAATGTCTTGGACTTGAGCCCTAAATTACTATAGAGTGGGTAGAACTGCAACAGTTAACTTTGCAGTTCTATGGAAGAAAGGGAAAAATGAATATTGCTTTTCTCTTGTAGAAACCAAAGTACCAAGTCCGTTGGAAGATCATTGAAGCCTGTGAAGGAAATAACTACACCTTTATAGATCCTACACAACTTCCATATGATGAGAAATGGGAGTTTCCCAGAAACAACTTGCAATTTGGTGAGAAAATGGTTTTTATTTGTCCCTTTAATGGTTTGAAAGCTCTTGGTCCAGAAATGTTTGAAATTTGGTTCTAAATCACCCCAGAGACAGCTATACGAATACAGAAACTTTGGGATGTATCTTTTTAATTAACAACCGTGGCTCTAATTTTGTGTGTGAATTTTGTTAGATGCTCTCCCATTTCTGCTTCTTTCGGTTGTCTGAGAAACAATTTAATTATCTCCTTCCATATTTGCTGGTAGTTCAAACTACCGGAGTCATATTACCCCCATGTTTTAGTGTAGGACTGCACAATCAGCTGGATTTTATTTCAAGTCAATTCTCTGACCCTACTTAAAGCTTTTTAAAAATCAGCACATTGGCCGTTGATTCCAAGCAAGACACTGTGAAAACATTTGTTTTCCTGTGCATCACTAAATAAATTATAAACATCTTCCTCTCAGTTCTTGTGTGCTCAAAGCTCTATATTTGTTTTCATAGGGAAGATCCTAGGAGCTGGAGCTTTTGGGAAAGTCATGGAAGCCACAGCTATTGGGCTGGGGAAGGAAGATTCTGTCCTGAAGGTAGCTGTGAAAATGCTGAAATGTAAGTGCTAGGATGTATGAAAAGACTTCTACGGACAAGGAGAGGTGAAAGAAAAAGAAATAAGACATACAACATTTAAAGGATTTTAAAAAGCAATTCATACTGTCACTTTTCTCTTATACAATCCCAAGTAATTGTAGTGTTGAGAATGTCACATAAATGGTTGTAGTAGGTCTGTATGAGGAGCATTGGTCATTCAGAAGAAGAGAGGAATCTCTGCAGAAACCAAAAATAGACCTATGCTGGTGTAAGGTTAATTAACGCTTCTATTTGCCACTAACAATATGCCAGCTAATGACTGCTGGAAGTCATGGTCAACTGCTTAATGCTTAATGAAGCAGAATCAATCCTATACTTCTCTAGGATTGCATCTTTCTGACACATTGAGCTCCCATTTCTTTAAAATTTGACTTAAAGTATTATTGGGTACAACATTTCCAATTATGGTGACAGGAGAAGCTTCAACTCTAAGAAAAACCCAATAATGATCTTCTGTGCAACCCTTAATGGTACAAGAAGGCAAATTGATTCATTCCATTGTTCAGACTGGATCTAGGACTCACCAGCAGCTTTTCCATTTAAGCTATCTTATGAATCACATTCTCTCTTCTGGTTTCAGCAACAGCACATACTGATGAACAGGAAGCCCTCATGTCAGAACTGAAGATCATGAGTCACTTAGGTCATCATGAGAACATCGTGAACTTACTAGGCGCATGCACCCATGGAGGTAACAAACTGTTATGGCAGCCACTAAATTAATGGCTCTCATGCTGTTTCTCCTGTTTTGTTATTATTGGAAAGTTCCTTACCATAACAGTTGAGTCATAGATTCTGAAGTCAAGCTGATCATGGGCACAAGCAAATTAATTGTTTCCCCATTGACAATGTTGAACTACCAGCTGGTTATAAAGACCCTATGAAGATATACAGGCCTCAGGAAATTATAGCATGATAGATATTTAGAGTAGTCTGACCAGAATAACAAACATGAGTTAGAAAGTCCAGGAATATTTCAGTGGTGTAGGATAAAGTAGATCTTTGACAAAAAAGATAAGTCATCTTCACTTATTGTACTATGCAACTGGACCAATTTTGTCTTTCTTTTTTTAAACTCCTTGTTTCTGATTCCTTGTGTACAATTTGGCATTTAATAGCTAAATTATAAAATGGGCAGAACCTTGTGAGGTCATTCTTCCTTGACTTACTGTATCACTATGTGGCTATAGTTAAGACAATATTTCTTTCAGTTCCTTTGACATAAAATAGTATTTGAAATAATTTCCACAATTTTTTAAAAAAATCTAGTATAATAATAATAATAATACTTTAATATTTGTGAGTCGCCCTCCACCACCGGTGCTCCGGGCGACTTACATCATTTAAAAACCCCAAAATACATCAATGTACATCAATTTAAAAACATAGATACAGACAGCAAGGAGAGGCTCAGTCATTCAAGGTACCGATCAGGCCCCAAACGCTAGGCGGAAGAGCCAGGTTTTCAGGTCTGACAGGAACCTAGTCCGGGTCGAAGTGGCTCTGAGGGCGGGTGGCAGTGAGTTCCAGATCATGGGGGCCGCCACGGAGAAAGCTCTCCGCCGGGTCTCTACCAGCCGAGCCTCTCGCACCCCAGGGATGGTCAGGAATAGTTGAATTGGGTTCCAGCTCTGAGCACCAAGCAAACACCAGTACCCAGCTCCAGACTATTGGTGGTGTGTACTTGACCTGGGCCAAGTTAGAGAAAAGCAATAAATATCTTCAATCTGAATTTTAGATTTCTACAGGTTTCTGGCTACTAACTTCACAAGTTGTTTTGACCAACTGCAATGAGAGTATGATATTTTTAAATATCCATGTTGAATAAGTTGTTCCACAAAGGTTCTTAAAACCAAAATACATTACTTTTCTACATAGTCATCTTTCTTTGTGATGCATTTTTCCCAGCATCATACCAACTTTTTAATGCCATCAGCAAAAATTGTTTTAGGTTGACCACATGGCCATATATGCGAATCAGTTCCAGAGTTCTTTTTTCATTCCTTGTGTTTGTGCCTGTAGCTAGATATTTGGAGCGCTCTGCATTTGTCACTCTAGTACGGCCATTTTCAAACATTTCAGTCTACTCTTAGACGACTGTGTGAGAGAACTTTATACTGAGCACACATGCAGAGATTAATTTCTGCGCTCAGCACACCTTCTGCCCACAGAAAGCATATAGCAGAAGACTGTTTCTTTTTGGTGAAATTTATACATTTCACAGCCATCTTCCCCACAGCATGACAACTCTGCAAGATCATGGCACTCTCTGATTATGCCACATGAAATAAAGTCTTATTAAGATAAGCAGAGCAAGACGTTAGTTTAGATTGCATAGTACTGCAATACGTATTCTATACCTATTCTATAAAGAAAGGTATAATTTGGGGTCACTGTTTATCTTGAATACTACTTATTATAGGACAGCCCTTGGGCATTCCCACATGGCACAATTACACTTCTGTTATTCCAATTTAATTGCCATGGTTCCATCCTGTGGAGACGGGATTTGCGGTTAAGGGGTCCCTTTGCGCTGCTGACCAAACTACAGACTGCAGGACTTCATGTCAGTAAGAAGTCTTCTCTCCTAACTTTGTTCCAATAATGATAGTTTTCTGAAATGTCTGCATAACATGTTTTCTGCCGAGTCATTTTATAAGTAGGGACATTCAGTCCCAGCTCCACCATAATCTGAAATGGTTCAGTTCAGCAGGAACTGAATCGCATTATTCGACTGTGTGTGTACCTTTGATAAACAGTCTATACATTTAATGCTAGTAAGGCTTCTCATCCCCCTTGTGCTATAATTCCTGTGCCCTGAGCAGTTGTGGCAAGATAATAGTCTGGAGGAATAACAGAGGGTTATTCCACTTGGCACTTACCCTTTCTGTCTCTTTCCTAGCTAGCTAGCAATACCACTTGTGCTATTTTCTACTTGCAGAAAGAAAAAACAAGGATGAGGGGGATGAGGGACAAATAATTATGCAATCATTCTCCATCATTTCTTCATTCAAATTTGGACTCTTCAGTCTTCACTGAAAACAATACCTAGAACAAAGTAATATGTGCGGAACATACTACCGTACCTTGTTCTTCAAACACTCAAGAGTCCATCATCAGATAGGCATTTCAGATTGATTAGAACGAGTGATTATTCAATAACATAAATTGAGTGCATTTTACAGAGATAATTATAATCTGTAATGTATATGCCCCTAACGCATCTAAGAAAAAATTTGTGGAGAATCTCAAAAAGAAGATGAATAATGAACATTGCGACCACCTAATTGTTCTAGGAGATTTTAATGGAGTAATGGATAAATATATGGATAAAACAAAAAGAATTAAAAAATCAAGTACAGATGACAGAAGTACACTACCTGACAATCTTATCAAATGGATGAGAGAGTATGATCTGGAGAATATATGGAGACTACACAATGAAAATCAAGAGGACTATACTTACAACTCTGCCCGACATAGTAGCTGGTCAAGGATTGACATGATATGGGTAACAAAGACACTCGCAACGAAGGTAGAAGAAATAAAGATACACCCTAGAGACATATCAGACCATGGAGCCTAGACAATGATGATAAACCAGAGGAGAGGGACGAGGAAATGGAGACTGAATGAAAATTTGTTGAAAACACCAGAAGATATATAGACATATAAGGATAAGACCAATGAATATTTTGAACAAAATATAAATGAAGAGACTCCAATACAGGTTGTTTGGGATGCTTTTAAAGCAGTGATACGAGGCCACCTGATTCAACATAATTCTAACAGGAATAAGCTAAGGAGGCTGAAATTATCAAAGATGGAAGAGGGTTTAAAGAATCTGTAGGACAAATTGAAAAAAAGCCCAGGAAATAAGAAAATACGAAAGCAATTAGAAATATTAAGAAAAGAGAAACATAACCTGGAGATAGAACAGATGGCAAAACAGATGAAATATATTAAGCAGAACTCCTTTGAAAATGCGAATAAAATCGGAAAGTGGCTCGCGAGAAGATTAAGGAAAAAGAAACAATCCCAACAAATAGTGAGAATCAAGGTAAAAGATAGACATGTAACGGAGGATGCACAAATAAAACATGAGTTCAAAGACTTTTATAAATTGCTTTATTCTGGGAAGAACATTCATGAAGAGAAAATTACAAACTATTTAGGCAAGTCAAAATTGAATAAAATAACAGAGGAACAACATCTCAGTTTGAATAAAGATATAACAGTGGAAGAAATTTAAAAGGCAATTAAAAACTTGAGAAATGATAAGGCTCCAGGACCAGATGGATACACTGCCTGTTTCTACAAAGCTGTGTCAGATGAAATAATACCTATCTTAAAGGTGATACTGAATAAGGCACTACATGAGAAAGAATTACCGGATTCTTGGAGAGCAGCAGATATAGTGATGATCCATAAAGAAGGAGCAGATCCAGAAGATATAAAGAATTACCATCCCATTTTATTGTTAAATACTGACTATAAGATTTTTGCATCGATATTAGCAAATAGATTTAAAGTATTCCTACTGGAGTGGATTGATGAAGATCAGAATGGATTCCTGCCTAACAGAAATATAAAAGACAATGTAAGAGTAATTATTGATGTAATTGAATACTATGAAACAAATCACCAACAAGAATTGGCTTTGCTTTCTATTGACGCTGAGAAAGCATTCGATCATTTGAACTGGAACTTCTTCAAATTGTTATTAAAGGAGATTGATGTAGGATTCCAATTTCAAAATGCAATTGAGGCAATTTATCAAAAACAAAAAGCGAAGATTTGGATAAACGGGACAGCGACAGAAGAATTTAACATTGAGAAAGGAACTAGACAAGGATGTCCGCTCTCCCCGCTAATTTTTATCTTCGCACTAGAGATGCTTCTTATGAAAATAAGGATAAATGAGGAATTAAAAGGACTAAAGATTAATAAGCAAACATTTAAAGTAAGGGCCTTTGCAGACGATGTGATTTGTATAGTAGAGAATCCTAAAAAGAATATCTCTAAATGGTTAGAGACATTTGAAGAATACGGAGAAGTGGCTGGATTCAAATTAAATAAAAAGAAGACAAAAATTTTAACAAAGAATATAAATAAGCAAGACTAAGAAAACTTGCAAGACATGACAGGAATAGAAGTTACACCAAAAATCAAATATCTGGGGATCTGGCTCTCGGCAAGAAATCTGCATTTATTAAAGAATAACTATACAAACCAATGGATAAAGATGAAAGAAGAGATAGAAAAATGGAAGAAACTGAATCTCTCTCTACTAGGAAGAATCGCGGCTATAAAGATGAACTTATTGCCGAAAATGCTGTACCTTTTTCAGAACTTACCAATAATAAGAAATATGGATATTTTTAAAAAGTGGAAGAAAGATATAATGAGCTTTGTTTGGAAAGGCAAGAAACCGAGAATTAATTACAATGTAATGATCATGCAAAAAGAGAAAGGAGGCTTTGCCTTACCGGATTTAAAGCTGTACTATGAAGCCTGTGCATTATCATGGATCAAGGACTGGATAATATTAACTAGAAGTAAGATCCTAATTTTAGAAGGATTTGATTTACGTAAAGGATGGCACTCCTACCTATGGTATGGAGGAACCCAAAAAGAGAAGAATTTCGGAAACCATTTCATTCGCTCCTCTGTGATAAAAGTCTGGAATAAATATAAAGACTATATGTATACCAAGACACCGACATGGTTGTCACCTTTAGAAGCAAATCAGAGACGGCTGCTGGGATGGACGGAGTGGCCAAAGTACAAAAATAATAATGAAAAATAATGTATTAAAAAAGAAGGGACTTTTGTATTAAAAACTCAAGAGAAAGAGAATGGTTTAAGTTTGTAATGTAAGATGGTTCCACTATGGACCCTGGGAGATTAGAGAATGGTTTAATATTGATGGGACTAAAGGGTTTATGGTAAAATACCGATGGACCCTGGGGATAATAACAATACTGAGAATGGAAAAGAAAATAATATCAAAAACTTACATCCATGTTGTTGAAGCCTGGTGGAAGAGACCAGGTTTTAAACAATCATTTGGTAAAGTGTGGCACAAAATAGCGCAGGAGAGCGATCCAGATTTAGGGGGAATGGGAAAGAATCTGGTCTCTGTCAGCACCTGAAAATTACCTATGCGACAGATTTAAAAGAGAACTGGCTGAAGATGATACACCGCTGGTACATTACCCCTAAAAAACTGAGTTTAATGTATAAGAATGTAGGAAACAAGTGCTGGAAATGTAAAAGTCAGGAAGGTACCGTATTTTTCGCACCATAAGACGCAGTTTTTTTCCTCCCAAAGTGGGATGAAAAATCAGCCGCGTCTTATGGAGCGAAGATGCAGGCAGGGGGGGAGGCGCTGGAGCAGGGGGAGGCGATATTCTCACCCTGTCTCCGCCTCTCCTCTTCTATGGTCCGTTGCGGCGGCGGAGGGACGCTGGTTCGCTCCCCTCTTGCTCCTTTTCCCTCCCTCTGCCCTTTCTTCCCTCGAGGAAAGGGGGGGGGGAAGAAGCAGCAAGAGGAGGAATGAAGGAGCATCGCTTCACTCCTCCTCTTGCTGCTTTTCCTTCCCCCGCCCTTTCTTCCCTTGAGGAAAGGGGGGTAGAAGCAGCAAGAGGAGGAATGAAGGAGCATCACTTCACTCCTCCTCTTGCTGCTTTCCCTTCCCCCGCCCTTTCTTCCCTCGAGGAAAGGGGGGGGAAGAAGGAGCAAGAGGAGGAATGAAGGAGCACGCTTCACTCCTCCTCTTGCTCCTTTTCCTTCCCCGCCCTTTCTTCCCTTGAGGAAAGGGGGGGAGAAGCAGCAAGAGGAGGAATGAAGGAGCATCGCTTCACTCCTCCTCTTGCTGCTTTTCCTTCCCCCGCCTTTTCTTCCCTTGAGGAAAGGAGGGGGGGAAGAAGGAGCAAGAGGAGGAATGAAGGAGCATCGCTTCACTCCTCCTCTTGCTGCTTTTCCTTCCCCTGCCCTTTCTTCCCTTGAGGAAAGGGGGGGGGAAGAAGCAGCAAGAGGAGGAATGAAGGAGCATCGCTTCACTCCTCCTCTTGCTGCTTTTCCTTCCCCCGCCCTTTCTTCCCTTGAGGAAAGGGGGGGAAGCAGCAAGAGGAGGAATGAAGCAGCATCGCTTCACTCCTCCTCTTGCTGCTTTTCCTTGCTTCTTCCCTCGAGGAAAGGGGAAAGAAGCAGCAAGAGGAGGAATGAAGGAGCATCGCTTCCTCCTCCTCTTGCCTTTTCCTTCCCTGCCCTTTCTTCCCTCGAGGAAAGGGGGAGAAGGAGCAAGAGGAGGAATGAAGGAGCATCACTTCACTCCTCCTCTTGCTGCTTTTCCTTCCCCGCCCTTTCTTCCCTCGAGGCAAGAGGAGGGGAAGCCCTTTCTTCCCAGGGGGCAGCAAGAGGAGGAATGAAGGAGCATCGCTCACTCCTCCTCTTGCTGCTTTTCTTCCCCGCCCTTTCTTTCCTCGAGGGAAGGGTGGGGGGGGAAAGAAGCAGCAAGAGGAGGAGTGAAGCAGCATCACGCCAGAGCCCTCTGGCGCGATGCTCCTTCATTCCTCCTCTTGCTCCTTCTTCCCCCCCCCTTTCCTCGAAGGAAGAAAGGGCTCTGATAAGACGCACCTGCTGATAAGACTTACCTAGATTTTAGAGGGGGAGCGAAAATATTTTTTTTCTATTTTCCTCCTCTAAAATCTGGGTGCGTCTTATCAGCAGGTGCGTCTTATGGTGCGAAAAATACGGTACCTTCTTTCACACCTGGTGGACATGTCCTAAAACAAAAGAATACTGGCAAATGATACATGACGAATGTAAAAAAATATTGAAAATTGAATTTAAGATGAGGCCAGAATTATATTTGTTAGGACTGATTGAGGATGAAACCTTTCAAAATGATAGTATAGAAAAACTCTTCGTGTTCCTAATCTCCGCAACAAGGATAGAATTTGCAAAGATATGGAAACAAAACCTCCTACCCACAAAAGAGCAGTGGATATGTAAGATAATTGATATAAAACACATGGATGAACTAACGTATTGGTTGAGACAGAATAATGGCAAAGGCATTATAAAGACAGATTGGACCTTGATTGATGAATATGTGAAGAATATATAATAAGAAAGGAACATTGTCAGTAATAGATTAGGAAGATTAAGAGCATTGGGGATGCCTCAAATCAAATATGGAACATTTGAATAAAATATGTAAATAGCGCGGAATGAGAATGGAAGTCAACATATCCCCCCCCCAAAAACAAATTGGTCCTTTTTTCCCTTGCCTCCCTTACCTATACCTTTTCCCCCCCCCCATTGTTATCATGTATGTTTTGAAAAATGAAAACTGTTTAATAAAAAATATCTTAAAAAATAAATAAATAAATAAATTGAGTGCATTTTCTGGTAATGTTTATTTTCTATTTTCTAGTCCCTGTCCTTGTGATTACCGAGTATTGCCCTTATGGGGACTTGCTGAATTTTCTGCGAAAGAAAGCAGAGTGTCTCATAATCCAAGATTTAATGGTAGAGACTTCCCTTGATAGTACAGCAACTGACTATAAAAATGTCTACATCGGGAAGAAATACCTACAAAGGTAATAACAGAAGTCACCCATTGGCTATTAGAAGGATATAAAATAGAAGTAATTTAAACCCATGTTCCCAATTTAGCACTGTTTAAGAATTGTGTTCATTACTTAATTCTTCACATACACCAAGTCATCAACTCATATTTGCATATATGGAGATAGGCAGCATGTTTCTCTATGCATTTGAGAAGTAGTGGGATTTATATTTTCATATTTAGGAGGTATATCTTTGGACTCTCCATTTTAGAAATCAGCCAACTTGGAATTGAGCCCTATGGTTCATTCTGACCTATGCCTTGACATGAAATAAACTGGCCAAAGGCTTGATCAAGAGATTGAGCAGGTTGATTCCTGCATTCTCCAGTACCTTTCTCCCATAATGTCTTCTGGAGAGACCATAGGACATCTTTTGGAAGCATAGAAGGAATCAGGTCAAGCAGAAGAGGGCTTCTCTGCAAAAGGCATTGATACTGATGTTTGTGTTCTCTAAGGCTGGTGCCAGAGTGCCCAGAAGTCATTTTCAGTCTTGGCTAACTCAAACTCAAGTACCCTTCTCATTCTGTCCTCTATTAATGAATACTGAGAAAACATGTAAGCTGAGTCCCTTCAGGGATATAGAGCGGAATATAAATAAAGTTTTATTATTATAAATGCCTCCTATATTTGAACAATTTATTGATAGGCTTAAGTGAAATTAGTTGTTGACTAGATGGATTCACATGTTCAATCATGTATCTAAAGCAGATGGAGGCAACCAACAAAGGGTTGTGGGCTATACATACTGCTCCAGCACCCACACCTCTACCCTTGGGTTTTTGGTTTTGATTTTAAAGGGACCCACAGGATGTGACAATGCTCTGTTGCCATATTTTCATCCCAGCGTAGTTTAGGTTGGAGAGGACTTTCAAAACCAGAAGGGACCCAAATACTTTTTGGATTTTTTTGTTGGGGACGTACCCTCCCTTTACCTAAAATATCTCAAGAAAGGATAACATGATAAGCAGGACTTCTTAAACTTTTTCCACTTGCAACCCCTTTTACCTGAATTTTTTTACATGACCCCAGGTAAATAGGTCTATAAAATAGGTTTAAAAATAAAACATTTACTGAAAATAAATCAATATTTGCAAGGTTTATTAAACAGGCTGATTTTCCTTTTTGTGGAGTAGAGCTGAAGCATTTTCTGCAGAGTCGACTGTAAACATTGCATATTGTTGCTAGTAGGTTTGTGTAAATAGGGGGGGGGTCAGAAATTGTTTATGTTGTAAAATTTTCCACAACTCCAACATTGAGCTAAGGGACCCACATCCAGTCCAAGTTAAACATTTAAGAAGCAGTGCCCTAGAGGGTACAGGGATCTGTCAAAATTAATACAAAAATGGTGGTACGCAGCTATCAGTAGAAGTTCTGAGGGTCACATAAAGCTCATGGGACACATTTTCCCACTCCTTCCTAAAGCAAAGATGATGATTAGAAGTTGATATCAATATTAATTTACTTAATCAAATACCTGTAATTTTTCAAAAGGTATTCTTGAACAATTTGGAGGCATGGTGTAATTGTGAATACATTTTCCTTCTTTTTTCCTCTCTTTTTCAGTGACAGTGGATTTGGGAGCCAATCTGTAGACAGCTATTTGGATATGAGATCAATGATCGCATCAGGTTCTGTGCAAGTGAAAGGTAAAAGGATTACTTCCAAAGGCAAAATGGATACCTCAGGAATGAGCAAACACATGTTTTTCCTGTTTAGAACTATTGCTAACTTTCTGGTATGATGACTGCTTAATATCTCCCCTGCCTTATGCAGAACTCAGTGTAGCATATGTGAGTTTGTATGTGTTTTCAGATCCTATGATGCAAAACTAGGCTGAGGGGTTGGAATGTGTTTTGGAATCTTCAGAATGCTTTGTGATTGGTGAGGGATATAAATGCAGAATCCTCCAGTCCAAGTTAAACAGTTAGACCAGTTTTTTCCTCCCAAGAACAGAAATGTTTAAATACTCTTTGGGTGGAGTTTGCAGCTCCTAAGACATTGTAGCATCGACAACTTGCTGTGATAATGACCAATGTCCAAGTCTTCCAACGTTTTATCCAAATCCACTCCCTATTGTACTTTCTCTTCTTTTCACTGCCAGCGGAGCAGAAAAACAAAAAAAAAGTGGGCTTCAACAGTTTTACATTCCTCATCAATCCTTAGTTTCCTTTACATACTTTTGCCTACGATTACCTCAATTCAGTTCATCATTGTATCCTATATAAATGTGTGTGTGTATGTATATCATATCACGGAAGTTGATCAGATAATCCCACCCATTCCATAAACATTGATGCACTGCCCTTTGTCTGTCTTATATCTCCACAGTATCTGAAGAAGAAACCACAGACATACAGCCTCTTAGCCTGCATGACCTGTTGCAGTTTTCCAACCAGGTGGCTCAGGGAATGGCCTTTCTTGCATCCAAAAACGTGAGTATCTATCCCCGGCCTAGAACAACATTGCTTTTTTAAAAAAACAGTTCCAAGACCAGTTGGCACTAAAAGGCATCGAAGCTGTGATAAGTAGGGTTCAGGCCAGTATGGAGAAACTAAGGTATATATTTTTTTCATTACTACACAGGAAGCTATTCTTCCTAAACATTCTAGTTCAAACTCAGTGCACATGCAACAATTGCAGGCTGCCAAAATATCTAAACATTTAAAGTACCAAGTTAAAGTATTTATCCTTCATCTTGGTCAATATTCCCTAACCTTAAAGTTTCAGTGCCTATACCCTTCAGGGTGATAGAAGTTAACAAGCTAAAGAAACTTGTAGTATAGTATGCTTCCCCATCACACACACTCTATCTCGTTGTTTATCCCTTTTCTATGAGCACTTAAGTTTATACATTTGCTGGATCTCTTTCTATCTGAATAATGTACATGTGTTTTGTTGTTTAAACCGAAGGAAGGAGGAGCACAGAGGCTATAGATTTAGTAGTCCTGGATAATATTAATGCCTCTCATCCTATCCAGCATTAGGAACGGAAAGTGGCAGTTAGCAGTGCTGACCCCACCATGTTATAAATATAATTCAAAGAGCAATCAAAGGATTTCATTTGAGTATATCTTGTAACTACCCTACAACCCCAGAAGAGAGGTTCAGCTGCTAGCTAGACAGCCATATGATTACAAAAAATGAACATTCAATGTTTCTGAAGGATGCAGTTCATCATTAAAATTATGATATATTTATTAAAGTGATTAACAATCATAACGATAAATAAACAACAGGTAGTTAAATATTTCTATTTCTGCCTTCTTAAGAAATGTTCTACACTGCCATTTCAAATGCAGCTTACACTTTTTCTTTCTTTTTTTGGTAACTAAAGAAGACAGATCCTGACACCTTTTGATAATTTATGTACTAAGCTCTCTTCATTATTCACCGTTATTAATACACACATAGTTAATACGGTAACACCTATTGGGTTGTTGTAAGTTTTTCGGGCCGTATGGATATGTTCCAAAAGCATTCTCTCCTGATGTTTTGCCTGCATCTATGGCAGGCATCCTCAGAGGTTATGAGGTCTGTTGGAAACTAGTTTCCTAGTTTCATTTGAGTATATCTTGTAACTACCCTACAACCCCAGAAGACAGATACAGCTGCTAGCTAGAATAGTTTCCAACAGACTTCACAACCTCCGAGGATGCCTGTCATAGATGCAGGTGAAACGTCAGGAGAGAATGCTTCTGGAACATGGCCATACAACCTGAAAAACTTACAGCAACTCAGTGATTCCAGTGATGAAAGCCTTCTACAAGACATTGTAACAACTATTAATCACTGTATTGTATAGACTTTTAGAAATCATTTATAACGTTTGAAACCCTGATATCTTAGCATAATTTGTTCAGAGAAGTGTTACTGTTGCTTTCCTCCAAGGCTGTGAGAGTATGACTTGGCCTGGATTACCCAACAAGGTTTCATGTGTGAACAAGGATTTGAATCCTGCTCTCTTACAGTCCTGGTCCAACACTCAAACCACTACACAATTCTGCCTGTCTTTAAAAAAAATCTCTTTTGTTCCTCCTCTTTCTAATAAACACTGACATGCCTCTGGTCAAACTTGTTCACATCTTTGTGGCCTTGATTATGAAACAAAAGTTAGAAAAAAGAGTACTGTACCATTTATATTGTTCTCTCTTCAATTCAGTGCATCCATCGTGACCTGGCTGCAAGAAACGTGCTTGTGGCTGATGGACGAATGGCCAAAATCTGTGACTTTGGCTTGGCAAGAGATATAATGAATGATGCAAACTATGTTGTTAAAGGCAATGTAAGTAACTGCTTAGCTGCACATATTGGGTACACAGGAAATTGTTTTACACCAAGTAAGATTATTGTTCCATCTAATTGAATATTTTCTGCATTGGCACTTAGCATCCTCCTGTTGATGAGGAAGACTAGATTACATTCACTGACAGCAGCAACTCTCCAAAGTGCCAAGTGTCTCATTGCTGGGATTGAATTTGTGTATTGGACCCTGTTTGTGCTATTTTAGTGTATAATTTATAACATAAAAATGTTGAGATTTGTAATTTATATTTTTAACTGCAAAGTTTTGTTTTTATATGGTTGTTTTACTAATTGATATGTATTTTATCTGTGGCCATTCGTTGCCATGTGTGCACCGCCTCAAGTCGCCTTCAGGCAATAGAAAAATATAGTAAATAAATAAAATAAATAAATCTTTTGCAAGTAACATAGGTCTCCTAGCACCAAGCTATAAAACTTTCCCACTCAAAACAGAGTTAAATAGTTAAATCTGGCCTTGGGGATCCAATTCAACTGCTGAAGAGAAACAAGCTGAAACACACTAAGCAATACGTAGAAGCCCAGAATACACTGTTGAGTAAGTTCAGTTGTTTCCTAGCTCATTAAAGATTTTGTCATTCCAGGCTCGTTTGCCAGTGAAGTGGATGGCTCCAGAGAGCATCTTTGAGTGTGTTTACACAGTTCAGAGTGATGTGTGGTCTTACGGTATCCTTCTCTGGGAGATATTCTCCTTAGGTAAGAAAACATCAATTTGGCTATCCATCTCTTTTTTCCTGCAGGAAAAGCCTTGATTTGAGAGAAAAATTGGTTGCGAGACCAGACAAACATTGGGTATAAAGGTGTAATAATTTTTTGATTTGTGGAGAAAAATCATGTAACACTATTCAAAAAATAAGAAAGATGAATGAGTGTGTATGCAGGAGAAAAAACAACAGGTACATACCAGAGTTCAAGTCAGTTTAGAGGGCAACCCACCAAAAAGCCTCTGTATCAAGAAAGAACCAGCATTTCGGTTCTCACTTGATACAGTTTATGGACATAAATCTTTACATTCTTTATGGTTTCATATCAAAACAAGCAGATCCTCCTTTCCATAGTAAAAAAAAATGAAGAGTCCTATGCTATTTATTCTTGAAAGGTATCTCATTTTGCACTGCCCCTTTGGAAACTATGCTGCATAGAGATACAGCTTTTCTGTTCAAAAGACTTTTATGCAGATGTTTTTCCTATGCAAGAAATTGTTTGGGTTTTTTTAACGGAAAACACATTTTTCCTTACCAAAGAAACACAACATATTTTTGCACAAAGACACCACCTGTGTTTCTGTGCAGTATAATTCTTTCAGAGAAGTGTGAAGTGTCTGCAAAGTGTGAAGAATCTCACTGCTGCATGATTCTTGGCAAGGGTTTCATCTTGGGAGTGAATCAGGAAGCCCATATTTATACTAGTAAGCAAGCCATGGCAAACATACAGTCCATCGATAATACAACTCAGTCAGAAGCCCTTACACTGTGATTGTCTTTGGAAACCCAGTATGTGAACTCCAAATCAGAAACCACCCCAGGTGTCTGTGGGGTATGCATAATTAATTTGCACAACTGCTCCCCACTGAGGATAAGGCTAATGGTAGGAAATCCACACTAGAAGAAAACAGTGGCCTGTCTTTTTTCCCCTCTCACAAACTGTTTCTACTTCTTATTTTGACTGTAGGAAGAAGCCCCTATCCTGGCATGAAGGTGAACAGCAAGTTTTATAGCCTGGTCAAGCAAGGATACCACATGGGAAGGCCAGATTTTGCTCCGGATGATATGTAAGTAACCAAACCTGGTGACACCTCTCTCCCTACAGCATTAAAGGAAAAGGAGGCAGTTGGATCAGAAGTGCCTTGAGATGTCTCAATATGTTTGATCTTAATTCTCTAGTTTTACAGTAATGTCCATAAGCAACCAAACTGTACTCAATATTCATTGTGAGATTCTTAAAATATCCTTGCATTTGTATGACAGCCACTTTCCCAGTAGAACACTATATGTGATTTAGTAAACCTTTAATTCCAACCAATAAGGACCTCTTTACACAGGTGTGATTTTGATGGTGGCAGCAAGTGTTTCTCAGTTCTGCACAGAGCCCGATGGCTCCCATCACACCCCACAGAAGTACTTCCAGGTCAACTCCATAACTATACTGCCACTAAAACCACTAAAACCCTGCCACCGCTGAAGAATTTCCAGCAGCAAGATATTGTTAAAATCTAAAGAAGAAATACAGGATCAATATAAAAATATAACATGGCTTCAATTCCTACAGATAAAGGAATACTTTTAAAAAGATAAACAGATATGATTCGTTGACAAAGAAGATTTTTAGGGAGCCCTATTAATCAATGAGAGAAAAATAATAACAAAGATATATTCCAAGTTATTGGAATGGTCTACGGAGACCAAGTTAATAAAACAATGTATGGTCAAATGGACTAGAAACATTGGGAGACCAATAAATCTAAAGGAATGGCAACAATTATGAAAGGTGAAATTAAAATATACATATGCAACTGATCTAAAAGAGAATTGGTACAAGATGTTTTTCCGGTGGTACAAGAGCGGGTCAATAAGTCAATGACTTTTTGAATGAAACACAGGTTTTTGGATTAAAAAATCATATTTTTTTTCAAAGTAGTCTCCTTTGAGCTTTATACACTTTGTCCAACGTTTCTCCAATTTTTTATCCCTTCCAAAACATAAGATTTGTCGAGGTCACAAAATATTTGTTTGTGAGATGATTTCATCGTTGGAGTCAAATCTCTTTTTGCCAAGCCATTTCTTCAGGTTTGGAAATATGAAATAGTCATTCGGGGCTAAATCTGGAGAATAGGGTGGATGAGGGAGAAATTTGTACCCAATTCATGGATTGTTGCCATGGAAACTACACACATGTGTGCACTCTTGCATTGTGTGCACCCTTGCATTGTCCTGGTCCCATCTTGCGGAAAGCTTTCTCATACCCAAGTGATCATTTAAAAATGAAACCACTGAGCCATGTGAGATGCCTATGGCATCCACAATCTCTCGCACTTTCAATCTCCGATTGGCCAACACCATATTGTGAATTTTTTCAATTGTTTTGGGTGTAGAGACCTTAACTGGGCGCCAGAACGTTCGGCATCTTCTGTGCTTGTACGGCCACAACAAAATTAAGTAAACCACTTTTTTTACCATTGAAATTGATTGTGCAGAGTCCCCATAGTATTTATCAAGCTAAGCCTTGGTTTGAGTGATGGCTTTTTTCTCCACAAAAAATAATGCTCAATGAGCACATGAAATTCACTTTTTTCCATTTTCTCCTCAAATCATGCGGTAGTCTGCTATCATTGGCTGTCAAACACAAACTAAATGATGCAGCTTGTTCAAATGTTGACAGGAGTCAACTGACAGATGTCTGTTGACAGGAGCAGTGTTGCCCTTTCAGTTAAGAGGCGGGAAATTCAAAAAGTCATGGACTTATTGACCCGCCCTCGTATATGACTCCGCAGAAACTTGGCTTAATATATAAAGAGACACAGAATAAATGTTGGAAACGTGAAGCACAAATTGGAACATTTTTTCATATGTGGTGGTCATGTCAAAAAGCAAGGAAGTATTGGAAATCAATACAAGAAAGTATACAAAATATCCTCCAGATTGCCATACAATGCAAGACAGAATATTTCCTAATTGGCATTACAGACGAAGATTTACAACTAGATAAGAATAAAGATAAACTTTTTACATATCTGACTACAGCAGCAAGAATAATATATGCAAGAAAATGGAAGCTTAAAGAAATACCAACAAAAGAAGATTGGGAGAAAAAAGTTTGGGAAATAATGGATATGGATATGCTTACCTTTTACCTGAAAGATTCAGAGGGTAAAGTATTAATGGAAACAGACTAGACACTATTCAAGGAATATATAAAGGCCCGACAGAATTCCCAAGAATATCAGGAAAAGTAAAAAAGAATAAATAGTGAAAAGAAGAAAGAATGGAAAGAAAGAAGTGACTAGTTTTTGTTAGCACATAATGTGGATTGAATTAGTAAATCAAGATGAAAACCAGCGAATAATGAAGATGGAAGTCAATGAAATACTGCCTTTCTATCTTTTCTCACTATCCTAACCAAATACCTTCCTCCCAAGATTCCTTATAGATTCTAGACCCAAAACACTCATTTATCTCGCCCTTCCCATTGCCCCCCTATTCCGCCCCAGATAACCACGTCTTCCCATTCCCAATCCCGCTTTTTTGCTTTTATTCATATGTATTTAAAACTTTTAATAAAAATCTAATAATAAAAAAAGAATTTCCAGCAACAGTCAATAGGAGGCTCCCAGTTTTTCCATTAGGAAAGACAGGTTGAGCTGGCATTTCAAGGCTTCTCCCTCATGTGATGAGGTGGGGGGAAGTTGGGACAGTGTGGGGTGTGGGGCGACAGGTTCCAACTCCCCCTAGGTGGGTCCCGCCAGCATTACCACAATCCGTGGAGATACTGGATTATTCCAGCGGTGTATGTGAAGAAGTCTTAAGTCATTTCTTAGCATGGACCATCCTGAATCCATCCTGTTCGATACGGTCATATTTCTGACCAATTTTCTGAAATATATTCTGCAGATACCATGTAGAAGTTCCTGCCTCCTAATATCTGTTTATCACTAGTGACACATGATTTATTTAAATTAGCCTTAACTTACAACTGAATTTAGTGCAGGGGAGGGGGATCTCTCAAAATGATGGAACCATAATGTGTGGGGCTGTTCTTGTGACGCTAGTCCCTGGTATCTCACTCGCAAGAGAGGATGATGATTCTGAGGATAAGATACAGGTGGTAAGATGCTAATTGTGAGCAGCACAATGCATCTCACTATGTAACTGCCGATATATAGTCTTTTGTTCCTCCTCTTCTTTAGATACAAAATCATGACTGCCTGCTGGAACCTGGAGCCCACTTGCCGGCCTACTTTCAGTCAGATCTGCACTTTCCTTCAGAAGCAGTTGGGAGCTATGAAGGAACAGGTGAGATACATTGTCAAAGGCTTTAATGGTTGGAATCACTGGGTTGCTGTGAGGTTTTTTGGGCTATTTGGTCATGTTCCAATAGCATTCTCTCTTGATGTTTTGCCTGCACCTGTGACTGGCATCTTCAGAGGTTCATGAGCATACAGCCCAAAAACTTCACAGCAACCCACAGGTGAGATACTTTATATCAGGGCTGTCCAACTTCTACCGGCCCAGGGGCCTGAATTCCGGTCACTGATGACCTGGGGAGCCTAAGAGTCTGCCTCCGCCCCCAGCTCCACCCCCTCCCCACCCCTGGCTCCACCCTCTCCCCGGCTCCACCCCCGCCCCTCCCCCTTATTTTTATTTAATATTAAATATATTTATTTCCATCCTCCCCTCTCATTTTTATTTAATATTAAATATATTTAATTCCATCCTCCCCTCTCCCCTTATTTTTATTTATTAAATATATTTAATTCCATCCTCCCCTCTCCCCTTATTTTTATTTAATATTAAATATATTTAATTCCATCCTCCCCTCTCCCCTTATTTTTATTTATTAAATATATTTAATTCCATCCTCCCCTCTCCCCTTATTTTTATTTAATATTAAATATATTTAATTCCATCCTCCCCTCTCCCCTTATTTTTATTTAATATTAAATATATTTAATTCCATCCTCTCCTCTCCCTTATTTTTATTTATTTATTAAATATATTTAATTCCATCCTCCCTCTCCCCTATTATTTTTATTTAATATTAAATATATTAAATTCCATCCACCCCTCCCATCTTATTTTAATTTAATATTAAATATATTTAATTCCATCCTCCCCTCCTTATTTTTATTTGATATTAAATATATTTAATTCCATCCTCCCTCTCCCCTTATTTTTATTTAATATTAAATATATTTAATTCCATCCTCCCCTCTCCCCTTATTTTTATTTAATATTAAATATATTTAATTCCATCCTCCCCTCCCCTCTCCCCTTATTTTTATTTAATATTAAATATATTTAATTCCATCCTCCCCTCTCCCCTTATTTTTATTTATTAAATATTTAATTCCATACTCCCCTCTCCCCTTATTTTTATTTAATATTAAATTTATAATATTAAATATATTTAATTCCATCCTCCCCTCTCCCCTTATTTTTATTTAATATTAAATATATTTAATTCCATCCTCCCCCTCTCCCCTTATTTTTATTTAATATTAAATATATTTAATTCCATCCTCCCCTCTCCCCTTATTTTAATTTAATATTAAATATATTTAATTCCATCCTCCCCTCTCCCCTTATTTTTATTTAATATTAAATATATTTAATTCCATCCTCCCCTCTCCCCTTATTTCATCTTTAAATATATTTAATATTTATATTTAATACATGAGGGGAGATGGGGGGAGGGAATGAGGAGCCCCCTGCTTCGGCCTACCTTTTCCAAACGCGCAGGAACCAGGAGTACCCGGACAATGAGAGAGGCAACGACCGACTGAGTCGAAGGTCCTAATCGCGTCTGTGGGCCTCAGTGATCCAGTAGTAGAGTAGTCGAAGAGTATGGCAAGAATACGCAATCCACATGGGATTTCGCTGTCAACGCCGGCGTGATCTCGCATTGACAGCAAAATCCCGTGTGGATTGCGTATTCTCGCGATACTTGCTCCGTACCCGGAAGTAGGTATTTTTTAATTTTTATTATTTATTTTATTTTTCAATTTTTATTTTTTATTAAAAAGCTTAGGGGGCCGTAGGGAAGAGGCTGGGGGCCGTATACGGCCCCCGGGCCGCCAGTTGGACAGCCCTGCTTTATATCATTAATGGAAAGGCAAAAAGCAGATCATTTGTTCTTGGGAAATTTGTTCTCTTAGAAATGTTCCACCAGAAATGTCATGGGTGAAAGAAGATAATGTGTTTTTCATTATCCGTTGTTATTGTTAGGAATTTAGGAGTCTTCACTCAAGGTGTATTATTGCTACACAAATTACAGTTTGCCTATGATAAATGCCATCAAGTTGACTTCAGCTTATGGCAGCCCTATGAATGAGAGACCTCAAAGTCACCCTATCCTCGACAGTCCCATTCTGGTCTTGCAAACCAAGAGCTGTGGCTTTCTTGATTAAATTGATCCACCTGGAATGTAGTCTTCCTCTTTTTCGACTGCCTTCTACCTTACCAAGCATTCAACCAAGTCCTATTTTCTCATTATATGACCAATGTCTTTGTTATTTTCTGCTAGTAGTATGGTGTGATCTGCATATCTTAATTTTCCGATGCCCCTCAATTTTGATGCCTCCTTCCCTGAGTCTAATCTTGCTTTACGTATATGTTCAGGATACAAATTAATCAGATAGGGTATAAATATGCACCCTTGCCAGACCCCAATTGCAGTCTTGGAGGCTGTATTGCAGCAGTGGGTGGAGCTAAGAATCAAGAGATATTTATCAGAACTAAGGAGAATACATGGAAGGTCTTAGCAAATTGTGCAAGGTGAGATGTAATTCTAACCAATTGCAGCATTTTCCTCAAGATCATTTGTATGAGTAGTTTAGCTCCAATGGTAATACATTCCAGAAACTAAGACATGGGGTTTGTTTTCCTTGCTTTAAAGGATTATAAAAACTTGCCATGCAATGCAGAAGAAGAAGACAGCGGATGTGAGCCTTCCAGCTACTGCGAAGAATCCTGTGACTCTGGAGAGAGTGAGCAACTGCTTTTGAACAGCAACAACTACCAGTTTTGTTAAAGGTGGCATATGAGCCTTGCCTTCTTGCTCACCGAACTTCCACTAAAATACAGATATAATGTACTCATACCTTTGGCAGTATTTTGTATCAGGTGATTTAAGTCACAGAATGTAGCCCTGCAATGTACTGATAATGCAATTCAGAATCATTCTCTAGAATCCACAGGAATGTTAGCTGGAACCATAATTTTTAAAACTGAAAATGGAGTTGTGAATTTAAAACGTTTTTTCTTTCTGTGATACACACCTTGTAGGGCAGCCATGAAAGCCTTATTGACTTTACCTAAACCATTTTGTATGTCTGTGATAATTGGTGAGATCAGCTTAAATGAAAATCAATAGACCCAATCCAATTTAGCTCTAGATCAGGGAATTCATTCACCATAGGTCAGCAGTTCTCCACCATTAACTCTCCAGATGCTTTGGACTTCAATTCCCAGAAATCCAAGTTAGCATGGCCAGTGGTCAGGGGTTTCTGGGAGATGAGGTCCCAAACACTTTGAGGTCCAAAATGTGGGAACCACTGCCTTAGATGAATCCTGGCAACGGTATCTTTCTGCAAGAGCAAAAGTACTCTTAATTCTCTAATTCTTCCAAAAAAAGGAAAGAATCATAAAGTTTCCCCCTCCATTAAGATCTCCACTGCATACTGTGCTAAAGGGAAAAAAACGAAGAGTAATTACTGTTTTAGCTAATATGTAGGCATAAATTGTGACTAATCTGTGATTTACTTCTGAGTAGTGTTTAGAATTACACTGTAAATTCCATTGAGGTCAGTGAGATTTATCCTAGAGCAGGGTGGCACTTGGTGCAGGGTCTTCCTGTCTCCCAATATTTGAAAAAACATTTCCTACTCTGCTATGTCTCTAGAGGGCTCCCTTCCCTATTAGATCAGCAGGCTGTTTTTCTATAACCCTGCTAAATCAAACCCACAAGTAGATCCACTTCTGTTTTTCACATTTTCCTCATATTTTTTTACTTTTGCTTTGTATTTTTGGGTATACCTATGGAGAAATCTGCAGGTCAAAATTTGGCCCCGGGTCAGTTGATGATACTTACATCAAAGCACACCACTATGGCCATGAACACATCACTGATTTCCAGTATCCTCCCAGAGAGTAAGGAATAGACATAAAATACTTTGGCTCAGACTTCTGCGAGAAAGGGATGGATGAAATCCCTCATTTTAACTGGAATAATCACCCTTTCAAAATCAAAGTAGCAGAACACCACCACCACCTTTTGCCACCCATCTCACACCACTATCCCAATGCTATGTTGAGAAGGAAAACAAGTCCTTTTCTTCCTGGCTTTGTGCTAGACTTCAAAGTTGGATCAGCAGATCAAGGAAACGAACGACAGAAGAGAGCAAGAAAATAGAATGTGTGTATAAAGTGTGAGCGAGTGAAGAGGTACTGTACCTGCTTTTGAATCTTACAACTGCCATCAGTTTTACCCTCGACTTCTCATATAGACCAAGGGTCCACTTCAAAAATCAATTCCACACTCATATTCCAACAGGCTATGATTCAGACAATTCAACGGCACAAGGAAAAGTATTTCTGTTAAACTCTGAAAAATTACAAGTCTGGCATGAAACAATATTACACTGCCCATACCTGGCATTTGACACATTACTGGAATTTCTTGTTCTGCCTCAATCTCATCTGTCCATATAGATGAGAAAAGCTGGTCTTAACTACTGGTCCTAACAGAGCTTGGCTACAGCTTTTGAACTGCCTCTCCACTGGGGACATTCCTGACACATTCTGAAAAGAGCCTAGTCCGATTAGGCTCTGAAGTATAAGCCTTTGTAGGAATAGGGGATATTTGAGTAGCAGTCTGCAGTATTGACTTTTCTTGTTGATCTTAGCTTGTCCAGTCAATAACTGGGATTGGAAATACTGATACAGTCTCATTGCTATATGAGGATTTATTATTTGTCCTATGAAATAGTCTGATATTAAGCTAATGGTGTATATTTCATTAGATTTTATGGTAAGGTTGCAAAATTGTAGTCTTCCAAATGTCCTTGTGCATTGGCTCCCAGCTGTCCTAGCCACCATAGTCATTAATGAGGAATGCTGAAAGTTTTAGGCCAAACCATCCAGGGTGGCCAAAGTAGCCCATCCGTCCTGTGGGATAATAAATTGGCTCTGCTCAGATGGAATGACAAATCCTATAGTTTTCTCACGTTTTTTAAAAGTTGGATTGTATTTCCCTTATTGAACTAAATTTAAAAATAATCATAAATCCCACACTACCACTGAAGGCTAAAAGTGCTTTCCAGTAGTGAAGACTGGTTCATTAGCTGCACTCAACTCTTGAAAAGACAGTCCCTGATCATGCAATCCAAGGTAACCATCTGCCTCACTACCGTAAAATGACATACAGGAGACTGACTTGGGGCACATTTACACTGGCCACTTAAGGTGAAAGGGCAACAGATCAGCTCTGTGGTGGCCAAACACCACATAGAGCTGATCCAGGGTAATGCAGGGCAAAGCCACCTTAATGCAGCCTTGACCATGTTAACCAAAGTCAAGGGATTGCTTTCAACCCATATAAACAGTTGGACTGATTCTGAGACTGCAGGTACTTAGTTACAAAAGTTGCTGGTCCATTTCAGGGTTGGCTATTTCTTTTCAAGGCGTTCACCATGTGGCACCAGAAAGAATTACATACAACCAGATCTTTCCTGAGCCTACATTCAGAGGTCCTCTGGCAAATCCTCCCTTTTCAAAGATATAATGGATTAATATATGAAATGTTTATATGTATTGCTTCAGAATATCTCCGCTGTAATGCAGAGTTATTATGCAAACTGATCACATGAAATCTAGTATCTCTTCAATAGCAGGAAATGCCTCTTCCATTTCCCTAGAATGCTAGTGGCTGATTTTGACATAATTGCTCTGCTGGATTGTATCATCCTTTTCCTTTTATGCCTTGTTGCTCTGTAGTTTTTAACAATAAACTTACTGTATTTGTTTTAATATGCAAGCTGCTTTAGACATTTTATGGTGAATCAGAGTTATTATACTGTAATATTTTCTGTTCCAATGTAACTCATTTCTGGAACCTTGATGAGTAAAAAAAACAAAGGCAACTTTTTGTTAAGACTATTGATATTTGACTTTAAATAAGTAATGCTTGATAGGAAAATAATACAAAATATAAAGATATATAGCCGAATAAATGGGCAGTCTGGTGTGGAACATCTGCAGCTGGACCTCTACATTTGTGGATTTCATTATTCCGAGATTTGATTAGAATGTTCTCTCTAGGAATCCTTAGGTCCTCCAGTGTGATCCTATCGTCAGCTTCTAGTGGACCATAAAATCATGCAGGAGGACGCAGAAATGTTTAGAGAAGTGTTTTTCTGGGTTAAAAAAAAACACTTTCTTTATACATGGTTTTTCACTTTCATGGGGATTCTCCGGTGAATGTGGAGGCCAGACTAGAATAGGCTTCATCCACAGCAATTTAGTAATTTTGAAATTCTAACTCTGTAGCCACTGTGCTGCCCATGGAAGCACATTACTTTGAGAAGTGTTTGAATGTATATATTTGCAGTGTTATTTTTCCAAAGTATATATTTAAAATAAACTACAATCAATCAGCTTTTTATAGATTATAATGCTTTTCACAATGTTTTACAGGTCATTAATACATATTAGATTTTATGTAAATGTTTCTAGCTTTATTAAACAAATCATATAATTGAAAGAGATATCTCAGGAACTTTTTAGAACCAACTGGCTATACAATTAGAATGTTAAAAATGCATTCACACTAACATATTGATAGGCAGCATATATTTTACTCAGTGAGAAAGTAGCTAGATTGCTAGTTATCACCACTCAAGCTATTCTCATATCATCTGGATTGTTTGAAGTCTGGCTTCAGGCCTGGGTACAGTACCGAGACGGCTTTGGTCGCCTTGGTGGATGACCTCCGCAGGGAACTGGACAGGGAGAGTGTGACCCTACTGGTTCTCTTGGACATCTCAGCGGCTTTCAATACCATCGGCCATGGTATCCTTCTGGGAAGGCTCTCTGGGGTGGGACTTAGAGGCATGGTTTTACTGTGGCTCCGGTCCTTCCTAGAGGGTCGTTCTCAGTCGGTGAAGCTGGGAGACACCTGCTCGGACCCCTGGCCATTGACTTGTGGGGTCCCGCAAGGATCTATTTTCTCCCCAATGCTATTCAACATCTACATGAAACTGCTGGGAGAGGTCATCCAGAGTTTTGGAGTGCAATGCCACCTCTACGCAGATGATACCCAACTCCACTATTCTTTTCCACCTGAATCCAAGGAAGCCCCTCGGATACTGGACCAGTGCCTGGCTGCTGTGTTGATCTGGATGATGACGAACAAGCTGAAGATTAATCCTGACAAGTCAGAGGTCCTCCAGGTCAGTCGCTTATCTGACCGGAGTATTGGGTGACAACCTGTGCTGGACGGGGTCACACTCCCCTTGAAGTCACAGGTCCGCAGTTTGGGGGATCTCCTGGACTCAGCGCTGATGCTTGATGCTCAGGTGGCGGTGGCTGGGGGGGGCCTTCACACAATTAAAAATTATGTGCCAACTTCGACCATACCTCATGAAGTCGGACTTGACCACAGTGGTCCATGCCTTAGTTACCTCTAGATTGGATTACTGTAATGTGCTCTACATGGGGCTACCCTTGAAGACAGCCCGGAAACTACAACTTGTCCAACGTTCGGCGGCCAGACTAATAACGGGAGCGAATTACAGGAAGCAGTCTACCCCCGTTTGAGGAGCTCAATTGGCTGCCGTTTATTTTCCGGTCCCAATTCAAGGTACAGGTCATCACCTATAAAGCCCTTAACGTTTTGAGACCTGCCTACCTTTGTGACCATATCTCTCTCCATGAACCTGCCTGATCCCTCCGATCCTTGGGGGACGCTCTCCTTTCACCCCTACCATTCTCTCAGTCCCATCTTGTGGGAACAAGGGAGAGAGCCTTTTCCTCAGTGGCTCCGTTTATGGAATACATTGCCTGGTGAGATTAGGCGTGCCCCCACCACAGAAAGTTTTAAGAATATCAAAACCTGGCTTTTCCACTGCGCTTTTGGAGATTAACCATATAATCTCATATTGCCATTAACCCTCAAGAGTTGTGTTTAGTGCAACCCCCCCTTCATATGAATGTCCCTTTTTTCAACTCTATCTTGGAAGAGTTCCTCCCTTATAAATAATCTGCTCCACAGCTATCTCACCCCCCGTTTTTATCTTTACTATTTTAATCTGTACATGCGGCCTGTTCATGGTTCTGGTTTACAAATGATTTTAATGTAATTTTAATGGTTGTTGTATTCTTATAGTTTGTTTTTTTGTAATTGATTTTGTTATTGTTTCTGTTTTGTTTTTATTTATTGTATTGCGTTGCTGGGCTTGGCCTCATGTAAGCCACCTCGAGTCCCCATTGGGGAGATGGTGGCGGGGTACAAATAAAGATTATTATTATTATTATTATTATTATTATTGAAATCCATAAAGATTACACATAGCAGTTGGGTAGTGCTCTTTTTCCCTAACAAAGTATCTCAACACTGTTCTTTCAAGTCATTGAAATTAATCTTAAAATTCTACCAAACTAAAGGAACATTCCCCAGATCACACAACACATGTCCTGGAATTGGCAATCTTTAGCAACAAAAGTGAGAAGCATTTGCCACTCGGTTAAAAAATCTTGAGGCTAGGAAACAAGGAAAAGTCACGGGGCTGAATAGTTTCACCTTCCAACATTGGAAGAGTTAATTTATTAAAGTTCATCACTGACTGAGAAAGTGTTTCTCATAAACAAACCTTTAACAGTAAATCATAAGCTTTGCTCAGAAATTCTGTATGGTTCCTTCTTGCTTTGTTTTGACTGCACACCAGAATCCTTCACAGAAGGGAGTTTTAAAATCAATAGCACAAATCAAAATAAAAATATAGAGGGAATTCCCCCCAAGTCCATGACCACCTGTTTCTACAGTCACTTTTCAGATGTGTAGATGGGTGAGAGAGAGGGAATCAGGAGACGATGCAACAGTTCACATATCAGGGGTCACTATATTTCACAGGAAGAATAATGGCGATTTCCTCAAGACCAAGTGTAAAGGGAGTATGACCAAATAAAACTCCCCAAATCAGTTTTGTAATGTTGAAGTTGGAAAACAAGTAGTGGTTTGCAAGGGGTCCAGACATGGAAGTACTATGTAGCCTTCCAAAAACATTTCAGTGAGGGAAGTAATCAGAAAAGCATATCCTCCTGGAATCTATCTACTGTTGCACCAATATGTCTATAACATAGGGATGCACAATCATCTATTAAGTCCATGGATAGGATACAAAGTAAAGTGCCTGAAATTCCTCTCCTGGTCAAGAGTCCAGTTGCTTCATCCAAAGTGTACAAATCCCTGAAGAATCTTTGCAACAATTATGCTAGTTTTACAGGTCAATCTTTATATTAATGCACGGTGCCATTAAGAACAAATCACTCTGGCTTCCAATAATTAAATAAAGGTATACTGCCTCTTCCGATTGAGGCATAAGGAGACGTAAGAGCAGCTTGCTCTCAACCCTCCAATATTGATGGGAGATGAAGGTCACTCTGAAAGTTTTCTTCTGATCAAAAAAGTAGCAGCTGGGGTCCAAATATTCTTTGGTCTATTATTGTTTCCCCTTCTGGATATAATTTTGGGAGATTCAAATTTTTGGATGTATTTTTCTGTTATGCTCCTCTTTCTACTTAGTTTCTCAACACCCCAAAATGCACACGTTGCCAAAAGGTGATCTATTCATCCATTTGCCTTCTCTTCTCAGCCATCTGAGTCTAGCAAAGACACTCTCCTCCCTCAACACACTGGCTCAGCAAGGATGGGGGACCTCGCCATCCCTAGAGCAGAGCAACCCACCCTTTTACAGCACGCTGTCCGAAAATCAATCCAAACCCAGTTTTCAGCAGAAGCATGCAACCTTTTTTTATCAGATCAGAGCAAAAAACTGGAGAATCTTCAGCTAAGCTCTTTCATATCTCTAGGTACAAGGCAGCCACCACAAAGCAAATTATACCACATCATTTTCTCCTTGAATTTCTTCATCTTCATCCATTTCTGTCTTGATTTGTGCGACACCAAGGCGATACAGTGTATCCCGGATGACAACTTCACCAGGCTGACAGCTCTGAACAATCTCATGAATCTGTCTGTTCACAATCTCTCGACTAGAGAGGAAATCCATCAGGCGGTTATAGAGATAATAGTGAGTGGCACTGTCAAAGGTAATAGGTCTCTGTCGTGCATTGCTCGTGGTGCTACCATTGATGCCTGCAATGACAGAAGTGTAGGGTTCTAGTTCAGGACACAATGAGAGAGACCGGTGCTCGCCAGTTGGGTCATTCTGATTGCTTTGCTCCATCCCAGTGTGAACAACACGGCGAGAGGTTGATTTGGTAACTGGGTGCTGAACAGAATGCTCAGTGCTGCTCATGTCCACATTATAGTGCCTGTCAAGGAGTTCAGGGCAGGACACATACTGGGGAAGGAAACATGAAAAAGAAAATGACTCCCATCTTGAAACATCCATTTACGCAACTCTGAGGCTCACATACGTTCTGCCCAACTGAAAACAACTAAAAACACAGAGAAGACAACGGTTGCCACTAAATGCAATACTGTGAACATCACAAAGTGGAATATAAGACAGAACAAGACTGCAAAGATAACTTAGTTGTACAAGCTCAAAAAGCAAAAAAACAAAAACAACCAAACAAACAAAACTTCAATATATTCAAAGTCAGTAATAAGAAATGTTTCATTTACTACCAAGTTACTTCATTTTACTATTAGTAACCATTTTTACAATCTTTCCACAAACAGGTGTTCTGCTTTAACAAGCTTTTGGGACTGGTTGTACAAGACCTGTCTCTGCTAATCAATACACTGAATTTTCAATTTCTTACGTAATACTGTTTTAATGTTATGCATTATTAATTAGAGTTTTTCATAGTTTGATCACTTTTAACTTTTGCATTTTATGAATTTTAGCCTTTAAAAAAATCTTGAGTTCCAAACTGGGGGAATAGTAATAGTAGTAGCAGTGCTGCTGGTGTTGATGGAATAATTGTAGTAGAAGCAGCAACTGTTATTTTTCCATAAAGCATAGGATATTAGAGTTTAAAATGTTTTAAAATGGAAGTTACCAAAACCATGGTGAGCAAAATGAATAACTGAAAGCTAGAAAAGAAATTACAAAATAAGTTATATTTTGGGTGAACAGGAAAACACTCTTGTGACAACTGAGAGGGACTCATCTGCCCTTATAACCTTATCTTATTTCTCTCAACATCAACAAAAAAATACACTGACCACCAATTTTCTCATTCACTTTAACAATAGTGTAGCTACTAACCCTTAAAGGTTCCATAGGGTCAGAGAAGCAACCCTGATTCTTTCCCCACATCTGAGAAGTCAGTTCAGGATAGCAGGTATCTGCACACAGTGCGACAGAAGTGGCCATGTCCACCACATAGACTGGTGGCCAATGACGCGAGGAGACTAGGAGGTCCACGTGGTCTCGAGGGCTTTCTGCTCGTACAATGTATTTTGAGCCACACAAGACCTGGGAAGATACAAGGTGTAACGAGAACAAGCACTCGTCAGAACATACCCAGAACATATCTTCTACTTAAACTTCTCTAACACCATTTGGACAACTTGACCTTCTACCCTGTGGTGTTTCAGCCTGGCGTTCATGTGCATGATGGGGATGCTGAGATTGACATTGAGCATACTGATGTGCAAAGTGAAGTTTCAGATGAGGCTCCTGCTCCTGAGAACAGTTTAGTTCCCAGGGCACTGTTAGATAAAGATTCCTTCGTTAAGGAATCAGAAGGTCTTGTTAAGAGATAACACCGCAGCTGAAAATTTTAATAACCAAAGGGAGACAGGAATGCCGTTTGATCGCAAGGCCAACATTAGGGAGCAAAGACTAGCTTCTCAGGATGTTAGGCGCAGCTGCAGGTTTCAGCAAAGGGATACAAAGTGAAACTAATTTTCCCTTACTTAGGTTTGTAAGAAAAGGTCATGCCTGTTTCCAGACTTCGTTTAGAAAAGGCATCACATCAGATTTCCTAGTCTCTAATTCATGTTTGCCTTGGCCTTGTTTTTATGGATTGTTTCTATTGCTGCAATGAACTGTCCTAGAATCTAGTATCAAGCTTTTAACCTTTACCTTTTGGATCTTGGAATTTTGAACTGGGTGCTTACCTTGGATTTATCATGTTTTAGCTTCTTTTACCTTTTGTTGGACACTATACTTTGTTTCAATAAAAGACTATTATTCAAAGACTGCCTGATGTGTGTGTGAACTAGGGGGATACTTCTGTCTGAAGTACAACATACCCAGACTAAGTAAACATCACTTTTGAGCCCTAACTTTGAGAAAATATGTAGGATATTGAGAAAATAGGCAGGACACCAACAAAATAATGCTACCAATAAAGAATAATTACCAGATATCCTCCACAGAAAATATCAATAAAATGTGGCAGGCCATTCCAACCACACAATCAAGCAAACTTCCTAGATTCCTCATTCTCACATACTGACTGCAAAAAACCCTTTAATTTATAAGGCTACCCTGACCACTTTCCACATAATCCACTATAAGAATACAAAATAATTTATATAAATAGAATGCAAATATCACATCCTTTGATGAAATGGAAACACGAGTGAATGACAGTGTAAAAATATGGGGAACATGCCTGGAGGAGAAAATATGGAGAATCTCAGCTAATGAAAAAGCATCAAGGCAATCAGGCCACAGGACAACAACAGATGCCCTCTAGTTGTATAATTTGCACTGCAGATTACAACAGTTGTCCACTACTGGTTTAAGCAAGCAGCTATGAGGGAAAAAAGAAAAATCCTACCAGTTTCTTTATTTGAGGCATACTAAACCTAGATCCACAAACTTGAGGTCTACGGATAAGCTTCAGGGAAGCCATAAACTGCCTGCACAAGGGTTTAACCCATTGCACCACCGGGGGCTCCTGGGTGTTCAAGAACTCGATGCAATGCTTTCATTCCAGATCAGCATGTGAAGGAAATAAATTTCCAAAGCAATATGAGATATTTTATGCCAAATTGTACATATATCTTTATGAGTCTTAGGGGTGGTGCTTAGTTATTTATTTTTATTATTTACCTTATTTATATCCTGTCTTTATCAGCCCCGTAGGGGAATTAAGGCAACAATACGATGCCATGTAAAACATACATATATAATAAAATAAACATATATTGAAACAATCATTAAAACATGTCATCAAAATTGTCAAAAGAGTCTATGTCACCTTCCCAAACTCAAGAAACACTGACTGAATTATTAATTACAAACTGGCATACATTGAAGAGCACAGCAAAATGCTGTGTCACAGAGCAATGATCCTGCAGAAACTAGGGTCTCTGTGTATTTTCCCCACCTCTATTCTACAGCTGAAGCCTCAAACAGAAACCTCACTGAAATCCTATTTTACAAAATAAATACAATTGATAACTTTGCATTGCTGAGAGGTATTGCTGCCTGCAGGTCTTGATATGACACAGTCAGAGGATGAAAAGTGTAGGTTTAACTCTTAGATGTGCACTGCAAGTCTAATCTTGGATTGCAATGCAGGCTAAAGCAGTGGTTCCCAACCCATCGGCTCTCTGTGGGGGTTTCCGGGAAGTGGTGAGCTATGAACATTTTAAAAAGGGAAAACAAAAAATCATGTCAACACGTTCTGCACAGGATCTGTGGAACGATTCATCGGCCCGCAACTTATTTGATGCACCGCTTTGAGTCCCACCCATAGGAGAAAAGCAGGATAAATAAATAAAAATAAGTAATATAAACCAAAACAAGAAACAGGACAGATTAAATGTTGAGAATGATATGAGGTCAGCATTAAGAAAAACTCAACTGTGAATTTTTAAGCTTGTTAATGAGTTACTATTACAATCATCGCATTAAATAAATTGAATTATACTGACAAATCTATTTTCAATGTGTTCTCATTTGTTCTATTAAAAAGCCTATTTTAATGTATCAGGGTCACAGGTCACTTTTCCTCTATAAAATGAGGTCACGGCTCAAAAAGGGTTAGAAACCAATGGGCTCAAGAGTCAAACTGTTTGCTTCTCACCTGGTGTGGGCACACTTTGTAGATTTTTCCTCCAGTGAAGTCTGCTGAGGGCTGCTTAACCTGTGTTCCATTTTGGACAAAATCATAAAGAGCCAGAAGAGAAAGACAGAGCTGCTCCTAGGATACAGACAAATGGGAATGGGGAAGGGGACACAGTAAGTCAACACAATTTGAATGTGTTATAATAAGCTGCTTTTCTTAGATGATCACAGGGCAGACAATTACTCACAAAATATGTAGTCAAAGTGTGGTACACATCTAATTTGTCTACTACTTGAACTTCCAAATTTATTTTTTGACAAGTGACAAGTTGCCTCTCAGAAAACTCCCATTACCTTTGACTCTCCTGCCTCCCAAGGAATGCTGCACTGGGTCAAGAAATTCTGTAGTTCTTCTTCACTATAAGAACCAATCTGCTCCATTTTACAGGCTTCATCCTGAATCAGCCTCACTAGAACACTAGCATTGCCTAAAGAGAAAGAGACAATGGTTATTAGAGGCATACAGCATGGAAGTATCCAAATAATTTCCACAATGAGGATATGGTCCTTGTGCCATTGGAGCCTTTTTATTTTTGGGGGTGGGTTGCTGTATGTGTAATTTTGTTGTTTACAGTCTATTTTGAAATGATTTTACTCTTTATGAATTCAATGGGCTTTAAAACTATAACTTGATTAACAACGTTTTCAGTTTTTTATTATCAGGCTTTAAACTTATCCCCTTTTAATCATTTTGTAAGCTACCTTGGGTACATAAAGACATATTAAATCTTTAATATTGAACCTTTAAATATTCCAGCATGTGAATGGTAAAGGTAAAGGTTTCCTCTGACATTAAGTCTGACTCTGGCAAGTGGTGCTCAATTTCATTTCTAAAGCAAAGAGCTGGCATTGTCCACAGACACTTCCACGGTCATGAGACTGGCATGAGTGCATGGAGTACCGTTACCTCCCCCACTGGAATGGTACTTATTTATCTACTCACATTTGCATGTTTTCAAACTGTTAGATTGTCAGAAGCTGGGACTAATAGTGGGAGCTCGCCTTGCTCCTCAGATTTGAACGGCCAACCTTTTGGTCAGCAAGTTCAGCAGCTCAGCGGTTTAACCTGCTGCGCCACCAGGGGACCCATAGCATGTGAATATCCCCTACAAAAGCAGCAGTGATGAACATGCATAATATCACACCACATTATATCCACAGGAAAATATTTTCAGCCAAGTTCATGTACAGCTGAGAACATTTTAATCAGCCCCCAGAGACTCCATTATTGTTATTACATTTCTTTGGACCCTGCTTTTTTCTTTAGATTGAGACCCAAAGCAGCTCAGTTTCAAAAACAATACGATTATATGTTTTCAAAGCAAAATTTATCACTTTCTCAATATTTTAGGATTCTTTCCAAAACTAATTCACTAGTCAATTGAACAAAAAGTTCCAGAATTTCCACAAAGACAAGCTACCTGGCAGTGCTTGTGCTTCAAAGGTTTTCTCTCTTTCTGTGTTGACAACCACGGTGCCCCTCATCAGTGGTGGGAAGAAAGGAGCTATGATTGAGGCATCAAATTTAGTGATGGGGATGCTGGAGGGAAAAGCCACTTGTTCTATCACTTCTGTCTCCATGATGGACCAAAAATCTTCTACATTAACCTCATTCGATGCCAAGAATTCTGGCCAGGTAAACTAACATTGGGGAAAAATGGAAAGGTAGGCATCAAGCAGTTTTAAAATAATTATAGATTCTATTCAATCCCACAAATAGAAAACAGTTTCCTCACTACTTTTAAGAAAATGGGATCATTCTACCGTTTTGTCACCATGGACACATGTGGGAGGTAAACAATTAGTAGAAATCACATCTCGTGATTTCAGGAGGTGGGAATACTAAAGAATGCCCTATGAACCTGTCCCTTTTTTTTTGAAGGGAATAATTATGGACAATAATAACCTTCTCAGCAAAATGAAGCTAGAGGGTATATGATAGCCTACCTCAATGTTTTTCAGTGACAGAACATTTTCCACATTCCTCTGGGCTATTTCAACTTTGGGTGCAATGCCACAGATTCCACAGATCATATCATTGTAATCCCGGACAGTGAGGCACTCAAAGGCCCAATAGCCATTGCAGAATAGCTCCGCAACCTGGCTAAACTCCTCTGTGTTCAGGTGTATCTCTAGGAAAAAGGAAAACAGTTGGTGTGTACCTGAGATAGAGAACTCAGGATAAATAAAATGATTTCTTTTATTCAGCACATAATTTAACTCTGGGATTGACTGTCACAAGTTATACTGATAGCTGCCGATTTGAAGAGTACTTAAATGGTGCTGGTCCTGTTCCTGGAAAATGAATGATCAACTGCTACTGGATATAATAATTATTTTTATTTATTTATACCCTGCCACCATCTCCCCGAAGGGACTTGGGGTGGCTCACAAAAGCACACAAACTACAAATGCATAAACAATATGAATATATAGGCAGTCCAGGATGAGACACAGTATGCCTCTGTGACTCTGTTAAAATCTGCAGTCTAATCTTACATTTCTTTGAGTCTCCCACCTCCCAAGTTACAGTCTGCAGCACCGTGTTCTTCCAATAGCCATGGAATAAAAACCTTCAGTCTTAATCTTCTAGCTGCCAGCTTCATATCAATAAGTTTCCTGTGTACTAATTTACTTAATATAGCTGAACTAAAATATGACCTGTGCTTGCAAACCTAGGTCTCTAATTCACATTAGTCAGCTAGTTTAACCAAATATCCAAGTCAATTGTTAATACAGTTTTATTTTTCTCGAGCTACATCACACTGATGTATAATAAAACTGTCTGTTCATACATGTCTGTGAAAGCTAGACATTTGTAATTTGCCATAGATATGGAAGGAACCCCAAGGGTGTGTATTTGTGTATTAGGTTGTTTTTAAAATGGGTTAGTTTTAATTCATTAAAAACTGCAGCTTGGAGTAACATATGAAGTCAGCAAGAAGATGAAGCCTTGAGATTTGGTTCAAATACTGCAACTATAAACAGCTGAAACCTGACTTCTCAATTGTACAGTGCTCCCTCACTATTTCGTGGTTTGCTTGTTGCGGACTCACTTTTTTGTGCCCCCCCCCTCGAGCCACTAGGGGGGGGGGAGAGGAGGAGGGGAGGGGGAGCCAGGCGCTGGGCCTTATCTTGTGGCTTATCTCCAGGCTCATCGGCGCCGGTCTCCTCCTCCTCGCCACTTCCACTGCTCCCCGCTCCTTCCTCAGAGACTTCAGTCCAGCCTGGCAGTGCCATCAATGGTGCCCAAGGGGACTCCCAGGTCGGGAGCAGTGGAGGCGACAAGGAGGCTCTGCCCACTCATCGCTTCTGCTACTCCCGGCTTCAGAAGCCCCTTGGGCTCCATTGACGGCATTGCCAGGCTGGGCTGAGGTTTCAGCCCAGCCTGGCAGCGCCATCAACTGTGCCCAATAGGCCTTCCAGGCCTCCTCCTCGCAGCCTCTGCTGCTCCCGGCTTCGAAAGACACTTGGGCTCTGTTGATGGCACTGCCAAGCTGGGCTGAGGCCTTCTGTCTGGCTCATTTGTATCTACAGCATTTTGAACTCGAGTGCTGGACTACGACTCTGAGAGATCGAAGTTCAAATCCCCTCTTGATCATGGAAACCCTAAGTACCTTTGGGAAAGTCTCTGTCTCAAAGGAAAGCAATAGCAAACTCCCTCTCAACAAATATTTCCAAAAATTCTCATAAGGTGGCTCTAGGATCACCATAAATCTGAAACAAATCGAATGCACATAAGGCACACAGTTGGTGTTGCCATTTTACACTATGCAACTTTGGAGTTGATTTTATCACAGAAAAGCAAATTATAAATAGATTAACTATGATACTAAACATAGTGAGGTTACTTTAAATGCCTCAAGCAAAAACCCAAACATTGTGGAATTCCTCCAAGCTTAGAAGCTGTATCTCTTGGCTATCTGCCTGTCGTGCAGCCCTGAAAGGTACTGAAACTCAATAAGGTAAAAGGTAGGAAAGAAAAATGGTTATGTATCTATAGGCTATGCACTCCTGCACTCCTTGTTAGAATTTACGAAGCCCAATCTTCAGTTTTCTGGCTTTAAAGAAACTTTAAAGAGATAGTATGAAATGGAAAATTAGCAGTGCATGTGCCTGCTGATCAATATGATCATGAAGCACCTCATAATTTACATAATGAGCAAAGCCGCTTATATAATGAACAAATAATCTGCATAATTATAAATTTGATTATCTGGATTGTGGGAATAATATGGTAATGCAGAAACAGGAGGAGGAGCTACTGATGAACTGCTGCTAGGAGGAGAATTAGGAAATAGAAGGCTTGATTTGAAGTGGAGGGAAAGAAGAACAGTGGAACGAATTCTCTGCCTCGTGGTGGAATCTCCTTCTTTGAAGGCTTTTAAACAGAAACTGGATGGCACTGGGGGTACTTTCATTGTGCTTTCCTGCTTGGCAGGGGATTGGGCTGGGTGGCCTATGACATATCTTCCAACTCTATATTTCTAAGATTCTAAGTGTAAGAGATGAGAGAAGATGCACTGGGAGTCAAGAAGATAAACAATTTTCAAATCCAGGCAAAACAGTAAAGACTGGATGAGTATGAGGATGGAAAGAAAGATCAGCACAGAAGAAAAAGAGTTGGAGATGAGTAAATGATAGAATTTAGTTCCACTGAACAACATGCAAGAATGGTAAGTGATGAACAGAGGTGGTTGTAAATACCAATTTCGTTAAAAATCCACTCATAACAAAATCATCCTCTTTTATAGAGTTGGGGAACACTCGGTAGCACCCCTGTTCTCTCAGTATTAACTATGCTAACTAACTAGGCCTGATGGAAACTGAAGTCCAATTTGAAATAAAATTATTATTTTTAAAAAAGAAACTGAAGTTCAATACTATCTGGAGGACTACTAGTTACCCACCCGTTTCCAGTGTGTGGAAAGAACAGCAAAAAGAAGAAAGGGCAAAAAGAAGAAAGGGCTAATATCAATACCTGTCTGTTCCTGCACAGATTCCAAAATGTTGCTGATTGCTACTTTAGGATCTTCACCAAGTTTTATATGATTTCTTACAGTGAAGAGAAGATCCAGGCTCACCAAAAGCTTGTTACCCATATTGAACAAACCTGCAATTGAAAAACAGAACAGTTCTTACTACAGATTTTGAATAAAGTTTTAAGGAGCCAAGCTGAATAATCAGATGTTTTTGTTAGCTTATACAGATAGACACACTCAGAAAATAGAAGAAAACTATACTGGAATATAAGTGATTTTTTTAAAAAAAAAAATCATTTCTCTCCCATTTGAAGATTTAAACTCCTAAAACCTAATTCATGAATGTGTTTTCTTACCAGTGTAGATATCATTGAAGCTATGGAGAGCCAAGCACTGCACATTCACACAGACCTTGAGCTGAGCAGTGACTACCTGAAGACGATTTGCTGTCAACAACCAGCACTCCTGAGGGCCTGCAAGAGAACTATAACAGTGGAATGGGGACAAGTTACTTGGGAAATGCAAGGAATGTTCTAAAACAGGGCTGTCCAACTGCCGGCCCTGCAGGTGTTTTGGACTTCAACTCCCAGAAATCCTAGCCAGTTTGCCAGCTGTTAGGATTTCTGGGATTTGAAGTCCAAAACACCTGCAGGGCCGGCAGTTGGACAGCCCTGTTCTAAAACAATATCTCAGGTATAACAGTCATCAAAGAAATGTTGTATATACTCAAGTATAAGCCAACCCAAATATAAGCAGGGAGAACCCACTGACTTGAGTATAAACTGAAGGTGGAAAATGCAGCAGCTACTGGTAAATTTCAAAATAGAAATAGATACCAATAAAATTACATGAATTGGGGCATCAGTAGGTTAAATGTTTTTGAATATTTACATAAAACTTTAATTTAAGATAAGATTGCCCAAATCTGATTAAACCATTATTTTAACCTTCTTCAGTGTATATGTGTTTACGTATCCTTCCAATAATAATAAAGAGAGTAAAATAATAAATGTAATAAAAATAATAGAGTAAAATAATAAATTTAATAATAAAGTAAAATAATAAATGTAATAAGAATAAAATAATGCATGCAATAATAATAGAGAAAAATAATCAATGTAATAATAACAGAATAAAATAAATAACTATGACTCAAGTATAAGCCGAGGGATGCTTTTTCAGCCTTACAAAAGAGATGAAAAAACTGGCTTATACTCAAGTATATACGGTACATCATCTTTCTCCCTTCTAGGAATAATTGAATCTTGACCCTTGATGGAACCCAATGTGTATAACAAAGAAGGATCAATAGACCCAGATCATAGATTGTATTCTTGAGATTCTGAGCAGCAGAAATTTCATTCTAATTGGAATCTATCTGAAACACATATATAGTACAAGTGGAGAAAACAACACAGGAACACACCAGTTCCTATAGGTTTCTGGTAAACTATCCCAAATAAATATTAGCAATACAAGGAGTGGAAAACATGTGACCCTCAAGATGCTGTTGGGCTACCAATTCCTACCAGCCTTGAAAACTACAGCCCAACAACTTACAGGGAGTCACCAGCTACTGACCTTCCCAATTATGCCTTACAGCAAACAATATCATTCTTTGGGTTGCTGTAAGTTTTTTGGGCTGTATGGCCATGTTCCAGAAGCATTCTCTCCTTACCTTTCGTCTGCATCTATGGCAGGCATCCTCAGAGGTTGTGAGGTCACAGACTGTTGCATCCTCACAACCTCTGAGGATGCCTTCTATAGATGTGGGTGAAACATCAGGAGAGAAAGCTTCTGGAACATGGTCATACAGCCCAAAAAACTTGCAGCAATCCTGTTATTCCAGCCATGAAAGCCTTCAACAACACAGTATCATTCTTTACTTACTTTGGTCCTCCTTTGAATAAAGGACTGTTACAGAGAAGGCACTGGGATGAAGGAAACTCATAATAGTTTGACCAAGAGGTTTGCTCAATGGTGACTGTCTCCTCATTCATGTTGGATAGGATAAGCCGGGAGCTATTGAGTTCATTAACCAAGGCAAAAACATCAGCCAGTTCAGATTCATTCTCTGGGATCTGTACGATTTTTCGAAGAAGCTGCAAAGTGGACTGGCGTTGGATCTCTTTCTGGGAGTGGATCAATGGTTCACTGGTGTTCAATACCTGTGTAGGGCTAGAGGAGACCTCCTGTAAAGAAAGTCTTGTGTGGATTATCAGGCAAAACAACTGTGGCTTTAAATCTACATAAAAATTAATTTTTGCAAAGCAAACTATCTGATGCCATATTGATGACTAAAATAGTATTTAGGCAGGACTCCTCAAGTAAGCCCCAGTTCATATACCCAAGCCAGGAGCACAATGGAGCAACTCAACACCCCCACCATGGAAAATTCCTCATCCCACTGTTGATTAAAATGACCTGGTGAACAGGATCGCTGTGTGACTCTTTTGGCAGAGTTTATGGACACTACGCTTTTGCCAAACCACACTAACAAAATGTATCAAATGGGGATAAAGTGCTGATCAAATCATAGTTCAGACATATTTTCGTGGCTCCATGGTGTTACATCAGTGAAAGGAAGGTATATCACCACATAAATTTTCAGTAGAGCTGCTTACAAGGCAGGTACTAAAGAATTCAGAATCTCCTGGTGCCTATATACATACATGGCTCCACAATCCACAGATACCAATCAGAACTACGTAGACACTGAAAAGTGCACTAACACCCCAGCCAGAGAAAAGAGGGAAGTACTTACAAAACCCAACTGTAGAAAAACCAAAAGGCACAAGTCACATTCTGGTTTGTATATGTGAATCCTTTTTATGTTATTCACAACCTCCTGTTAGTCAAATTCAATGCACCCCTTGGGAAATGTGGAAACTAGGGTGACAGCAGCTATTGTAATGTAGATATTTCCCAACATTCAAGCATCATCAGAGCAGTGTGAATTCAGTCCCATAGAAGCAGCAACTGGCTCATTTCAGAAACAACTGAATCCAGCTCAGAAAAAACAATAACCACTCTACATGTCACAGAACAATTGAAGCAGACACAAGCGTCACTGAAGAAGCAAAACACTAGGGGGCTCCTCAGAACAATAAAACAAAACATGGCAATTTACTTGAACAAAATAAGCTGCTCTCCAGGAGTCTCAAAGTGCATTCCTGTCTCAGCTGAGAGGTGTGTTTTAGCAAAGAAGATATAACAGCTTGTGGGGGAAGGAAGTCCAAGAGGAAACAGATGATGAAACAGAAGCAACAGAGTTGTTCTTAACCCTGAATCTTTGTTGGATTTGATGCTGTAAACCAGTGTGTGAATCTCCACTCAGCCATAGAAACCACTGGATGGCCATAGTTCCTGAGGAAGGCAAGATCGCCCCCGTTCCAAACAAATCTTACCAAGAAACACCTGAGATAGGATCACTATGTAAGTCAGAAGGGGCTTGAAGCCACACAAGAATAAGACCTTTGGCAAGTCTTACAAAAGAAATCCTACAAAAACAAAACATTCACTGGCAGGTTCATGTCCCTGACCTTCTGCTAAATCTCTGAAATTTCAAAGGAAACCTGTTCTTCACCTCAACATAGAAAGAGGGCAATGGGAAAGGTAGCAGATAACAGAGCTCATCTGCAAGAAAGGGGACCCTGTGGATGGAGCATAGGATCCCAGGTCCCACTAGCAAATGGTACACCATCGTGGAGCAGCCCAAGATCAAAAGTACAGCTGTCAACTCTACTCTGCTTTCAGCCACATGTCTTACAACTTCTAAGCATCACTTGATTTCCATAAAGTGGTACATCAGAATGCAACCCCAGAATGTACACCAGGCCCCCTGTACTAATGGCAAAAACTGGGTGTTTTTTCACACATCCAAAAAAATGCCTCGGAATTACTCTGACAATTACAAAGCTATAAAAAGAGATAACAGAAATTACAGGCTTTCTCTGAAATGTATGTCCCCTATTTCTACTGAAAACAACATTCAAAGCAATATTTGACAATAAAATTTAAAGAAAACAGAAACAACACTAAATATCAAAAATACTAAATACACAGTTTAAACTTATCAGTAAAAGGAGCAACATTTAAACAACCAAAACCTCTCCAACAGAAACTTAGCTAGGATGCCAGAAACCTGTCTGAATAAAAACACATTTAACCTTCTAGCAAAGGCCAAAGGCATCGCAGAGCCCAGACACAGCTTCTGAAAAGGTGCTAGCTCGTATTCTCACTATAAATGTGCCTCTGACAGTGACAAAACCCAGGAAGGAGTTTCCCACAAAGAACCTAGAGCCAAAGCAGGGGGACATGGCAGAAAAAAATAGCCCCAGGTCTTATGTAAAATATATAGCAGAAAGAACTTGCCACCGCATTAAGCCCATACATATATATGTCTTCCTATCTACTGCCATGTTATAAAATGCAATAGGTAATAGATTGTAAATGTATCAACAGCTCACCAGGGATTTTGCTGTTTTCTCAGCTCTGTCTTTGGCAAGGTTGTAGCCACAACTGGGACAGATCCTTGGCTTGTGTCGATTAGTGTATACGTAACTACAAGAAGGGTTCTTACATTTCCCTCTGCCACGTGATGTTGCCAAACCCAAATCCTATATAGACAAAGAGACCAATCAATTATGTATTCTGCTTTTTAAAAACAGGTAGCACCTAACGTGTTGACCTAACAAGCCACTACATTATTTATTTATTATTTGCAACATTTCTCCCTCGCTCTTCTCACCCCCGCATGGGGACTCATAGCGGCTAACTATGGCAACCATTCGATGCCACAGAGAATTACAATTAAACAGCAAAATGAAATCATACAATAGATTAAAAATAAACATTAATTATACAATTGCAAAGCCACTTCCATTATAACAATTGTATGGTCCGATTCAATGTTCAAGTGCTGTTGTGTCCGCTAGCCAAAAGCCTGGTTCCAAAACCACGTCTTCAGTTTTTTTCTGAAAGGAGGGAGGACACCGATCTAATTTCTCTGGGGAGTGAATTCCACAGGCGAGGGGTCACCACTGAGAAGGCCCTGTCCCTCGTCCCCACCAGACGCGTTTGCGAAGCTGGTAGGACGGAGAGCAGGGCCTCCCCAGTAGATCTTAGATTACAAGGCGGAACATAGAAGGAGATACGTTCAGACAAGTAAGCTGGGCTGGAGTCATATAGGGCTTTATAGGCCAAGGCCAGCACTTTGAATTGTGCTCAGAAATGGACCGGCAGCCAGTGGAGTTGACATATCAAGGGGGTGGTGTGCTCCTTGTACAATGTTCCTGTGAGCAATCTGGCTGCCGCCCGTTGGACTAGTTGAAGTTTCCGAACAATCTTCAAAGGCAGCCCCATGTAGAGTGTGTTGCAGTAATCTATTCAGGATGTAACCAGAGCATGGACCACCTTGGCCAGATCAGACTTCCCAAGGTACGGGTGCAGCTGGCGCACAAGCTTTAACTATGCAAAAGCTCCCCTGGCCACCACCGAGACCTGGGGTTCCAGGCTCAGCGATGAGTCCAGGATCACTTCCAAGCTGCAAACCTGCGTCTTCAGGGGGAGTGTAACCCCGTCCTACACAGGCTGTAACCCTATGCCCTGTTCGGCCTTTCAACTGATCAGGAGTACCTCTGTCTTGTCTGGATTCAATTTCAATTTGTTAGCCCGCATCCAGTCCGACACAACAGCCAAGCACCGGTTCAAGGTCTGGACAGCCTCCTTAGTGACAGGTGGGAAGGAGTGACTGATTTGGACATCATCCGATTACAGATAACATCTTACTTCAAAACTCCGGATGATCTCCCACAGCTGCTACATGTAGATGTTAAACAGCATCAGGGACAGTACTGAACCCTGAGGGACTCCACAAAACAATGGTTGTGGAGTCGAACAGGTGCCACCCAATAACACCTTCTGGGACCGGCCCTCCAGGAAGGACTAGAGCCACTGCAAAGCAGTACCTCCAAGTCCCATCTCTGTGAGGTGTCCCAGAAGGTTACCATGGTCAATAGTATTGAAGGCCATTGAGAGGTCCAGCAGAACGAACACACTCCCTCTGTCTAGCTCCCAGCGTAGATCATCTTCTAAGGCAACCAAGGCTGTTTCAGTTCCATGTCCCGGCCTAAAGCCAGTCTGTACCGGATCCAGATAATCAGTGTCTACCAGAAACCCCTGGAGTTGCGAAGCCACCACATGTTCCATGACTTCGCCCAAATAAAGGAGATTGGATACTGGCAGATAGTTAACTAATTGAGTGGGATCCAGTGATGGTTTCTTCAACAATGGTTTTATAACAGCCTGTTTTAGGCTGGCTGGAATCTTGTCCTCTTGTAAGGAGGCATTAACCACCACCTTAACCCATTCTGCCAAACCCCCTCTAGCTTCTTTTATCAGTCAGGATGGGCAGGGTCTAGAATGCATGTGGTTGGCCTCGCTTCTCCAAAGATCTTGTCCACGTCCTTGAGCTGAACCAATTGAAATGAATCCATTAAAACAGGACAAGCAGATGCTACATCCTCAGAGACTGCTGTTAATATGGCATCGGAGTCAGAATGGATCAGAGCGACTTTGTCCGCAAAGAACTGAGCAAAAGCTTCACAGCGTGCTGCTGAGTTGTCAGGGATCTTGCTCTGAGGCAGATTTAACAGTCCTCTGGCAACTTGGAACAGTTCAGCTGGATGGTTCTTTGCAGACGCAATATTGGCTGCAAAAAAAGGTTTCTGTGCGGCTTTTATTGCCACGTCATAGAACCTTAAAAAGGTGTTTAGACATGTTCGGGCTGATCCACTATGCTTCCGCCGCCACACACACTCTAGCCTCCTCTTCTTTCACTTCATCGCTGCCATCTCCTCGGTGAACCAAGGGACTGTCTTAAACTTAAGCAAGCAAGCAATTAATTAGAAAAGACTCAGGAAACCGAGTGCAGGATGCTGACATTAATGAAGGGCAAACAGAGAAAGAGAAGTACTCAAATTCCATTAGGATTCCAAGGAAAATGAAGTTCATAAGGGATTAGTGTCAAATCAGATAACACCTGGACATTTTCCATTTCACTGCATTTTTATGAACCACCAGCAGGCAAGAAATGAAAACCACACATGCTCTACAGCTAGAAGCTGTGCTGTTTCTGGGTAAATCAAATTGCAAGAGCTTAGCAGAGGGAACTATGCCAAAAGATAGAATACAAGAAGAGAAAGAAAAAGCTGACCTAGAAATTTAGTCATAAGGATTGTGTGAATCAAAGCGTGGGTAATGACACCATGATGTGGCTAAGGTCGGTGGAGACCAAGAGTTTTCAGGTCATGCCAGTTAAGCAGTTTATCCAGACCGAATAAGTGTTAATTCTTTGACACTTCTAAAACAAAGAGCATGCAAAATTTCATAAAATACTTGAACATATGAAGCTGACAGCCACAGTTCATGCACAACTGTTTGTTAAACAAAAAAGGGCTTCGTGCCTTCCAGGGACATAAAAAGTCGGGTGTTTATGCTCCTCTGTACCTAACTATAGAAAACCAGGACGATACATGCACCACACTCTCAGGAATTATCTAAAGAACAAAGACTTACCAAGGTTACAGTGCAGTTATATTTATAGGAAGGGAACACATCAGGTTTGACCTCCACCACTTTGACATGAGAAGTTGAACTGTTTGTGCTTCCATGAAGCTTTATGTTGACAGCAAGGGAGCAAGAGAAGAACATTGTCAGATGTACTATAAGAACTGCCATCTTTTCCTAAATGACATTTAATCATTTCCTTCTCCACGTAACACTAGGCCTCTGGCTTCTTTACAGCATCTCATTGTTCATTAACATTTCACATCAATAGAATAGAATAACAAGTTTTTGCCTAAATATCACTTGGCACTGTGAATCAGTCTGTAAATTTAATGAATTGAGGAGCGGGCTTAGAATTTGCAACTGCAAGGCCACATTAATTCCGGGAAGACTGTTTCTGTAAATATTAATCTTCCATCTTCCAAAAACTATGCCTAATTTTCTCTTCTAGTTCTTGAGTGAACTGTGAACCAACACCTCCAAGTGAATATTTGAAATTTAGAGTAGACCTTGCTTACTTGGAACCATCTGCCAGAAAACAGGTATGGATGGATGATTTGCCTGGAGTCTATTCTTTTATAAAATCTGCATTGGTATCTCTAAATTCACCCCTGGTGACACAATGGGTTAAAACCCTTGTGTTGGCAGGATTGCTGACCAACATGTCAGCAGTTCGAATTCGGAAGAGCAGGTTTAGCTCCCTGTGTCAGCTCCAGCTCCCCATGCGGGGACTTGAGAGAAACCTCCCATAAGGATGGTAAAACATCAAACATCCGTCCTTGCAAATGGCCAATTCTCTCACACCAGAAGTGACTTGCAGTTTCTCAAGTTGTTCGTGACATGGGAAAAAAACCATGGATAGTTGGAACATGGCATTCAAGACAAGCCTTGCTCCTATACTTATTTATTTACGACATTTATATGCTGCCCTTCTCACCCTGAAGGGGACTCAGAGCAGCTTACAAGTAAAATGTAAATACAATATGTTATATTATTGCCATAAAATGTATAATTATAATATCATATTATTAGTAGTATTATATTGTATTACATTATAATATTATCAATATTATATGTATATACAATATATTATATTATAAACACAGAACTGCCTTCCTGGCCCTTCTCTTCACTCTGATCTCAGTGCAGAGGTTGGTGCTGGGGGGGGGGGGGCTCCCAACTGATGACACTAGAGGCAAGATGGAACTGCCTTCCTTGCCCCTCTCTTCAATCAATGTAGAACCTTCAAGCTAAACAATGTGGTCTTCAGAGGAATACAAGTTCACTAGTCATAAAACAGATAGAGGGCATCCAAGATTAGGCTCTGGGATAATGTTCAACATAATGCACAGGTGATATAAATATGAGAGATTCGGACAACAACTGGGGAAAAACAGAGGATTTAAGTTTTTGCCTAAATATCATTTCACATTGTGAATCAGCTGTACATTTAATATATTATTGTTACTGATGTTTGTTCTGTGTACGTTAATGTGTATTTAATAGAAATGCAGTTTTAATCTGGATCTTTTATTTAAAATATGTGTATTTGTTGAATTTTTGCAATGTTCATGTCTTTTAATTGTGTTGTAACCTGCCTTAAGCCACAGGGAGAGGCTGGTAAGAAATAAAATTATTATTATTATTATTATGTCACTCAATTACTTTGGAACACAGGGTAAAACAGAGGGAGGGACAGAAACCAATACATATCCTCAGCTTCCTGGATAATAACCCATAATGTATTGTGAAATTAAGATTACAATATAGTTATTTTTAGTTTTTCCAAAGAAAATGTGATAAATATTTTCAATTTCTGGATTCTTAAGTTTTTCATGAATGCTAAAGATCTAGTATCAATAATGCATACAGAGGTATGCTGCTACACCAAAAACAATTTCATAAATTGGTTCTGATTCCATTCCCACTTTACATTAGAGCATAAACCCCACAGTGTGCCTGCAAGAACATTTTAAAAAAATGGAACAGGAAACATTCTGTAAAATCCCCATCTTACCTTGTGCTCTTCAGTGCCAGGGGGCTGCAGGGGAGACTGACCCAGCTGCTTCAAAGTACTAGGCTTCAGTCCAGTGATCCTTCCAGGGGAGTTTTTTTCTTCAACAATGAACACACAAAGAGGTTAAATGTCTTTTAACAAAGTATGTAAAGTATGAAAACTCTTGCACTAAATGGTTTAAGAAATGCAGTGGCGGACATACTGTACCAAATCATTCTCATTCTCAATCTCAAAAGGCCAGAGTGGATGTCAGTGTCATTTGGATAATGTCAGACTACAACACATGGCATCCCTCACCACTAGCTAGAGCTGCAATCCAACAATTGGAGACCATATTTGCCCAAATTTGTTTAAAGCTGCTAGGGATAGGAATGTGTGCTCCAAGCCTTGTTTTTATCAACTTTCCCAAGATGGTACTTAGAGTCACACATGGCCAACATAATTCTCAATCAAACAAGTCACACAGCCTATAATTTTGAAAACATTTTCCCTCATAAAACAAAAACTGGAGGTCTTGTTTTACCATGGTTTGTGCATGGCTGCCTGCCAGCTGGCTGCTCAACACTGGTTTCCCTTGCCAAGCTGACAGGGGCAGGCAGGATTGCCCTCATGGGCCTCGCAGCAGCCAGCAAGGATGGCTTGGGTCTTGTTTTGCTTTTCTGCTCCTGCCCCTTGAACGGCGTACCAGTGGCATCAGCCCTGAAAAATAAAAGAAATGCAGTTTTGAGTTAGTCACTTCCAAGGGGAAGTTGCCTCCTTAACATTAATCTTACTATGCTGTTTGTCAAAATGAAACATTAGGAAATAGTCAACTTCAACTTGCACGCATAGCAGCAAACCTGTTACGAACTTCTTTGAAACAGAAGGAAGAGAGAAACAATCCAGGAGTACACTGAGAAGAACTTCTATTTCATGGTGATCTAAATTATTATCCACACTACTTCCAGTTCTACATCATGCTTATCAATAGGCTGCATATAAGTGACTTACCCCAATGAATGCTTCATGGCAGAAGCTGGATTTGGAAGCGAGTTACCCGTATTTACTGTTTCAGTGGATGTCGGTGTCTCTATGGTCCCATTCTTCTTCTGTTCTAAAGGAGGATCTGCCTGTGCAATACCCTCCTGAAGCTGAATAACTGCAGTGAGTCTTCTTTGTTCTTCTGGTTGCACATTGTTTGCAAGGATGTGTGCTTCAGAGATTATTACTTCTTCCCACTCAGCCTCCTGTACCTGTCCCACAGCAGGGATGGCATTTAAAAACTGGGTAAGTGCTTCGGAGTTTTCCAGTGCAGACTTAGAGGCACTGTCTTGAACCACAGCTGGCCCCAAGGCTAAGGGCTGCTGACTTCTCTTGGGCCCTAGTGCTTTTAGAGTCATCCCAGAATTTGGTTCACATTTGCCTTTTGGTTGTTTCTCCTGAAATGAAAAAAAAACCAACAAGAAACACAGAGGTTAACATGCTCAAGTTTGACTGATGGACCTCAAAAGTGAAAGGAATAAATAGATTATTAATATCTGAGGAATAAAAACTATCAAAGGAAATCAGTACTGTCAGTGCTCAGCTAGGCTTAGGAGCAATGAACTCAGTGAAAGTGAAAACTCACAAATTTTAAATAGTATTTTTTTATCCAAGTGAACACTTTTCTAGGAATCTCTTGGTCCTCCACAATGGCTCCATAGACACTGTGCAGTCACACACAAATTGCTTTAAATGTCTCTTTAGCATTAATGTGTCCTAACTTTCCGTCAGCTTGGGGGGTGCTGCATTACCTTCCTGTCTGAACAAGGAATCCCACAGAATCAATGTCCATGTTATTGCTTTGAGGAAATGGTAACGATTTGTTAACTGGTCTTGGGTCTGTCTACACCCAGACATTAACTTGATTTCCCCACAATACAGGACATACTTTAAAAAGGGGACTTTGAGTAATGTTCTAGAATGTTTCTGCTTCATGACGTTACAAAAAGATGGTGTTGACACCTCTGTCTTGTTAAGTGCAAAAGTCTGTTGTTTTTACATGCTCACTTTATAAATACATTTTTATCATTTGAAACATACCTTTGGGATCCATTTCCCTCCCAGAAAGTTCCCACACATGGGGCACTTGGGTGGCTTGTGTCTGGTCACATAAGTAAATGAACAGGCTGGGTTGGTGCAATTTCCATGCCCTCGGCGGGTGTAGGTAGTGGTCTGAAGGAAGATGAAATCAATTATTTTACACATCAACATCACAGCAGGACATTTCCATCCTGCTGTGCAATGTATTCAAATTTTATTGTAGTCATTTTGTGTTCTATGGGTAATAAAAAAAATTAATTTAGAGGATTTGTACCCCGCCCTTCTCTACTCTCGAAGGGGGGCTCAGGGGGGCTTACATCGGCAACAGTTCGATGCCCCACAGCACTATCAATTAAAAAACAGTCACACAGTAAATAACAACAGTCAACAGATTAAAACCCATTCAAAGTACAAAAATCCGAGCTCTAAAGTCATGAATTAAGCCAAATACTCCCTGTCTACAAATTTTGATTTTTCACAAAAGTAATTTACCAGGAAAGGCCTTGTGAGAAGGCATGGTTTTTAGCCACATAATATTGCCTGTACTAATATATGTGATAGAAACAACAATAAGACATTGCTTCATTTGTTGAGAAAATGTCTGAAACAGAAAACATACTAAGTAAATGAAACTCACTAGTCAAACATGTATAAAAACAAGTTAATGCTAGAGGGTGGACAATTCAGCCAGTAGTACAAGATAATCTTCACTTGAAACTCAGCTTCACAGTGTCACAAATTCAGCTCAAAAATGTGTGTGTTTTTCCCTTAATGTCACCTGCCAATTTATGGCAACCTCATGTATTTCAAGGAATATTTACAAGTGGTTTTGCATTAGCAGCCTTGGCTCCAACCACTAACTAAGGCTGACCCTGCTTACCTTCCAAGATTAGACAGGATCTAGTGCCCTTAAAATATTTAGGTTCAAATGCCCTGACTTCACATTAGTGAAGATGAGACACCAGGAAGCAGGGTTTATGCAGTTTTCAGTTTGTATTGCTGATAATAACAACTTCCTTTTGAAATTTCAGCTCATATTTTGCAATTCTATAATTTGTATACTGTTAATCTAAAACATTTAAATACATTCAAAGCAAATTTGGTTTATAGCTTAAAAGATGTAATCACAAAGTATTAAGCCTCTTAAGAGAATGAAGTCAGAGAACAAGAAGAAAAACAATGAATATGGCTTGCAGAACTAGAAGACACGAGCAAAAACCATTGCCAGCATCAAAAAGCAGAGAATCAAAGAATATCAGGACAAAAGCACTCAGTAAATGAGATCAATAAACTAAATACTATCCATTTTTATTTGTATAGCAATGAATTGTGCAGAGATAATGCAAAAAGTTTAATTATCATTTGTATCACTCACAGGTATTGTTCATATCATACAATAAACAAAAGGTACCAACTACTTCATGAAGTATACATATTTGCCTATTTCATGAAATTGGATTGACTGTTTGATAAATATATTAATACATGCTTCTTCCCAGTAAACTAAAGGGGCAAAGAATTCTAATACAATCCTTCTATCCTCCTTTCAAATTATCCCTCAGTATGAAAAGCGGGGACTATATCAAGGGAGGTTGCCTAGCATGAAGCTAAGGCAGTCCTTGGGGCCTCTGGCCTGCTGGTCATAAGGAAGCAGGGTTTATGCAGTTTTACCCAGCCATGTTCAGCTGTTAAAAAAGTGTGCTTCGATGTACATCCAAATGCACATTCTACTAAATTCAGTGTGGATAGACCACTAACAATGGGATGGACACTCACGCAATTCCTATAAACTCATGTTTTTTCAAAAATCTAACTTTTTTCCTCCACACTGGCCAAAGTATTTTGTTGAAAGCTGGCCTCACATTCTCATTCAGAAACTTGACACTTGAGTGCTAATCAATGACTCTGTCCTGAAAATACACTACACAAATATCCAGAGATTCCAAGTTCAAAACCGTAACCGTTTTGGAATCTTAATTACGGAAGTTGAGAAAGCCTGAAGCTCTGGAAAACAGCTGCAAAGCAGGACAAACAATTAGTCCTTGCTATAGAGAGTTCCTTACTATATACCATATTATTTATTATTTATTTATTTCGGGATTTTACCCCGCTCTTCTCAACCCCCAAGGGGGGACTCAGAGCGGCTTACAGTATGGCACAATTCGATGCCCACATAATAACAATATAAACCCCAAAACACTTCAACAATTAAAATACATTAAAAATACATTAAAATACAACTACATTAGCACCATACACATTCACTCTGGATTAAAACAATGTTCAGTCCATAAAAACATTGGCCATAATCACCCACTTTCATTAAAAACCAATCTAAAATGCTGCCTTGTGCTGGTGTACGAATGCCTGGTCCCACAGCCAGGATTTTACTTTTTCCTGAAGGCCAGGAGGGATGTGGTGGATCGTACATCAATAGGAAGCGCATTCCACAGGTGGGGAGCCACCACCGAGAAGGCCCTATCCCTTGTCCCCACCAGCCTCATCTGAGATGTAGGCGGGAGCGAGAGCAGGGCCTCCCCGGATGATCTTAGATTACGAGGTGGGACATAGTGGCTGATGCGTTCGGACAAGTAAGCTGGGCCAGAACCGTATAGAGCTTTAAAGGTCAAAATCAGCACTTTGAATTGAGCCCGGAATTGGACAGGCAGCCAGTGGAGCTGACACAACAGGGGGGTGGTATGCTCCCTTGCAGCTTGGGAGTGATCCTGGATTCATCGCTGAGCCTGGAACCCCAGGTCTCAGCGGTGGCCGGGGGAGCTTTTGCACAGTTAAGACTCGTGCGCCAGCTGCGCCTGTACCTTGGGAAGTCTGATCTGGCTACGGTCGTCCACGCTCTGGTCACATCCTGAATAGATTACTGCAACGCACTCTACGTGGGGCTGCCTTTGAAGACAGTTCAGAAATTGCAATTAGTCCAGCGGGCGGCAGCCAGATTGCTAACGGGAGCTACATACAGGGAGCATATACCATACACAATTGATATAATGTGTTGTCAAAGGTTTTCATGGCCACAATCACTGGGTTGCTGTGAGTTTTCCAGGCTGTATGGCTATGTTCCTCCTGACGTTTCATCCACATCTATGGCAGACATTCTCAGAGGTTGCCTCTGTAAGGTTATTGCATCCTCACAACCCCTTAGGATGCCAGTCAGAGATGTGGGCGAAACATCAGAACAGAATGCATCTGGAACATGGTCATACAGCCCAGAAAACTGACGGCAACACAATTAATATAATGCTTTCCCAAGAAAAATAGCATCAGCATTTTCCTTACTGACCAGTTTGATTGATGATGGATTTTCCAAAACAGAATGTGATGGCAAAGGAAGCACGATGAATTGTGCAGTGGGAGTTAAAGGATTGCTTTCTTCTCTGTCCTACATAGAGAAGAGAAATAACTGCAATAAAGTTGCTGGTAACTACTAGAAATGCTTATTATTTATTATTATTTATTTACATCATTTATATTCTGCCCTTCTCACCCGCAGGGGACTCAGGGCAGATCACAATGCACATATACAGGCAAACATTCAATGCCCTTTGACATACAAACATGTAAGACAAGACAATCAGAGGCAATTTAACATTTCAGCTTCTGGCCACTAGGGGGAGCTGTCACACTCCTTCACTTCTTTTACATGCTTCCTGGAGATTTATGGCCTTGTAAATTATTTAAATTAGCCTCCCCACGTGGTACCTAAATTTCCTACTTGACAGATGCAACTGTCTTTCGGGTTGCAAAGGTCGGCAATGAGCAACACAATGGTCGAGCACTCACCCTGACCCGGGCAGGCCTCGAACTCATGACCTTCTGGTCAGTAGAGATCTTATGCAGCTGACTCCCAGTCAGCTGCGCCACATTCCTGGTGCATCACCTCCCTCCCACCCATTCATACACAAACATACACAGAATTTATAAAATTCACAGCACACATTACACAAAAGAATTCAAGGCAAAAATAGTTAAAACCAACAAATGCTGCTAACTGTATAAACTATTAAACTGCAAGACAGGTGAGATTTTATTTCATGAAATCCAACATACTGTTAAATTAGAGGAACGAGGAATAGATACTATAAATAAACACCATTATACTTACTGCTATTTATTTGCCAATAACACGTATAAGATCAAGCTCTAGGGGTGGCATCCTGTTACAGGCATACACATATTAGGCTTTGCTTACGCATGTGTATTTGTTTTCTGGATATTGTGGAGGCTGGTATTTCCCGTCCGTCCAGTGATCAAAGGTTCCCTGACTTAATACAGCCCCCTGCATGGCCTTCAATGCCTCTTGGGAAATAAACAGGATTGGATAAAAATCTATTTATACCCCCATAGTCAGAAGTAAAATAATTAAAATAGTGCCAAGACCGCCAGAGAAAACCAGAGCATTTCAGCACTGAAGTAATCATTTTGCATGCGGTTATGGTAACATTGCCAGATGCTTCACTGATCCCTCTCCTTGTGACACAAAGGCTGTATGATGAGTCAGGGGATTCTGAAGTCATACAAAACGGTGTCTTAAATCAATCAGGATTAAATCAAAAGTAAAAACTACCATATGCACTACTTACTCTTCTGGTCACCACTGTTACCACAGAGATACCATCTGAAGCCTGAGGTTGTGGCACAGCAATGGCCCCACTGGATGCATCTGTGCTGTTTACCACAGTCTCTTCAATAACCACGCTAGCAGCTTGATAGGGATAGCTGTCTCCTACATCCAAAGGGGCCTCATCCAGAAGGACATCCCCAGTCACCTTATTTGCAGCAGATCTGTCACAAGGAGTCAAGATCTCTGATGCAACAACTTCTTCTATTGCATCCGATTGAACAAATGAAACCGGGTCTTCCGAAACCCCTTCAACAGCAATGCATTGCTCGGAAAAACCAATGTGACCAGAGTCTACAGAGAATATGTTATGCACAGTCCCATGGGAAACACTTGTCACATTAGTAGAGGCCGCAAGTCCTTCTGATGTAGTTTGGCCTTGGGTCACACGGAGTTCCATGTGCTGCTTGATCCTCTCCTCTTGGAGACTACCTTTAGGAACAATGATGTACTCTGAGCGAGGGAGGATTTTACGAAAACCGGGAATGTCTGGGACTACAGCAGTCAAGGAGGATAACTTTGAATTCTAGGGAAAAGGGTAGAAAAGACAAGGAGGACATCAGTCTGGTTATTGTTTGAACATATTCATATGTCAGCTTTCAAAGGCAAACTATTATTAATAAATTTTAATATCTAGCACAGTTTTCAAGCCTTCTCCTGTTTTTAACTCTATTTGCTCTTCCTGAGACTGGATCTACGCTGCCATATAATCCAGTTTTCAAATCTAGATTATCTGCTTTGAAGTAGATTATATGAGTCTACACTGTCATATAATCAAATTGAAAGCAGATAATCTGGATTCAGAAACTGGATTATATGGCAGTGTAGATGGGGCCTGAGTCACAGAACCAGAGGAGACCTCTCTCTCATAATTCTGGGATCTATACCTTTTGTAACACTTACATATTGGACACAGAAATGTGTGAGCTTTTACACAGAGTGAGAACAAAATACAAGACTTCAGGTCAAATTAAATTTACAAAATTTGCACATTTCAAGGATTCTTCATGAGGGGCAGAGTCAAAGACAACAGTACATAACAACTATCAGGCTAGACATTAAAAAAATCACTTGTCCCCCCCGTCCCGTCCCCCCGTCCCCGAGCATGTTAGTCCAAAAATATTTGGGCAGATGTTGTAAGACACTGTCTGCCACCAAAATTAGTGTCACAATGGACAGCTTCGGCTGATAATTCAGAGAGTAAACAAAGTATAACATGAATTCCTGAAAAACCCACCAGAATGACAACATAGTGCCACTCTTTATAAAACCTTGCATATTTTGTGATTATACAGCTGATCATAATAAAAGCACTATTCATGTTTGGATTTTAAATTCTATTTCCTCCATATTGCATCGTGACACATATAGAAGAACAAACACTTTCTTTTTTATAATTCAGAAGAAATAGATATTTTTGGCAGTAAGTTTTAGAATTAGCTGACTGTGTGCATTTCCTACAGATGCTATAGATGACAAAGTGCAAAGTTTGCAGCAGTCACTTGGTCTATTGCTCTCTTATTCATTTGTTGACTAGTGATACACTCTTGACCCTAATACAGTGAACTGGATCTGAAAAAATACTTCAAGTTCCTAAGTGTTTCTGTCAGATGTTTAAATCCTGAACCTCCTGATCTTTTCCTCTTGAGTCATCATATGACCACAACCCGAAAGAAAAATACTAAAAGAAGCAAAGATGCTTCTTATTTTAAAAAATCATCCTAATTTTTCAAAGCTCTTTCTCATCAACTTATTAAGTAGTATGCAATCTCCTTTGGATTTTAAATATAGACACAAACAGAAAAAAAACATACTTGCAAATGCCATGAAAAGAAATTTACCGGGTCTAGACCTTCTTTTTCCAACTTTGCTTTCTCCAAATAATAGCCTTTCTCAGCCACACTGAGCAACCTCCAGCTCTCGCTGATTTTCTTGTTAATTTCAGACTGAGGAAGATGTGGGAGCTCTTGCTGAACTTTCAGGTATATGTCATAATAATACAGAAGGTATGCAGATCTGGAGGAGAAAAAAGGACAATGCAAACATCATTTTCTTTTCTTAAAGTAATTTTTATTGATTACACACTATTTACAATATCTTTAAAAGCAAGGGGGAAACCTAAAAGTAAAGTATAATAGAGTAAGGAGGTATAGGTTTTCTCACCTAAGTGCACTAACAATAGTATTGATACTACAAAAAATAAAAATTGGAAAAAAAAGACAAAAACAAAAAAACCAACTACTACAAACATCATTTTCTGATATAGTGCTTTCATCCTGTACTTGTAAACTGGCAGAACACTGTGCACATTTCTAATAAAGAGTATGTCCAATTCTAGCAAATTATATTCTGAATATGAAAAAGATGTTAGCGTGCTGTACTGCTGCAAACAATGTTCTTTAATATTTTATCAACTCGGCCTGGTTGAGGTAACTCTACAATGGTTGTCAAGGTCTGTGATAATGGACCTTCTATTGCATTTACAACACAACCATCTTGGTGTGGAAAAGTGGGAGAAGCTGGAAGAAGTTGTAAGAAAGAATGACGGGCTGTAACAAGAACTTTTACAACAGCTTGGTAAAATCATTACTGGCTGCCTGAGTCGAGAGGATACCCAAGAGAGCTGAAAGTCAAGAAGGATCTGAAACCCCCTTTAACCCTATGGCAGACATCTTCACTCTACAGACTTTTACTGTGCTTCCGCTTGCACCTTGGGACTCTCCCAGTTTCTCCCTTCCTGGCTCTTCCTGCAACTACTTACCAGGATCCTACCAAGGTCTGTATTCTTAAGTCATTTATCTGTATGCCAATGGAGATTATTCTACAGCTATTTTCACTGGGGTATTCTCTTTCTGAGATGTCACTAAACTTAGGATAATGACTCCTTTGTCTTAACTTGAGTGGCCCTGGCAGGCCTGGTGAATTTGATTTATTCCTTCTCAAGGAAGCTAAAATCTTGGTGTTGTAGTTCAGCCCTCGGCGTTACCTGATCGTTGGGCTGCAGAAGACGCTGAGTTATCAGCGTCTGAATGTAGTATGCAATTAAGAGGGACTGATAGTAATCTATACAATGGAGCAAGCAGAAAACGGAATGCAAGCGATTCCAGCTGTGAGGGATTGGAACAAAGGAAAAGAATTTGGCAGATACTTATGTCTCCCACTAGTTCTGAATCTTTTGAGGGTTTTCACAGAAATGGGGAAGAGGAGTCAGAAGAGAGTGATACTGAATTAGATTGGATCTTGGTACAGGAAGTTAGGAATGTATGTAATGCAGACTCCAGTAGTGATATTTTTATGGGCTTTGACAGTGACAAAGACTGGCCCTCTGAAACTTCTGGGAATGACTGGGAAACACTACGTCTTGAAAGACGCTGGGGAACTTGGAAGGACTCTCAAAGGGTGTCGGCTGCAGAAAGAGAAGCAGCTGCAACGCCTGATTCGGGGGAGTGTTCTTCGGGCGAGTCTGATCTTTAGGGCTATAAAATGTGGGCTTTGGGAATGACTCCTTGCGCCGGGCAAGGAGTCGTGGCTGATATCCTGTTATCTTGCATCGTGTTCCTGATCCAGTTTACTCGTGAGTTAAAGTTTTTACTCTGCCACCTTTTAGGCTGAGATGCTGCTGCTGCTGCAGTTGGGAAAGGTTGGGGGGGGGGGGGGTTGGGTTTCAATGTTCTGTTTTCTGTCCAGCTACAGCCGTGTGTTTCTAGTGGCAGGGTTTGAACTCCACTGAACCTTCTGTGAGTTTCAAGCTGCAAGACTGGTATTGTATTACAACGGAGGGAGGTTGACAATGTGATTTATGGGGATTACGATGTGTGTTGTCCCTATACATTTAGCTCCTGTTGGACCTTGGATTGTCTCCTCGTTTCCTCCATCATTCTCCTGCCCTTGACTCCGGACCGGTTACAGACTACGCTTTTGGATCATCCCTCGAAGGACGTCACGGAGGACGTCCTGAGTTTGTTTTGGATTCTCCTGCAGTGATTTTTTGGGCTTTCCCTGGGTTTTTGTGGGTTTTTGGCAGATAGGCTAGTCTTTTGTTAGTCCCATTCCCATTCCTTGTATAATAAACCTTTTGTTACCCTCTTTTACATCTGGGCTTGGCTCTAATTGGCGTCTGCTTCACGACACTCGGTGACAATTATGTTTTGCTTCTTCATGTAATCACACTGCCCTTACAGAAATGTGATTTTTAGGTAAAAGATACTTAAGGAACTGCAATCTCAAAAGGAAACTCATCAGAGTACACAGAAGAGAGAGATCACATACCTAGGCTTTTTAGATTTTTCTCCTTGATCTCCAGGACTTCTGTATTTCTTCTTCTTTTTGGAAGGCACTGGAGATGCATAGCTGTATGCATTTTCTATTTCCTCCATTACTACAGTTATTTCACTGCCATCGTATGATGCCTCCATTGCTAGATAGAAAATCCAAGCAGTTATTCATTCCCCTAAATGCTGTGAAATCACAAACTCAGGTGCATATCTTAATGGTTTTATTTAATGTGTAATGTTGTGATATATTGTGTATGTATTCGGTATGTGTTGACATCAAACTGTTGCCATTGTAAGCCATCCTGAGTCCCCTTTCGGGGGTTGAGAAGGACAGGGTACAAATGTTGGAAATAAATGAATATCAATTACACTTCAGGATCACATTATATTGTTTCAAGCTGTATTTTTAAATGTTCCTGTGCTGAAGGCACTGTATCAAACCATAAAATTAGAAGTGGCTTCACCTGCTGGTTTCTGTCTTTTTAAAAAGAAACCCTGGATGACAGACAATTTTGTATACTGATATGTCTTCTATGCCAGAGAACTACGCATTTGTTGCATCTGAAGTAGATTTATTCTACAAAATCTGAGGCTACCTTTGTTCTCCCAGTCTCTAATGTACATACCACAAGATCCCTCTGTATACTAATATTCCAGACTAACATGGCTACTAATACTACTAATATGTGTATCAACTTTAAAAACTGTATGTATGCCTAATACACATATATTCTTATTGGCTTCGATACAGGAGGTATCACAAGGCCAGTGCAGGAAAGTCACAACGGGGCCTTTTCCATGGTTGCTTTTCCCTCTGGAACTCCTTCCCTATGGAAATTAGAAAAGTCTCCTCACTCCTCTCCTTTAAGAAACAACTTAAAACCTACCTCTTCACATTAGCCTTTGGAGACGAACAGGACTAGTTTAGCACTGATTCCATCTCAACAGATCATGCTGACAAGGGGTACCTTAACTTATTGAAACAGCCACATTTTATACTTTTAAAATTCTAATTTTATAAAGATCTTAACTGTTTAAATGTGTTATTTATAAGGCCTGATCAACTATATGTTCCTGTCAAGGTTGTTTTATTCACTGATTGAAATCTATTTTAACTCTTAATTTTATTGTTTATTTAGTTTTGCTTATTTTGATACTACATATGGCATTGAATATTTGCCATTTTGTTTCTGGAATCCACTCTGAATCCCCTTGGGGATAAGGGGTGGGTTAGAAATAAAGTTTACTATTATTATTGTAGAATGAATGTAGTTTGACGCCCCATTGACTGCTGCGGCTCAATACTATGGAATCATGGGAATGGTAGTTTGTTGAGACACCAGTACCCTTCAGTAGAGAAAGTTAAAGGTTTTGCAAAACTACAACTCCCATAGCACTAGTCCATGGTGGTTACGGTGGTGTCAAATTGCATTATTTCTACAGTGTTGATGCACCCAACCTGTAATAATAATAATTTTATTTTTATACTCCGCCACCATCTCCCTGAAGGGGTTCGGGATGACTTACAAGTGGAACCAAACCCAGGACATACAGCAAAATTCACCAACAAATATGCAGTTAAAACAGACTAAAATATAACAGTCCAATTATAACACAATTAAAACAGCATAAAAGCAACGTTAAAACTATATCAAACCAAACTCAACAACCAATATTCAGGAATACAATGGGCATGAATCAGACTAAAGGCTTGGCATAAGCATGTGCAAAAAGTAAGCTGTAGGGCCAGGGCGTGGGATAAAGTGCTGGGTATACTCTTATCGGTAAACTGGGCTGGTCATTCATGAACAGGGACTAACCATAATCAAATGCGCACTGGAACATCCAGGTTTTCAAATCCCTGAGGAAGGCCGGCAGAGTGGGGCCTAGCCTAATCTCCCTGAGGGAGTTCCAGAGTCTACAATTTTCCAAGTGTAGGCAAACTTGAGCTAAAAGATAACAGTAAAGGTTTCCCCTGACATTAAGTCAAGTCATGTCCAACTCTGGGGAGTGGTGCTCATCTCCATTTCTAAGCCAAAGAGCTGGCATTGTCCGTAGATGCCTCCAAGGTCATGTGGTCAGCATGACGGCATGGAGTGCTGTTACCTTTTCATAGAAATTCTACCTATTAATCTACTCACACTTGCAAGTTTCCGGATTACCGACAGAGAAAGGCCAATGTAAAGGGCGTTACAGTTGTCCAGTCTCGAGATGACCATGGCCTGGATTACTGTGGCTAGGTCGTCACCGGAAAGGTAGGGTGCCAGCCGCCTTGCCTGGCGCAGATGGAAAAACGCCGCTCTGCTCACGGTGGAGACCTGAGCCTCCATCGTCAGCAGAGGGTCCAGTTGGACCCCCAGGCTTTTAACCAGGGCCGACGGGCTAACCACCTCGCCGTCCATTATGAAGTAGCAATGAAAATATGGTTGGGGGTCACCACAACATGAGGAACCTTATTTAGGGCTCACGGCATTAGAAAGGTTGAAAACCACTGCATTAATACATATATCTTTTTGTTTAATTGCTTGACTCCGAGCTGTCAATGGAGAAACATATCTCCATTGTCAGCAGAGTGGCCTTCCACCACCTCTGACAGGCGAGGAGGCTGGCTCCCTACCTGTCCCGTCATGTCCTAGCCACAGTGGTCCAAGCCATGGTCATCTCAAGACTGGACTACTGTAATGCCCTCTACATCGGCCTTCCCTTGTTGATGATCCGGAAACTTAAGCTGGTGCAGAATGCTGCAGCCAAGCTGGTGGCAGGCCTTCCATCTCGCTGCCACATCACGCCTGTGCTGCGCAGACTGCACTGGCTTCCAATAGAGAACCGGATCACCTTCAAGGTGCTGGTTCTGACCTTCAAGGCCTTGAATGGTCTGGGGCCAGTGTACTTAAGGGACCGCCTCTCCCATTACAGCCCTCCGCGACCATTGCGTTCCAAAATCCAGAATCTGTTGGTGGTGCCTAGCCACCATTCTATCCACTGAGTTCCACACAAAGGAGGGCATTCAGTGCCGTCGCGCCGGTTTTGTGGAATTCTCTTCCTTCCACAATCCGAGCCCAGGCGGATTTGTTGTCTTTCCTTTTCACTCAGGCGTTTGGTCCATAGGCACACGAACATGTATGTTGTAATTGTAATTTTAAATACTGTTATTTTAATATGCTGTAATTGTAATAGGTGGATCTGCCACTGTGTTTTAACTGTCTTGTTAACTGTCTTATTGTGTTTTGTGTGTGTGAGTCGCCCTGAGCCCAGGCCCGGATTACCCATAAGGCCAGACTAGGCCATGGCCTCGGGCGGCATGTTTGGGGGGGCAGCGGATCCAGACCCCCAATTTTTTAAAAAAAATCCCCCAAAAAATTCACCAAAAAAAGGGCGCATGCGCGGCCGCCCCCTCCCTTTGCTCTGCTCCCCTCGGCTCTGCTTTAGGAGGGAGGGAGGATCGGCTCTGCTCCTTACTCCGCCCCTACCCGCCCCCGGCTCCGCCCCTCCTTGCTGGATTGAAGGAAGGAGGGCGGGGCGAGGAGGAGAAAAAGGCGCCCTCCTGCCATGCGTCCTGCGTGCCACCCACCCCTTTTCAGCGGGGCTGGCACGACTCCTCTCTGCCTCCTCCCTGGCGTGGCGTGACGACGCAAGGGAGGAGGGCCGGCAGCG